>CM077797.1:5881152-7081152 GCA_039737535.1 Lagodon rhomboides
TCCTGGTTGAGTGGCTCATTATATATGCTCAGTGGTTTCCCCTACTGGCCCTGCCACTGAGTTCCCAAGGTTTAAGGTTTTAAACCAAAGTAATGTTTTTTGATCTGATCATGGCTCCCTAGACGATAAGTTAAGAGACGATCAAAGTTATGACAAGTCATCATGTGGGGAGCATGAGTATACAGCAAATTTCACAAAAATCCATCAGCTGTCGAAATATTTCACCCAAAATCACAAATATCAACATGATGGTCGTACGAGAGGAAGAGTCAAGAAATCCTCTAAGTAATTAGAGTGAATGTCTGTCCAACATTCTGCTCCATTTCAAATGGAAGACGTTGGCCTTCTACAGGGGCCAGATGAAAACTCATGGGATCACCAAATACATTAAGGCTTCATCCAGTGTAGCCACACATTTTCACTGAAAAGTACGCTTGAGAAGTCACTAGATTACATCTTGTAACTCATCAATCATCAAAAGTATAGTATAGACTAGGAATGTATCTAAGTGGAGCACAGTGACCATCCATTGACGCTGGACATGTCTGAAAACTCTTCTACCAATCTACTACTGGGCTGGAGCTAAACCAACCTCACTACTCCAAAGTACAATGACAACCAACGGACACAGTAGAGCGGTCAACTGGGAGTGCTGCACGGCCGCCTGAAATCTTTGGTTTGCCCCCGTCTGAATGGGACACCAAAGTGCTGAGCAAACCTTTAAGATAAAGAGGAGATTAGCTGCTGTCAGGGCGCTGGCTGGATGTGAGTACAGCGAATGAAGAGGCATTAAAGTCAGACAAAGCTCGGGCTACGCTGGCCTGACGCCACTTCCTCGACTGCACGTGTACACACACACACACACTCACTCACACACACACGACCATACAAAACCTGCAAGCATGCAAATGTTTGCACAGGGTTAGCAATTAATGAGGGCTCGGGGCACCCAAATGCCCTTTAAAGTTTAGAAAATGCTTATGAAATGAAAACTGTCTGAGAAAGTGAGAAGATATCATCCCCTCACGTTCTTGCTCGTGCATTTTATTTAATTATTTATTATTTACCCTTCGTGTGTAATTGTTTGAGAGGTCATTTTTTTCACAATTTCCACTTCAGCTCATTTTTTTACAGTGCATTTAGGGGGTTTGAAACATGAAAGCATTTTGGGTCAGAAACGATCAAGGACAAACGCCCGAAGCAAAAGAGCACACTGACACTGTGCAGTCTGCAACAGACCCCACACAAACCACCCCGTCAGCAAAATATTCACCAACCAGGGTAAAAAGCTAAGCAATGGCGCCAAGGAGGGGTGGGGGGGGTGGGGGGCTGAGGACAAAGAGAAAAAGATAACACTTTCACAAATTACGATCACTGGGAGAAGTTGAAACAAATCTTTCAGGTGCAATTTCAGCATTTAATTGCCAAGAATGAAGTGGAAATATATTGTTTTATTAAACTGGTGGAGAAAAAAGGACAAAAGCCACACACACAAAAAAATCACAGGAAAGCAAAAAATGCCCCCCCTGCAAAACCATTAACTTCACACCCAGATGAAAATTATGTGGAAAAATCTGTACGAATTCATCCTCTGCCAGATCCAAAGAACGCAGGCAGCGAAATAAAGCCAAGTGAGAATTGTTCTCATCAAGGTGAGAAGTGATGAATGGGTGTTGGACCACCACAATCTGTCATTTTTAAAAAAAAAAACTTCACAGCTCCAAAAAGCTCTGCGGGACATAATGGCTCTCTATCAGCGGCGTTATGGAGAAGAAGCTCGCTCGTAATTATGTAAGGCCCACTTATACATAAGAGTTCATAAACGCTAAAGGCATGCCAGAACAAAGAGTTGGCTGTTAGGCTGCGGCCAGTCCTCCAACGCCCACCCCGTCAACACCACACACACACAAACACACACACAGCGCACACAGCGCACACATGCAAAAAGACAAGGGCAGGCAAAGTCACACTTACGTTTAAGCACACACAATAAAAGAACCGGCTCTTCTCATTCAAACAGATGGGGCGAGCAGGTAAATGGGCACTAAGCCCTATATCGCACAATGTCAGTCCTGTTCAGCACCTCTGAAATCATGAGGTGTCAGTCAAGGGCAGAAAATGAGCGTCGGACAGGAAGAATAGATGGTAGCTCTGTTTTCTTTTTCTGGAGAGCTTTGAGGCCATGCTTTGATGGCTGACACTTGATTTTAAAATCTTGATCTAAGATCAACAGAAATCAAGACAAACTTGGTAATAGCAGTGGTATTAAATGGCAAGTATAGAGTACATACAAGTACCCATTCTGTAACTGAACAGTCAAATACTGTGCCTTCTAAAAAAAACACAACTGCCCACATAAACGCCCTTAAATGTGCAGTTATCTATGTTCTTGCAGTGGGCCTACCACATTACTTTGTAGAGCCTTGAAGTAATGCAAGGTAGTGAGGTGAGGTAGTGCAAGGGATAACATACATACAGCTCTCTATAACTTAACAAAATATTGTGTTCCTAGCTTGTTTGCTAATTTGTTAGCTACAGGTAAGCCTCCTCTCAGGACTTCTTGGATGTGACGTGCAGTCAGTGGGGTTAACATTAAGATAGCTGTCTTTAGTCAGCACATAACTCCATAAAGGAGGATGTCTCCCTGTTTAACCAGAGCATGTTTTAAGTGACTTGTCCAACACAGTTGCTGTACTGGTTCATTATAATGCTAGTATGGGAAAAAATAGGCTAAGGGGGGGTTACATTTTGTTTCTATTGTCTGACCAATACCCGATATATGAAAAAAGTCCAAAACTGTCAAGTACTAAAGTCAAATGTCTGAACCAATTCATAGTCTTGACCACTATATATTTATACTCAGAACAAATAGGGGGCAGAGTAACTGCTAACTGTAGCTGCTATAGCTGGTTAACTCAGGTAGCCATGCTGCTAGCTGTCCGGACTGTGAACTCAGAGCACCAGGAGAGTGTTGGCACATAGTCTTCACCGCTAGCAAGGACAGGACAGACTGGGGCTACCTGGCTATGCTAACATTAGTAAATATCTCTGCCACACAATACATAGAAGTCATAATGTCAAAATGGTTAATTCGTCACATTCTGATGATAATTTGAATAATCTTTTAAACGTATTCAGTTGAAATCCTTTTTGTTTCCAGCCACAGTGAGCAGCTGTTTTCAGTGTAAACAGTGTACGCTAAGTGCGCAACAATGGAACAGATGGATCGCTGGCGGAGCAACTGATTGCTACTACTTGGACATATTATAGCCTTGCAGAGCTGATTTGGCTAAGTTGTTCTGTTCAACTTGTTGTGGAGTTCTGCAGCTTTAATTAGATTACCCATTTAAATTATAATTTTCCTAGCTTTGGGATGCATCTTTTTAGCAAAACTACAGCTGCTAAGTTTTAATATGACATGAACATTTGAGGAGTTTGGCTTATACTGAAATGAAAAACATTTTTAGTTTTGTCAAGTACTTTTGGTGTTGTTACTGACATCTGCCCGAATAAATTCAAATTTCAAACATCACCCAGCCATTTCTAGTATTTTCATTGTTAAATTAACAATTTTTCAAATGACCATTCAATCGTTTCAAGAATAGGCTACATATGGCACCCACGTGAATGCGGTCTTAATATTTGTTACACATGTTGCAGAGATGCCCATTTGTCCACACACAAAAACTTACAGTAACAGGCCACGTATGACTCCCACCCACCCACTCACCCGCTCCCTCACACACTCCGAGCTAATTGGGAGTCGCCCCTCGCTGACCTCCTCTCATACACGGAGAGAGTCATCGCCATGACAGCGGGGTCTTGCTCATTATCCCCAACAAGGGTCGGCCTTGTTCGAGTCCAAACGCACCTGGCTGACATCACGGCAAACCCCGAGTCCCTGTTGCCACGGCAACCACAACTTGGCAACCGCAACTTGGCAACGTCCCACTCCACGGGGGATTGATTGGGTGAGCAATGCAGTGAGAGGTGGATTAGGAGGAGTATTATTGTCTCCCTCGGCGCAGAGGGACACGCGGGGTCTGAGCTTTGCCAGACACCGAGAGGATGGTGGACTCGCTGAAACAATGATGACAACCCTGGCCCTGAACTTAACACCGAGATGAAAGATTGCCTCTCATTTATCCATTACTCATTAATTTGATAATGAGCCGCAGTGATTAAAAAAAATACCGCGCCGTTCTTTTGGCAGCGCCGGCGGAGGCTCACTCCGTATAGTTTTTGATTTCTAAATGATATTATTTGGAGCAGAGCGAGACAGAAATGGACGCAATTTCACACAAGTGTCTGCTCCATGCACAACCAAATAGATGCCACGGTAAATATAGGCGCAGAGTGATTTCGCAGGTGGAGCTTTCTGGCTGCAAAGTGCACACTCGACCGTCGAGTGAAATGAACAAAACTCAAGTGACAAAATGATGCGTCCGACAAACAACCATTACCCTCTCCATAGCTCCTGCTCCGCTCCTCTCTCCTCTTAGGGCAGAGGAGAAGAGGGAAAACCACTCAGTGCCTGAGACAGGGGAAGCAAAGTGCAGCTCATGTTTGTCATCATCCATTAGCGAGCCGGCCGGACCCGAAAAGTGGAAGCTGCGGAGAGAGGAAACGGTCCGAGGTCGTTCCGACGCCTGATTTTTGCGCCTGATCAGAGCTACAGGTATCACTATACTGTGTATACAGCGTGGGTCAACACTAGACCTCCATCAGCTACTTCATCTAGTTGCACTCGGGATTTAGTTCTCCACTGGCTCGTCTGGTAACCCGGTTTCACTCCACTGTAAATGTAGAAAGTAGCGTGCTCTCTATGCAGCGAGGTGCAAAGTAAAGGTTTACAGGTTGGATTGGTGGATGGGTGTGTAGCATGCTTGAGTTGGACGCAGATGACCGGGGTTCGCATCCAGGTACAGACCTGCAGTTAACATCCTCCTAGCCCTGACGTGTCTAGACATCGTTCTATACGTTCTGCTGTTTGTCTGAACCAGACGCCATCCCTACCTTACCAAGGAGTATCTCAAGGAAATTGAATCGAACGCAACTGGATTTGGTTTTTGTCTTTGAAGACGTTTCACTTCTCATCCAAGAGGCTTCATCAGTTCCTGCTCGCTTGACTAGGCTGGGACTAGTCCAACTACGTCTTCAAAGACAAAAACCAAATCCGTTGCGTTCGATTCAATTTCCTTGAGATAACTATGACCTGGATGAATGAGAATATTCACAGGCCCTTACCAAGGAGATTCCCTCATCCTCAGAATACATACATAGTTGGAGACAGATTTAGTTGGGGCCACACTATAAAGCTATACAGTTCAATCAACGGTGGACAGTTTATATAAGATGAGGAGATTAACCATATCTGAGGCCATGCAGAGGTCAACGCGCAGGATTGCACAACGTAGATGCAGTTATTCAACATTATTTTTCAACACGGTGGCAGTAAATGTGTAGTGACCGAGCTCTAACACCAATTACATGACACATGTTAAATGCTGACATGATATTTTAAGTCAGGATCGATCATTTTGAGAGGAGACAGCAATAATACCGCCTGAAGATACCAAATTGGTTGCCAATGTGTTATTGTTCTGTTTTTTTGTTTTGTATATGTAGTTAATATCTATTTGTTCCTCATCTGTTGCTAAATTTCCTATTTTTGTGTTTTCATACACACTGTTTACAATTAATTATTGTACCATTATAACTATTTTTTACACCTATACATTTTCATTAATATGTTTCGTCAATTCTAATGTTCAGAACAGGGCTACGTAGATACGTTTTATTCCCATTAATATGCCCTGCGAGTAACCATGAGCCACGATGGCACCGACTCGTCCTGCTGTTTTGCATCTCCCACTGTGCTTCTGCTCTGAACGGTTCAAGGAATAAAGAGGCTCTGGACCAGGCAACCTATCTTCCCCATCTACTGACCGAGGGCGGGGGGGCGCCAGCTGTGATATGAATCAGATGCCGCCATGATTGGAATACAATGACCTGGTAACACGCAGTCTCTCTCTCTCTCTCTCTCTCTCTCTCTCTCGCCATGTGTCTCTCTTTCTGAACAAGGTTATCAGCAGAGATTATCGGGTTAGGACAATAGATGGCTATTCACATCGGAAGTGAATGGTTTTGGCACATAGGACTGTGGGTTTTTTTTAAAAAAAAACAAGAACGGGAGAAATCTTGTACGGAGATAAATATCATTTTTATATTCCTGTTATTGTTAATTTTTAGCTATATTAGTGGCAGCGATAAAATGACTTTGGGCCATGGACATAATCATGTTACATATCAGATATTATCAAATATTTTGACGTTATTATAACATGCTGAGAATGAACATATTCGTAATTAGTAGCAGAACGACTCTTACTTGTGTCACTATGGAGAATCCCCCAGTTAAACCCCGGCTGCTTCTTCTATATAATCTTACATAAAGTCTACAGGGGGCAGATGGAATAACATAACCACTCATAACAACTTTAACTTTGAAGTTACGAAGGCACGCCGCTACAGAAGTGGGTCATATGATGTTTCATTCTAATTAAGTATTTGTCAACCCCCCCTATGTACTATATAAAGTACGTGTAGTATCCCTGATGCCTGGTCTCAACTGGTGGAGGCTGTACTTCTCTCTCACTGCAGTTTGTTCCTGATTTTTAACACTGTTCTCCTCGAGGTAACAAATAATCTAGCAGTTTTTTAAGCAGATGCGCCCGCTGTTTAGGCACAGGGCTTCCTAACCGCTTCCGACTTCGTGTTAGTTGTCACCTGACGCTCTGAGCGCTCGCACATTAAAGTGCTGATTGCCACACCTTTTTATTAACAACATAACAGTGCTAATTGGCATGCATCATAATTCTTATTCACATGCCAACCACTCATTGGAAATTGGTTCCTTTTTTTCTAGACTTGGGTATATTTATCATAGTTTTGGCCAATGTTTCTACAGGTAATTATATGGGCGATATGGAAAATATGAAATGTTACGATTTTTTTGTATTATCACCAAATGCCTCCATATTGATCTCGAGACAATATTCTAGGGATAACGGTTGGTGCTTTCACAAATATTAACAAGTATACGTCTGGTAAGTTGAGAAAATTACATCACTTGACTGTTTTGCAGCCATGAAAAGACACACTTATGCCAAATTATTGTCATAAGGGTTTACAAAATCTAAAACCATATTTATTCTAGTAACACATTATTAATATAGCCAGCCCTACTGGTAATAATAATGCTGTAACACAACAAGTTTGGTCGCTGAGATCCTGGTTTAAATTCAACAAGCTAGTCGCCGGAGTTGTGCGTGTTTCCGATCGGTTGTGCTGATCTCACTATATCCCAAATTTCAGCAATTATTTTAAGAAGTAAAGTGTTATTATAACCATAGCAAATAGTGGCCACATCTACTAACATACAGTAAAACCCCAGTTGTATTAGTTCCTATGGTAATTCCCACAATGTTCCATCAATCAATGAACATAATTAGTCCAGATATGATACACCTGCTGGAATCCTGACAAACAAAGCTTCTGTTATAAACATTAAATTTCCTCTGGACATTATTTTTTGGTAGGCCCAAACCTTTAAATTCAATCTGCGCCTATGGCCTATCGCCTCATTACTAGTTTTCCAGAATAATTGCATGAGTCTAGACCAAGCAGAACAGCAGATACTACATATTTTGTCTGAAGGTGTTTCAAAGGGACGTTGATTTATGTCTCAGACCTGTGTCAGCGGAAGGTTATTAAGAGTTTGTCCACATCACATGTATCATCTCCTTAATATAAAAACTTAATGAAGCCTGTTGAGGCTGCGGCGGCCGAGGCGAGTCTTCGGGAGAAGGATGATAACGCGCTCTTAACACGTCTCTGAACCATGGCGAAGTGCATTGCCTTTCAGACTTTTTCCATCAGGGAGGCAGCTAAAGGGTCACTCCACCATCCGCCATGAATCTTTGGCAATTAGGCAGAGAAATGGAGAGCACGGTTGGAGGGGGCGGGGGGGTCTATTATACCCCAGAGTAGCAGGTGATTGTAGTATGAAGACTTCTGGCTTCCTGTACCGCTGCTCGGCGTGCGACAGGAACGCGTGCGGCAACATCTGGGAGAGGAAGCTCTTTGATCAGTTAAATGTTGTGTGACGAGAACACTGGCTGGCAGCGTCACCTGTGTGTGTTTAAGTGTTTCGGGCCCCGCTTTGAGATGTTGCAGATCTAGCTTGTAGCAGTCGGTAAACTCAAGCTGTTTGTGGCAGACAAACTCTGGCAGACCCAATGAACACTGCAGACAAGGAGTTGAAACTGTGATCATGTTCGTGCCAGGGAAAAGAGCTTGTATAAAAACACTGATGGTGATATCTATTTTGGATTATGGAGCCAGATAATGGTACATCAGTGGTTCCCAACACGAAGGTTGGGATCCTTCAGGACTGCGCCAGACCAATCTGAGCAGTCGCTGTGCTTAAATTTGGACTTTTAACGTCTTTACGTCTCTAAAAAGAATCAAATCAACCAGAGAAGGTAACGTCACTCGGCTAAGAAACAACAAAAGACACAATGCAACTAAAGATATAATACGTAACATTTCCACATTAAAAATGGTCTATAAACGACTACATCTCTGTTAGTTGTGTATTTACATTATCCCAAATGTTTCCAACAGTGTTCAAACCCAAAGAAATAAAGTTAAAGGGATATTCCGGTGTAAGTTTAATCCATGGTCTAACACACCTTGACACCGAAGACTACCCTTCGAGAGGTCAAGTTTGCTGACCGCTAGCTTAGCTAGTTTTAGCAACCTCAGAAAAGACCACATGATAACAATACACTGCTGCTTATGCCTCCAGCTAGAAACTGCCATCAAAAAGCCACTCAAAGCCACAATTAATGGTCAGAACAGCACCAAACTTCAGCAACAGTACATGTACAGTCCCAGCACACAGTACGAAGCATCAAACATCTGCTAGCTTTGCCAGATTTCTATTGAAAAGACAGCACAACTCACCGCTCTCCTCCAGCAGCTTGCTCGTTGTGGGGAAGCCCTGATGAGTCGATTACCAAGAGCAGTAGATTTCCGCAGCTCAAGGATGAAAATGTACGATTATTACTCCATTACTTCCGTTCTTTTCCCTGTCAGCTCTCGACAATAAGAACTGAGCATTCCATGGAGTAATAATCATACAATTTTCATCCTTGAGCTGCGGAAATCTACTGCATCTACTCATCGGCAGTGGTGGTTGTTTAACAATGAGGATAGCATCTCTTTTTTTTTTTGGACTGAGAGACCCCTAGCAGCAGAAATTACATATTGTACATTTAAAGCAAAAGTTTGGCATTTTGGGAAATCTGCTTATTGTTTTTCTTGCCACGAGTTGTCAGATCACTTATCTGTCCTCTAAATATGAAGCTGGTATCATGTTGACCTCACCATGCAACCAGCCGAGGCTCCAGGAAGTATCTACAACCAGCCAAGAACTAATCCCTTGCATAGACCTCTATTTAACCAGTTGTTGATCATTATGTAGAGATTTACTCACTGTTTTCCTCTACTCTCAGTCTTCATGCTAAGCTAACCTGCTGCTAGCTGCAGCTTCATACTTAGTGGTAGAGATCCTCTTGTCTAACTCGATCGAATAATCACATTTCTGGAAATGGTGAAGTATTCCTCTAGAGGAGGGCAGCCCAAAATGAGTAGGTTCAATTCGACCTGGCAGATGTTTAGAGTGAAAAGAAATTAAAAAATAATGGAAAGATAATTCTAATTACATTTATGCTGTTTATTTGTTTGTAGGATCTTTAATTACGAAGTACCATATTGCTTCTGGCCCGCGGCCCATTTTAAGTTTTATCTCTCCAAGGAAAACATTGGGGGCACCCTTGCTTTAAAGGGTCGCATGCCAAAAACAATGGGAAGCACTGTTAAAAGCGAAGGTCAGTACAAACACTAGAACCCTTAAGTGAAAAAACAACTAAATAACATGAAGAACACATATCTACCATCTGACAACTGATCCATTTGGATAGGTTCTAATGTTAGGGGGGCTGTGGGACTCTAAATTGGTTAGGTGGGCGGTTGCATACCTCACAGATCCAGAGGTTTAAAGGCAGATAAACTAGAGTCAAATCTCTTTTAAACAGCTCGATAAATATTCACATATCGCCATCACCACTCAGCATGGCCCCGTCGTTTTCATGCTGCCATACCCGCTGATCTCTGTCATGTTTTTCCTCTCCAGCCCTAATGGAAAACATCTGCTACCACACGCTGTACACGCACAAATAGGGTGGTCAGTCCGAAATAAGCTGTCTGTTGAAGCAACTTAATAAGACATTTCACTGTCAGACACAATCTGCTCCGCTGGTCTAATCAGAAGCCTCGCTCTGGCTTCCCCCAACCCCCCAACGTCCATCACGTTAAACTTCTTATTAGGGCTGGGTAGCTCCTCCATCTTGGGAGTGATCTGTGATCTGGAGCACGATAGCCCACATGAGGAAAGACGGGAATTAACTTTAAATGAGGCGTCCTAAACTGCCGTGCAACCCACAGAGAACTGGATGTCTTGCGAAACGCTATTTCAGTATACGCGGGGCCCTATTTTCTGCCTGGTCACAGAGCAGAACATCCACGAGCAATCAGCACGAGCAAACATCACGGTGCTCTCTGTTGAAACAGTAGTCTTGGCAAAGTGATGAATGAGATTAATTACTCTACGGTGGGGAGGAGAAACAGCCCGGAGCTGATCACAAACACACTGTGGTGTTTTTTAGAGATCAACATGGAGCCATTCAGGCAGGAAGGCAGGAAGGCAGGCAGGCCGGAGCTGGAGCTGGAGCTGGAGCTGGAGCTGGAGCACACATGCAGCAAGGTGCTCTTCACCCAGTCCACATGCCCGGTGATGGCTGGAGGGGGGAAACGAATCATCCTCGCTCGTCCCAGCGTCGCCCCTGCACAGGCAGACACACAAAGAGGCTGCAGCCGCTCGCGGGGAGCCGCTGTCACACCGCGCATCGAGCGAATATCGCTCGGATCGCGCTCAGTCTGGAAGTAACACCGATTTCGCATCAGCCAAACCCCTTCCCCTCCTCCTCCTCCTCCTCCTCCCTGCTCCGACCCCCACACACCCCGGCCTCGGCTGGATGGATGGATGGATGGATGGCGAGTGAAATGGGGGGGTGTTCCATTTTCAGTCCACGCACCACAGCCCTTTAGCGCATCATAATACACAAATAAATAAATAAATACAATCACACACAATCCACACCACGCCTCGGAATAAACTCGCACAAAAACAGCGGGAGAAGAAACATCTGGTCACACACTCCGAACAAAACACAGCAGCCAGCCATATTCCCGGCAGGCTGTCACATTCAGGCGTTTTTCAAGCATTCGCACAGGCGGGAGGTGTGAGACGAGCGGAATGAGGAAACTGGAATGACATTGCGCCTGCTTACTGTAAAAATAAATTCCCTCGGGGGATGGAGAGTCTCCGTTTTTCTCTCCCCCTCTTGACTCCCCTCCTTTCCGACGTGCGAATCTCTCCCCCCCGATATTCAGACCATGCAGAACAGGTAGTCAGTCATTCCACCCTGCGAAGTATCTCGGTCCAGCGCGGCGGCGGCGGCGGCGTGCGAGAGAGGAGAAGGCAAGCCAGCATCCGAGAGGAGGGAGAGCCAGCTGTGGGGAGGAAATGAGGAAGGAAGGAAGGAAGGAGCGGCCGGGCCGGAGCGCTGCGCACAGGAGAGGAGGCAGGGAGAGCGGCAGAGGTGCTCTCTCTCTCTCTCTCTCTCTCTCTCTCTCTCTCTCTCTCTCTCTCTCTCTCTCTCTCTCTCTCTCTCTCTCTCTCTCTCTCCTCTAGTTCACAATACAACATCCCCCCATCCCTGCCAGACAGACTGACAGACGGCCTTGGGTACCAGTGTCGGCAGCGACACCCACCGGTGATGAGAGGAACCGCTGTATGGGGGGTGATTAATGCCACCGGGCGGCAGACAGCAGCTGGAAGGGTGGGGGCACGCGCTCTCTGTGGCTGAACGTGACGCTGCAGCCGCGTCAGGACGTCAGTTAGCTTCAGACTTTTTACAAATTAAAAAAGTGCAACTAAGATCCCAAACAATTGTCCTTTTATTGCAGACGGAAATCATGTCAGAGTGATTTTTAAATGTAAGTTTTAAGTTTTGTTATAATTTAAAGGCAGAAAATAGGTACTTTAAGGGTATGATACACATCTCCCAAAGAGTCTCCCAGTTATCATACAAACTATAGAGCACAACAACGCCAGCTTCAGCCATTCTTACTCCAAAGAGGGTACCAGACCCACAGCATATGAGTGTCACGTTAAAAGTACACCCTGTATGAAGGTGCACTACCTGCAGGGGGCGATAATGACAGAAGCACAGGACAAACTTTGTATTATGAGCTAGAAAGCCTGTGTCTCGAGGATGTCGGGGTTGGTGGCCACAGGATGTTCACACAGGGTCTGAGTTGTGTGTGAAGCCATAAGTCAATGGTAATGGGTTCAAGGAAGTAGGGATTTTAAGCCAAATCCTGTTTTTTTTCCTAAAGCATTTTTGGTGCCTTTATTTTGAAAATGTAACCAGATGTTACATATTTATTATTGCTAACTCCACTACAGAATGAGACTATGCTTGTTTTCACAGGTTTAAAATGCAACAGCGAAGTGGACCAGTGGGTCTGTTACATGCTTGGCATGGTACTGGGTTGATATCTCACATGATAACAGTGTTTAAAACTTGGATCTTTTGCATGTAGTTCATGTCATGCTATCATATATTGTAAATCTACTGTATATCCAAATTCTATGTGGGGGATTGCTGAAATATATCACATATCATCTGCTGTCATATATCACATATCATCTGCTGTCAAACATCACATATCATCTGCTGTCATATATCACATATCATCTGCTGTCATATATCACATATCATCTGCTGTCATATATCACATATCATCTGCTGTCATATATCACATATCATCTGCTGTCATATATCACATATCATCTGCTGTCATATATCACATATCATCTGCTGTCATATGTCACATATCATCTGCTGTCATATATCACATATCATCTGCTGTCATATATCACGTCATCTGCTGTACTAAACAGTTCTTAACTTCCGTCACTAGTCTCTCCTGATTGAAATGTGGGTTGTCTTTGTGTTGTATGGCAGCCCGCTGTCTGGCTAATGAACAGTGTGATCATCAGCCTATTATAGTCAGAGCAGCTGCATTACCACTTTATGGATGTTTCAGGTATATCTATCAGCGAAAGTGTAATATCATTTTCATAATTATGAACGATAATTAAACCATTAATTAAAATCACAATGCTTTCATTAGCCTTTAATTACCCAAATTTAAAAATCATTGTGTTTTTGTTCCCGTACGGTGAGCCTTTCATAGCTACAGAGGGAACAGAGTCCGCCATGTTTCTACAGTAGTTCACAGTGGTAAGGGGTTACAACCAAATCATACATACTGGACCTTTGAATAAGACTGGATTGAAAATAGGCAAAGGGAGTTTCAGAGAGAATCAGTCAGGATACCTTTTGGTTGGAGCATGGCTGCTGTTACCACTGAGCAACACAACAGTGTCTGTCAGCTATGCCGAAGTGTTAAAATGTTTCCATTACACCTTTCCTTTTAACACCCTGGCTGATGGCAGGTTCAGGATGCACATGTGTTCATTATTCACCTTTGGAACATATTCCATCCCACTCTGCGTCCCACCAACTTTGAAACCAAACCTTCCCTGCTTTGTCCAATCGGCTGTAGACGAGAGAATATAAGCGCAGACACACGTGTCAAATCAGGACAAACCCTTTACTAGAGGGAGTTAGAACAGACTGGAAAAAGTTTGTAACCCAGTTGAACTGAGCTCTGTACATCCTCTGACTCTCTTCTATCTCTGGCTCTGTCTATATTTGTCTCCCTCTCTTTTCCGTCTCTCTTTTCTTTTTCTTTTTTTTCCGCTTCCTCTTTGTTTAACATTTCTTTGTTCAGTCAACTGTAAGCTATTTCCAAATGCCACAGTCAGTAGCATCAATGGCAAACTAAATCTTGCACACATTGTTCTCGCATGCACTGTTTGCTTCATTGCACAAGAAATGACTTTGGATGTTCAGATTATCTGCGCACGCTGCAGCCAAAATGTCATACTTCAACGGCAGGGAGAATCAGCGGATGAAATATGAATCCATGAGAGCACGTGAGCGTACTTATAGTGTAACAGTGCACATTTTTAGGACCCTTTATTTGCTGTTTCATACCCAGCGTGCTCTCATGCACTGTTTCTTGCAGTATACTCCATTTGAGCTATTCTCGTCTGTGGCCCATCCTCCGCCGCTCTAATGACCTGACATCTCCACGGGGATCATTAAAGTTTCATCTGACCTAATCTAAAAATTGAAGTCCCCTTAAGCAAGGCACTTGTCTGCTCCAGTGGAGCTGCTCGGCGTCCATCAGTTGGAAATGTGTGCTGCGCTGAGAGGCTGCTTGCAGGTGTCAGTGTGTGTGTGTGTGTGTGTGTGTGTGCGCACAATGCCGCAGGGAGGAACACATGCCCATTTGGAGCTATGTTAACACAAAAGAATATGTCAAGCCTTTGGTTATTGGATTAGCAGACAGCGGTGATGAGACGGTGAGGTGATTACGCAGAAGTGGCGAGTTGTTATCTGCTCAACGCCGCGTCTGGCTTTTTGCAACTGGCAACAACAAACAAACAAAAAAACGCACCACCCACCTATCACACTGGCGCGCGGTGATATCATGCAGGAAGAAAGGGGGGGGGCGGCGGAGTCAAGACCTAACAGCCTATCAGCCTGTGTGTCTGCGAAACAGTGATGAGATTCATGTAAATCACAGTTTACCCTTCATTTGCCTTTCCTCCATCCATTTATCTATCAATTCATGTCAATAGAGTGTTACCTAAGGACGTGAGAACCAGGCTGTTTCAAAAGTCCGGCTCCAATCCATGATTATTTCAAACATATAGAATATTCTCACACATGATTGGAACACCCCTCACCAAAAAACGACCATTACGTTTGTCTGTGCAAGCAGCTTAATGGGAACAAAGGAGGATCTCAAGTAATTTGGGATAAGGATTAGTTTTGATTTTTTGATTTGCTGTTTTCTGTTTTATTCCTTACTTCTATCCTCTTGTGTCATCTTGCCTTCATCATTCCGCGTTCCTGTGTTTTCCCCCAGCCCTCGTGTTCTGCATTTGTTCCCCTTGGACTGGTTTTCAGCTTTCATTAAGGCTCGCTTTTTGTTGTGAACCTGCCTGCTTCCATGTCCTCATTTGGGTCCTGTTTTCGTATACCTGACGGCAGAGGGAGGAGGTTGGCATGAATGGATGGGTCGAACACACTCATGGTACTCGGTCCATAAGGGTATGCTCGGACGCAAGGGCTCGCGATGTTCCCGGCATCGGGTGCTTGAAAAAACACCCTCCTAGAACCGCGCAGACAAACCTGGCTGAACCTGATTGGAAAAACTGGGATTGGTTCTGCTCTGGGATTTCAAATCTGGGATTTACAAAAGAGTTCTCTCTCTTTTATGTGGGGCTTAAAGTTTTGTTCCTAAAGAGATTTCAGATGAGAAATAAGCATGCACTAAATCTGTCTTCATTTTAACTGGACAGTGGTCAGAAGTTCTCAGAGCCGGTCGAGTCACGCTGGGCGACCCTGATCTGCATAAAGTAGCCTGGACCTCGACTTTATGCAAATGAGAAGCAATACAACGTCTCGTCTCTTCGAATTTAAGCGCGACGCTATACCTGAATGCATTGCACAGCGACGCTATACCTGAATGCATTGCACAGCCACTTCTGAATGGGAAGCAAAGAAACCATCAGGCTTTCACCCAGGAGGGCGCTGCTTGTGTCCTTTGAAAAACCAAAAATTAATTTAATGTACTTAATAATTTAAATTATGTAACGTAATTACGCAACAACCATCAAGAAAGGTCCGGTACTGTAACCGGTACTCTCTAACCATCATATACGTTGGGCTATGATGTTTTGGTAATGGTCACTTTTGGTAGTCATTGGCAATCAACATATGAGGATGGTATGAGGATGTGTTGGAGTGGAAAGTTTGGCTTATAGACCCCATTTAAATCAGGTCTTAATATGTGATCCCTATCTGGATAATGACATCTGATCCCAGGCCTTTGTATTTGCCTGTTATTAATAAGCATGCTCAATACATGAATTAAACAGAGCTGGTGGCTGATTCTGCCCTATCTTGTTTTTCTTTTTAGTCATGCTTGCAGAACAGCTCTATGTATGGAAATGTTGGTCCATACTGGAGTATCTCTGAAAATTGGATGGACTGCCATGAAGTGTTGCACAGATATTCACGTTCCCTCCCTAGGATGAATCCGACAGACTTTGCTGATCCCTGACTTTACTCGCAGCGCCACCACGAGGTTGAAACTTTGTTTTAATCGAAATGTCTTCACATTTGTTGGATGGACTGCCAAAAAAAGTTTTTTATTGTGAGTACTTCAAGAATAACCATAGACCTTTCTTATCATTACTCTCATTTATTTTTTCCAAAAATATAAAAACAACAAAAAAAGTACAAAGAATAATGACAACAACTTCTTTAAAGCACAATAAATACTTGCTTTTGTCCATTATTTACACCCAAAAACCATTAGAAAACTAAACTGTGGGGTATATGGCATTAAAGTATTGTATCCATTGCATTTACCTCAATATGACTGAAATGTGCTTGCTTGCCGTTTTAAAGAAAGGGTCGTCCACTACATGAATATCCTGCATAATCTCAATATAGCCTTGTAGGCGTTTCCATCTGCAACCATTGTATTGTTATAGTTTTCTTACTTGCAGCCAAAATGTAACCCAGTACTCATGTCTTACTACAGTCACTGCCTTATTAGCCGATCACATTCACATCTCCCTCAGGATTGTGATAATTCTTTTTTCATCCTTTTCAGCTAGCATTTGTGCGGTACCTCGGTATGACCAAATACCTGCAGCGCTAATGACATTTCCGTCAGCCTCTGTTATACAGTGTTTAGTGCTAATTAGCAACGCTTATAATGTGAACGTGCTGAACTAAGATGGCAAACACAGTCAACGACATACCTGCTTGGCGTCGGCACGTTAGCTTTGTCATTGTGAACAGCTAGCATTGAGCACAAACAGCTACTGTGCCCAAGTACACCTCGCAGAACCAGTAGCATAGCTGTTGACTCTACTATATTGTTGGCTTTTGAAAAGATTTTGGCCCAACAGCACACACATTTAGGTTACACTGCAATTATGGTGGTCTGGCAGATTCAGTAGCATTTCATTTCTAGTTCGCCATGCATGCATTTATGGGAAAAACTTTTGCCTGGATTTATTGCAAGCTTCGAACAATGCCAGAGTAATGCTTACAAATATGTAGGAAGTTATCTTTCATTTGGACCCATGGTGTAATCTTTTCACTGAGTTATATGTAACACATTACGCGTACGGCAGCTCTTCCTCCGATAAATTCTTGTGTAGACTGAGGTCTGCGAAGGTTACAGCTCATCCGTTGTTCTGTAGTGAATAAAACATGACGCGGCCTTCGCTAATGTCTGAATAACATCCTTTTCTGCAGAAGCGACTTTTAAAGAAAATCATCTCTCTGAAGTTTGTCCTTTATCAGAAATTCAAAGAGACGCGAAGAAGCTCTGGTTAAAGAGAGTTTTTGTCAGCTTCGGAGTAAACACACCCACCCTGCAGGTCTTTTTGATCCAATCCAAACTGCCACACACCATATATCCATAAGGAGATTGGACATATGTGCCAAAGTTGAAGCATCAGTGTAGCTTCTCTAATCTTTGCTTTTTTTGTCTGCGCCAGTGTCAACTTTCAATGGGACTGTTACATCATCGACACTCAAGTGTGCGATCCATTCATCCTCACTGCAATCCATATCAGTCAGAGTTACTCTCTCTGGACAGCAGTTCATCATCCTCACTGTCACTTGCTCCTTGTCCCTGCCCCGAAACATGCACCTCCAGGACTTGGCAAAGAGATTTTTCCCCCCACACTTCCGACAGTCTTTGCCATAAGCCGGACACTTGTCTGGAGCATATTTATTCCCTCATAAATCACAGTCTTGCCGGCTTGTTCCCGCTTGTGTTTCTGTGACTGCCGTTTATCAGTTCTCTTTGTGGGTTTTCGCACTGCATCAACAGCGGCTGCTTCGCTGTCATTGTCAAAGGACTGGAGGTGTAATCTTTGTGCTTTCAGGTGCCGAGCGAATGCTTACAGCCTTTTCCGAGGTGTTCCGTATCTTTTAGTCGAAGCGTCTGTCTTGTCACGCACTCCTATTATCGGAGCTTTTATCATGGAATCTCACAGTGTGCTAAAGTAACAGGGTTGACTCTTGAGACGCAGGTCTGTCACGCATAGCTCCTAGGTACCTTTTCACGGCAGACATTTTGACTTGTCAACGCAGGATAAGCACAGATGTGAACAAAAAAACGTTACGAGGGCTCCATTTTATTAAGTCTACCAATATAGAATGCAGTCATCTTTAATATGATATATTCCACCAGATTCATTCTGTTTTTGCATTCAGTCCCTGAAGACATACCATTCATATGTTAGAGTTTTTTTTGGTGTACAGCTGCCCTTAAACTTTCCCAGTACTGCAGGAAACGTATCTCCTTCATCCACCTAAAAGATGAATACATGTTGTACACATCTGATGCGGCCTAGGACAGTTAACAACAGAGCTTTTTTCTGACGATCATCTCTATCATCCAGTCCAACACCAAATTAAGCAAGGTAGACCTTACCCAATTCATTCATTTTAACTCATCAGGTGGATGAATATTATTCATCACTACTCCCAAATTTTGTGATTTTACCATGTATGGATTTACATCTGCACATACAATGTAATTCAATTCTATGTAATGTAAACAGTACCAACTGTATATTTATTGTATCAGTGCACTGGGTAGAAAGTACAATATGACTGTATCCTGGTGATTGTAATCTAACGTTGCAGGTGATTGGTGTCCTATTGTTAGTCTGCGTTTACTTAACCCTGTTAGGGGTAGGGCTAGAGGAGGCATGGTGGCCAGCAGGACTTCCAACAACGTTGGTGAGGACAGAAAACCACCACGGGTAGATCTGACCGCAGACTAGGCCACTCAGTTGGCTGCTCGCTCTTGCAAACTTTCCCATGCCGATGAACACATAAACAACAAAACAACTGCAGGTCTGCTATCAAGCCTGTGGTTGAAGCTAGTTAGAGTCCATGCTAGCTGAGTGCATGCTGTCATTAAAGCAGAAGGGGGACCAAATACTTAGATATAGATCTGCTAACAACCCGTAGATATCTGAAATGTGACCATGGGTACCGTTTAGACTATAAAATAGAAATGCTCCAGTAGAGTACAAATAAAGTACAAGGCTTAGAATTATATAAGTCCATAAGTGTGCTTAACTTCCATCACTGATGAAAAGCGAATATGAAAAAAAACCTTGAGATCATTTGAGTTCACCACTGCGTTATACATTAACAGAAAGGTTTTTTAATGTGCTCTGCTCAGAAGCGGTTAACACTTCAGAAGATGTTCCAGCCCCTTCAAATGAAGAGAAGGAGGAGGAGGGGACACTTGAAACTGCTATTTAACAACCTGATATGGCATTTTCTTTAACTGCAATATATGGTATTTTATAGACTAATAGCTGTGGGCCAGTAATCGTGACCTGTGTGCTGATTGCGTGGGGCTGCCCATTGTGAAGACAGCAGCTACAGAGAGAGACGAGGTGCAGCTGAAAAAAAGATAAAGGCAAACTACAGAGAGGTGAAGCACAGCAGTGCAGACAGGCAGTGAATAAGTGAGCTGTGCCTCTGTGGGTCCTGTCACCAGCGCAGATCTGAAGGTGGAGTTGCACCGCAACAGCTTCTGAGGCTGCTGGAAGTGAGCTGATCTCAACTCTATGCCACTAATCAGATTCCTTTTTAACCCTCCCCCAAGTGTGTCCTCCTGAAACCCTGCACCTCAAGTACAGAGGAGAGAAGATGTTTCCACAGCAACACAGTCAAAGATGCTC
The DNA here is from genome assembly GCA_039737535.1 of Lagodon rhomboides. Classification (NCBI taxonomy): domain Eukaryota; kingdom Metazoa; phylum Chordata; class Actinopteri; order Spariformes; family Sparidae; genus Lagodon; species Lagodon rhomboides. Next base: position 5,901,281 of record CM077797.1, read on the forward strand.
ATACTGGTCACTGTCTGAGCTGGAGTCATGGGTGTTTAAAGGTCAACACAGACAGTATTATGTTGAATATTGCACCTGTTGTTTTGGTATTTTTACATTTTTTTTATTTTTATTATTCATCAGCAGAATACTGAAATGATCCTCCTTTTGTCTTAACGATACAGATGGAACTATCCGGAAAAACTCTTCGCATTGTCGTGATACATGAGATATACTTTCATAATCATGTAGTCATAATATATTTCTTGATCAACTCCAACAGTGGAATCACAGCTTTTATTATTTCAGTATCTATGCTGTTTTTGTTTTTTTTTCTCTTTTAGATTTGTGGGCTGATTATTTGGCAGAGATGGCTGTATTTAATTACACTGACAGCAGTGCCATCCTGTGGTAAGAAAAAGTATCTTACACACTTATCTCCACTGACGTTACCTTGTTTCCAATCTAATTTCACATTAGAAGAGCAAATATCTTCCACACTAACGTACTTTGTGTCACTGAGCATGCAGCACCTCTTTTTATGCACTGATTCAATTCAGTATGGGTATTTTTAGAAAGAGACAGACAATGCTGAATTGAAATGGATGACCGCCAGCCTCAACTGGCTACAACATCAAGGCAAAAATGTTTCAATCAACCATTCTGCCTCTCTTATTATGACTGCAGACTTCTTAAACTTAGTTTAATCATTGTATAATAATACATTTTCTCATGAAACAGTGCAAATAAAGATGAAATAACTGTACTCTCATTGTAAGCTGTATTTTAGACCGAGATTTTATACCCTAGGCTGTAATTTCAATAGCTGTGATAAGAATAAAAACATTTGTCTAAAGTCATAAAACTGCAAACACCAACTGATATTACTGTAGTTGCCTGAATTCTGTGCTGCCTTCAAGTGCTGTGGGGAAGTAATTCTCTGATGCAATGTAATATTAAGAATTGATTAAGGTAATATAAAATGTTCCCATTTTTTTCTAATATATTTAATTTCATTTTATTCATTTTTGTCATTTAGTAAGAGTTCTACTTAATCTTCTCAATATCTCATCTTACCCATATTTTTACATTACATTTATCTTTTTTTTTTTTTTTTGTAATCACGCTACTCTGGATCAGTCTACAAAAGCGCTCTACTGTTTCTGTAGAAACTACATTACCAAACTGCTGGAACCACTCTCTGCTGGAATCTTTTGTTTGCTTGCTTTTTAAAATGACTCACATTTAACAGCTAAATGTCTAAAAAAAATATGATGGAATTATGGATACACTGATGTTTTGATCGTTGTTGTTTTAGGATTTCCGAGGTGATCCGAATGCGGCACGAGCCTCGGTGCTTCTCAGAGCTCTCTCCTCGCATCCTTTTGTGTCTCCTGTCCAATCAGCGCTCAGATGCGGCTCGCTGGCTGCTCATTGGTCGCGAAGGAGGAAGATGCGACGGCCATGGAGAATGGACTGGGGACTTTTCAAAGCATCCCACTGATGTGATTATTATTGTGAAGTGATACTGAGGCGTAGACCCGTCGCGGTATGTAGAGTGGGGGCCTGTGGTTTCTTACCTGCTGGTCGGACTCTGGTTGGTTTCCTGTCCTCGCGCCTGGCTTTGTTTGTTTTGGCGGACCGTTTGATGAGATGTCGGGCCTGTGGCGCGGCTTTGTAGGTGAAGTCACTCCCTAGAAATGTAGCTTGGGGTTACAACACTGCTAGAGCTATCACTGAAGGTAAGGGAAGTCTTAAACGGGACTGAAACGCAATAAATAGCGTCTTTAGTTATTGTGGGGGGATGTAATTTGACTTGTGCTCGAGGTTTTCTACGTGACTCTTGACTTGTGGGCCTAACTGTGGACGGGCTGCCTGCTTTAGCATGAGATACTTCCCACTGTGGAGCTGTGAAGAGAAGTGAGCAGCGAGACCTCAGACATGACAGTAATTCAGTGCTGGTCATAGAGGGGTTCCAGGTGATTAAAATCAAATGTGTAAATTTTAAAATGTGCAAATATTTCCAGGGTGGGCTAATATGTGACTAGATATGTGTACAGCCAGTGGGAGAATGTAATTCAGTATGCTACATTTACTCAAGTAAGCTAATGTACTCTGGCCTACATGAAGTTCTGAGCACCCCACCACATTTATCTGAGAGCTTAACTTACAACTTACTTTACAAATTGTTACCGATACAACACATATAGCACTGCACCCAACTATTATATTCATAATCATTTAATCTGCCAATTGCTCTCATGATAAATCGTTTAGTCTAAAATGGCAACGTTAAAAGAAATGTGAAAAATGCTCATCACAGCTTCAAATTGCTTCATCTGTACAACCAACAATCAAAGAGAGAGAAAAGCAGGAGATTCTTACATTGAAGAAGCTGGAACCAGCAAATGTTTGCATATTGCTTGAGAAATTCCAGAAACATCATCAGTGATATGTAGGCTATCCTTCTGAAGTGGTCCATCCTGCATAAGGAGTCCTTCCACCTTTTTACATAAAGTACATTTTGATACAAATACTTTTAGTGTTTCTACACTGTGGTATTGCAGTTTTTAGTTTAAGATATAAGATGTAACATTTCTGCATTAAAATGTCTAAAAACGACCTTTTGTTAGATATTTGGTTGAGTTTTGAACTTACAACTAATTCAATAAGAGAAATCCCTAATTTTGTTCAAGGTAACGGTGTCAGTGAACATTTCTGCCTGAGTCATGTCAGATAGATTTTCATCAGCAATGCTGTTAACAATGAGGACATCAGCTCCCATGATGCCACGGCACTTCTTTTTTAGTCTTGATTTGATGGGGAGACTTGAGAGTGGCAGAATTTACATATTGTGTGTAAAACAGATCTGATTAAGTCTTTCACCTCTGCATGAAGCTGTATAATATAATAGGGAACTTTAAATCAGTGAGAGACGGATCTGAACTTCTAGGTGTGTATGTTCCGGTGTCGAGATGAAGTCACAGCTCTCTTCCTTGCAGGTATTGCTGTGTGGACGATGCACGAGCGATGTCTGATGTTGAGGCCACGTACGCAGACTTCATCGCCTCTGGCAGGACAGGACGAAGGAACGCCATGCACGACATCCTGCAGAGTCCCACCGACCCCGAGGGACGTGAACTGCCCCTCACCCTGTCTCTGTCCCAGCTGCACATCAACGCAGGAGGGGGAGGTAAGCTGCTGCGCCGCGCTGCTTCCGTCAGCTCCACTTTAGCTTTCCGTTTTAATCATTTATAAAGCATAGTGTACCAGCTGCAGATGGAGCAAGGGTTCCAAGACACTTACTGTACTTCACATCATACAAAACTGCTTCATCTGAGAAAGCAAATGTTTCATGATGGTAATCAAGGTGTGTTTTTAATCACTATTTTAATTGTAATCATGATAGTGTACTGAGATCCAAACTATGGGCTAACAATCTTAATACATTATCCTCCAGGGTTACTGTAATATTAGAAGATGTCACTGATGAGAAAATGTTCTCCACACACTGCAGTACATTAAGGAAAATGTCACATTTCAAGATTATGTTGTTTCTCTTCAGCTTCTTTTTCCACACGCTGTTTATTTCAAGAAAAATAGAGGCTCTCCTGAAGAAAAAAAGGCTAGCTCCAACTTACTTGCATCAGCCATTGCGTGGCTGTTTGCAAAGAAGAGATCCGCAGTAGTAAAACAGTTTTTTAATTATCTGTTGACAGATTCTATACTGTATTATTCTCTCTAAGCAGATATCTGCATACGAGTGTGGAATCTGAAGGCAAACGACAAGATTTTGCTCGTCTGTTTCGTTCTGTTTGTAGTCCCAGTAGTATTGACCAATCACGCTTGAGCGGGCATCGGTTGCATGGAGGTAAACAGTCTGTGTGGAGAGCAAAAGAGTTGGAACACATTGGCCGAAATGCAGTCAGCTATTGTCTGGTGTCGATTTAGCTTTTAATATATATTTTTTTTTTATTTATCAGTATTCATATGTAGATATATATATTTATAGAGTGGCCAAAATATCTTCTGGATGTCTCAAGTTCCTCATCAGTGTGTAAACAATGACTGGTGCATGATGAGGCTACAGTTATAGCCTCAAAGCGTTGCTCACTGCAGCCAGAGGCTCAATCATCGTCAGATGATAGGCGATGGGTTCCGAGGTTAATAGTGTATGCTCCGAAGTCAAAGATGAACTTTACACAAAATCCACTTTTTCGAGTTTGTAAAGTACATGAAGGCCTGCAGCCACTTTACTACACAATTGGTCCTACATTATAGTTGCAGCAGAGGTTATTTTCCTTCAGTACATCTGTCCATTCTGTCAGTGTTCAGAGTTAGTTCTTGAAGGGGGTGTGTTCAAGCTAAAACAGGATGTTATTCGCCCACTTTTAAAAATCACTGTACACTAATTAACCTGTTACATCCACATAACATCAGTATTGCCTTTTTTTAGCTCTGTGTGCCATATTTCCCTGCACGACCAACCTCTCACACGGGCAACACCTCTGAAGTTCTGCATCTTTTTTTGCATTTACATAATTCAGTCAAAATTTCAGGAGCAGCAGGCCGGTGAATTACATTTTCTGCAAACACCTGGTGTTGTGTTGCAGTGACTTTTTCTTAGGAGCAAAAGTTGGCCGAGACGACAGTTGCTTGATTCATAAAGGCAGTTACCCTCTGTGTGTGGAACATTGTGGTAAATTGCACCCAGGAGTGCAGGGAAGATGCATTCAGCGACAGACGAGAGTCTACAAAACAACACAAATAGCAGCTATTTGACTTGAGTTAACACCGAGGAACATGCTCACAATGACAGGGCCAACATACTGGTGTTTCGAAGGTTCACCATCATAGTTTAGCATTTCAGCACGCTCATATTTTTATTATATTTATTATATTTTGTATTTACCAAGTTAAGGATTATTTGGATTAAGGACACAGCCTAAAACATGCCAAAGCACTGACGTAATCCTTCAATATTTATGTCTGGTCGATATACATTTTCCTGCCCTTCCTCACTTTTCTGCAGATGGAGACGACACCGAGGACAGCCAGAGCTCCTCTTCCTCCTCGGCCCACCGGGACGCTGAGCAGAGGAACAGCTAACCTGCCACACACTCCTGCCGGCGGACGCGGAGCTGCGAGACAGATCCCAGACGCCGTCGCCATGAGGCCGTCGGTCCAAAGCGGGCTGGTGGCCGGAGGGTAGCGCCGCCGCTGTCGTGGTGCCCATAAGCAGGGCACTGACCCACCCAAAAATCCACTGAATAGGTGCTGTGCTGCGATGTGATCACCCAGTGCTCTCATGTCCCTGTGGCTCTGCTGTGCACTAGAATAACAGACTGTTGGCAGGGGTGTTTTTTCAGAGTTGGGGGCGAGCGGAGAGACACATTTGTAGCTCTTGTACAGCTGATTTAACTTTCAGTCGTAGTTACCAAACACACAGGCTGGATGATTGGAATAAAAAAGAGAAAATAGACAGAGATCCTGTGTGAGTTTTGTAGTTGTGCAGGCAATCTGTAAGACCACTGAGACGTGCTGATGTAATGGGCCACAGTGGGAGTAGCATGTTTGTAGTGATGCTGATAGAGATTATATTGCCAGTTAATGGCTCGTGCTTCCTTTGAATTGACAATACTGTAGAGGGAATTGGACCACTCAGCTGTAGTAGAGCTGGAAAAACAACATGAACAAAAACACTGCAGCTCAGTTACTTTATCTGTTGAAAGGTGTGTTCGCTGATTCTGTTGCGTTCGGTGGACAAAATTCGGTCGTATGCTTGGTGTGGAACTGCAGACAGCAGGAGAGCGTTGAGATGATGGCGCGACACCAACAATAGTTAATCATACATTTACAGTGAATGTGGCTGACATGTTTCAACGGCTCAGTGGTTTCAAGAAGAAGAAGAAGCAATGATGGTGTACTATCTTTTAAAATGTTTATACTTTGGTTTTTTTACTTTTCTAATGGTGCCATTATAATCACAAACTTAAAGGAGCGGTGTGAATTCTGGGGAGTATATTTATTTGCTTTTTTTGCCAAGAGTTAGACGAGAGGATTGATACCACTCGTGTGCATGTTAAATATCCTACCTGGAGTCAGGAGAAGGTTAGCCTAGCTTAAGATAAAAGGTGGGAATGGGGAAACAGCTAGCCTGGCTAACAAAACCAAACTAGAAGCAGCTCATTAGTTAACTTGTTATACCTTGTTTGTGAAAATCTGTCCAAGGGTCGCTAAACTATTTCTTGGCTGTAACCAGTAACCGGTGTTGGTTGTTTTTGCACTTCAGGTTTTGTCTAAATCAAACAGATGAGATGTAACATGTTTATTATTGAACTTCAGTGGTGTTGCCAGACAGATTTTGGTAACTTTGGACCGAGCCAGATGAGCTGTTTCCCCTTGATTATTGTGTTTAAGCTAAGCTATGCTGATTCACCATTGGGTGCCTGTTCTAGTTGGCATTCTCTTCCCTCCCGCTATCTGCGTATTTCTACCTTTAATTTCCGCACCTCTACGAGAAACAAAGACGACAGCCTCCGAGCTACCAATCTACACACTGAAAATGGCAAGTTACCTGAACACTAACCCGGTTGCTAGTGGTACAAACCTAACCAAGCTGCTACAGCCTGACTGATCCCAGTTTTGGGGCCGTTTTTAGGAAGTAAAAATTCCGATAGAGATATATCGGCCGATACACGCACATTTTTTGCAGTGATCCCTCAAATCAAACACTTAATAATAACCTATTCAAAATGATATCAGTGCACTAAAACAATAAACTTAACTGGGTATTTAATAATTAAAAGCTGCATCTTTTTATACAATATATTAAAAAACAAAGTTTTCATATTGGCACATATCAGACAACATAAATGTCTTCAGCGATATGTCTGTGACGGGCTAATATCAGCCAATAACATCGGCCAGACGATATATATATCGATCGGGCTCTAGCTGTTACCTTTTCTTTTGCAGGGATTTAGACTTTTAAATGCCAGGGCTCACCTCCCCACGTGCAAAACAAGTTCCACCCAACACTTTTTAGCAGGGGCACGGTTGCTGCATCCTTGGTTTAGTGCCGCCTTAGAAAGTTGTGATTGGTATTAAGAAAACCAAACAAGATAGAGCGTTTTATTCCCCTACACCAGAGTAGAATTGGTGCAGCACTGTGCAGAAGTGCAATAATTAAATAAGTGTGTTCCTCTTTTCTCTTTGTTGGTTGTTCATGTACTTTGGTTTCCTCGCGAAGGAGCAACATATGTTGATTTATGGCCATCCCTAGATAAGCTAGTTAGCGCAGCTTAGCTAACTGGCTACTTGCTCCGGCGACACATTTTGCGCAGAAACGTGAAGGTGGTATCAATCCTCTCTTCCAACTCTTGTCCGTAAAGTGAATAAGTGTATTTCCCAAAATGCCGAGCTATTCTTGAAAGGGCAGCTCCACCGGTTTTACACATTAAAGTGTGTTTACAGGTCTCGGAGAGTCTTACTGCATCTGTGAAAGAGTAGCTAATACAAAGCCTTTTGTGGCTCCAGAGGAAGCTGCCCTCCAGTGATGTATCTGAGTTGATAAGTTGCATTGTGGGTAATGTAAACGGCAAAAGGAAGAAGAACGTGTGGAATAAAAATGGCGAGGTTTCTGCTTCTGCTGTATCGATTTTGATCATTTGTTTGTAAACTGTCCCACAGTGTTATAGCAGTGCAATGCAGACCGGTGGACACTTTCAAAACCTGAAGCCTACATTACCCACAATGCTTCCTCTTGAGCCACAAAAAAGGGCTTAATACTACATTTTTCACACCTGCAGTAGGAGTCTCCGAGACCTGTACACACACTTTAATGTGTAAAACTGATGTAGATGCCCTTTAAATGTATATATGCAATACTCAGTGGAGCTTCCAGTAAGTGTAACATGTGTGAAAGTTTAAATCTCGGGCATTGACATTCCAGCTTCTTTGTGTAATAATGGATACGGCCCAGATGCATCATCCGCTCAGACCATCATGCATGCACTGTAAAAAACTGTGTTTAGTTACTTTCTCCCCGATATAATCTCCCCGTACTACTGCAGCTCGACTCGTGTCTCATCCTTATCCACGCTGATAACGGGACACATATAACTCTGTTTTATAATACTACTCGTTCAATCAGGTTTTCAAGTCGGTAACTGCCACATTGCTGTATCGTGACTCACACACACACACACACGCAGGCTTCGGCGACACTGTAAACATCCAGCTGTTCATCATTCCGCATGTAGAAATATGGCAGGTGCATGATTCTGCTAAATGTGTAGGTGTTGGTCTGACTGTCTGTAACCATATTTTCTACCCCGTGTGTCATAATAAATAACCGACGATGGTAAATGGAAACGTTTCTTGTCTTGTTGCACTTCTGTCGATTGGCCAGCAGGTGACACTGTGGGAGAGTGTATAGAACTTGAAACATACATGACACTCAAACTTTGTTTTACACTAAACTTTTTGGATTATTTTTAACATCCGTGAAACTGTTATGGAGAATGTCTAAATGAAGTATTTGATGGAAATAAATGTAGGCCATTTAAATGTTTGCAAACACTCTCAGATTCTAAAGGGATTTTGTTTGTTCCTGTTTTATTTATGACATTCTCTACTTTAACAAATGTCGTGTCTCTGTACACGAAGACCTGAAAGACCATCTGTCTGCTGTTTCCCACTGTGTGTGTGTGTGTGTGTGTGTGTGTGTGTGAGTTGCTGATTATGCAAATAATCATTAGACAATTGTACCAGGAAGTTTCAGCAAGAAAAAAAAAAAAATCCCCAGCCGGTTTCTCTGAGTTCCTCATTCTGGCGGCTGAGTGTAACAGTCCATGTCGGCTGGCTGACCCACTTGTCGAGTCAACAAGACACCAGTCTGTCCGTCAGTCTGATGAAAAACGCAGAGCATTGATCCGAGGATTGAAGAACTTCTCCACGGTGGATGAACTGTTTCCTTAACCAGGGACACACACTCAGAGAGGTGAGTACAAATGCATGGGAGGTGTGATTGACACCGGTCAGAGATGTGCATCAGGTCATTGTGTTCTGGTCACACATACACAGACACACCCAATAGAGGAGGTAAAAGGAGTCCAATTGAGGCTAATTTGTGGGGGAATAAGTGAATGTTGAGTGACTAGACTGTAAATTATAGGCTTAATTTTGATTTTTAACTTTTTCACGCTGTTTCATGGTCACTGGCTGGTTTAATGGAATTTCAAATATAGTTTCTATTAAAAGAATGTCGTAAATGTGAATTGTAAGTCGTCATTAACAGTTTAACTGAATCTGATGGAGACTTCAGGCGGGCAGTGCGGGATATGCCATCAGATTTGTCAAGAAGCGTCAAATTCTGCAGAGGTTTATCCCTTCTCTCCTTACATTTCTTCACGTCCCTAGTAATTGGATAGGTCCATTGCTAAAGGAGGAAGTTTGCACATTCAGCGTGTGTGTGCGTGTGTGTGTGTGTGTCAGCCCCTAATCTGTTCAGACCCTTGTTTTCCGGCTGTTTGCTGACTGTCAAGTTAAAAATATATCAGGGGCAGTGAACCAAGAAAACACAATAACAAACTGCCAACTGTAGCAACACTTTTTATTCCCCAACGCACACCCTTACTCTACTATCGCTTCGACTCTTAGACATCTATTAAGACATTTTAAATACACACTGAGCACCAAGGTGTGCCCCTTTTTTTTGTTTGCCATTGGGTTGATGGTGCTTGAACCTTTTTTTCCTCTTCGCTCTTGTTCAAACAAGCTTAGTCAGATTCATTTCAGTCCCTGACCGGAATCTGACACCTTGAGGACAATAAAACACTTTTGTTTGCATATTAGGCTGCTATAACAGGTTTTATTGTGTTTGCATTTGCGTGCAGCGCGTAGGTAGTTTCATCCGACGCTTGGACGCCATGGCTCTTTGGGATGGCAATATTCCAGACTGAAATATCTTCACTGACATTCATGTCAAAGTTGTCACGACTCAGAATGAGTTAGGGATATTGGGATATGGATGCATGGATATGCAATAAAAGTCAAATGAAAAGTGCTACATTATTTTGGAGGGGCTAAAGATATTCACAAAATAAAAATTCACATATGTCACAGGAGTTCCAATCAAGTGAAACACTAAAATATCCCAATATCCCTAACTCATTTTGAGCGGTCAACATCTACTGGATGGATTGGCATAAAAATGACGATCATACATCCAAATGTTTCCAAATGATGACTTTGGCGATACCCTCACCTTTACGCTGGTGCCGCACTGACGTTTACATTTGTGTTTTTGAGTGAAATGTCTCAACAACTATTAGATAGATTGCAATGAAAGGCAGTGCACACATTCATATTCCCTGGCTTTCAGACAAAAAGTAAGGAATACGTGTAATAATTACCCAACGTTTCATCTAGTGCCATCATCAGGTCCAAATTTCAGTTTGTCTACTGCTTTGGTTTATGATAGAACCTAAAACCTGCAAAGCAACCGACACTCCCATCGACGTCCGCTGTGGTTTGTGTTTAGTGCTAACTGTTGGCGTGCTAGCAATTTAAGATTGTAAAATAAAATAAAAGATGTCATACCAGCAAAAAAATCAGCAGGTTAGGCTAGCTTTGTCACTGTGAGCATGATAACATGGTCATTATTATACATGCAAACATCAGCACGTTAGCATCGCCAGACAAGGCATGGTGCCATGCTAGCGTTAAGGTCAAAGCACTGCTGTTCCCACGCACAGCCTCATGGAGCCGGCTGCCAGCATTTCCTTGCAAACAAGAGCATAGATGTTTAATTCATATCATTAATAGTGTGTGGTCAGTGGTTCCTAATTGGTGATACCATTTAGGTGGATTTACCATTAATCGTCCAGTTCTAACTTCTATTCTAGGTCACCTGTTGTTTAACTCCTCAGCCCACGGGACTAGTCAGGTGTGTTCCTCTTGTCACTGTTTGTTGTTCCTTCGTCAGCTTCAGTTTCCTGTTTTAGAAAACAGGTGTTGATTGATGACCAACACGTACTTCTGCCACTGTGAAGCCTCAGGTTCCCCTCATTGTATCAATACAGCTGATCTTATCTCACGCCACGCAATTCACCTGTGCTCTTTTGGCGATGATGTCTTCTTTAAAGGTTATGCTTGTGCTGTGATTCGCCATGTCAGTACATACTGTCAGTATTCCCGTTTATGTCTGTGTGTGTGTGTGTGTGTGTGTGGGTGTGTGCTCTCTTATTATGTTAACCTTCCTTTTATCCTGTCTAAAACGTATAGCTGTGTATAGGACAAGATAATCTGTGGGATGCTTTTTCCCTTTGTCCCTGCTCTGTTTAAAATCATACGTTGTGTTATTGCATTGTGAGCAACACATCTGCAATTAACGTGATGGTTGACGCACAACCGTTAACAGAACACCACAACTGACCCGAGCGAGTAGAAGAGACGAAAACACTATAAAACAAGCAAAGAAGAGAAAAAAGAAAAACTCAAGTTAATGGAAAACATTGAGATTAGTGCTGACGAGGAAAACATTGAGTTTACCGTATACTGTACCACATAAACAAAGGTGAATTTACCTATCTGGCAAATTGGTTAAATATTGTCCAATGGGTCCAAAGTTTGAATAAACACGCAAGGTTCTGCTGGATGTGAAGCACGCTTACCAAATTCTATCAGAGCAGAGACACTTACTGTTACAAAAAAACACACACACATTGTGTTGGGAACAGAACCACAAAATCACCTGGTCATATTAGTCTCATTGCTGAAATGAATCCTTAGAAATAGATTAGAACAGTGCAATTTCACAAGGTGCGTGTGTGTGTGTGTGTGTGTGCGGTTAAACCATTATACAGCAGGGTGTGTGCTTAATTGTCTTCCTCTTTATAAGCCTTTTAAAAAAGATACTGCACACTGATAAGTCTTGTGTTTTAAGTGACGGATGCAAAACAAAAAGGGGTCAGTGCAAAGAATTCAAAGTGAACGCTTCTCTCGGTTCAACTCAGAAAAAAAAAAAACAGAAGGGAGAAAACTGGCTCGGATCATCTTTTTTGTCGAAAAGGCTCATACAGACTACCACAGAGTTTCGCACCACGCTGCATGAAATGTAGCTTTTATACCGTGCTGATTAACATCAAGGTTTTCTAGGTTGTGGTCTCTTTTGTCTTTCCTCTTGTGGTCCCTTTACACCCTCTCTGAACTCCAACCATTTGTCGCACATGAATCATCTCGGGAAGTTTAAGTTTAAAAATAATTTGTGGTCTTACTGTTGTATATGTACGTATCCCAGCTTCAGTTTCACATTCAGTCTTTACCGTCATCTATGGCAGAAAATGTGCTTTCACAGTCTGTACACAGAACAATGATTTAACAAAACACAAACAGAAATGTCACAAAACAACGCAAGTCTACTACATATAGCTGCGGGCGAAAATCCTCCTCCCGAGGTGTCTTTTTTGCGGATTGGTTGGCTGCATGTGCGGCGAAAGTGAAGACGGGGGAAGCACGGGTGTGTCAGGGGTGTCTGAGACAGCCGCCAGTTTGGAAGTGATGGACCAATGGTTTTTAGAAAATATGTTAGTGACTGCTGGGAACTTGTTTCTAAAGCTGAGGTTGTGCGTGGTGAAATAGGTGGTGCAGCACAGGAGGATGGGCTCATGCGCTCGCGTGCAGATGTCACTGTGTCGGTGTTTGTGGGCTTCCTGCTGTTTAGCAGAAAAACCACGAAACAAATTAACATGTTGAAAACTACAGCCATACATCTTTTATTGCACAGAATGGACCTGGATGGGACACGGCCAGCAGAACAGAGTACAGCTGAGAAGCGCAATTAATGCAAATTATTTAAAATGTTTTTTGTTTTTTTTCAAATGAATCAATGCCATACTCATGGACTGATGCTGTCTATTGGCAATATATTGTGCTTATATTTGACAACATCTAAGCCAAGACACATTTAAAGGAATACTGTGCAGGATTTCCCTTAAAATGTAGTCTCTACAGAAATAATCCCTCTTAATCTTCATTTATGAGCCCCTGGACTAGACTATGTGGCGGTGTCTATATCTGCTAAGGCTGCCCTCTGCCTATACTTTTTTTTGTTCCGGGCATCAACCCATGGGCAGAAGTGTGTCACTTCCAGCAAAAGTGTGAGTCAGGACAGATGTGACCTTGTTACATCTCCCTTCTCCATCATGAGCTGTAGGTCAGATTGTCTGTTTGACCGAGGGCGGGGCTGAGCTTCACACGCACAGAGCAGAAGTGAAACAGAACAGTGGACATTATGGTGCCAGCACTTCAGTTGAATTTGCAATTTGCACATCATTTGGAGGATTGTGGGGGCTTGTCGATTTGTATTTTTGAACACAAACACGGCGAAAAAGAAAATGTTTTATTCCACTGATTCACCGCTTTGTTCTCCGTAATGCAACTCCCTCTCTTCAATCACGCTCTAGCTCGCTCGACCACTGCTGCTCTCAGTCTTGTTGAGCTGGGGCCAACATTAACCGGCAAACCTAGCATAGCATACCTGTTAAAGGTTCAAAATTTCACTTGAACAAACACAGGAAAGACATGAAAATGTGTTTGCTTGAAACTAGACCAATTAAACTCAAGATTCATTCTCTGATTTTGTCACAATACTGTACTTTTTCACTCCAATACACTGAATGTTTGCAAGAGTTGTTTGATGAAATTCAACATGAAACTGGTGCTTACATTATAATGCATCAGTTATAATAATCCAGCGCTATGATATATAATGGCAAAACACAGACATGAGTTAATTTGCTGGATAGCGAGCACTATTTTTGGCTCCTAAAACTTTTGTACTTTCACTTACAACCTTGACTGCAGCATTTTTACTTGTAATGGAGAATTTTAAAATCGGAATATTGATCAGAGGATCGAAATACATCTTTAGAGTAGTTCCTCTATGTGTTTTACATAAGGTGACGTGGCTAAGTACAATATGTAGACCATTACTAATCTTAGTACCATCTGTATCCTACTGTATCTCTATTCACCTGCCACATTATACTGATTAAGATCATGCCAAAAATCAGTTGTATTGCACATCCCATGAAGTAAATCAGAGGGTTGTTTTTTCACTGATTTTATTCACGTGATGTGCGATACAACTGATTTCTTTTCCAATCCAAGTAAGACACGGGCTGATATCGCCAAACCAATACAGTACCAGTACTTTGTACAAAAGCTTAATGAAATGACATTCAGTAGTTTTGAGAATGTGGGGAACTCATGCTGTTTGAACATCAGCACACAAACTGAAGCCTTGATGGACACTGAGCACTCTCTCAAGGTCAGTGACAGTGATAAAAGTCACCAACAGCTACACTCACTCTCTCCAACTACCTAATGCCTGCCAGTGCCAAAGGACATAAAGGAGAAGTCGTTCCTGCCAACCAGGAATCATTTAGACTAGATTCTGGTCATAGTGCAGGCCTAGTTACTTTCTAATGTGTCCCAATTGATGGTCAAATACACAATTTACCCAGAATTACTGAGTCTCGATATCAATCTTGTAATCTGAAAAATGATCTCAGATCGTGGGATTGGATGTATCATTATCTCTGTATCCCTCCACACACCACTACTCGTGGATCAGGTGATGATAGGGTCTTTCCCATGAGATAGAGAGCAAACTGTGATTTATACAGCATTAGCATGTCAATCTGTGACATACAGACAGTGTTAAAATCAGTGTAATGGTCCTTTACGCACAGTTTCACATTCATTCATTGATTGCTTTTTTATATCACATTTTGTGTTGTGGGCTACACCTGCTCCTGGTTGTTGGTTTCTAGTCTATATGTGTATTTCCCTTTATGACATTTTTACACACCCAGTGATAAGAGAATGAACACGCCACTGGTTTGGTTGTGTGCCATTTTTACATGCGAGAGCTGAAGAGCCACAGGTGTTGGGTACTTGAAGGGGTTGTTGCCTTCCCCCCCCGGCTGTAAATGGTGAATGTGTAACCAGTCCCCTTCACTCTTCCTTTTTCTCACTTCCTCATGCAGGCAGGATGGGCTGCATGAAGTCCACGTTGAATGGAGGTCTGAGCGGAGGTGTGGAGGGGAAGATCGGCCAGCAGACTGTACGTACCGAGCAAACGCACTATGTCAGAGACCCCACCTTCAGTACACAAAACAAAATAGTAAGTAGTCAGCCAATAAGTAGATAATTTATAGACAATAAGTCATTGATTTCTCCTCTGTTGAGCGTTGTGGTGCTGATTTTAGACCAGAGTGAAAATCAAAGAAGAGTCAGAGCATAAAAATCATGCATGTTATGGTTTTCAATCTGCCCTGGTCATTTAAATATTGGACAAATGTGATAGCGGAGTTGAAAAAAAAACCTGTAACCAGTGAAAATGAGTACATTCTCAGAAGGCAAATCCACCCCTTCCTTTTAATTTGGAAAAATGGTGATGGAGGATTTCCTAATAACAAGAACTTCCCTGTCTCAAACAATGACGTCCTGCAGGAAACGAACAGATTGTGAAATGTAGTCTGAAGTGATGATTGTGTCAGTAGATAGATAGATAGATAGATAGATAGATAGATAGATAGATAGATAGATAGATAGATAGATAGATAGATAGATAGATAGATAGATAGATAGATAGATAGATAGATAGATTTAACATCATGTGTTTGTTAGTGATCTCTGTGTTCTTATGTGCAATTCACACTTGTTTCTGATTACAACTCTTGATCTGCTTTTGCAGGGTAACTCCCTGTTACCTGGTCAGGTGTTCCAAAAGATGGAAGGTATGCCATTCATTCATTCTTTCTTTATGTTTTGCCTTCTCTCTAACTTACTTTTTGTGAAAGTCTTACTCCTAGTCTTGACATAATGATAACTATTTCTCCAATACTCATGATGACACCTGTGATAAAAGTTGGTGATCTTCAAAAGTGAGAGTCATTTGTGAAAAATCTCTTTTTTGTGTCACTGTTTTACTGCCTTGGCTCAGCAACACACTGTTTTACAATTTTGTACTTAAATGACTGTAATTTCGTTTGGCTAACTCAGCCTGCTAAAGATTAGACATGAGCTGAATTTTAGAATGAAGCGACCAGTAACTCGTTCGATATGAATATGAACTTGTGAGTAAGATAGGCTTTAAAATATCTGAACCTATATTTCAATGTTGCGTCATAGTTAGTTGACTAGCCTAGCAGTAGCATACGTCACTAATGCTGAGCTTTTTAACTGTAAGCACATTATGTGGAATCTAAAATGAAATGAATAACCAAAAAAATACACATGTGCAACTGATCTACTGTTTCTTAGAAACATATTGGTGTTTGGTGAAGTAGTGTTGTGGTTACATACCCAGTGATACTAGCGCTTTTCCAGATAGACTCCATATAATTAATTCACACATAGATTTTTAGTGAGCCAGCTCAAACATTAGTAGAGGAAGAGGGCTCCTTAATACCCTTGGTGACACAGTTAGGGTCCCACTCTAGTGAGTCTGATACCATGTGTCGTTAGTCACCATTGTGGGTTGGTTCGTCATGCATTTAACCTTTGTCTGACCTTTCTGTATGAATTCTTGGCTGCATATGACACAGGCTGGAGGATTAAAATAAGATGTGGGCCTACTCATTTTGTTGTACAGACTTTAACGTGTCAATATCTTTTTCTGTTCCCTTTTTTTAGAGCAAAAGGGGGTCGGTAAAATAATGGTCGCCCTCTACCCGTACGAAGCTGTGCATCCCGATGACTTAGGATTCAAGAAGGGAGAAAAGATGAAAATCTTGGAGGAGTGAGTGTGTGATGTTAATGAGGCTGATTCAACTTAAGGAAATGTTATTCATCGTTATATACTGCATCATACAAGGCAAGAGGGTCAAAAGATGAACACTAATGATCGCTGTTTTTAAGTGCATAGCACGAAGAGGCTGTGAGGGTCGGGTACAGGCCACCATCAACTCTTCAACCCTGATGGGCCCACTGGTCCATCTGCCATTACAGACTCTTGCATCACCCCACAAAAAATCTGCATATACTTTCAATTCTGATGAAGATCCAAAAGTTTCAAATGATGCCAATTTAATTCTGACTGAATTTGAAGTATTCACTAATGCTTAAGACATGAACCATATTTGAATTCGATGTAGGCGGTTCATCCACTCAAAACGATTGCTTCATGGAATTACAATGAAGTGTTGACGAGGCTGATGAATGGATACGTGATATTTTTACTTGTAGAAAAATGATCTTCTTCCTCTTTAAAGCCACTTAACGGGTCTCAGTCTAGGACACTTGTGTTTTCTAGAAAAGATACTTGGCAATCAGAGAAAAACAATAATTGTGCTAATAGACTGCTATCTGCTGCAGACATGGGGAGTGGTGGAAGGCAAAGTCTTTGGCAACCAACAAAGAAGGATTCATCCCATCCAATTATGTTGGCCAAGCTGACACCATGGAAACAGAGGAGTGAGTGGCTGCATCTCAATACATTACTTTATTAAACTGTTCTCATTAACGGCTTTGGGTTTCTTTCCTGAAAAAGTGTGATTTGATAAACCTTTTTGTTTCATGCTGGAAATATGCATTTCAATGTATACTGTACATGGAGACTGTGAATGCAGAGTGGGTCCTATTGGAAGCTATAAGTCTTCATTAACTTCCCCTATTCAACCAACGTTCAAGTCGATATCAATATGAGAAACGTGTCAATTTTCTATATTCCTTTCCTGTTCATTGCAGGTGGTTTTTCAAGGACATCACTAGGAAGGATGCGGAGAGGCAGCTGCTGGCGCCGGCGAACAAACCAGGCTCTTATCTTATCAGGGAAAGCGAAACATCAAAAGGTATGGAAATCACAGCAGCCCTGGGAGACAGAGACACGTTCACGAACATGTCTTATTTTCGGTAGACGGTATGGAATTGCTAGTCACTCTCTTTCACTTGATAATCTCTCCGCAGGAAGCTATTCATTGTCCATCAGAGACGTGGACGCCCAGGGGACAGATTCAGTCAAACACTATAAGATCAGGATGATGGATAATGGCGGCTACTACATCTCTCCTAAAATCTCTTTCCGTGATATCAGCACCATGATCAAACACTACCACAGTGAGTACGGCTCTGGAATGGATGAATGAATGAATGAAATGGCACAAACATTATGCAGGGATTGTTTTCCGAACTGCAAATTCAACTTTACGTTAATATTGATATTGATAGGTTTGTATGAGCATTTGTTGATTACCGTATTAAGTGGAAACCTTTGCTGACACAACTAAACATCAGTCAAGTGCAACAACACAAAACATAGCAAGCCAGCTGAAATACTAGTCCAACAGCAAGAAGGCCAGCTCAGCATCTGTGTTGCTATGCTATTAGTCTCCTCTTCTTTACTCTTCTAAGCTTCCTCCGTCCTCAGTGTCCTCTTCCGTCCCTTCACGTCTTTCATAATGTCCACAGAGGCTGCTGAGTCTGGTTTTTCATTGCCTGAACGCCAAGCTTTGGTTCAGGTTTCCCAACAAAATTCTCTGCTCCATACATCAAGACCTCCTTCTCCTAAGAGACAAAAAAATACTCCTGTGCTAGTGGTGTGTTCACCAATAGTCCCTTCAGTGCTTTGACCCAGACCCGGTCCGATCCGGGGCAGAGTCAGCTAGCTGCATGGCTACCAGCTATACAGAGAGAGCAGGGCAGTCGGAGGGCATAACAAGAAACCATTTTCTCCATTAACTATCTCACAGTTTCACCGCCACAGTGGGTGGTGCTGTGTACGTCGTTCCGTAGAAGCGTTGCGCAATTCATGCAGGAGTTCAAACCCGCCCACCTAACTTACAGAGTGCTTAATCAGGCGTTTAGGGCGCAAAGAGGAAATGACAGAGACACCATCCACTCTATTACACGTCACTGTGCCATCAAAATGATTTTGAGGCTGTTACTTTAAGCTAAAATAGTTACATAATGTTGCTTTAATATACAATATTTGTCATAGCAGCCAACAGTTACACTATTTCAACTGTATTATATTAAATTTCACTCGTACTAAGCAGAAAATGAGCCACATGTTATCGGCTACTGATAAATTACATAATGTACAGCGCAGTATAGTCACTTTTCCCCACCACTAATAACCTTTATTCAATTGTGAAACAAAAACGTAATTACCAATAGTTGAATCTTAAAGTTTGATTCAGTCTCAGCATTTAAATACTACTTGAATAGTAGGCCATGTCATCCAGTATCAAATAGAACTGAACACTGTCGCAAGCATCCCTTAGTTCTCAGTGTCTTTGCGTGTACCTTCCAGGCAAAGCGGATGGCCTGTGTCGTAAACTGGACCGTCCTTGCGCGAGACCCAAAGCTCAGAAGCCGTGGGATAAAGGCGCCTGGGAGATCCCTAAAGAGTCGATCAAGATGGTGAAGAAACTCGGAGCGGGGCAGTTCGGAGAAGTCTGGTTGGGTGAGTAAAGAGTAAAGAAATCAACTTGATTTGATCGCTATTGTTGACTGGGAACAGCCCAAGAGTATATCGAGGGATCGGTCTCAGTTGGGGCTTAGACTCAAGGCAACAACTGGCCCCTCAGGTTCGGGCGTTGGGCGTGGCGATACCAACGCCACCTCACAACTACAACAAAGAACATCTGAATGGAATGCATATAAGCTTGTCCTTGCCAGTGCAGTAACAACAATACAAACACCACTGATGGGAGATAGAGCTGCAAGATACCCTGACACATCCTGCTCATGCCACCTTCGCTCTGGTGGCCCCTTTCAGTCGTGCAGAACTTCCAATTCCTTTCTCCTGTTTACTGTAAATCCAGCGCTGCAGAAGCACAGTATGGGGAAGTTCCATTTCCCTTTAATTAAAACAAAAATGACTTCCCTCTTTTGTTACCTGGTTTAAATATTTTCGGTCAGAGCCGACTGCTGTCTCTGAAAATATGCTCCCATTGTGACCACGCGTATGCCTCCGTAGTCCCGGGAGGGCCACATTCACGTGCGCATCACTGTCAGTTTTATCATCTATGTAGGAAATGGTAAAAGGAGATTTGCATGAGAAGTTCGGGAGCGGCGATGACACGCACACGCACACACACCACACTTTGTCAGGTCTCTTATTTGTATCACCTGTTTAAAAATGGCTGGTATAGTTAACAGTATCTAGAATAGTTATAACAGTACCTGAAAGTATATTGGTCAGAACAGAGTTTTGGT
The DNA here is from genome assembly GCA_039737535.1 of Lagodon rhomboides. Classification (NCBI taxonomy): domain Eukaryota; kingdom Metazoa; phylum Chordata; class Actinopteri; order Spariformes; family Sparidae; genus Lagodon; species Lagodon rhomboides. The sequence continues at coordinate 5,921,492 of CM077797.1, forward strand.
GTTGGTGTTACTTCTGTCGGGTGGGAAGTTCAGGTCTTGGTTCCGTGTGTCTGTGCACATTGGCACATAATAGATTACGTATTTTATGATGATTTTACAAGCTGCAGTGATATATAACATGAAGTGATGCTAAAAAAAAACAAAACATACAGTGGAAAACAATTCGAGTGTTACACGAATCGTTATTAAAAGGATCTTTTTCACTGTGGGCGATGTAGCGATGTGTTTGGATCCTTTGCATTCAAGGCCAGGAGGAAAACAGAAATTCTGTCGAGCCAGGTGCAGCCGGTTTCACCGAATATATTCCGGTCTCTAATAGCCGGACCTTTCTCCACAGCACTGTGTCATTACTGGAGAAAGGTCTGCCTGCACCAATCCTCAAGGAGAGAACGCTCTCAATCCAAATTGTATTGGAAGGAGCAAATCCCAGGATGCAGTGACGGTGCTCCTGCAGAATAGTGCCCCTGCATTAAAATGCCTAATTCCAGTTAAAGAAAAGGTGGCAGCTGTTAGCTTGTTGAGGCTTGGACCCTTAATGTTAGTGTACCATGACATTTTTAGTATGTAGATTTGCTAGCTTTGAGGTTGCAGTTGTTGTTTCCTGTAGCGAGGGCAACACAGAGATAGCAGAGGGGAGGGACGCCGGCTGAACTACGTGAACAAGGGCAGGCTCGTACCAACAGTCCACATCCTGTGAGCGAGGCTGCTACTCACTTAAAATTAAAATACAGTAAAAATAGAAATAACACTTACTTCAACCTGAGAAGAGTTCTAATCAGCCAAAATAGGTAAACATGCATGTGTGGGTCTGCAGGGCCTTTATAAAGGGCAAATGGAACAAATGGCACAAAGGGGCACACCGCCGATTTTATACATCACGATCAGTCTGCTGTTCGTGAAAAGCACTGCCACAGTGTGTGGAGCGCAACACTGAATAGCTCGAGTGAACCTTTGATAGCTCAAATAAAACACTTCATGCAATATCTCAGCTTCACCTTTGCTCAACTTCAGATTATTCAAATGTAACACGCAAACTGATTAAGATAATATGATAAGCACACCTAATAATAATAATAAAAAAATCAGTCATTATCTACCGTCCTCAACGACTGAAGTAGATGGGGACTTTGATTTTGAAATGACTCAACAAGCGGTCATGCTCGTGCATCCACCTCAGACTGGGTGCGTGCTAATGCTTTAGCTTAGCTGCTTTAGTGAAGACTGCAGCTTTAAAACGGGTGTGTATACGGTCACTTCAAGTCCATTTGGGATCTCAAAGCTTGCGGAGACTCATGATTACACCAGATGAGCTGTATGGAGCCATTTTTTTGGTTAATTTTTGGGGGGTTTTTCCGCCCAATTTTTCCAATGGTGTGCTTTTCTCAGCTGCCACCGAGCCATGAACAGTAAACACAGTGTTACTGTCTGTGATTTGCATTTTGTTTCAGGAACTTCCATGGAAAGTGGAATAATAATGGGTATACACAGTGTTGTATTTCATCCGAAAACAGTTCACTGACCTTATGTCATCTTTAAATGGTTTCACACATCAGGATTCAAAGATCAACTCTTCAAAAATGTGGCTGATCAATTCATTTTCTTTGTTGTATAAAGATAAATTGTCTAGTAGTCATGGCAGCACCAGAGACTCTGCAGCAAACCTCCCTCTCACCCTCTTCCTCTGCTGTCTGTGCACTCAGCGTACTACAACAACACAACGAAAGTAGCGGTGAAGACGCTGAAGCCAGGCACCATGACCGTCGAAGCCTTTTTAGACGAGGCCAACGTCATGAAGACGCTGCAGCACGACAGGCTGGTTCGGCTCTACGCCGTCGTCACCAAGACGGAGCCCATCTACATCATCACCGAATTTATGTCGAATGGTAACTGAGCTTTGCTTTTCAATTTGTGCAGCTGATGTTCTCATCTTGAGTAGTGTGCAGTTGACTTCTCCAAATAAACATCCAGTTAATAGAAAGCGCAAGTGTCAGCAGCTTGATGTTGTGACATTCAGCTTGCGTCTGACCACACACATATTTCACAAAGCAGAATTAGCACGTTAGCCAGATGAATGTGGAGAAAAACTTTGAAAAGCGAATGTGAAATTGACAAAAATCACAGCTGACATGGACACCGACACATCAGACACTGACGCTGTTTCCTGATTTCAGGGAGCCTGCTGGACTTCTTAAAGAGCGAGGCGGGCTGCAGGGTGCAACTCCCCAAGCTCATCGACTTCTCGGCGCAGGTGATTTTCACACACTGACCACAACACGCTGCCTCTTTCTCGCTCCTTCTCTCCTCTCCGGGGGTTGCGAAAGAGACGTAACGTCACCGTTTCCATTGGTGAACTGAAAGGAGGAACAAGAACCAAAAGTATAAATTTGACTCTTCAGTTCTTAAAGCCCATCTGCTGTGCAGGCATGTGGCAAGAGCACAGAGGTAACCACTCCCTGTGTTCGGTCAGCCAGTGTAACACCACCACAGTGTTAAACCACAGCAGGCAGAGCTGCACGTCGTTCGACTATGATGAATAATTATATAATAATCAAAATAGGTTGAAAGCAAAAGCCAAAAAAATAATGATGTAAAGAAATGACCATTTGGGCTGTGTAGAGTGTAGCAAAGATCGACCTTTCTCCTGAGTGAATTAAAGGGTAACTTCACCAATAATACACATTAAAGTGTGTTTGCAGGTCTTGGAGAGTACGACTGCATATGTGATAAAAGTAGTATAAAGCCTTTTTATGGCTCCAGAGGAAGCTGCGTGGAATCTGATGAAGTGCCCCTGGTGATGTCACCCAGTGGCTGAATTGCATTGTGGGTAATGTAGGTCCACTGGTCTGCATTGCACTCCTATAACACTGTTGGACTCATGATGGACAGTTTAAAAACAAATGATCAAAATCGATACTGCAGCACAAGAGAAATCGCCTTTTTTTTCCTACGGATTCTTCTTCCTTTTCAAAGCCTGTTGCCTACATTACCCACAATGCAACTCAGCCACTGAGTGACATCAATGGAGGGAATTTATTAGATTACATGCAGCTTCCTCTGGAGGCACAAAAGGCTTCATACTACTTTTCTGTTTGTGGTACTTTCTAAGACCCGTAAGCACACTTTAATGTGTAAAACTGGTGAATTTACCCTTTAAGCACCTGATTAACCTGTGTGGAATGATGATCTGTTCGACCGATCGTTCCTTCATACCTACTACGTTGCTTTCCTTGTGTTTGAACGGGTCTCGCGCATTTGGTTATCGCACACGCTAGTTTTGTTTAATCTGATCTTGGTAACGCTTTATTTAAAGGGACAGTAAACAACTACGTTCAACTGTTACAGTTTGACTGAGTGCGCAGCTGTTCGGCTGAACAGCAATTTGTCTACAGTCACGTTAACAATTCAGCTCATATGAGGGAAAAACTTTCCGATAATAAATACAGATTTAAATGGAGCAGTTCCTTCGAGAACATTTGGTTTGTATTGCTGTAATAAGTACCAAACAAAATTATTAGGAAATTACAAACATCAGTATGATCAGTACACTCTTGAAAAGATGCAACTTGTGTCTCGATGTATTTTTGAGACAGTAGCTGAAGGGTCGAATGAAAAATGCACCAGGTTATTTTGTTACAAACATGAACTGTTGCTCAGGTCATGTTGGGTCCGGGGTTTTTACCAGTTTTTTTTCCGATCAGTCTATGACTGAACTTAACAGTGACTCACAGCCTTGAGTTTATTTTAAGCCACGCGTGAATTACGAGGTGTGTGATATAATTTACGCACTGTAGCGTCATCGTGCTTGTAATGTTTGAGGCATTTTTCACAGTGTATTCATCCATCAGTTCTGTTGTCATTGTTTTATCATTCGCTGCCTTTTTCACACAGTGCCGTTCTTTCTTTTTTGTGCTTTTGCAGATAGCGGAGGGCATGGCGTACATAGAGAAGAAGAACTATATTCACAGAGACCTGAGAGCGGCTAATGTCCTGGTGTCAGAGAGCCTGCTCTGCAAAATAGCTGATTTTGGACTGGCGAGAGTCATAGAGGATGACGAATACTCCGCCAGAGAGGGTAAACTTTACGAGCGTGTGTGTGTGTGCGTGTGCGTGTGAGTGTATTTCCATATTCAAGAAGGATTTATGTGCGTGTCCATTGTCTTGTGTAAGAGGATTTTCCCATCAAAGATTATGCTGACTCCATGACTGGACACTGGTGACACATTGGAATAAAAATCCCCTTTCGAGAGCCAGAAGCGGAATCAGCAGCTCACTTGGCAGGCCCTCTTACTGCGGGATAAGACAGCCTTTTGGTTTCGTTTACAGGTTGCTTAACGTTTTCACACCAAAATAATTCACACCCAGACCACACAAGACCAGTGCCTGAAACCACACACAGGGTCTATTTCCTTCCATTGTCACACCAGTCGAGGACACATCAAACAGTCTCTTACGCGACACAATTCTCTGCAGAATTAATGCTGCCACTGTGAAAACTTTACAACTTTACGTTTCTTTGGATTCAATTTTCAATTTTTATGTAGTGCCAATGGCTAGCTTATGGTCTGGTTAGGTTTGAGCACAAAAAACACATGTTTTGTTGCGTCGCCACTAACACAGCTGGAAAACGTCTCAACACCTTGGTTAACATATCCAGTAGTTTCATGCTTAAATAGTTAAAAAACCAAACATCTGTCTCGCCTAGCTGTCATGACACCACCATCCCTTCCACCACCTGACACGAAGGTCAGAATGGTACCTGACAAATATCTGGTGGTTTGCAGAAATGTAAAATGCAAACATTTTCCTCTGGCGACTGGAATGTAACCGATGTGTCATAAGGTCACTGATCTGGAACCGGAAAAATGAAAAATAAACACAAGTTCGTAAATAGAGTCTAAACTCTCCACTGCATGTGTAGGAGTGTGGCTTATTTGCATACAGCGGGTGAATCATCATTTTCACACGTTAGTAACGACATCTTATATAATGTAAGTCTAAGCTTGTGTTAATGGTGACATGAAGCCATGTGTAACTGAGCGGGTGTGTGTGTCTTGTGCAGGAGCCAAATTCCCCATCAAGTGGACGGCTCCAGAGGCCATCAACTACGGCTCCTTCACCATCAAGTCAGACATGTGGTCCTTTGGAGTTCTGCTCTATGAGATCATAACCTACGGGAAGATCCCTTACCCAGGTAAACATTCACCGAACTGTGATCATGGACTATTGAGCTGATCAGAACATGTTCATATTTGTACCGTGTGTGACTTCGATGCTTAATTTGTCACTGGAGTCATATAAAGGGTTAACAACACTGTATTTGTATTAGCAGTAGCGGTAGCAACAGTGTAATCACATTATCAGCTGCAATAATGAGAGTGGTACATTGACATTTTAATACTGGGTTCTTCTTTAGTTCATAGCCTCAGGATTGGGTAATAAAACAGGACACTGAATGCCCCCATTGTATCAGCTGAAATGAAACCTATCGCCCCAAATGAATGTGAGACCTGAGGCTCTCAGGGAACCTGGAGTTTTGGGACATTGGGCCTTGGAGGCAGCTGCCAGCTTTGCTTGATTGGTGATTGAGCCTTGTTTCAAGCATCACAAATGAAATCTAATATTAATCTTAAAGCGTTATGATGTTGTGCGACACTGCACTGCCCTCTACTGGTGAATTTAATTGTGTAACCAGCATGAAAGAAGTTATATGCAAAAATCCCATGTGAAATCTGTTATCAGTACAACCACTACTACAATTATAATCAGTGATAGAATGTAACTCAGTACATTTACTCAAGTACTGCTCTTAGGAACCTGTGCTTGAGCTTGAATTTCTTTTTCTGCGACTTTATACTTTGACTCCACTACATGTGGGAAGCAAATAATTGTAATCTTTACTCCACTGCATTTGTTTGCATAACTTAAGTTACTAGTTCCTTTCCAGTTTGCACGCCACATCAGAGCCAAAGTAGAGTATTTTAGAATTAATTCATTTTTACAGGCAATCTGATTTGAAAAAAAAAAAAAAAGATTCCAATAATCGTTAAAATGCTGAATATAGGATCTGATAATCGGTTGATATATAGTCTGCAGTATATGCATACATGTAAATATATATGTATATACATGTACTGTATGTATAATTTACTTTTACACTGGATCACATTTGTTGCCAGAAAATTACTTCTGACACTTATGTACATATTAATATCAGGTACTTTAGACATATGAAATGAAATGAAATACTATTTGTATGGGTGATTTTGACTTTTTTACCAAATTAATATTTTTAAATGATATTTTTTACTTTTGGGTACTATTTACACTATATATCCTCTCCTCATCTGCTGCTCCCGCCACCACTGCTACAGCTACCATCATCAATTAATCACAGCTGCTAGAATTTAGACAATTACTTCTACTCATTACTACTTCATTATTATTACTATTATTATTATTATTATTACTATACTTATAGTATTATTAGTATTCATAGTCTCGATTAGTAGAGCTGTTATTACTGCTGTGGCTGCTGTTTCCTCCTCTCGTCCCTCCCACCGCTTCTCTTTTCAGCTACAACAGAGTGCATTCTCTCAGATGTCAGTTTGAGTCTGTGTTTCCTGCATTCACACCTGCATGTCTGCCGCGTTGTCCTCAGGTATGACCAAAGGAGAGGTGATGTCCTCGATACAGCGCGGCTACCGGATGCCTCGGCCCGACAACTGTCCCGCGGAGCTGTACGAGATCATGATGTCCTGCTGGAAGAACAAACCCGAGGACAGGCCCACCTTTGAGTACATGCAGAGCGTCCTGGACGACTTCTACACCGCCACGGAGGCACAGTACCAGCAACAACCGTAGACGGGGACGCCTGCAAGGAATACAGACATTTCACTGTCACTCCATATTATATTTGGAGCCACTTAGACATGTGTTTTTATTTTTGTAATTGTATGTATATATGACACATTTCATATACATTTATATTTGCTTCTGACAACATAAAGTATGCAGATTCCAAAATGTACTATAATGTGGCTACTGAAAGTGCCTGTACAAATACTGTTCGTACTGCAGTTTAATCTCACCTATAGGCATATTTCTGTGAGCACTGTTTAGAAAACGTTTTGCACAAAGTGTACAAATTGAGATGAGCATTTATCTGATTTCATTTTTACTTTCTGACACTAGAGTCCTGTCCCTACGCATTTAAATACTTGGACCAAATAGACATTTCAGTTATGTTTGCAAATAGAGGGGCCGAAGAAGCGAGGTGTAAAGGTAGGACAGAATATAGAAAGTTAGTGTAGTGACTTCTGTACAAACAGCTGCCTCATAGAGAATGGGTATATAAATAGCATTGCAATAAAGAAAAATGGGACATGCTGCTTATAGCGATAGCTGTTACAGATAAAGCCCTGATCTCTGTTCAAACTCTTTTCAAACTGTAAAAAATGTAGTATTTAAACTGCCTGCAAACGTCTGTTAACCTTTTCAAACTGAACTTTAAGTGATCGTGTCTTTGACTTCAAAATATATCATTTCATTGAGGTTATTTAAATGAATGAAACTGCTCCCTGAGCATAACTATTCACAAAGATGTGTGTAATATATAACTCCATGTGTGTGGAAGCAGCATTATATCTGCTGGTGTTCCGTGATAACATTTCCAGGTTGATTATCACCTTTTTCATTTCATGACTAATTATATTATAAGCTGTACTGTAAGCTTGTTGACTCCACTTCATATTGAAGTGCTGTAGCTCTTGTTTGTTTGTTTGTTTGTTTGTTTGTCAAACCTATTCTCTTTATCAATATTTCAAATATGGTATTGTATAATCAAATGTGTAATCAGAATTTGACAGTTGCCCTGTAGTTCGGCATGATGTGGCTCTTGTGATACTTGAGTAGAATAACTTCAGTTAACCCTGTGAGCATTGACACCATGAGCTGTTTATAAGTTTGGCAATCAAATATCATTTGAGCTTTACTATTTGAAAAGAGAATGTGTACATTTTGTATGGACTAAATATGTATGCAGTAAATAAAGTGTTGGCTTTGCTCATATTAAAGAGACATTGCTGTCACTCCTACTTTAAAGAGACCTATCCAAAAATATATACAAGGGAAAACAGTATGAAATTGTGTTCTCCTTTAAGGTCAGTTTATTCAGTCCTAAAAACAAAAAGAGTTTGTGTATGTAGTTTAATTAGGCACTAAAAAAAAAAAAAAAAATCAGTCAATGAAGATCTTTCTCTTCCGATTAGAATTTCTTCCCCAAATCTACATAGTGCCCCATGTATCATCAGCCACGATTAAAGGGGGGAGAAGGGCCAAGCTGTCAGCATTAGGTATAGGCATGTTCATTAATCATGTTTTCACTTGAATCACGTTGAAATGATACATTGTATTTAACATTCTAATATTGTTTAAAGGGACATGAGGCCGGATCAAGAAATATGACTCAATAGTGACAAGACGGCCGTCAGGGTAACTGCAGCCATCAGCGCTGGAGCGCACATGAACTCTTCACAGCAGAGTGGCTGATGCTGTGACACTGTTATTTCTTTACTCGCAGTTCACGTGACTGTTTACTGCAAGGCCTCCGCGGAATGACGTCGGTAGCCTACAACTGGGAACTGTGCTGTGTGTAAGGGATAGCCTTATCCCCTACACACATGAAGCAGCTGGGAAGCTGTGTGTAGCGACACACAGGCGGTGAGTCTGAAAGGCACAGGCGAAAGCAAAGACGGCATATTGAGGGACAAAAACATCGTCTCTGATACGGACTGCTGCGTGTTAGCAGCTAATGATACTACACAGACACAAACAAAACGTTAGCCTGTGGCTACAGCCAGCTGCTAACGTCACCTCCCGTTTAACAGGTTGGGCTTTCGGTCCCATATATAAAGGGACATATTTCTATCTATTTGGTTTCAGACTAAAGGACCGTGGAAAATGCGCAGTCTGTAACTATTCAGTGTTACACAGCGGTGGACTAAGTTACATGTTAGCAGCTAACGCTACTTTGCACGTTAGGTCACTCCGAGTCCTCGCTGATCTCACTGCAGTGAAGTTCGTTTTAAGTTGGATATTCGACAGACATTCGCTCCGGTTAAACCTCTAATTCGCTCCGGGTACACTGCGATCCGAGCAAGCCGCTCCAACATTTCAAGTGCACCCGTATTGCAGACTCTACAGTAAACACACGGCGATAGAAGACGGCTACAGCGTGTACCGACTTCCTGTTTTCAAAATAAAAATGTGGGCTATTTAAAGCAGAGATATTGTGTTTAAAGCTATTGAGAAGCTATTGAGCTAAAATGCTAATATTTACATATAAAAATTAATAAAAAATATGAACAGATTAAAAATGCAAAAACAAGAGGTGTATCTCATGCAGCCAGTGGAGTACTATAATATTAGCATTTTAGCTCAATAGCTTCCAGGTCATGTGATCAATTGACTCAAAATCAGTGTGGGATCATAGTACTCCACTGGCTGCATGAGATACACCTCTTGTTTTTGCATTTTAAATCTCTAAATATTTTTTATTAATTTTTATATGTAAATATTAGCATTTTATTAGCATTTTAGCTCAATAGCTTCCAGGTCATGTGATCAATTGACTCAAAATCAGTGTGGGATCATAGTACTCCACTGGCTGCATGAGACACACCTCTTGTTTTTACATTTTAGATCTGTTCAATATTTTTAATTAATTTTTATATGTAAATATTAGCATTTTAGCTCAATAGCTTCCAGGTCATGTGATCAATTGACTCAAAATCAGTGTGGGATCATAGTACTCCACTGGCTGCATGAGATACACCTCTTGTTTTTGCATTTTAAATCTCTAAATATTTTTTTATTAATTTTTATATGTAAATATTAGCATTTTAGCTCAATAGCTTCTCAATAGCTTTAAACACAATATCTCTGCTTTAAATAGCCCACATTTTTATTTTGAAAACAGGAAGTCGGTACACGCTGTAGCCGTCTTCTATCGCCGTGTGTTTACTGTAAAGTCTGCAATACGGGTGCACTTGAAATGTTGGAGCGGCTTGCTCGGATCGCAGTGTACCCGGAGCGAATTAGAGGTTTAACCGGAGCGAATGTCTGTCGAATATCCAACTTAAAACTAACTTCACTGCGGTGCTGAACTCAAAGCTCTAACCATGACCTGTAATGTTTTCTTACCTGGTCACTAGGAAATGAGCCATGTCAGCATCTGTTTTCAGTCCCAATTCAAGTTGAAGCTGCCTCCATGAGTTGAACCTTATCCGATGTTTATTCTGGTGCCGGCCGGCTTTGGTCATAATTTCGTTTCGACTCACGACTTGCCGCTGATAAAACCTTCGTTTTCTTCTTAGTATGACTTTTTAGTGGACTTTGTGTGGTGGTGGGTCGTTTTCTGGCCGTAGCAGAATCCATTACTACCCAAACACTATTTTGGGTCCACCACGCTTGTTTTCTTCCTGTATCCAAGCCATAGAGGACGCGCATTCAGCGCCATCTGACGTCACGTCCGCAGGACTGCGTTGGAAATTTGGACCCGAATTGCAGTACATTATGCAGCACACAGCCTGTTCAAGGCAACGGAGAGATGCGTGGGTGGGCTCATTCTTTTGTTTTTTTTAACGCTTCATCACCTATTAGCATTAAAAAAACCTTAAAATGCATGTTTATTTTTTCACAAATCCTGCCTCATGTCCCTTTAAATATGTAAAGAAAAAGAAAACTTTTCAAATTAATATTTTGTTGAAATAGATCAAGATATCTTTTCAAATAAAATGAGAAAAGGGGAGTACAAAGAAAGAAAGAAAGAAAGAAAGAAAGAAAGAAAGAAAGAAAGAAAGAAACTCGTACTTTATCTTGAATCGTTTCCTGGTTTGGTCACATGGTCTTCCAAGATGGCCGCGCCCTGCAGCCACGGAGTGTAGTCGCAGAGACAGGTCTCCGGGCAGGTTTTAATGACAGTTGAGGAGCTGCAGGTCGCAACTGACAACTCTAGACAGAGACAGAGGAGCGTCTGAGGAAGCCTGACATCCCTTCAGCCCTGCCGACATGAGCAAGGACGCTTTAATCCTGTAAGTACCTCTGCTGTTAGCTTAAAACATACAGAATGACATTAAGGTTAACGCTAGCATTTTTGGCCGGCTGAGTGATGTTATGAAATTTGCCCGTGTCATTCTTATGAAACAATTTCTTCACACAGCATGAATTGAGTCTAGCATCTATAACCCTGTCTTCACAAGTATATTAACATGTACTGGTCAGTGACGCTACGTACTAACCTTAATAAGCACAGCTTCTTCTTTTGTGGCGAACTCTCATTCAAAAAACCCGCAGTTTAATATTCTCTTCCTCGCTGTCAGAGGTGCGCTCCCTCTGCGGGATGAATTATTAGCTAGAACAAATCATTCGAATCTTCTGATAAATTCGGCATTCAGATAAGTCATTAGAGAGCAGTGTTTTGTTTTAAAATGCCAATCTTATTGTTTTAGTTTTGGTTGAATTGGCTTAACCTCCACAGTGCATGGCGAGAAAACAGCTATGAATAACTTCTATTGTTTTAGTTAATATAATTAACTGATCGCTATTGGATGAAAGACGAATGCAAAGTGTATGAGAGCTCTTCCTGAGTTATCCCAGTTGCTATTAATACATGTTTTCATTGAGTGAAGAGTATAATATGAGCTCTGCATATGTAAAAGTGTGCCGTATAACCATTTTAAGAGCCAGAAGTAACCTGGGCTAAAGTTGCAGTATATTGTTTGGAGGCGTCAGTGGTCTGCATCGGTCACTTTTATATTTAATGTCAAAGTTTGAATTTCCAGTCGGGTTGTGATGCACCAATGATGCATTCAAAGCGGCCTGTCATTCAACCGTTTTCTACTGCTGGAAGACGATAAGAGAGCAGAGGAGTGTTATCTCTCATATCATTCTGCAGCTGGATGGCTAATATGATTGCTGTGGGAAGGGTGGGACATGCCCGTGGGTTAGATAACAGTAGCCTGTTACCATACTGTAGCCCTCGGGCTATAGGGATTGGGATGCTGCCACCTCAACCAAATTTAAACAAAGCGCCGTTGTGTTTGAATTTTAATTGCCAGTGTAGGTCAGATTGTTTGAGCGTCCTTGCTGCACACATGTTAGAGCCATAATCTGTACCAAATTGTGTCAGATTGTTCTAAGATTAAGCTTGATAATGCAACATTGGTGTGGATAATTGAACTAATGGGAGTCAACAATGACTGTGACTTATTGTCCACTGAAAGAAGAGTCACCTCCCTGTGTCCTTTAGTAAACATTAACAATACTGAACTTTCCATGTGTACAGGGACTGATGAGGTTTTTGTGTTTCAATACAGCCCCAAGGACTTCCCCCAGCTCCTGAACGATACATTCCTGCGAGCAGCACGAGGAGAGGAAACTGAACATGTCCCTGTGTGGTGTATGAGACAGGCTGGAAGATACCTACCAGGTACTGTGGTCATGTCGGTGCTTCCTTTCCTGTCTTTGCTTCAAGACAAGTTTCTCTCCCTTAACTATATTCAAAGACTGTCTTTGCGTTACTGACTGCCCTTGAACTGCATGATTTTAGGACAAACAACATTGAGATATTTAAGACAATTAATCTTAAATGAATTAACGCTTTGCTGAATCTAACTTTCAGAGTTCCGTGAGGCCAGAGCAGGGAAGGACTTCTTTGAGACATGTCGGTCACCAGAGGCCTGCTGTGAGCTCACTCTGCAGGTATATCAGTGCTTTCAAACGTATTATTGCGATCTAAAATTAATTTGAGTACTCAAATTTAAAACAATTGAAGACAGCGACAACCAGTGGAATTAAAAAAAAATATTCAAACGTGTTTACTTCTGTTTGATTTTGTCTAAAAGGGCACATTTCAGGTGCATCACAGTGAACTCATTCTGATGCCATGTGCCAAAATGTATTTTTGTCACTTAATATCAACTTGAAAAGAGAAGCACCAACATGCCCGTAATCACTAAAATTGTATTTTGAAACATTGCATTGTATTGAGACGATGGTGTGATAATCTACTACAAACCAAAACCACATAACCACAAGTTTTTTTTTTTTATGTCTCCTTTCCACTTGCAGCCTCTGAGACGCTTTCCCTTCGATGCAGCCATCATCTTCTCTGACATCCTGGTTATCCCACAGGTAAGTGTGCTGGGTGTTTATCTGTTGGCTTGTTTTGTTGTTCTTCTTCTATTTCTCCCCAGTGTTAATTAACTTCTGTTTCAGTGTAAGTGATGGGTTACTTGATGCTAGAATCAGCCATATAAAAACCTGTATGTAATGCGAATGTTATTAGGAATATATAGCTGGGTTTGGTAGTTTGGATAATTTCAAAATAATGTACTGTTATTGGCTGCCGGGCCACTACTTTGCAAGGATGTTGAGGGTGGGAGGAGACTCTGAACAGATGAGAATAAAGGTTCTTCTTTGATATGTTCCCCAAAATTTTAGTATATAATAATAATATAAATGCAATATTTCTTTCCATCTGTATCAAGTTGCCGCTGTCTGTCAGGTTTTCTGTGCATCTCTGTTCATTCTTCCATTCCTCCCTCCAGGCCTTGGGTATGGACGTCCAGATGGTGCCAGGTAAAGGTCCGACATTCCCGGAGCCCCTGAAGGAGCCAGAGGACCTGCAGCGTCTGCAGGCCAAAGTGGACGTGGACAAGGAGCTGGGCTACGTCTTCAGAGCCATCACGCTGACCAGACACAAGATAGAGGGCAAAGTGCCGCTCATCGGATTCACCGGCGCTCCGGTTAGAGACGATACAGACACGGCTAAAGATGTAGAAGAGAGCGTGCGCAGACACTGAACTGCATTGTGATTCCCTCCACAGTGGACGCTGATGTCCTACATGATAGAAGGCGGAGGCTCCAACACCCACTCTAAGGCCAAGCGGTGGCTGTACCGGCACCCCGAGGCCAGCCACATGCTGCTGAAGAGGCTGACAGATGTGATCGTGGAGTATCTGCTGGGGCAGGTGGCAGCCGGAGCTCAGGTTGGACTGGACACACGTTTATCACTTTCATTATCTTGCACCACCAGATTCAACTTTGAGATGCCTTAAACTGCTTTTTTGATACACAATCAGTCAAACGGAAGAGTTTGCTGTTTTTTTATATGTGGGCAGCTGATAGTGGACATAATATATCAACAATAAGACCTCATTGATTCAGTATAAGACATATTGTGTCAAGTATATCCAGTTTATCCGAGACATAAATACTATTCGCTGATTGTGGCAGCTCCTGCACACACTCCTTATGGAAACAAACCTGCCTCTCGGTATCGCCACTAAATCTGGTCGAGGCAGCGATTTCAGCTCAAATTCAAGGTTGAGCACAGCCTGGATTGTTACGCAAAGTCTAGACAATGTCACACCAGTCGAGTGTGCCTTTTATTACTGCGGTTTCAGTACACGGGGCTGCAGGGTGTCTTTAGAGAGTCGGTCTCTCGACCTGCGTTGAGCTCCTGTCAGGCGTCCTGTCTGCTGGTGTGTGTTTAACCTCTCACCTTCACCTACAGCAGTGTGAGACAATATTATTTAGCTCTCTGCAGCATTTTGACCTGATTTGGAACTTGTGACGACAACATAGTGATTAACGCAACTGGTGATGTAAACGCTGCATCATTTTTCCTGCTGATCATTGACTGACTGTAAAATAGGGAATAACAAACACCAAAAAATGGAACTGAATATAGGGTTTTTCTTTTTTTTGCTCTTTGTTCTCAGGTCCTTTTACGTTTTGTTCTGTCGATACAAAGATGAGTGCTGTTACAGATATGTTGATCAGGTCTCCATTTTCAAAAACACTCAACCGGCTTCCTTTAGATCATTATAAAGCTGCTTTAATCAACATCTTTGTATTAGCAATGGCATCAAATCACAACGTGGAATATAAATGAGGAGCCCACAGGAGAATTATGACCTGAATTAGTAGTTTCCCTCGGCTCTTTTGTGTTTCAGTGTCTTTCGAGTGATTGGTTCAGTCTCTCCACTTGTAAATGCAGCGAGCCACTCTTATCAGCAAAAAAGAGACCCAGAGAGAGACAGAGAGAGAGTCAGTATTGGACATGCATTCATAAATGGATCTAAATGAAGTCCACTGGAAGTTTAAATTGGCAAACATGCTATCAACTTCGTTATGCGAACATGTGTCAATGTCGGGCCAAAAACTAGTTATTGCAGGTTTTAAAAAAACCTTAATCCTTGTGTGTGTTGTCCAGGCTCTGCAGGTGTTCGAGTCCCATGCTGGTATCCTGGGGCCGGCGGAGTTTAAAGAGTTCTCTCTGCCTTACCTGCGAGACATCGCTCGACGAGTCAAAGACAAACTCAAGGAGGCGGGACAGGATGTCCCCATGGTGAGAGGCGGCTGCGCAAATACACACTTCCACATATTTAAATGTGCCAAATCCACACCAAACACACACAAAGACACACATTGGAACACAGGCTTTTATGAATTTCTCATATATCTGCATGTGTTCTTCTTGACAATGTCAGGAGCTAACGATGTACACGTGCACATCATCTAAACAGCAGACAAGTCAACCGTGACTCTGTAGCAGCTCCACTCTGCTTATTTATGCCGTGTTTTTCTGTTTGTTCTCTTGTCATAATTACTTTCTATATTAGTGTTCGATCCTCTGTTCTATTCTTATCGTGACTCTGTTGCTTCAACAACACTGTTTCCCAGGAGGGATCATTAAGGATCCATCTGGTCTGATACGAAGAGCTGCTCCGCGTGATGACCAGAAGATGGCAGCATTTCGCCAAAAATGCTTCCCGGTTCATCTGTGCAGAATTTGCTTTGAAAATCTGCCTGTTACACTTTTTTTTATTTATACTTTTTTGCCCGTGTGTCTTCTAGATCGTGTTTGCAAAGGATGCTCACTACGGTTTAGAGGATCTGTCTCAGTCTTATTACGAGGTGGTCGGACTGGACTGGACCATTGACCCACGATCAGCACGGTAACACACACACACACACACACACACACACACACAGACACCCATACAGAGAGCTGTTTTGATTTTATTTCCCAGTTACTTTGTAAAAGCCTGCTTTGGTCCTAAAATCACAAAGAAAAACACAAAATAAAATCACCTAAACATCTAAATATAACCTGCACCTTCTACTTCAGAGTAAAGGTGAAGATTTTTTTTTCTATCTGCTCTAAACTCTGTGTTAAATATGCCACATCAGCCCATTAGCTATTTGTGAAATCTGTTCCAACCAGAGCCGGCTCCTCCGGTTGTAGACAGTCAGATTTAGAGCGTTGAGATATCTGTGGAATGTGAGCAGGAATAGAAACAATCAATACACGAATCTCCTTCGTCAGAAGCAGAAACGGCCTCAAAATCCACTGTCATGGTCGGACTGCAGAAAATGAGCTTTAAGCTAAATCAAGTACGACCACAGGGATGCATCCGTTAATGTGCAGCAGTGTAGCGCCGATCATGAGGCGCACTGCTGTGTGTCCTGAGGAGCAGGTTAACCATTAGTGACCTCTCCGTCGTCCCTGGTTTGTCACTCAGCGCACGATTTGGGTCAACAAACGTCTGCGTTTCCTGCTCCGCTCATCAAATACTTAACCTGTTGGTTAAAGGATTACCCTGTGTGTCCTGTGTTGTGTGTCCGTGTGTGTTCAGGGAGCGCACGGGAGGGAAGGTCAGCCTGCAGGGAAACATGGACCCTTGTGCTCTCTACGCTCCGAAGGTAACCTTCACTCTAAGGCTCTCACACGGACGTGAAACTTCACTCCCCCTCTGTTTTTAATGTTTTTTTTTTCTTCCATTCAGTACTGTCTTTGTTTACTTTCGTCCATTGTTGAAAGGACAAAACACCTTCAAGCGTTGAGAAAAACCTTCCTACATATCCTCTGTAACAGGAACTCTGTAAGAGTCATTATTACAGAGTGAAACAAATACATTTAACATATACTGTAAATATATATATTTTTTTAATTAAAAAAAAGTGGGTTATATGTAGAAAAATGGAGGTCATTATCCTAGTCTCTCTCTCTCTTTTTTGCTTATTCCCAACCATAATACTCATACTGTAATACAAATAACAAGGGATATCAGTGGCACTGATACTTGGGCATCATGCAAGTTTGTTCATGCAAATGTTTCACCAAAGTCAGTCTCGCTAAACTCTCTTAACTGGACAAACTTGTGCAATAGCCCCATTCAAGTCTGATTAACACCACCTGTTCACGAGGAGGCGCGTGTTTCGGAAAAGTCTCGCTAAAGCTAAGTGGTCCATGACTAATATGAAAGGGAGGCAGTGCGACTGCTGCTGCTACAGCGGGTGATGTTATATTGTCAAGGACGAGAGAGGATGAAGCTGGACTGAGACCTGCAGAAACACAGAGAATCTTTTCTAGCGGCTCCTGTAATTTGTAAGTTGTTCAGCATAAATATGCCAATAAAAATCAACAAATCTAAAAACTGAAGTGAATTGGCAAGTCATGGTGATAATGATATTTGTAAAGGAATTTTAATGTTGCTTTAGATCTGTGTTTAATTTAACTGTTTAAATGTTTCTGTCCCCGTGGAGAGAGGCATTGTGACGCCTCACTTGTACACGCCACTTATGAAGGAATTGATCAAATCCTTGTGTCCTTGTGTCTGATCATAGGCATAGTTTGATCTACGACATATAATGTACCAAAAACAACGTTACTTTAGTTCTAACTTGGGATTAAATTTAACCGGTTTAAAGTCCTAAGCAGCCATGATGATCCTCTGGAAAACTGAAGATCGTTTCTCCATGTGTTTTCTTCATAACCTGCTGTTAGTATGTCATCAAACATGCACAACTGATTTCCGTCATGTCAGCGGTTGACAGTGAGGGTGTCAGAGCACAATTTTGTATTTTATAGAATTACAAAGAGAGAGAGAGAAAGGAAAATAACAGAAAACGCAACGTCTTTTTTTCTTGAACTGCTATTTTCAGCTCCCAGCGATCACATGCTGTGAATCCTTTTTTTTTCATTCCGCTGCGTTTCCATTCATATATTTCTACTCCATAGGAAGCAATGTAATTCATTCTGACAAACCTTTGTTTACGCACCATATGGTAATTCATAACTCTTCACCGGAACTTCTTGTTCCTCCTCTGACCCAGTTCAAGCAAAGTATATCTGACTCGGAAAGATACCACAGGCGCAGTCGATCCTCAACTTTTCCCCCCTCTGCTTCCCTCTCGCCCTCCTCCAGGAGCGCATTTCGGACATCGTGAAGAAGATGGTGGAGGGTTTCGGCACCAGGGGCTACATCGCCAACCTGGGCCACGGCCTTTACCCCGACATGGACCCGGAGAGCGTGGGCGCCTTCGTCGAAGCCGTGCACCAGCACTCCAAACAGATGAACAAACAGTCGTAAAGAGGGATGTGTCCGCGCGAAGGGAGCGTGTTCGCCAAAAATGCTGACGATTGTGATTGAAAACATGTACAATAATGCATTATTTTATTCAAAACTGAAAGGTCAAAAGGAAAAAAATGTCCAGCTTCACATCTGTTTTCCAACAGATTTCCCATAAGGAAAAAAAACAAAAACAACACTGACCCAATATTTAAAATATTCACAGTAAAAAACATCCAGATCTTCATGTACATTTACATGAATTCACCACATTCTCATCCAGTGTAGACTTTTAGGCCAGAAACATGCAGGTTTTATAATGCGCTGATCTGACCGGGAGTGGATTAAATGTCTCCATCGGAGAGAAATTACATCATTTATCGAGTACATGTACATTTCCAATGCATTTTCAGTTGTGTGGGATTTGTATTAATATTTGATCTATTCAGAAAGGCTCTAAACGGCTTTGACATCTAGATGAAAAATGTTTTTTTGTCATCCAATCAAACTCACCATAATGTTTTCTGTAGCTCTCGCAAACACAAACGGATGAATACAAACCGTTCTAACCTCTTAATGGCTTAAAAACATCTTCAGTCAGAAGTGAGCTCGTCATCAGCGCAAGGAGCTTGTTTGTCAAAATGAAAAGCCGGCGATGAGGCGAAAGAGTTTCAGCAAGAGACGCGCTGCTGCGGTTATAAAAAATCAATTTTTAAAGCAAAATGTCAGCACACAGCAGTTGATCATCCGCCACCTTACATCTTAACAATGAGCAGAGCCTCCCGCTGGATCGCAGCGTGAGGAGTTTTATTTTTACTCCCGCAGATAGAAAATCTTCTAAGACGTTGCTCGTTGTAAAAGGAGCTGCCTTACGTTGTTTCTGTCTTTGTCTTTTCTCCCTGAATCTGGAAGAAGTGGCTTATGAAGTGAATCACATTGTAACCATGAATGTGTGTATCTGGGTTTTTTTTTTTCTGTCCTGGTAAATAAAGATGGATTTGATTTGTAGTGAGATTTATGTTTCTTCTTATTTTAAATGATTAGATTGTTTTTCTAGGCTTCGAGCAGGATGGTAATGCTTTGTTACGGCCTCAAACTCAGACAGACATTTTAATGGACCAGGTTCCACGAGGGCCATGAGTAATCATTACTGATCCTTTCTTTTATTCTGAACATTTTAGCCGTACAAAGCCATGTGTGGGCTGCAGGGATGGTAATGTCAAACAGTTGGTCCACCACTTTGGTCCAGACTGAAATAGCTCAACAACTTTTTAATGGATTGGCACGGAATTTGGTGCAGACATTCATGTTCCCCTCAGGATGAATTGTAATAACCTTGGTGATCCTTTAAAAGAGTGCCAGAAAGTGTCAAAATCCAAATCAGCCCGAGATTGACCTTTTTACTCCACGAACACTGAACCGCCTCTTCGGTCAGAAATTTGGTTTGTAATGCTAGTAGAAGCTAATGCAGCATGTAGCTGTTAGCCTCCAGCAGAGATGAGGAGAGTCTAGTTGACTCACTTTCTGACTACACACCCTCTGATTTTTTTCATTTTCAATTTTATCTGATTGCACAACTCCTTCTGGAGCCACAAAATGGCTTCATATAACATTCTAATTCATTTATTTTTTGTATGTATGCAGAAGTCCTGCGTGCTGTTTCCATTTAAAACTGTTTTTTGCACGTACATGTGGAGGAAGGTGGGGTTGCTAACTGCAAAACAGACAGGAAGTTAGCTAAAACAACGACGACGCTGGCAGCAGCTTTAGCTTCTTTCTGTTGCCGTCATCGAGTCTGAATATCAGTTTGGTTTATGGCTAAATACCTACAAAAGTAACGACGTTCACGTCAGCCTCACTTTGTGTTTTTGTGCTCATTTGCAAATGTTAGCATACTGACGTCAGCATTTAGCAAACTGATTCCGGCCCTTTGATCGTTCTGTTAGCATGCTAATTGGCCTATTTATTGGTTGAATCTGTTGCCAAACACAAAAATACTTATTTCATTAAAAAGTTTCAACCTGGGCTGTTTTTTAAAGCAGAGGAAATCAAACTGACAACTTACTTCTATGATTAAAACTGTGCATTGGTTTTTTCCCTGTACTTCTGAATATATAATATTTATTTTTTAACAATGAACACATTAAAATTCTTTACAGGTCAGACACAGAATATAAAAGTCCGGCTCCTTGGCACATAACTTTTTCAAATCTGGCCCTTCAAAAAAAGAAGTTGAATCGGCCTGGTTTAGATAATAGTCTAACAGTCTAGAAACTACTACTACTGCCCGAATACATAGCATATCCCAGAAACCACCACTCACAAACTTTCTTTTTGTTTTCAGGGTTTTGTTTGGTGGGGACTGACTCGAGGCTGAGGCCTGGCCCAGTAAATGGGACAGAAATGTGACAGTGACTGGGGCTTTAACTGGGACAGAAGTGAGGCGGCGTCCCGCCTGAAGGTGCTTTAACACCGTTTTATCACCCAGTCTGAAGTCCTCAGAGAAAAAGCTTTGTAATGAAGGTCTTTATAAATAAACAGCTCAAACACTACAGCACAATGTCACTTTAAAAGGAGAAAATAGAGGAGGGTAGTAGCTACCAACAACAAGTAAGCAATTAATGGACAGAAACATCTTTGAAATGTAGATTTTATAATAATATGTTTCTGGTTACAACATTGACGGGTACAAAGCTTGTTCTTATTCTTAAATGAGCATGTTACATAATTTGTAGATGCTTGATTAAGATTGACAAACTACAAATTCACACCAATGTGCTGCTGCCACTTGAGACTGCAAAGGTTCAATCTGAGTGAATGTAAAAATGCTGTTTCTATCAGGGCTGTTGGAAGCAGCTCCAAGACAAGTCAGGCATCAGACCCTGAAATCACTTCACTGCTTCCCAACATTTGTTGCTTGTGACCCCTTCTAAGCCAAACGCTGCCCACGTTCAGCCCCTGGTCATGTGATATAGCCTATATGTGGGCTGCGAGGAGTTTCCCCGGAGTGACGGTTGTCTCCTCTCAGACTGTTTTATTGTGAAAGAGCCCAGAAGAAAATGAAATCTCCAGTAATTTAAAAGCCTAGTGAAAATATCACTTGTGAGACAAACAGGAAATATATTCGAGGTTTTAAAAAGAGTAGTATAGAGCCTTTTGTGGCTCCAGAGGGGAAAAGCTATGGGAAGTCTTATAAGTTGCCTCAAGTGATGTCACTTGAGTCAGCGTCAGTCAAAGCTGAAGAGGACACATTGGAAAATGAAGAAGTATATCGTATGTGGGGGTCCGGAGTTAGAAAGAAGTTGGCTTACCAGACCTCTGTAGCCCGCCGTTCATCTCTGCCGGAGGCTAGGAGCTCAAGGATACATTGGCTACCACTAGCATAACGCACCGAATCTCCCAGCCTGCTTCTGCAATGAGTTGCATTGTGGGTAGCGTAGATGCCAGATTTTGACGAGGAAGAAAAACGTGGGGAATCTCTGGTTCTGCTGCTGCATTCATTTTAATTTTGATTTTAATTTGTATGTGTTATTTTAAACATTCCAGTTTAAGTTCATTTTAAATTGCCTTCAGCATTGTTGTCTGCCCCTTTAAAGATATATTTTTACAAAAACCTTAAATCAAATGTGGCCAAAATCATTGTCAAAACTCTCGTGAGTAGCATTGTGTTCACTGTAATTCTATTCATATGAAATATATTTTGCCAGCAGTTTACAAGGGTTAAACATTCAGTCACTCAGTCTGTCCAGCTGTGGTGTGTCCTGGTCATGAACACACTACAGTATACTATACTTTTAAAATCTCTTTTCTCCCTGTTTCGTCCTTCTCTCCACACAGAGCCACAATTTCCAATTTCAAAAGTGGACCTCTTTTCACATCACCTGCAGCATCACTGGGGGAAAACAACAGGAAGAGGACACTAAAGGAATATTGTTTTTCATAATTCTGACATGATTATTAACCTCACATGGTGTGTGGCCATTACTTCACACTGCTCGGAAGCACCAGTAAATGTGTAAAGGTCATGTCAGGACAGGCAGAGGTCTAGAAGTCGGGGATCATCTTCACCAATCAGGACTCACGACACCATGCAATTGCCACCACAGCCACCAATGAGGAAGCTGGATAGAATCCGAGCAGGCAGTAACATCCAATCACACACTCCAAGGCCCTTTTGTCCCCTCGGGAATATAACCATCCAGTAAATTTGGGGTAAATACAAAGCTTTATTTCACAGAATTTGGCTTAAAATGAAATTATGTGCATTATTGCTGTAATCATTATAAAAGCTCTTTACACGAGGAATTGGGGATCAATTAATCCCAAATTGTGTTTTTCTCTGTGAGGCAGCTCAGAACGTCAGATAAGCAGATTCCAGCAAATCCGGCTGTTGTTGTTGCTGCTGATGTTGTTGTGAACGATTCCAAGCAAAAGTCATAACATCATGTGACCGGATCGGGGAGGCGGGGAGGGGTTAGGGTTTCGGGGGATCCCTCTTCATCAGCCACAAGGTTAGAAGAAGGAGACTGTTGTTGTCGCCGGGCTTTCAAACAGCCGACGCCAGTATGGAAGACTGAATTCAGTTCTGCTGGTTGTTATTCATCTCTTGGTTTGACATTTAGTGGCAAAATATATGTTTTTCTTGGAAATAAACATTTTCATATTAAGGACATTTTTCTTTTTATTTCTAGCTGATTCTCAGCCCTGTGGAAGATGTCATTATAAAGACACCTTAGAGAGACATTATATTACACATGATCGACTTACAGTATTTTGCATTGGTTTGTCTGTAAACACCAGGAGTCGTCGTTTCTTTACAGTAAAATTCTAATAATTTAATAATTTGATTAATGATGATATGTTGTAATTAAGCTATTTTCAAGACAATATGGGTATATGGGAAAGATGGACCTTAAAAAGTATGGATAAGGGATGGCGGTCATATTTTTAGGTCTATTTCACGAGGCTTGTACCCTTTAAAATTGATACTTAGCAAAAATATTGCTGAATATTTATAATAATAAAAACATATAATATATTAAAATATAAAAACAGTGCTTTAAAGAGTAAATGGGGTTCATCCAAAAATCAAAACTCAGTTATCAGATGCTCACCCCCATGCTGATGGAAAGTCAGGTGAAGTGTCGCAGTCCATGAAATATTTCTGGAGCTTCACAGCAGAGTTCTAGCGTTCTCCTGACCGACTGAAGTGGATGGGGACTTGTTTTAAAATGTAAAAGAAAGAAGAATGTATTTATTTATATCATGTACTGTACATACTGTATTATCTGCACTATTTATACTGTACATGCTTTGCACTTCTGGTTAGACGCTAACTGCATTTTGTTTTCTCTGAACTTGGACTGTGCACAATGACAATAAAGTTGAATCTAATCTAATCTATTTGAGCCAAAATCTAAACTGAATGTGTTAGCACGCACCCTGCCTGAAGTAATTGCATGAGCTCGACCGCTTGTCGACGGTTTAAGTAATGTCTCGTCAAATCTTGGCGCTTCTGGAGGCTTGGATTGGGCTGAAGGAGGGGTAGAGAACCATTTCATATTTTGTTTTTGGTTGTTTTTCTTCACATTTAAAAAAAGTCCCCATCTACTTCAGCTACTTCAATCGTTGGTTATGTTTTTTTCAATGGGATTTGTTTGCAGAAAGACACACTTCCAGCATCGTCGGCCTCACAATCTGAACCCGGCAGACTGAAAAAAAGTTCGGGGTTGAGGTTAACCGAGCTCTTCCACAGCAGCTGAACGCTGTGGATCCTCTATTGATTTGTCCGCTAAACACTTCAGTTCAAATGGAAGGAAGAGATGAAATGTTGAATACAAGCCTCTAAATAATTAAGACTGAGCAGAGGCAAGTGTTATTAATAAATACAAACACACACACACACACACACACACACACACACGACGCTCACAGCAGCTGGATTAATGGTGATGATGGGGAAAAAAAGCTATTCTTTCCTTAAATGAAAGCCGCCTTTCATTCATCTCTCTCCTTTGTGCCGCTGTAGTGCCATAAACAGACACACACACACACACACACGCACGCACGCAAACACACAAAAGCTTTTGTTTGTGCCCCCCCTCCCACCCAGTGCGTAAATAGCAGAGACAAATGAACAAAAATCACCGCTGATTGTCGACAGGTAAGACTGAAGAGGCTGCGACTGTGTGTCAGCGGACCATCTGGGAACAAAGTGACAGGCTCTCTGTGTGTGTGTGTGTGTGTGTGTGTGTGTGTGTGTGTGTGTGTGTGTGAGAGAGAGAGAGAGAGAGAGAGAGAGAGAGAGAGAGGGAAGGTTGTAACAATGAATCTATGCTCTTTAGAAATGGAGATCAATTTCCACATGGCTGCTTTAAAGGCTTTGGCAGGAGAATAATATATAAGTGTGTGTATTCCTGTGTGTGCCTGTTTGTGTACATGTCGGCGCTCGTGCGTGTACGTGCATGAGTCATTTCAGTGCGTGTAATTTTGCCTGTTTGTGTGTGTGTGTGTGTGTGTGTGTGTGTGTGTGTTTGGGCTTTTATGTGCTTATTTTGTGCACAGACATTGAACAGGTGGATGTGGGTTGTTGGTCTCTCTCTCTCTCTCTCTCTCTCTCTCTCTCTGTGTGTGTGTGTGTGTGTGTGTTCGTGTTTGAAGGAGGTCCAGGCTCCATCTCTCAGCAAATCAGCAGGCCTGAAAATCCAATCTGCCTGGAGAGACAGCAGGCTGTACATCATCTGCCATGGATGGACACTATCAGCGCTTTATCAGTGACCGCCCCCAAACACACACACACACACACACACACACACACACACACACGCACGCACGCACTATATCTTTCAATGGCCACATGCATGAATGAACGCACACGTCCACACACAGCCCGCTGTGACAGAGACTGATAGGCATTATTACCATAGTGGCTGTGGAGGGAGGCGGAGGGAGAAACTGAAACTCTGAAGACCTTGAGCTGCTTCTCCCTTAACGCAGACGCCGACAGCTGTGACTGTCCCTCTCTGCCGATGACAACTTCCTGTCGCGCCGCGGTCGGCCCGGTGTTCTGAACCCTGTGACCCAACCAGGCTGCAGGAGGGAACATCCGGCATCAGACGACTCACTCATTTGCATCACTTCAAGATTTGGCCGCGTGTGAGAATATTCATGCAGCCGGTGGAGGTTGCTTTTGAGGAATTTTTCGAATGTCAAAGATCTGGAAAGCGCCCTGCTCCGATATATTAAACAAGCAAGGATCATTTGTCTTCTGGGTGTCTCGGGTCTTCTCTTCCTCTCTTGCTTGGTAGTGTGCATGAAGTAGTTGTGTCAAATGCTATGGCTAACTTGTGTCTATGAGCCACATCAGTCACACAGGGCTGATACCAAGTGTTTTTTTCTTCTGGTATAGCAGTATCATTGTATTTAACACTATAATAGGTTACATCCACACCGGTCACTGCAGTCTAAGACTAGAAAGCATTTTTCCCGATCGCATATTTTTACTGAACTGGCCTTTAACGATCAGCGACCAATCGATCTGGGTATCCCTGCCAACTTCCTGTTCCCTTTTTCCAGATGGGAAATCACGGTTGGGGCTTTTTGCCCCTCAATGCTCCAAGGATGCCTGGACCATCTTCTCATTCCACTGTCGGATGGCGTCGCAGCTTCCCGGCCTTCAGCCCTTTGCAAGGATCGGTGGAAGTCCAGGCTACTTCACTGTGAAGGAGTGACACAGTCGAGCGGCCATAGAGTCTTCAAGCAGGGGCATGGTGAGACAGCCCGACACCAGCTCCATGTCAAGGGTGGACCAGGTATCCAGCGTCTCCGTCAGGCGGTTCAGCACCCGGTGAGGGTGAAGTGGGGTCCGAGTGGTACCGTCTTAGTAAAATACACCCCAGCAAGTCTTGCCAAGACATTGCTAGTAAACATCTGAGTTCCTGATGGTAGGTTAGGTACCATCAGGGAAGGGTTAGGGAAGGGTTTAGCAGATGGATATGGGGCAACAAGAGAAGCCTAAACTACCGCCTAAACAGAACTACGAAGGACATTCCACATCTATGTAACTGGAAGTCCTTGTTATTAGGTGACGCGATACATCCATCCATTTTCTGACAGCAGGGTCATTGCTGCAGTGGCAGAGGGCTAAGCAAGGTAAACCGGATGCTTCTCTGGAGGTTCTCTGGGGTTCCCAAACCAGACGGTTTATGAAGTCCATCCAGCGTGTTCTGGACGGGCGTCCAAGAAGGATACTAATCTAACTGGCTATTTAAATGCAAAACAGCACTGGTTCTAGCTCCTTTCAGATATCCGAAGTTCTAACTGCCCCCGAGGGCCGAGCTGTGCTAGACAAGAGTTCGTATGTTTTCCAACCACAGCGTGAGGCAAAAGCTGTTGCGATCTGCCACGTCGGAAGGTACTCTAAGCTATTCCACCATCCGACGTGGAGCTGTGACTAAACAGGAGGCGTAGAGGGAGCAGTATGTTAGCAGAGCAGCAGTCAGTGCCTCATCTGTGTCCACAAAGGATGCGTTCAGGTGGATTAGTGTTTGTAGGTCACCTGCACATTGGCAGCACTCGGAACCCAACGCGCAATCGCTGTAGTCATTGGCATAAAGCAGAAGAAAACAGACTTTAAGCATAAAACAATACACTTCGGGTCGATGGCGTTTACACACACATATATAACCACAACCTGTCACGTGGGCCGTGTAGACAGATGGGTTGATTAAGAAGAAAGAGAGAGATTGGGGGAGGCAGTGCCAACAGAGGAGAAAAAGATTGAGCATATAGCAATCACTCCTCCATCTATCTGTCTGGATAATTAATATAAATCTGCTCATTTACCATCAGCCAATCAATCTAGATTTAAACTCTCTCTCTCTCTCACACACACACACACACACAATGTCACGAGCACACTTAGCACGTCTTGGTGGCCTGATTGTCTGCTCATATGGCTCTGCAGAAATCTCTAATGAATGAGAATGAAGCGTTGAAGGAGGGACAGAGGAAAAAAGTATTCTGATAAGAGACAAATGAGTGAAAGATTGATGGAGCTCCATCAGCCTCCGCGTGCTTCACTCATCACCGACGCTGAGTGGTTGGAGGGCCGAAAACGCAGGACTGTGCCACACCAGCGGGGGTACACACTGTGTTGCTGTGAGAGAGGGTGGCTGACAGTTTCTGAGGCCATCAAAGCACCCGTATGCAGCTGCTGAGCAGACACAGCGCACACTGACACACTTATTGATATGCCTAATAAGACGAAAAGAGTCTACACACAGAGATGCCTTCTGATGCACAACTGGGTCAAGTTGCTACGATGTAAAGATGGATTTTTTGTTATACATGCTCATATTTCATGAGTTTTTAGTAAACTTTATATCAGGGAAAGTTAACTATTTGCATGGTTATTTTCAATTCAATGTTAACAAACAGTATTCTCAGTGATGGATGAACAAGTACAGATGAAGGTTCTCAGTCATCCAGGTCACATTCATTCTAAGTGCTATATATCGTAACCAACTGGATTGGACAAACTGAAACAAGTCCAGTTATCTACGATATAGCACTTATAATGAACTAGTATACAACATTCCATTAAAAAATCCTGCATACAATAGCACTTAAAAGGGTTATAGCACGGGTTAACTTGTTTTTTTAAACGTTGTGGTTTGAAAATGGATTAATATTCCATTTGTGATTAAAATTCACAGGCAACAGTCCGTGCCAGAAAGCCAGCTGGGGCTGGACAGATCATTCTAACAAGTAATTTGATGACACATTTTGGATTTCACACCACACATGAAGAAAATTGTAGATGGTGAGACAACTGTGAAATGCATCCGACGTTAGCTTATCAGTGATGTTAGCATCTAATGTTAGCGTCTAATGTTAGCGAGTCGCTCCAATGAGGCAGCAGAGGCACCGAAATGACATTGTTTTACTTTATTGTTTTACGACTGAATTAATTCAAGCAGATTAGGAGTTAGTATTATTTTTGATTTGATATTTAAAAGAACTGCAAGTGATGTGAAAAGAAAAAATATCCCTCTTTTAAATGTAGTCAAGTGATAAACTGATAAAATCTAAATACTCTAATTATGATTTGACAGTAAGTTAACATATGTAAAAGACATAACTTATGTAAGTGACATCCTCATATTACTGTTAGTTACCAGACTGAACGTAGTTATTTTAACTTTAAGCATGATCATCTAAACCTTACCAAGTAGTTCCGAGCCTAAACCTAACCAAACCACAACCGTTCAGAGGGGCCGCTAGAGTGTCGCGGATCAAGTGGCTGTATTTGACGCGTTGAAAGTGAGAAAACATGTCGCCACGCACGCAGAGTATCGCTTCCAGATGAATGCGTCTCGGCTCGACACAAGCTTGAAAAAAGAAGTCCTCATAACGTGTTTCACACTTTATTCATAGAAAAGCACTGAGATTCCAACACAAATCAATATAAAATGGTAGTAGCGTTACATAAATAGTAATAAATTCTCGCTTTATAGACAGTAGCTCAAGAAGTTGCACAAAAAAAAATTACAAATTAAAAAAAAACAAAACAAAAACAAGTGTTGATGATAAGCTATCATACTTCTGTGGCAACAAATACTGGAAATACCTTTTCATAATCAGTAGCACAAAGAGGCAACAAACACTTTCAATTTTCCCTTAAGTTAGAGAGAATCCAAAACAAAACAACCCAGGAAACAGTAGGTGAACTAGATCTCTACCAGCAAATAGTACTCTCCTACCAAAGAAAGAAAGAAAGAAAGAATGAAAGGGGGAAATGAAAAAAACCTCAGGAACTGGCTGATATAGTTAACACAGACGGAAAAACAGAGATGAAGTCAGAGGGAGGAACGTCTTTGTTGTAACGCTGTCAGTGAATGCATCACGTGAAAGGCAGCCGGCTGAAGCTTCCAAGTTAAGCATGTGGTAAAATATAAATTCCTCCATCGTCTACGAATCAGGAAAACAGCCTCGTCATGCTAACGTAGCAGCCACGAAATATTAATTCAACCTCTTTTTTTAATCCTTTTTCCGTAGAAAACCTTGCAGCAGCAACAGATGAAGTCTAGTTTGGTAAAAACTTTGTGCACATACAAGGCTGCTGAAAGCTGGGCACATCGCTGCGAGCCGCGATCCTCCCTGCGTGAGGCGGACAGAGGCAGTGAACGACTGAAGATTAGAAAAAAAAGAAACTATGGTGATGAGATAGAAGAGGTGAACACAGCCAGCTTTGGGGGCTGAGGGGAGTTGAGAAAGCAATAAACAAAAAACCAAGTTACGATGAGGAATGAACACAAGGTCGTCCACAGGCCGTCTCTTTTGTTCGTACAGTTGCTGTTTCAGACTCTCCGACGTTTTGTGTGTTGTTCTGTCTCACCGCGGTGCCGCCACGCGACTCGACACCTCCGAGAAGACACTAAAGGCTTGAGTCCTGATTAAATAAAACCAACAAAGAAGTAAAGCAAAAATAAACTTTGTACATTGATCGGTCACAAAGGCATTTCCCACCATTTTCATCTTTTTTTCCCCCCTCTCCTCTAAATGTTGCAGCGTATGCAGGCTGGCTACTGCGCATTGTCCAAATACAAGCATGCTTGGTCGCACCCCCACCCCCCCTCCTCTTTAATAGTGGTTCAGTCCACTTCCACGCCTTTAAGTTTTTCGGGGACATCTTTAAGAGGTGACAAGACCATCGACGAGGTTCTGCATAGTCAGGTTTAGTACGTATCCGTTTTTTTACAAATGAATGCCTTCCTCATTTTTCTGTCCTCTCCTTTTGGAACACACTTGTTTTTTTTCTTTGCAAAATCAAAAAAAATACAAATAATAGTTATTATAGCAAAAAACAAACAGAAAGAAATGTACACAGGAGCACCTGAGAAATGCCTTGAAGTCTTTGCTCTTACAAAAAAAAAAAAAACGCCGTCAAATTTCCCCCGTCCAAAACAGTTCAAGTACACCCCCGCCAAAGAACAAAAAACATAAAAATAAAGAAAAAAAAACAAACACATAACATACTTATCATAAATAATTATAACTTTACAATTTTCTGAATTGACACTTTAATATTTACAATATCTTAAATGCTTAATGCTACTACTTTTTGTTTTGTTTCTTTAAGTGATGTCCCTGAGAACTGAGTTAAGCCTCTCTTTTCTTTCTTTTGCTCAGTTTTCCTTTTTTTCCCCCACTCTCTCTGCGTTTCTTCGGATCAAAAAAAGGCCCAGAGTTGTGACTGACTACCCGGGTTAGTGGGTGAAGGTAGCTCTCATGGAATGTAAAAAGCAGACAAGAAAACGTTCCTGCGTTCAAAAGACCCTTTTTTTTCTCTCATCGCTCTGCCGTCGACGGGCCGACTCGCTCGCCGTGTTCTTTTTCGCGCGTCTGCGATTCCTACTCAGTCATACAAAAGTTACCAAACAATCAATAAATAAATGCTGAAGCAGGCAGGAACGTACTGAAGAGGTATTTGTGTGAAGTGCTTGTACGATGACATTTAGTCCAGTAAAGATTCAAGCTCTTGCTGTACTGTATACGGCCATTAAACAACAACACTCTACCGCTGGGTGAGACCAGAGAGCAAAAGCATCCCTCATAAAGAAAAAATGACTTCCTGTGCCAAGGCATGTGGTCTCAAATTATATGTGATTAAGTCATCAAATTATTAAAAACGTACTGTAGGTTTTGTTTGGGTGAAAGACAAGGCCGCTCGTCTTCTTAGTCCACAACGATCACAACCAATAGCATTTACAGGAAAGCCGCTTTAGTAACTATAGTCCCTTTTCCATCACAAGACCGAGGAAATTTTAAAAACATTCAGGAACAACTGAGTTATCATGTTCAGTTTTACTTTAGCCATGACGGGAGACAAGTGCGATTACTGCAATTAGCATCATTTTAAAAAATATAAAAATTGTGTTCGTTTATCAAGCAAAACTTTAACCACTGTTAACTGATTCTTTTAGGACACTTGGAGGCAGTGGAACAAGCCGAGAACACAACACTGACATACAAAGATGCTATGGCTAACGTGTTAGCAAACGTTTGCTAATTTTACGAATCCAGCAGACACGGAGCTCTATTTTGTCTCCACTGACTCGTTAGCAGCTAAATTGTCCACTATGTTCACCAGCTAGCTGCTAACTAGCTAGCTAGCTAGCATCTACCGTTTGGTGCTAGACAGCCAGTGTACAGTGGGTTCACTTTTTTGCTAACAGCAGCTACCTGCCGCGGTCTGCCATAAAAATCCAAATAGTTAGCTAAATGAAGTCAAAAAGCTCAGTAGAGTTGAGGGAGTTGGATGCTAACGTGTTACACATAATCAGTGGTTAAGGTGTAGTTTGACAAAATTAATAAAAATTAATCTTTTGATGGGATTTTTGATCTTAGACATAAGTGTGCAAAAATGTCTACCTTGTCATCAGTCCAAGGTTATTAAGTTAAACACTTAATACCTATTGCTGCTACTGCAAAGATTCTGGTTGTTAAATCAAATGGTTTGACTAATTATCAATGGTAAGTTCTGCACATAGCTATTAGTAAAAAAAAATACTATTAGGATTTAGGAACTATGACTAAAAGAATCAAAATAGGGACCACATTGCTGCACTTTAATTTGGGTAACGATCTGAGTTCATGAAAAAGTTCTGGAAAACAAAGAATCAGAAAAGTCCTTGAGATGGAAAAGGGGCTTCAGCTACATGCAGAGCTAACAACCAACAGTCACTGAAATCAACAACATGTCCCAAAGCTTCCAAACACATACAAGAAGGTGAAAATAATGCCGCTAGCTGATAATAATGAAGCGCAGACTTGACTTGTATTGCTTATTGACTAAATCTTGATCTAGCAAGTGAAAGGTGACCGCTGGAGTCCTATAGATTTAAATGGTTTTGGCCACAAATAGCTGTACAGCAGTGCAGTGGTATCTCTGGAGATGGGAATACTGCGACCACTCCATTCATCACAGTCGTGTATTGTCACTGTTAACAAGCTTACAGGAGGACATACGAGATATACTGTATATATATGTGCACGTGGAGCCTCGACTACTCTACTTAGCTAGGACGGCCTGGATAGTGTCGCTCTCAGGCTTGTGGATTCGAAAAACATGCACTCTGTGAAGCGACATGGTTCTTCCTCTGACGATATTCGTGAGGGGAAAAGCACTGACCAGCAGGTGTGGAGGATGGGAGCTAGTCCAGAGTGGCGTTTAGTCAAGTTTAAAACCTGTTGGTGCCGACTTCTCCTACAGAGAGACCACACGTGGAGTTCTGTATTCTGCCCTCTCTACTCTAAGATGCCCTGAATGAAACGCGAGGCCATTTCTGATAGAGAAGTTAAAGCTGACAAATAATACAGTCGAGGTATGACAGTAACACTATGTGTGTTTTTCCACCTCAGTGGGTGTTTTCCCTCCTTTTGGAATGACATGTTCCTTCCACTTTGACAACCACTTCTTCGTCACCCCTGCTGAAAGTGTCTTCCGGCTCAAAGTAAGTACCCCATCCAACAAAAGCTTTTGGTTTTTTAAAATCGTCGTGTGCCGCCGAAAAACAAAAAGTTCTTTTTTTTGTTTGTTTTTTTCCACCACAATCTTTTGACTTTTTTTCCACACAAGATTCAACATTAGTTTGAGGAGAAAATGCTTTGTTTCTGCTGTTGTTTCTTTGACATTTCAAGCCGTTTCCCCCCTCCCCCCTTTTTGCAGTCTCAATGAAGTAGAGCGATGCACTGCGAACACTTCCTGGTTCACATTCAAGAAACAAAACAACAAAACAGGACAAAAACTTAAGACTTAAGTCAACAAATGGCTCAACATAAGAAGTAAAAATACAAGGAATCCAAAAAACCTTAAATAGAAACAAATAAGTTTAACTACTTTCCAAGAAGAGGGTCCCTGTGAGGGAGGGGTGAGGTCAGCCGAAGCGCTCCCTGACCAACATCATCAGTTTCTTCTTGCCCTTGTAGATCTGTTTCAGGTTGTCTATGAACTGGGCGAACTGAATGTGGCCGTCCTGTGCCAGCAGGAAAGTCTCCCGCGCTTTGCTCAGGAACTCTATGAACTCTCCGTAGTGCCGCGGACTGATGTGCGTCAGTCGAGAGTGCGTGGTGTTGATGTACGCCGAGATTGTAGCGTCCAGGAGCTGCCGCAGCGGCGCCTTGTCCGTCGACATCAGCTTCCCAGAGTTCCTTCGCCCGGGGATGCCGGCGAGGCCCGGCGCCGTCATGGTGCACCGCCGCAGGATGTCGGACAGCACCGTGGCGCAGTGCACGCTCTTCACCACCAGCGGGATGATGGCGGCGAGCTCGTTTTTGCCCAGCGAGTGGCTGAGCGCGCAGGCCCAGAGCACGTCGTTAATGGCCGGGTGTGTGTCCTGGTTGTACGCCAGGTTAAGGTGGGTCATGGCGAGGGAGGCCAGCTTGAAGGAGCGCAGCGGGTATCCTCGGTGCTCCATGTACCGCGCGATGGTGAACAGCTGAGAGTAGGTCATGCCCGTGGAGGCCGCGTCGATCACGATCTGGTACGCCGTCTCGAAGGCGATGTGGTCCTTCTCGCAGAGCGTCAGCGCCGACAGGGCGCAGTTCTGCGGGTCCTTCATGGCGCACTGCAGGGCCAGCGTCCGGGCGCAGCTGGCCAGCTCCTCGCGCTGCGGGTAGTCCAGGCTGAGGCGCAGGATGGTGTTGTGGGACATGACGGTGGCCGCCACGATGCTGGTGGCCTCTGTCGGCGTGAAGAGGGTGTACCAGCTCTGCAGGATGCTCACCAGCGCCCGCAGACCTGAGGAGGAGAGAACCATTTAGATATTTCACACTCATGCTCGGCACGAAGCTCGTTAAGGACCCATTTCTCCCCTCTCATTCCGCTGTTATTGATCAGGCGGATTTTTTACGACCCGTCCCGCCTGATCCGCGGACTGGGGATCGCACACACACAGAGGGATTGTGAAACGGCAGTGCAGAGGGTCCAGCAGCCGAGGATCACATCCCATAGCAAAAACTGTTCGACTGTTTGATGTGTTTCAGATCCTGGCGCACCTGGCTCTTAAAGGGAATGGGAGACGACACTCGGATTGGTTTGATTTATGTTCTGCCCAATGACTAATTCAGAGTCTAAACACCACCTCTTTGCGCTGTGCACCGCACTTTGAGCCCAGATTATCCACTGTTTAACTAGCAAAATGGACTTGGACGCACCCTAAACGCACGAGCGTGCTCAGTTTAGACCGAGACGTCTAAATAAGGCCCGTTGTGGTCTGGATGAAGATCACATGATGCCGTGTATGATCCTATATTTTTTCTTTGATGAATGTTTATTAAGTTTACTTCACAGTTTAAAAGAAAGAATGTGACTTTGGGGCTGCTTGTTAAAAAGCGCTCTCCGCCATCATCAAAACATCAAATGAAGAAAATACATTGTGGGGAAATGGTGTTTATCCCTCCAGCAGGATTCAGGCGCTCGAAGAATGACAGGGAGCATTGAAGCCCGATGACGCTTTCTGGTCGGTAATTTGTCACCCCATCTGTGTCTCAAAGTCAAAGACTGCCTCCGAGCAGAGTTCAAATGCATCACGGTAGACCAAAGAAGATCTTAAGACGCTGTGGAGGGCATGATTAGACCGCGGCTCCTGTTTCGCTGGTGTGTGTTCGTGTGAAAAGGCGTTACGTACCGACTTCAGTGGCGCAGGTTACCAGCCAGCGAACCATCTCTCTCCTTCTCCAGTTCAGCGTGGACAGAGTCATCCTCATCACCTGCGGAACACACACAAAGAACATGATTTTCTAATTCTGCGACGGGAATAAGAACACTTGAAACTTTCTACATTACGTCACTTTGGCGATTATTATTAGAATGTTGACAAAAACGCTCTAACGTACGTGCTTTTCATAATTCAGCAGTTAGTAATTATGACACCGCACGTCTCCAGTGATGACAGACGCATCCAGAATGTGTTCATAATTACACAGACGACTAATTGAGACCTTTCCATTTTGAGCACTTGTTTAGCAGTTTTTTGCTGACGGGGATTCAAGCCGAAACTCCAAATACCAGGAGGAGGAGGAGGCGGCTGAAGCCAGGCTGCAGGCCTTGATCATCTGAGGAGCTTTTTTTTTCTGTGTTTAACGTGGAACCCGAAAGGCCTCATTATGTGGTTTCCTCTCATCAACAACGGTAAGACGCTGTGTGATGTTTTCTCTGCTAATTTGTAGCGAGGCTGTGGAGGCCTGCGGAAATTACAAGTTCAAGGAAGCCGTTGCATGTTTTGACTGGTGACCAGCGCTCGCAGTTTTTTTTTTTGCGTGGTGAAATGCTTTTGAGAAATGTTTGACTTGCCCTCATACTTCGCCTGCTCACACACACACACACACACACACACACACTCAGTACCTGCAGTCCTAGCTCCAGTGCCACGTTGAGCAGCGTGATATCAGGCGGGTTGTCTGCGGGTGTGGCGATCTTAAAGGCGTCTTGGGCCAGTTTGAAGATCAAGGAGGAGGAGTGGATGTTCTTCTGGATGGCCTCCAGCACCGTCCGCAACCTCAACATGTCACCTGCAGGCAAAAAAAACAAGAAACAACTATATTAACGAGCGCACGCACCGATAAGAGAAACATCCGATTGGACGTCTCTCTCTCTGTGACTACAGCTGTGGGTGCTCCGGATGTTTCAACGGTACCTTTAGC
Organism: Lagodon rhomboides; assembly: GCA_039737535.1. Taxonomy (NCBI): domain Eukaryota; kingdom Metazoa; phylum Chordata; class Actinopteri; order Spariformes; family Sparidae; genus Lagodon; species Lagodon rhomboides. The sequence continues at coordinate 5,957,617 of CM077797.1, forward strand.
AGCAGTGAGCATGGTGGAGGCCAGCTCACACTGCTGGGACTCCAGGTGTCCCAGCGTGAACCAGCGCGGGTACCTGCTCGGGACGATGGAGATGCCGTGGTGAGGGTGGCCCACGTCCCCGGAGCCCGCCGACGACTCCAGCACCGGCAGCCTGACGGGAACGCACAACGTCTCTCAGAGACTGAGGTCTGTTAGAATTAAATGTAGGAGACATCATTGAAACTGCTCTAAAAGTTATCTGGTATATTGATACTACACAGAATTCATTCTAACTTTAAGGTATCTTTAACATACCATAATATATCATACTACTTTTGCTTATAATTATATTAGTGTGAATACCAAGACAAATGAGATCATCTCCACAAATAACTGGCAGCTTCTTCTCTACACTCAGCTGACCAGTTTATTATTTACATGAAGCTAAAGCTAATGCTATCAACCCAATTACACATCTATGTTCATTAAGGTAATAAGCAATTTTTGTTGAAACGGCTTCATAAAAAATGTTTTGAAGTTTATCAGTGAGGGTGGACAAAATATTAGAAACACCTCTCAGTACAAATATTCAAATTCAACATGCTACGGGCTCCAAAATGATCATTAAAAGAAAATCAACTCCTGTCTACAACAGACTTTCACAGATTATATTATACACTGTAACCAACTGTTCCTTAAGATAGAAGCTGTATCACAGATCCTTTAGAAATGACTCAGAGCCTGCATACATGTGTTTATATGCTACACAGAGTATCACCGCACTGATTTGAGAAACTGACCTCATGGCGCGCAGAGCCACTTTATACGCCAGGTCTGCGTCGTGCGGCAGCAAGGCAGAGAAGAGGTACTTGGCGAAGGTGTGCATGGGAACGCTCTCCCTGTGGATGACCTCGCCTAGGCCGCTGAACGGACCAGCTGGACCCAGAGACAGACAACGGAATGTTTAGTTTTCCTCTCGTGTCTTTTTGACACAGTTTGGTTTTAACGCCGACTCTTGGACACAAGGATAACAATATGTTTTACAGGAGTATGAAACGCTCTGAGGGGACGCCATCGTCGTACCTTCTAGCAGCTGTATGGCCTGTTTCCGGAGCGTCTGAACCAGGAGGTCGTCCAGCTCCAGCTCTTGAAGTTTCGCGACGATCTGCTCCTCGTTGCGACACACCTAGAACACATTCACAACTCACATTTACCCGCTGTGATCACACAACACACGCTGTGTGTAGAATGAATAGAAATGTGCTACAGTGAGTGTTCCGGTGCATTTGGACCAATTTACATCTGCTCACAATCAAATCGTGATTTTATTTGTTCAAAAGTAGACTTGCAAGAAGTTGAGATCCGTGATTTATAACTATTTAATACGAGAGAATAACAGAGCGCTTTGAAGTTTAAATACCTTTTTAAGAAGGGATTTGGAGCTTGAGGCATTAAAGGAGCAGCAGGGTGCTCTAATACCTCTCACCCTTACGTATGTGTCTATCCAACACACAGTACACAGGACGGAGAGTGTTTTTCCCCATTAAGAGGTTGTTTAGGAAATTTAGATAGCCTTCCTTGAAACTGAAATTATTTTCCAATCCTATACATGTGTCTCTGTGTTGCCCTGTGTGTCTTATTGTTGAAGCACATCTTCTCTTGGTGCTATTATATCTTACGTAAAGCACGCTGAATTGCCTTGTTGTCGAAAAGGTGCAAGACAAACGCACTCGCCCTGCCCGAATCATTAATATTTGTGTTGATGCCCGTGATATTGAGAGTGCTCCGCGGCCGCCATGTTAAGCACTAAAGCAGATTACCACTCGCACAAAGACACGTTTCCTCGGGTTGATTCTGATTCAAAGCGAACCCAAGTCGGTGACTTTCCGCTTGTTTTTCAGGAAACAAAAAAACGCTGTGACCTTTTCTCCCTTTTTGCACGGCAATTACTCCGCACAGACGTTTAATTATAGTGATTTTCTATAATGGCGACATTGTCTGCGCCGGGCAAATTCACACCGCTTGTTTTAATATGCAACAAACCATAAATGCAGGCGAGCGGCCTGGTATCACTGTGTGCTCTGTGAGAGGTAGAATCAATCAGAATCTCTGAGATCTAGAATGATGTTTTAATGCATACATTATGAGTCCAAATGCATCACGTCAGCGTGTTTTTGAGGACCATCATACCTTGTCCTGAGCGTACAGGCCCTCTGGCATTATCCTCTGCTGGCCCATCCCCATCAGAGCCACCTCCAAGGCCAGAGTCAGGTAGGACTCCCCTCCGTCAGGACTGCCCCACACCGGCACATGGTGGTAGACCGGAGGCCTGGGGTCGCCCTCTGAAAAGAGAGAAAGAAAACCGTGTAGTGTTCTGGACGTATTCAGCTCCAGCTGCGTAATGTATTCTACATTATTGCTTAATATATCAGCATCTCCAGCGGTTCCATATGAAGTGAGGCGGACGCAGGAGAAACAAAGAGACTGCAGAGCAAAGAATCCAGTTTAGATGCGTTCAAGACTGCAGAACAGCAGGGGGATCGAGCAGCCGCGTTCATAACAGAAGAGGTGCAGATTTTTTATAAGTCCGTCTTAATACGATACCGACGTGCCCATATGTGCTCTGAGAGAGGCGCCGGCCATGAATCAGTCTCTTACTAGCTTAACTGCAGCAGCGCTGCCAGATTTGACAGACGCAAGATTGCCCGGCGGAGCCTGCCCAATCATCTGAGAGTCATTTCTGTTATTTTTACTTTATCATAGGGATCTTTTTTTGTCCATAATGGTGCTGGGATGGAGACTCAGAGCCTCCCTGTTGTTGTGAAGCTGAATATGAGTGCAAGAAGAGAACAGTTCTGTTCTAGTCCTCTGTTTGCAAAAATCAAGTCAATCTAAAAGCACAGTTACAACAAAGAAATGTTTTTAAAAGTATTAATAATACGAATAGTGAAAAAAAGTCTAAGTTTAATGAATTGGGATGACACTTGTTTTTGTGGGTCATCAGTTATCAGCGTGTTTCAAGCTGAGCCTACTGAACTCAGTGACCTGACAATCTCAGCCCCTCCCCTCATCTGAACAGGGGGGGTTAACACAATCCACAAAGAAACATTTTGACCCGCCCAAATTTAATAAAAGGTGACCAACTTGGTGCAAAAAACTGCCCGATCTGAAGCCAGTACGAGGCTTATGTTCAGGTCAGATCAGATCAAGTAGGTTGTTTTTTTTTCCTGGAAGTCAAAGCACATGAAAATAGATACGCTAAGATGGAATTTTGTTATAAAAAGTCTCTAAAGTTTTGGGCAGTAATTTGGTTTAGTGAAGCCTCATATCAGCTTTGTGTGATTACAACAGACAAAGACTTGTGACTGTTTTTTCCCTCCATTTCTTACAGTGTAGTCGAGTTCTGGGCCAGTATGAACGTACAAATGGCTACAACGTACACACAGGCGTGTGTGCGCTGTGTGAAGTTAGACTTGAAAGAAGCGCGTCTTCGTGTGACATCACGTAAATATGGCATTCCTGATTGCAGGCTGCGATGGCTCATCTAAGATGGCCGCTAACCCTACGCCAAATGCTCGACAGCTATAATTGAGAACAGATGCCGCGGGAGTCTCAGCTGTTGATTGGTGCCCATTTGTTCTCTCTCTCTTGCTCCCCCACCCCGTCATTCGGCTTAAATCCCCTCTGAGCAATAGATCCCCTTCAATCCTGTTTATTCCACGTATGTGTGTGTGTGTGTGTGTGTGTGTGTCTGTGTGGAAATCCGTGGAAAAAAGTAGAAACTGATTTGGCGGACTTAACACCAGCGTTAACTCAATTTTGTTTTTCACCCAAAGGCTGCTAAGTGACTGGTCGGTTTGAAAGAGAAAACGGCATTTGCGATTGGCTCCCACGTCGTCTGGGCCCGCCCCCCCCCCCTTTTAACAGATGTTCCCAGCTGTCTTCCAGAGGGAAATAAAGCACGCTGACCATTCTTTACACACACACAAACACACGCATGCAAAACAGTCATACCGCTCTCTCCCAAATTCCCAAAACGACACAAGACAATCATTCACTCGTTCGCCAACACACACACACACACACACACACACACAAATGAGTGTGCCAGTGGTCAGCATTGTTTGAACTGACAATAGTTCCCTGTAGCCTGGTGACAATGGGAAAACCCAGCCCCTATTCTGCTGCGGTCGATGGCCACTGGGTGAAATAAAAGGCCCGGGCAGGGTGAGAAATGCAAATGGTGATGGATTCTATACATACCACACACACACACACACACACACACACACACACACACACACCGGACACACACTAGGACTGTGGTCTAAATGAGCAGGGTGTTCCAGCCCGATCCATTCACGCGCTGCTAGTTTATGGCCGTCTGCAGCACGACGGCGCCCGGTCCTGATGCGAGAACATGAGGTCTGTTGTCTGAGGAGTCGCTGCTGGTGAGCCCCATCACCTCCGCTCAGGGTGACACTGCATCAGCTGGTGAAGTGCGTCGGGAATTATAGCCTGGCAAATAGGTTCGTTGACTGATGCGCTGTACGAGGAGACTGGGAGGAGGTTTGTGGACGAGCGTGTGTTTTGATGAAGTACATGCTTTAGCTCACTTTGTAGATGGAGTGGACGGGACACGCAGAGGGCCAATGATTTCGATCTTAATTTATGCATTGCTGCGGCGACGAATAATAATTCTTTCATTATCGCCGACTTTTTTAATAATCGATTAAATATCTGATACAAGCATTTTCTGAAAATGTGAGAAATGCTCATTGAAATTTCTCAGTCCAAGGTGGTGTGTTATCATGGCTCGTTTCTGTCAATCCAAAACCCAGATACTAAAAAAAACAGAGAAAAGCAGCAAATCCTCACATCTGTGGAGCTACAGCCTGCGAATGACATCCCATCAGCCTCAGCTGTACACTGTATTAAGTGCTAATTAGCAAACTGTTAGCATACAAACCTAGAATAAGATGGTACACATGCTAAACGTTATATCCGCTGATCGTAAGAATATTAGCATCGTCGTTGGGAGCATGCTATCACAACATTAGCATTTAGCTCAAAGTATGACTAGAAGTCTTGTTGACTGACAAATGACTGCAATAAATAATCATTTTTCAGAATTTGTTGTCCATTTATTGTGTAAAATGACTAATATTGGTATGAGCCAATAAAGAACTTGTTGCATTATAAATAATTTGAAACTCCTATTGAATATTTTTGTGTTTAATTTCAAAAATCCAACCCTGCTACTTATAATTACCTCCCTATAATTTCCCCTTCTCTATCATAAATGAATATTGTCCTGCAGGTTGCTGCAGCTCTGCCCAGCACTCTTAACTACTGGCTGCTCATAATGTGCAGTGAAGCTTATTCTCAGCTTTGTTCACCATGTCACCGCGGTATAGAGCGCCGTCACAATGCCTATCATTTACATGAAACATAGGAATAATAAATGAAGGCTACATTGGACATTTCAGTGACTCAGTTTTGGAGCTTGTACAGAAGAAAGTGAACCTCCAGTCATCTGTTTTCATACCTCCGGTGTCCATGCTGTTGTCGTCGTCCACGCGGCAAGTCTCGGTGAGCGTCGTGAACAGACAGCCAATTGGGTCTAAGGGATGCCCCACCCAGCCTTCCAGGTTGGTGGTGGAAGTTACGCCCCTCTGGAGGAGCTCTGAGGGAGGAAGAGAGCAGGAAAGAAAGAAACGTTAAAACGATTTGTCCACACCAATCAAACAGCTGTGTGTGTGTGTGTGTATGTATGTGTCAGTGTTTCACCTTTCTTTTGGTGTTTGTAGATGTCCATTTGTCTCTGCTGCTGGAGGCGGAGCGTGTTGATGATGGCGACGGCCAACCGCAGGGCTTCCCTGGAGTAACCGTGGGAACGCAGGGCGTCGACGCGGGCGCACGCCGTCGGGACGTGGTCTGTGCGGCCGACAGAGAGAGAGAGGAAAGGCTTTGCTATAAAGTCACAGACATGCAGTTTCTCCCAAACTGTGGGACATAGGATGTAGTTAGGAATGTCACACACACACACACGCAGCACACACACACACAGTGCAGTCTCAGCAGAACGCCAATGTGTGTCTGATAGCTGGCTTAAGTTGCAGAATCTGACAGATCTTAGCTGGAAGCTGCTTACTGCAGATACTGGCCTCAATATCAGCAGAATTACTGTGTGTGTGTGTGTGTGTGTTGTGTGTGTGTGTGTGTGTGTGTGTGTGTGTGTGTGTGTGTGTGTGTCGGCTTTTGGTGGAATTAGAGATTGTGTGTATATGGAAGTGCCACAGAAACACAGCCGTTTATCCTGAAATTGAAGTTTTTCTAAACTCTTGTAATACATAGTGTGTGTGTGTGTGTGTGTGTGTGTGTGTGTGTGTTCCCAGTATACATTTGTAGCTTCAATAAACATGTGCACCTATACAACAGGTAAATACGTGACTTTTCCATGAAATGACCAGTAAATTACTGTTTCAGGTTCAGTGACATCGAGGTGTCGTCACACATAACGAGTCAAAATTAGAAAGTTGACTTTCTAATAATCTCACTTATGTGTGTGTGTGTGTGTGTGTGTGTGTGTGTGTTTACCTAGCCAGAGCGGCAGGCCCTGTGGGTTGAACAGCAGGCTCTCCCCCTCTCTCTGGTAGGACGGAGACATGTAGTGGTCGCTGCTGATGATCCTCTGGAGGTGGCTGTCCTGCCAGTGGAGGTCGCAGGCCTCCACCGCCCGGCTGAACACCGTCCTCCTCGGCCTGGACAGAGAGTCTGAGGGAGACAACACACACACGCGGTCAGTGATGGTGTCATCTTACCTTTCTTTGTCATATTTTGATTCCACAGTATGTACTGTGTGTGTGTGTGTGCTCATGCTGACCCTGCGCCAGGTTGCTCTGCGGCAGGGCGTTGGTGATGTTGGGGAGCTCGCTGCCGTAGTTGCCGTCCTCCAGCGGGCACACGTCCATGTCGCCCCACTTCTTCAGCTGCTTCAGCCAGCTGCTCTTCTCCTCGCTTTTACAGTGGGGGTTCAGCACCACGCACACCCACAATGCACCTGGGGGGAAAGGATGGCGGTCAGTGGTCAGGACGTTAGGGAGGCGGAGGTTGTGGAGAGCTGCTTAACAAGAATCTGACCTGGGGGCTGTGTCAGCGGTGACGGGAGCTGGTGGAACTCTCTAAATACAAGAAGGACTCCTCAGTGCTTTCTTTTCTTTTCTTTTCTTTTCTTTCCTTTTCTTTTCTTTTCTTTTCTCTTCTCAGAAACTCAAGACCTTCACTGATCATTCTTTTATAAAAGGAAAATACTGCCATTCCACATCCCTTGCTCATATTTAAACAATTTGTTTATTAAAAGAAAATGTATCAACAACAATTCTGATAATCGTTCAGATGTTCATCGAGAAAAAATGTCCAGTTCCTGATTTTCAAATATGAGGACACTTGATACTTTTCTCTTGTTATATATGATGGTAAACTGAATATCTTTGGGTTTTGTGCTGTTGATTAAACAAAACAAGCAAATTTAAGATGCACCTTCTGAAACAATGGCTTAATGTCCGTTAAAAATTAAAGATTTAGTCATATTTCAATGCCTGAAAAGTCTGAAGAATGTGCTGCTTTTACTTTCATCACATTGCACCGTTACATCTAGGTTATACCTCTGAATGTTTCACAAAATAATGCTCCTGCAGTCATGACTCCACAAAGACTTCCTCTAATAAATGAAATATCGTGCATCGGCTTCGCAAAGTCCCAAAGAGTTTGACTCGGCCATTTATAGAAACCAGCGTTCTTATACTGTATGAATCAAAACACTACCGGTAATAACGACCTCACCTGCTCTACACACACAGGCCTCGAGCTGGGTCAGCTGTCTGCATCCGCGAGGAAAATGATCAGGCACCAAACCCCCGGCTGTCTGGCTGTTATTTCTGTCCGCGTCTGTGTCATGATCTCCCTCGCTTACCCAGGAAGTGCTCTCATTGACCTCCTAAACGCCGAGATTGATTGCAGAGAAGCTGAGCAGCCGTATTGATCGGCAGCCTTTATCATTCGCTCTGAGTGGGGAGCGGGGAGGAGAAGCTGCAGACTGGATGACCTAATAGCTTACTGACTGGATGAGCGTTTACCCGGCGAGGTGAGCGCCGATTTGTCTGAGTCACTGACAGACTGGACGCTTCTGTGACTGATGGGCTAACTAGCGAGCCGATTGGTCGATTAGAAAAATAAACAAACAAGCCGTCGCGGCGGAGGGTTTTCTCTCCGGCTGCTCTTACCTAGCTCGTCCCAGAGCTGCCGGCACTTGTCCGTCATGCCCGTGCCCTGCTGTCTCCATAGCGACAGCCGCGGGTCCGCCATAAACTGCTCCGTGATGAGCGTCAGCATCCGAGCGCCGTTGGAATCTCGCATTCGCAGCATCTCCCTCACCTGGAAAGACCCGGAGAGTGCAGGCTTAGTCACTGTATGTAATCCAGAACGCTCTGACCTTCTGCCAGCTGGTATTGATCTGCATCTTCGCTCATCACAATTTAATTCGGGAGAGAAAAAAACATTTTAAATGGCTCTAAACGGATTTTCTCAGCTGTGAGGAGGAAAGGAGTACATTTCCTAACATGCCGAACTGTTCCTTTAACACTTCAATATGATAGAAGGATGAAAATCTTGTCTGAAATCGGAATAAATGGAAAAAAGACAGCATGATTCCTGGCAGCACGTCATCCACTATACATAAAGGTTGAAAAGTTACTTTTAAGATGTTATAAAACCGTCTGAATGCCATTTAAAACTGAATAATAGAAACAGTTTGGCACCGAAAACCCAGATCTCACACTTATCAGAGTATGTGTCTGTTATAAGTGGGCTTGTTTCACTCAGATAAAGAGCAGAAGGAAAAGTGCATTTATAAATCCTCCACTCTGACTTTGAGGATTTACAAAGCTATATCAAGAGCCGTTAATGCCTCCAGTTTGAATAATACAGTTAAAGAACTCTTCAGACGTCTCAGGACCTGCCGGCGTTCTCTTTCTTTGAGCCGTTTTTTCCAGCACGAAGCCACCCATTGAGACGAGAAGCCGAGAGTTTCAATTTCTGTGAATCTTTGACAGTATAGAATAACAAGTGGGTTCAAAATGAAGGAGGGAGACATTCTGAAAAGATGACGCTGTGATACAAAGTTGTTATAAATCATTTCAAAAGGGGTTCACCGATGACATCATCGGGGTCATCTTGGATTGGACCTTTTATATTTCATACCTTTTTTTATTTTTCTTTGTTTCCTGCTTTCTTTCCTGTTCTCTTTCTTCTTTCCTTCCCTCCCTTCTTTTTGTCTTCCTTCTTTCTTTCCTTATTTTATTACTTTTTCTTTTTTACACCTTCTCTCCATCTTTCCTTGCTTCTTCCTGACTTCTTCCCCCCTTTCTCTCTTTCCTTCTTTATATCTTTCCTCCCTTCATTATTTTCTTTCCCTTTTTTCTTTCTTTCTTTTCTGCCTTACTTCCCTTATTCATATATGTCTTTCTTTTCTTTTTCATTTCCTTCCTTCTTACAGAAAGCCTGTGTTACAAACTGAAGGTGTGAGGTTGAATTTGTCAGGCTGGGTCTGATAAAAGATACTACTGAGTTGCATTATGGGAAATGTAGGATTGAGTATTTTTGGAGTTTGACGGATTGAAGGTCAGGATATCTGAGCGTCTGCAGCTGTCATTTCACCAATTATCTATCTTGTAAGTCCCCCAACTTTATGGAAGCGCAAATCTAACTCACCGGAGTGCCCCTTTAAAATAAGCCAGCGATTTCTTGTTTTCAATGTGGATTTTTAGGCTCATTTCATAGACACAACAAACATGTCTGAGCCTTTTTGGTCACTGGCGTGTCCAGGTAGACTGCCGTTGAGCAAAACATTAACATAAAAGACGACAAACGCTTCTCTTACGTCTAGGTGTGTTTATGATGATAGCGATAATATTAATCAATGAATGAATCCGAGCCATGCATTGAAGCAGGAACAGGAAGTGATGATGGATACCTTGGCGAACATGGAGTTGAGCTGCTTCCCAGAGCCGTAGTATCCTCCCTGCGACAGAAACTGTTTGACCTGCTCCCTGACTTGATCCTCGTCCAGGTGCCAGCAGTTGTCATCGTCAATGCTGGCGCCGGCAGTCGGGTCCGGCGCACCTGTGAAACACACACACATTAAATGACAGCCACTCCCAAGACTGCAATGATAGAGACATATGCAAATAAGAAAACCACACACGTGAAAAAGTGACCAAAACGGGAACAAATGCGGACAATTTCAGTCCAACGTCAACATCCCTCCCTCCACATCAAAGTCTGTGTATTCACTCAGTCACTCCGTTCCTTCCTGTTCCCAATTCGCACTCGAACGACAAAATAAACAGACGGAGACCATGGGAAATGGAGTTTGCTTTCAGACGGCCACGCTCGCAAACACCGTCCCCTCAGCTCAGTTCTAACGTGTCATTCCAGATTCCCTCAGACCTTGGGCGTAGGTAGAAACCCAATCCTTGAAAGCTAAAAGAATCATTAAATGTGAATGAGTGTAAATCCCTCTGGAATTGTTACACTGATGCTCTGATACCTATTTCTTTTGCGTTTGACTCATAGTGCACCTACGTGACACTTCTGAAAAGCTGTTCGATTTAGGCTAATCGCGCACCGAGGGACCGTAAGGCCAACTTTATTTTTCTTCTGTTCGGCGCTGGTTGTGTGTGTGTGTGTGTGTGTGCGTCTGAGTTATACTACGGGGAAATGCAGATACGCTCAGAAGGGGGAAGCTGCTTTGATCTAGCAGGAAGCGAGCGGAGGAAAGCCCAGAGATGTGTTTCCAACTGGCTGGCTGCGCGCAACGGCAAACAGCAACATTCCCCCCCATCAAAGGAAAGCCTCGCTCCTGGATCGACTGAACTTCAACCCCCATGATCCCCCTTGTCAAACACGGGCAGGAAACACATCGCGGGGCTTCCTGGACAGGCGAGCCGGAGAATGTCAACATTTAGCGCGAGGAGGATGAAACGGAGAAAACAGATAAAGAGTTTTGTTCGGTGGAAGGATGTGTCTCGTTTGCCGCGTCTCCGCTGCGGGTCTGTTGTGGCTCTCCTCTTCTTTTTCATCTCAGCACTTTCTCCGGTGCTTTCATCTTTCCTCTCCTTCCCGTTTCCCCAAGTTGCGTTGCTCCCGCCTCTTCCTCTCAGTGCCCCTTTCCTTTCCACACATCTCTCTCTCTCTATCGTCTCCTGCGTCCATTTCGCCATTCAACTCTTTTTTTTTTTCAACATACCGCCGCCACTGGAAGGAGGCGGTCACTGGAGAGTGGGAACTAAGAAATCAAACGAGCCATTTGAAGCCTGCCTTGCTGCTTCGCTGGAGTAATCAGGCCTCTAACGTATGACAGCCAGTAGGCTAGCATGCAGCATGTTTTAAGTCCGGGAGCTTTTAAGTCTGGCCTGTTGCTGTGAAGATATCGGTGCGGAGGGATGGACGCCGACTCAACTGAGCCGACTTTTTTTCCAACAATCGCTCTCTTGTTGACTCCCGTTGCATCAAAGGCATCAGAAATGTGTTCTAGATGAACGTGGCGGATACGCGAGGCGTTAAAGTTGCCGTGGAAATCACACGATCGCATCGTTTCTGCTTAAGAATCAAACCAAACGTGAGCTGAAAGTTGTCCTCTCACCATGGACCTGGTTGATCTCAGAGTTGGAGGAGAGGATCTCGTCGGCCAGTTTCTGGGCGGTGGGCAGCACCTCGGTGTGGTGGGCTGTGATCAGGTACTGGACCAGCTTCTGCAGCTGATCTCTGTTCATCTGGAACAAAGTCTCTGAGATGGGCAACCGCAGCTTCACCTGTAGCAGACACAGAGAAATGTTGGTAAATGAAAATCCTTACATCTAAGAAGCTGAAACCAGCAAATGTTTGAGATTTTTTCTTGAAATTACATCTAAAAAGGCAATTTATTTTATTTCAAATAAACTGATCGACTGCTGTGGTTATTACCTGTTCGGGCTTGCGAATCCTGTAAAGAGAGAGCGCTACCACGTGGGCGCAATAGAAAATGTCTCTGTTCCCGCACCCGCAGGTGACGGAGGTGATCTTGCATCGGTCGAAGCTGATGGCCACCTTGTGGGTGACCTCCGGCTCTGACGATGTGGCGGGCTCGGTTACCGTGCCACTGAGGTGAAAACCTGCGAAGACACGAGAGAGAGAGGAAGAAAGAGTGAGCTTCATCATTCACTATAAACGACCAAAGGAATGACGTTGAGTTACATTTTAATGATGCGCAACTGCAACAGGCAACTTTCAAATGAATGGAAACATCACATGCTTCCATTGTTTTTAAAACTAAATTGGCAAAAGCAGCTGATCTACACACACATCAAAGTTTTATGGGTTATAATGGTGACGAAAGTGCAAAAGATCCCTGATGTCATCTTTTTTAAGTTGTGCAACATCATCATGATATTTCCTGTTTCCTTTGTCATAACTTCTATCAGGGTCTTTTGTGTGGACTGCCGGGGAGAAGCTACAGAAGGACAGAAGGACAGAAGGAAAATCTGTGGTAATCTGAGCCTATCCAAACTCACAGAGTGAACCTTCAGTACAAAACACACACATCTTAATGAGATGTCTCTAACAGGGCACTGTGCCATCTGATACTCTCTGCCTCTCTCTCCCCTTATGCCTCCATGCATCTGTGTGTGTGTGTGTGTGCAGTGAAGAAGGGGGTTGCTAGGGTGTGATCATTTCCTGCCTGCACACACACACACACACACACACACACACACACACACACACACACACACTCGGCCCCCAGGGAACCAAGGTTAGGTGCCTGTAGAGATGATCTTTAACTCTGCTTTGCATAGTTAATCTTTAGGGCCCCACACACTAAGCTAACCATTGGTTTAAGACTATAAAAAGACTGTGAGCACGATGAGCCATCTAATGTGGGTAACAAACCAAAGCGAGCAATGACTGTCCATACTTTCAGGACGCTCTCAGGCAAACTCTTCAGAATTCAACAGATAAAGACTCTTGTGCAATAGACTTTTTGTGCAGCAATCAAAATCAATGTTTTTGTGAATGTATTGTTCAAATATATACACCCTGAAAAGGCAGGGCATTGTGGGCCATTTCAAAGTGGGTAAAAATTACATCTAATACCAGGTGACATCAAAATGTGGGTGTAAATATAAATTGGATGAATGGGAGAGATAAAGTATTTAACTGTGGGGTACCTCAAGGCTCTATTCTCGGGCCCCACCTCTAAGCTGAAAACACTCTATTTCATGTATTTGGAAAGTCAGGAACCAGTCCCTACAGAAATGTCTGACCGACTTGGAAGTTGGATGTATAATAACTTCCTCAAGCTCAAAGAAAAATAACTGAAATGACAATTTGATAACTTTGATTACCTGCTCCCTCCTAGGAAATCATCTTTGATTCCAATCTTTGACTTAGTAGTACAGTCCTGTTTTTTTCTCAAGTTTATGCTATTATTTGTTTTTTCCAGTCAATTCTGAATACACAGCTAATTGTCTATTATATCCTTAAATTCAATTCACTTAAACGTTTATTAAATTGATTTAGAATAAAGAAGGAATCAAGCCATTTCATTCCAATGCCACCAACTGCAGGGATCCCTGTACAGCCCAGGTACTGCCAGAAATAATGTGAGGCAAAAAGAAGAGCTGAAAAGACGGAAAAGGTAAAGGTGGAACAAAAAGCAGAGTGAAAGAATGGCAAGTGAGGAAACGGAGAATAAAAGGGACGAGATAGGAGGAGAAATGTGAGAGGAGGGCAGAGAATAGGGGAGGGGAGAGTGTATCTGGTCTGTCCTGTCGTCTCGCTGTGACAGGTCAATTATTTATGAGGTGAGGTGTGTGTGTGTGTGTGTACACATTGGATTACTGTATCTCACCAAACCATAGCAACCCCACTGCTGCTTTCACAGCTAGAAAGACAGGAGAGAGAGGGGGAGAGACATAAAGGGAGGATGAGCAAGCTAACTGGAAAGCAATGATATGGCTATTTTGGGCATGGGCTCTAAAGCTCTGATAAACTCACACACACACACATACACGCACACACACACACACACTCTTGAATTCTGGGGTAGGAGCCAGCATGGTAGAGCAGCCTAATAAGCGCGTGTTAAGCCATCTCCCTGGCAAAATCCCACAATAGCCTTTTCCAAACCAAATGTTGTGAACACACACACACACACAAGGAAGCAGACACACACAAATAGACACACGCATGCTGAGACCCAATCAACAGCACACTGCTTTCAGTATGACAAAGAAAGATGAAGAGCTACAGGAGGATAAGGGGGGAAACTGAAGACCACACGAAGGGTTGAAAAGGACCGACGCGCGCCAACTGATTACTTACTAAAGTACGTTCTGAACCAAGACCCAACTTGTCGGCTCGCCGCTTCCCACCAGTATAAATGCCACCAGCTGTTAAGATCGACATCTCAACCTACCACCCAGATTGCCAACATAGGACTATCAAAACAAGGACTTACAGACACAACAGCAATAGAAGTGCCTTGAACAAAAAAACAAAAACAAAACAAAGGCCTCGGTCGGGGTGGATGTGCTTCTGCAGGTCCGTGGAAGAAGGGACGATATGATCCTTTGCATCGGTCACGGCCTATACCAGATCTGATTAATGAGGTCAGCGTTGGCGCCATTACTGATACAAGTATGAACGCTTACCAGACATTAATATTGTTACTACCAAAGCAATCATTGTATGTTGTGTCTCAGACAGACAAAGACAATCTTTAACATTTATAGAAAGACGTATGTTTACCAATTTAGACAATTTTGACAAAGTCGAGCTGGGTGATACTGTGTTCTGCTAGTGTTCTGTGGGACAACCCTGCCCTCAAACTCAAAAGAATTGATAAAGCAATCAAAAAGACTTTCCCTTCAATGAGAATTCACTGGTAGAATGACGTTTCTGATGCGGAGGGTTAAAGCAAAAAGAGGCAAGCGCAGGGTTGTCCGAATTCAGCTCTTGCCTCAACACGACGCATCGATATGTGCAAACATTCCAGACGGGATACCTTGCAGTATAAACAGCGTACCATTTTGTTAATTCATCGTCGCACCTTGAAATTGTTAAGACAGAGAGGGAACGAGGCAGAAGCTGTTATTCTGAGCAGCGACGATTAGTTTTACCATCGGTTAGTAAAGTATTTTGACTAGTTCGAGCTTCTTAAATTTAAGGATCTGCCGTTGCACTCCTACCATATAATCTTTGGTTGCGGTCCTTTTGTCCAAACCGACTTGTATTAAGTGCGCTAAACCTTTGACAACTTCACAAGAAACTGTCCCAATACAAGCTGTTGGGGCAAGATGGCCAAACCATCTGAACTTCACACCAACAGACCAACCTACCCACACAACCACTGACCAAACAACCATCAAAGCCATCTACTGACTGACATACTTACAAACTGACCTCTCTGGCTTCATGCCTGCCAACGCACCGACGCCCTAACACGCCGAGCTCAAAGACCTGCTGGCATACCTACACGTCCTCATGTTGCGCGACCGCCTCACGGACAATACCGACAACCAACCCAACCACTC
Organism: Lagodon rhomboides; assembly: GCA_039737535.1. Taxonomy (NCBI): domain Eukaryota; kingdom Metazoa; phylum Chordata; class Actinopteri; order Spariformes; family Sparidae; genus Lagodon; species Lagodon rhomboides. The sequence continues at coordinate 5,973,228 of CM077797.1, forward strand.
GTTCGCCAAAAGGACATGACTGAGCGACAAACTGTGCGCCGAGCCAAACAGGCCATCTGACTGTGACAGGAAGGATGAGAGATAACAGACTGCAGAGAGAGAGAGAGAGAGAGAGAGAGAGAGAGAGAGAGAGAGAGAGGCTGATGTGTCTGCCAATGATAGACATAAAGAGTCCTCTGAATTGTTGCAATCTCTCCCTCCCACTGAGTCCGCCTGTCACATCAATCTCTCGCGGCTCATGGTAATATCATAAATGTCACAAAAAAAAAAGGCTTTCCATTCCTTCCCTCCGTCTCTGTAATGGGTATACTGTACCTGTAGAGCCAATTTGCGCTAACCGCAGCCGAGTGTAAGGGAGTCCAAATTTGATCCTCCGGTGCTGAAATCATCACAGCGGTGAGCAAAAAAGATCAGGCGAAAAAAAATCAGAGGAGTGCATTTCTTAAAAGCATCGGGGGAACATTTGAGAGCTATCTTCCCTCCGAGCTGTCTAAATAATGTCCTGTCAGTCATCAGTCATCGCCGCACTTGTCTCCGGAAATTCAGTTTAGCATTTCAGATGGGCGTAGAGGTTTTGATGGCGGATTATATGAGGTATACAGACTTTCCCACAGCTGGGGAGCGCTGCCCTCTCTTTCCGCCTTGGCTTTCGGACCTATCCCCCCCTTCTCTCTCTCCTTCTGTGTCTGTGAGGCCGAGGCCTATTGTTGGTCAGGCCACGGGGATGAATGTGACGGTGACACCGCTGCTCTTTTCACTTTCAATCAAGTCTAAAATGGCTCAGACGCAGCTCGCAGTCCGTCCGTCTGGCACCCCCTCCCCTGTATCTTTTTCCAGTTTCACACATTAAACCCACAACATCGCTGGCTTTAATTATCCGCGAGTTAGCAGTTTTTTGGCATTCATGCTTAAGCCGTGACTTTTTCCCACACAATATGACCATTCCGAACAGATTAGCAACACTCGTGCGAGGCCATTTCTGGCCCACGAGACCACGCGCTTGATGTGACATAAACCACTTGGCCACTTGTTAAAGATTAAAAGAATAGTTGGCATCTTTGGAAAAACCGAAACGCTCTCTGGCCGAGAAGACGACAAGATTGAGACTTTTGGTTGATGTGAGAGTGGCATCAATCTTCTCATTGAAGAAAGCAAATACGATATTTTTTCTTAAAATGTAATAACTCTTGTGATTTCTTCATCTGTGAAAGCTGATTTACGTTACACAAGAACAGATGTCATAATGGCAGTCAATACCAATAGGAAGGGGCCCAGGACGTTACCTTGAGGTACTCCACAGTTGAGTATATTCCTTCGCCCTTTCATCAAACTTGTATCTCGTGCCAAAGCTTGGCAATACAATACCCAAAGGCTCGGTGAACTCGTTGAACTCTCAACAAGAAAGGAAATGCGATATTTTTCTTAAAATGTAATAACTCTGATTTCTTCATCTGTGAAAGCTGATTTACGTTACACAAGAACAGATGTCATAATGGCAGTCAATACCAATAGGAAGGGGCCCAGGACGTTACCTTGAGGTACTCCACAGTTGAGTATATTCCTTCGCCCTTTCATCAAACTTGTATCTCGCGCCAAAGCTTGGCAATACAATACCCAAAGGCTCGGTGAACAGTGTGCACCTTCTTTCTGCTGCTCTAGAATAGAGTGCTTCTGTGTGTGTGTAAAGGCTGAGGGAGACAGTGTGTCTTCAGCAGATGGGTGTGCAATGACACTTGATAAAAAAGAAGCTGCATCAGACAGTCTGCTGGCGCACACACACACACACACACACACGTAAACACAGTGAACAAAACGACCTTTTCAGAGCGCGTATGCTTTTGTTCTTAATGCCACAGCGACGAAACGACACAAACTAGTCAGTGATATTCACAGCAGATATCGATAATCTCTTTCTCACAAGCACGCACGTACACACACACTCTTTGTGCTGTTGTACGCCGGGCTACTGGACTGGTTCAGCGAAAGCGATGAATTTCTAACAAAGGTGAATTAGGAGTGTGATGTGTGTAAACTGGGAGTTTTGCCAAGTACAATGATCTGGCCTAATCCTTGGGGAAAATCACATGACCGTGTGTGTGTGTGTGTGTGTGTGTGTGTGTGTGTGCTCATGTCCTTGTCTGTTCTGACGCAGGTATTTTATGCACGCTTGTCCTGAAAACCAACACAAACACGCCGCCCGCCACGAACATCATTTATGTGGAGGAAAGTGTGTTTCACTTGCGGTTGTTCAAAAACACACTTTCTTTCTTTGTGCGTGCTGCACATCGGACAGAGCGGCGTGCATTCAACCCCCCGGCTATAAACCTCAGTCTGATTCCGTTTGGTGAAAGAAGAAAAACCACAAACAACAGCAGGTTTCCCATCTCTCTTGTCAAAATGTGACAATTCAGATTTTGCATGTGGCTTTGTTTTTAATCTGGATTATTCTCATTTCAATCAAAATGTAGAGTGATGCATGTGGGACTTAAGTCGGCTGATGGATGCTTGTGGAAGGAGGCGGAATCTCGCTGCCGTGCAGTCGCGATGTGTGTGTGTGTGTGAGAAAACCACAAAAGTGTGAAGAAAGAAAAGAGACCACCATTGTACATTTTCAGACCCACTCCCCTTGTTCCAATGTATATATATCTATATATATACACACACACACATATACACACTCAGCCCTGCCTCCCTCCCTCCCTGTTGCACACCATCTGTCACTCGATGGCAACTCCGCCCACACAGAAGCCAGCATGCCAATCAGGAGGCAGATAGCTCCCCACGCTCATAGGCCATTAACCCCTAATCAGCTGGGGAGATGGAGCCAGGCAGCGAGCCAAGTGTGCGTGTGTAGTCTCACACACACACACACACACACACACACACACACACACACACACACACACACACACACAGCATAAACCATAGCTTTATTCAACCAAAGCCTCACCACAGGCCTCGCAGACAGACAGACAAACCCCGCTGCTTAAGGTGGATTTTGACGATGAGGAAGAGACGGTCTTTGATTCCATTCATCTACCTGCCCCACGGAGCTGCGCCTACACTCCACACACACACACACACACACACACACACACGCTGCCAAAAGCCACTCCTTTTACTTGCTGCCCACACAGGATCACCACATCCCCCTGTTTGGAAGAGCAAAAGAGATGGGTGGCAAATTAAAAGGAAAACCCAACATAAGGTGTATAAGGTACTGGCTCACCACAAGCCTCTAGAAGCATATTTCTGTCTTCAAAAGATGTTCCCTCGTTGGTGTTCTTTTGCAACCGCGGCTACAAACACACCTCCTCGCCCTACACAACACAAACACTGCAGCGGGGATCTGTCGACACAACCTTGAACCCGATGGCGGGCCGGCTTCAGGTAATATTGTTGGGCTGAATCGTTCGATGGGGCTTCGACGGAGAAGAGAGCTGCGTTTTAGAGGGAGATCTCACAAATTAATCCTTTGAACCAAGACAGGCAGGGACGTCAGAGACAGTCAGTGGCAGTAATCAGTCTGTTTGTCATCTGAGCCGTACTCCTTTTAGCGTAGTTCAATCGTTGTTGCCAAGTAAAACACAATGATACAATGACTTGGTTGATGTTATTGGACAATTCTAGCCTTTCGCAGATATGGCGTTCGCATTTGTTGGCCAATAAGTAACAAGAGATTGTCGTGCAGAAGTACCAGAGATGTGCTGTGAAGTAATTATACTTAGCTTCTCTTATCACTTCATCGATTAATCAACTTATTGTTGCAGCTCTAGTCCCAATTTTCTTTTTAATTTGAACTCAATTTAAAGCCGGACTTCCTGCAGGTCGTTACAGCGGAGGCGGGCCGTCCTTCACCAGCATCCTTGGAAAAAGTGCACAGATGCTTTTTGTCACACAACAAAATGCGTTAGATTTAAAGACAACAGCTATCTACTTACTAAACACACACTTCCTCATCAAATTCCCTGCTTCAGTCTCCTCAGCTGCCCACGAGCTGACTCTCACTCTGCCCACTCGCTCCGTCTACATCAGTGACACGTCGCCGTGCGCTTTGATCAAGAAACTGCATCTTCAGCATAAATGCATCCAAGAGAAAAAAAAAACGAATAAATCACGCTACCACTTTTTTTTTTTTTCCCCCGGCTCTAATCTCGCTGCCCCTTTCCAAAAAAAGTACCCCGGCGCAGATTCGTCCTCCTCCAGCAGCCGACGCATCCCCTCGCAGCCCCGCGGCCCTTCCCATCTCCCATCTCCCATCTGTTCTGACAGCTCCAAGGTTTACACAGCACCCCCCCGCCTGCACCCATTCACACACACAGACACCCACATGGCCCCGTATTCAATCAGCCATCTATCTCTGCACAACAGACGCGCATAATGCACACACACACACACACACACATACATTCGGTACACTGAATCTTCTCCTCCCCTACGCCCATCCATCCATCCATCCATCCATCCATCCATCCATCCATCCATCCATCCTTCCATCCCTCCCTCCCGCGGTGTTTGCTGATGCGATAACAGCTGATTGATTCATTTGTGATTTCCCAGCAGCCCCGTCCCAAACACACACACACACACGGGCGCAAAAAAAAAAAATCCCTGCTAACCGCCGGGACTCATTTGTCATGATTACATTGAATTGATTCCCTGATTTGCTCCATTCTGTTGCGACGGGGGGAGGAGGGAGGAGAGAACGGGGGAGACGGGCAGAAAGGGGGGAGAGAGAGAAAGAGATGGGAGAGAAAGGTTTAATCAAGTCCCTTTCAGCTGATGTGTCACTGTAAAAACAACGAGAAGGAGGAAAAACTGCCGATCCGACGGAGCTGACACGGGGGGAAATCAGGAAAAAAAAGGCTGACGCGTCGGCCCAGAGTTCCCAACCCGACTGAGAAATGGAGCGACGAAACAAGCCCGGGAAAAATGGAGGAAGCGGAGGGGAGGAATTCAGAGGGAGGGACGGCGACACTTGACGTAAACCCACTTACTCTGAAAGGGAGATTGTGTGTCAAATTGCGTCAAAAAGAGATAGAGACGCGCACAAAGGCCGATCAAAATCATCAGAATGAGGAAGAACATACACAGGCTGGTATGTCCTGTTTTCGACACACGCGGGCATCTCGCTCGAGATAAAAGCTGAGGCTGAACAGAAGCGAGGGATGGACGGACGGAGGGATGGCAGGCGTCCATTGCTCGATAGCTCCTGAAATTCAATCAAGAACTTCATCCGTCTAATCTGAAAGCAGGCCTCGCAACCTGAAAGCCAAAGTGGATCCAATTCAAGACGTGCATACGTTCAGCCTTCAATGGAGAAGTCACTTAGTTGATTCACACCATTGTGAGCATGTGCGACGCTTCGAACGAAGGTTATTTGGCGAGGAGAAAACGCGAAATGAGGCTTTTCAACCAATACAGGAAAAAGAAAAACCCTGAGAGAGCGCAGAGAGCAGAAGCGCTCGCACCCAAACACCACGTATACGTTATACGGAAGACAAAGCTGAAGTGAGGCAGAGTTAAAGGGCCTCGCTGCGTGTGTGTCATACGCAGCAGCGCTCCTTTCTCCGCTGCGTGTAAACCCTGCTCACCCAAGGCTAAATTAGCGATAAGAAGGCCGTGTTTTTTTGTTCCGGCCGGTTGTTTGCGCCGCGGAGACGTTATTGTGCGGCGGCCTTGTCTGGCCCGCGCTCACAAAAGAGACGAGCAGAAGCAATTTATCATGCTGCAAACACTCAGAGAGAGACTCGCGTCAGTCCCCTGCTGGTGATAAAGCCTACAATCACTGTCTGCTAGAAAAACTTGACTTTTGTTGTTGGTTTTTTTTTTGACTTTGCATTATCTATTTTTGTCGATATTCTTCGACACAGGCGACGTAATGATAACTTCAGATATGGAGCTATAAACAAGACAAGGAAGGGAAACCGGCTTATGCCAGAGCGGCGATGCAACAGCGGAGAGCTGAGAACGATTTAACTTCATGCAAACGCCCCACAGTGCTTTGGCTGGGTGACACCTCGTGTGAAACAATAGCACACGTATCGGCTCCCACAGGAAGAGGGTGCGCGGAGGTGTCCCGTCGCCCAGGCAGAGCTGCATATTTAAATCAGACGCTCAGAGTGAAAAAACACACCTGAAGGCTGTAAAATCAGCGAGCGGCGAGACACAGCCTTCCTTTTCGTATTTGTTCGTGTAAACAGACCGACATGTTATGGAATTAAAGGCTCTTCAATTTGAGAAGGGTATTATATAACAGATTTCAGTGTTGTCCTGATATTATATGGCTTTTGTCACGAGGAAGCTACAGAAGCGAGGGATGTTCCGAACGCCTCATGTCCCCGTAACACTTGAACGCCACGTCCAATGGCAAACAATGCAACTTTCACATTAGCGAATTATTAATGCACAGGCTGCTAATCAGAAAAACGCACATCTGATAGAGTATGACATGTTACCAAGATAAGCTTCCATTAGCATGACTCAAACAGTTAGCATTGGCTAGTTTTTTAACGCTAACATGTTGTCATGGACATGTCCTGCCCCTTTGCCTTAGGGACTTCAGGTCACAGTATGCTAACAGATCCAGGAATCATGTCGAAGACACACTGTATCCAATCCAACTGAATCACAGTGTTGCTGTAACACTTATTTGAATGTTGATGGTCAAACATAAATTATGGAAATCTGTGCGACGGACAAAAGTGGCGTTCAGCGGTCTTTACGTTGACATGCCAATGGTATGTCCCATGATTTGGGATTTGTCTTCTCTTTGGTTGCCTTCTTCTTAATGTCCTTAGCTGACTCTTCTGTCCCTTCCTTATGGCTGACAGAGACATGTAGCCATAGCGGTTAGCATACATTTGAGGTAACCGTAGCAAAGGCATAATCTTCGGCTAACACCTTACAATTAAGCTAAACACTGCAGCACTTTGTATGATCATCGGCGTCAATGTTTGTTGGCAGCCGTGTGCCGTATTGTGATTTCTCCTTTACCGTTTAATTCATTTTCATAATGATTTCATATGTTGAAACTTTAATGGAGATTCATTTCAGTGTCGCTGTCAAAGCTAGAAGCACAACTGGGACCAACAACAACAACAACTGCAGAAGACGAACTGAAAGTGACGCCTCGTGTCAGAGTTTCACTACCCGTCCTCTGAACCGAAGGAGGCAAATATACCGTATACCACACAAACACACACTAACAAGACACACGGCGACATGTACGCATACGAGAGGAGCCGACAGCTGTGAAAGGTCACTGCGCTGGATTTAACCTCCAATTACCAACACGTCGTTTTACCGAAGACATGGAAACACATTTGGGCACTTTTTCAGTTAGCGTACGTATGAAAACACACACGCGACACGTGATATCTGCTTCACGTACGGAACGTACGTGAAGCAGATATCACGTGTCGTTGTGCATTCTGGTCTGTGTGTTGATTCGAGAGAATGTGTGCGTGTCCGTATACGTCTGCGTAAGCAATGCATGCGCAGTTAATGTGGTTATGTTCACACGCATGCACACTTCCACACATGGATTTCCTGCTTGTGTTTACGTACGCCGGGCCTGTTGTCTCCGTCTCTCCCTCTGCTGCTCTTTTGTCCCCTCCTTCTCGCACTTTGCCCTTTTCCCTAAACCAGCCGTGGCCTTCGCCGTGGTTTTTGTTTAATACGGCGGCGTGCGAAGCAAAGGAGCAACCATCTGCCACATGCATGCAGCCGCCGTCTTAGGAACAACAAGGGCTGGCATCACAATGCCTCTTTGGTTAGTGTGTGTGTGTGTGTGCGTGCAGGCATGTGCGCGTTTGTTCTTCAAGCGCAGTCTGCGGGGCAAGATAAGTATGCATTTAAGAGGCTTATATTTCATTTCAGGAACTGAAGGAGACAAAATGGCTCCATTCTGAGTTGGCGGACACAACACAAGGCACGGCGAGGTGGCAGCGACAACATAAAGGGAGAGAAAAGCGCTCGCTTGTGTACTCCGCGCAGACGAAGGAGGCACAAAGCCGAGCATTTGTAGCCGGCGCACAAACACAGTCGGGCACAAAAGCCGAACATTTCAAATACAAACCCCGCTTTATTAATCAGTGATTTTTGTTTACTGTACGGCTCAAAGGCGAACGTCTGATGAAAGCGGCCGAATCGACGTCTGAAGAGCGAACAAAAGTAACTTCAGGGACGTTTTTCGAGGGAGCGAACGCTGACCTCGGCTTGACAAGCAAGATGACACGCTCTCGCGGAGCCTCTGAAGCACACGAAATTAGCAAAAAAAAAAATATGCAGTATGAATAATTAAGCAACTTTGTGATGATGTGTGGCGGTGACTCAAAGCGGTCCGAGTACAGTATGTCGACGGCGTTTCATGCTTTATTTCTGACAAACAATAGCTGCAGAAACACTCTCTCCGACTGGCAACTCTCACAGTTAATTTTAGACGCTGAGATTTGTTAAAGGTGAATCACTGTTTGGATTCCCAGCATACCCGGGGAAATGAAAATAAACGCTGCCGGTTTACTGGTTAATCTGGCGAGTCCGCGCGCCATAGTAACAGCTATTCTCTCCAGGGCTCGCATTAAAACAAAAGAAGCAGAAATATCAGACGTGGACCGAGTTCAATCCCCGCTGGCACCGTGGGCTTCTGCAAATCTGAAAATAAACACCGGCTGTAGGTTTTTTCGTGCGACGATTTGGTTCCGTAAGAGATTTTTTTTTTTTTCAGGGAAATATTTCGTCTACTGGAAAAGGTCGTGACATTTGTGGTTTTGTTGGACCGTCTGCGTGTCTGAGTTTAGAAACCTTTCCACCCCCTGATTAGCCTCCCACCCCCGCGGAGCTGATCACCGCTCTCCTTGCACAATCATGCATGAAACATGAATAATGAAATATAATGAAAACAGCTTGCGAGCCAATATTCGAGCCGGCGATCCGCACATGCCCCCCTTCGGTTCTCCTGCGAGCACACACGCGCACAATGGCTCTCCGCGAGGGCGAAGCTCTCGTTTATCCATTAGCTGCAAAAAGCAATCACAAATTTGCACAGAAACACACACACACACACACTCACAGAGGGGTGGTGGTGGTGGGGGGGGGGACTTCTGGTTGACTTCATCAAGCTCTCATCAAGCCAAGCCACCATATGGGGATGGGGCCCAAAACAGAGGGGGACTGGATTGTGTGTGTGTGTGTGCGCATGTGTGTGTGTGTTACAGAGAGACCCCCCCTCCTCAAATGCAACAGCAACACAAAGGAAGCATGCATCACCAAATCAGCTTTGTCTTGCATGCATTATGACGCTACTGCTGGCCCATTAAGAAGACCCCCCCACCTCCCGACACACACACACACACACACCCTGAAGGTGTGTTGAGCTCAGCAATGAAGAGGGCCAGACACCCCGATGACTACCTCCTCCTTTTTTTTTTTTCTCCCTATCCACGCACGCACATTTCTCCTCGCTCCCCCCATTGTGTCTTTATTCCTGCCTCTCTAATTTATAGCGGTGGCTTCCTTCCCCTTCCCTCCCTTTCGCCGTGTTGAACTGGTGAGCCGGCGAGGCACCCTTAAAATCCTGAGAATCCCCCACACACACACACACACCGTGTACCAAGGCCGGCCTGCTGACGTAGGCAGACGGTCGTTCGTGGGGCATACATTGAATTTTAATCTGGGCGTGACCTGCTTTTTCTGGGCTCCCCCCCTCCACCCCACAGGCTGCCCCCGTCAAGCACACCCCCTCCTCCTCCCCAAGCTCCGCCCACCCCACGACACCCCCCCTCTAAGACCCGGGCTGCAGGCCTCGAGGCTGGGGCCTCGCCTGCCATTGTTAGCCCACAATGGGTGAGAGGCGGCTGGCAGGCAGGCAGCAGCCAGGAGGGCCTCGTGGAGGAAGCCATGGGAGAGAGGGTGGAGAGCAGATACTGGAGGGGGGAGGAGGATGGACGGAGGGGAGTATTTGGCAACCTTGTGTAGGCACACACACATGATAAACCTATGTGTTGAGATGAGTGATGATGAAAAGAAAGAAACCGAACTCCGAGTAAATGCAGTATAAACACATAAAGGAGGGGGGAAGCTAAACAAACTCCAACAGGCTGTGAGTGATGCAAGCTGCTCACAAAGCCACTATAGCATTATACTGGACGCGGGCCGCCTGCGCCCATTCAATGTGCCGTCTAAAGCCGGGATCAAGCTTAACAAAGTGAGCTTTATTCTCCGATGGAGGTTCATTTATTTATTTCAAACGAGAGCATCTGTCACCGCAGCCAGACTGCACCGCAAGCGTGATTTACTGTCCGGCCGTGTTCAGACCGGCCTCTCAGGGTCGCATGACACATCAGCCAGCAACACGTTAGAGTCCACATTTCTGATGTATTAATCATTTCAAGAGTTTTGAAATCTTGAAAAGTGTTTGAGGTTCTGTTAAGCCTTCAAACTCATGGATGCATCAGTCCGACTGGGCTACTTCATTTTCTGTAACCTCTAGCAACATTCTCACTCCATCGCAACCCATTTTAATTCCTAAAAACACAGTGCTGTTTCTGGTCTAACCCACAGAAACATCCACTGCTGTTACCTCCTTTACATCGGGCTCTGCTGATCCACTGAGCAAAATCCAAACGCACAACTTCATGCGCTTTTATAGCTGATCACACGGATTATGGACATGCCCGCTGCATCATTTAAACACATTTCGCAAAGACTCAGCTCTCCAAACTCGGTATATTTGGAAACCTGGGGATCTCTGCTGCTATTTAAAAAAACAGAGCGAGTCCGAGTCGAGTTTGAAGAAAGTTTGGCTGCAAAGCGCGAGTTTGTAAAGACTTTTCCACTGGTTGGATTGAAGAGGTTTTTTTTCGAATGAGGTCTGGTTACGCAACTGCAGCCTATTTCTGACTTCCAATCCATTCAGAGACCGACTCTGGCGAGTCGTCGAGCAGAAATGTGATGTTCCGGGGGCGGCCGCCACGTTCTAAACGTGCGGCGAAATGCGCAATGACAGCCAACGACAACAACCGTATCAACAAAAACTACCGCCAGGGTTTCAAAAGTCGACTGGTAAAGTGGAACCCGTTGACCTGCGGCGTGAGTGCACGCTGGAAAGAGTTTGTTCGGTTCAGTCAACAACATGTTGAATGAAGAAAAGACACACAAGAGAAGGTTTTGTGCGACTTTAACTCTGATTTAAACACATTAGGAGCGTCGTGTTGTCAAACCACAGGCCAAGTCTGAATGGAAAATAATCAAGTGCTCACACACACACACACACAATCATTCAATAATGTCAACTCACACACACACACAAGCACGCAGCCACTCATGGACACATACCAACACAAACACACGTACACACACAGTACTGGCGATCCAATAATGTCATCTGTCATGTACGTAACCGCACGCAGGCGGGTGCGTGCGTCAAGCGTGCGTGCGCACACACACGCGGGCGAGTCGTGGGAGCAATCATCTGATAATGTCAACTGTCACACAAGGACAGACATAAAGCGCGCGCACACACACACACACGGGCGGAACAAAGGAGGAGAGGCTGGTAAACAATGCTCCACAATGCACTGTGGCAGAGACTTGAGATTACAAAAGAAAAGGTTTCCAATCGCTAGACATTCATTCAGTCTCACACACACACACACACACACACACACACACACACACACACACACACACACACACACACACACACACACACACACACGGCTGGGGTGAGAGAGAGGCAGAGGGACCTTTACGACACACACTAGGGTCCACACAATGCCAGGCGGACCATTCTCTCACTTACTCTATTCAGTCATTCAGTTGCTCTTTTCCCCCCTCTCCCTCTCTCCGTCATCTTTAATACACTTTAAAATCCACATTTTTTTCTCTTATGTCTTCCTCCACGATGAGGATGTCGGTCGTTTATCACCGAGTTGGTAATACAGGACAGACATGAGGGACTGGGCTGCACTCGTTGGCCCGGCTCGTAACGGCACCGCTCGCTCGCTACACAAACTCGCGCACACATCACGTCCCGTCACAATAGCCTGGATTCACGCAGGGGCAGGGACGGCTTGAGATTGAACCAACAGTGATGCAAGCCTTCCAATCCCCTCTCTATGGACAATGAGAGGCTAGTAACAGCAACCCCGAGGCTACAGTTGGATGGATGCATGTGTGGGTGGGAGTGTACTGTGTGTGTTATATGTAAGAGCATGTGTGTTGCTGGTGTCTTTCATTCAAATGCAAAGATTTTCCTACTCAGATTTCTCCAGAACAACTTTTTTAAGTGCCACAAATCATTCAATCATTCTTTCAATTGAATAAATGCCGCCTTATAATATCACAGAACCAAGAAAACTCAAGAAAATGACATCCAAAAAAGTTTCTCTTTGCTTCAAACTAGTACGAGCCTCTTCGCAGTAGTTGCAAAAAAAAAAAAAAAATCTTAAACCTGCTCATTTGGAATATGAAGCACCGGTATTTGTTGGTCATTCCCTACTTCCTGGTATTTTCCCCCTGGCACCGAAAACAGCTATTGTGAAACCCCACTTAAAGAAAAGCAACCTGGACCTGCATTCTTTTACGCTTCAGCGAGTTCTTTCAGCAAAATCGGTGAAGAAGGAGTCTTTAAAACAGCAAGGCCTCGGCTTTATACCACCTGGGCTTCGCAGAAATGAAATGTACAAATGACATTAATGTTCACTGAAACAACAGGATAGGAAAGTTTAAAGCGATGGTAAATGTCTGAGTGCGAACATGATTGATAAAGAAAAACTTCCATATCACTTAGTGAATCCATTGATGAAGTTACTGCAAGGGCTGCAACTGATGATTTATTTAATTCTAGATCAATCTGCTGATTATTCTCATGATTATTAGATGAATTGTTTAGTCAATAAAATCAAATAAAAAGTAAATAAAAAAATGCTCATCAGGTTGTCAACAGTCCAAAAGCCAAAGATTCTTCTTATACTGTCATGAATGACAAAGAAACAAGAGTATATCCTAACATTTAAGAGCTGGAACCCGCAAATGCTTGAAATCTTTCCTTGAAAAATGACTGACATGACTATCAAAATACTTGGTAACAAATGCTATTTTCGATCAATGAATCATTGCATCTTGGGTGTGACCATTTGAACCATAATCAAACAAGATGTCAATCAAACTGGTTTGCTCACAGCACAGCAAAGCCTTTTACCTTTACTATACATGCTGAACATAAGATTTCTTCATGTTGATGATATTCACCCTAAAACAGAAGCTCTGCCCCAACATGAAGTGGCTGAAACTGAATGTGAAGGCTGAACGTAGCAGCATCAATGTGCTTCTTGATCTTGATATACATGTTGTGTGCTGTCCCAGGGTCTCCGTGTTCTTACTACATCCTCGACTTAATAAGAGGCTTTATGATAATACAGTTTGATTTGATTGGACATCATTTCTGTCTGACTGTAATGCACCTCATTTAAGCCGCTACTGTTGGTGAATGGAGTCTGATGAGGGCGGATTCATTCTGTGAAGGCTTCCAGTGGAGATATTGGATGACGTCCATCCAAACCTTTATCTTTATGTTTCTGGCGCCGACGTGTTTCTATTGATTGTACTGCAAAAAAAAGCAAAACAAGAAGCAAACAAACAAAAAAAAACAAGTTGAACTTAGGCATGGCTAAGCTCCAAGACCTGATAGCACTAATTTGACGGTTGAGGAGAGACGGGACCAGAGGAATGGGACGACAAAGGAAACATGACAGCCAGTCATATGCTCAAGATTCTTCATTTTGGCAAGGAAACAGAGAGTCTTTCCCAATGTGCACTGGGGCAACTCATTTAATGCCAGATGGTACACATTCACATTGTGCCAGAGTTGAGTACGTGGCGATGTTAATGGCAGTTTTCAACTGGAGAACGACACTCAACTCTGGCAAGGTTCACTGGCAAAAGGAACAAGTGATTGAAGATCATTTCCACAGCACAAAGTATTCTGTTGTCGCTGTGAAGAGAAGCACTGAAGCCGTCTCTCACAGCAGCTTGACACGACCAGGAATACCTTTTACCTGCATGTATATAAATTAAATAGATGCACATCTTGTTCTTCAAAACCACCAGCAGTGACGGTTTGCTGTTGTGGTTGACCAACATCTCACCATGCCACTGGTTAAGCGCACTTCAGGCTGCATGGCTCCTCGTCTCATTTTGTCTTCTTCACTCTCGCACACTGCAAGACACTCTTTTTCTTCACTAATTCTCTCTTATTCCATCTCCTGTCTCTTTTCCACAGTGGGTTTTCCTCTGCAGCCACCTATCTCTGTTTGTCTGTCGCCGACACACACACACACACACACACACACTACCCGACACACAATGAGAGCCTGATTAATAAGTGTGTCTCTCCCTTGTTTCCGTAAAGTGTCAGAACAAGGAAGGCCATTTGAAAGGCACTTCAGCCCAAATTATGTAGATTTATAAACAGCTTTGGACACATAAGGCAGCAGGAGGTGGGGGGTGAAGGGGGGGATGTTGAGGGGTTGGACTGAATGAATATTCATGAATAGACACTTAAAACATATCCTCTCATGGGTCACCACAGGGGGAGAACCAGCCAATCAACTTCTTTTGAGACACTCTCTCTCTGCCACTGCACTTCAAGTCAGTCAAGTTGGTCTGTTTCATTGGCACGGATGTTGAAACAGCGCTGCCAGAGCGCTTAAATACCGTTGAATGAAAAGGGTTCCAAAATATGACAATTGCATAACAGTGAGGAACAACCTGTCTGTCACACAGAAGAGTTAACAAAGGACGAGTGTCTTTTCATAAACAACCTCTGTCTTATGCAACAGAAAAACGGTATTTACCCCTAACTTCTTAGCCACTAGCAGTGTGGGGGCCCGGTCGGGCTAGCATTTAAATGGAAAAATCAATAAAGTCAATGAATTCCAAATGGAATCACGATCATAAGTTGATTTGCTTGTTGGGGAATATTAAATCCAAATACATTTTTTAGGCATGCTGACATTCGAAGGAACCCGGAGTCCAAAACTGGGCAGGCTATTGTTGCATATTAGCTGCGCATCAACATCGAGTTTTATATAACTTTCTCTGATGTAATCTAAACTGCTCCACAAAAGAGGGTTGATGAGCAGGCAGTTGAAAGACAGACCCAAACAGTACAAATACATTTTTTGAATAAACTGTGTGAACTGTTGGTTTCCTAACTAGCAAGCTTGGTCCTAGTTAGCAAGCTAGCTAGAGAAACAAGCTGTTGACAGCTATTGTGACCTACTGTTCCTGGCTGGTTAGTGAGTTAGCCATTAGCTCACCAGCAGCAGTAGCCCTTCAAGTAGACCATACCAGGGTTGGGTGATTGGACCAATACATTGGCCATTGGCTCGGTCCATCAGCAGTTGGTATTTTAGGCAACTTGTCAGGAATTGTTTGACATTTTATTTTGTGACTTTTGGTCTGCCTCCAAAGAACAGCTGAACATATCAGCAGTCACTGGTTGCTGGTCTGACAGTAGCCGGTTTGGGAAGTTTTAACATTGCTTAACCCTAGTCCTTACCTTAACAAGCTTCTAGAACCACATACTTTGTGATGACAGACCTTTGCTGTGTCACTTTATGATGCGACTTGGCCTTTAGGATCTATTGTGCTTCAAGTTAACTCCTTCTCATGGTTACAGGAAGCTGTCTGAACGTGTCTGTAGGCAAAAATCTTCATACTTGCTGAAAAAAGGAAAACTCTAAGGCAAGGGCAAAAAGACTGCTGTCACTAAGAGGGGTGGAAAGCGCTAAATTGTAAAAGAAAAATAAAACGGGATAACACTTAATGCTTTTGAACAATCTAAGTTTCAAGGGTTAGGGTTAGCCTAACCCTTGAAACCCTACCCTAACCCTAACCCACCACACACCTGTATGTAACAGTGATTGTCACATGATCAGTTTCAGAAAATAACCCGAATTGTTGGATGCAGTCCCCTCAGCTCTTACAGTAGAATCAGGTCTCACTGACAATCCGAGAAAGCACTTAAACTGAAGCACACCGACACCCTTGCAGCTTCGCTCTGTAGCTTGATCAACTTGATCAGTAAGGAAAATGGTGCACTTCAACTTCCCCTTTCAAATATAAATCTGTTAACTAATCACTTAGAGTATATGTCTAGCTCACATCCAATTTACCAGACGGCGCTAAGTGGAGAGTCCCGTGTGAGATATGAGGCAGCCGTGTTCATGAAACAGGTTCTCGCCACAAAGCCAGGCAGCGCCCCTTCACCTCTTTGATGTAACAACAGACGAAAACCAGGGTTAGTGTACATCCAAAGTCAAACATCAGTGAATATTAAATAGGTAATTACATGTAGCAGCATTTCATTTCTAATTCTCTGTTGCTCTCTATTGGCCCACTCTTGTTTCTAGTTTTCTCCCCACATCAAGGTCACTGCCATAGAAGACACACACACTCACACACACACAAAAAAGGACAACGGAGGGCGAGCGAAAAGGCTCTTCACAACAATGTGTGTCGTGGGCTGAATACTGAGCATAGCACAAAACAAAAGCATGAGCGACAGCCAGCTGGCTTGGCACCACTTGGCACGGGACGAGCCCGCTTGTCCTTGGCATGACAATGAAACGCACACATAGACATGCGGACGTAAAGACACACACACACAGATGTACACACACACACAAATTCCCCCTCTCTTCTCAGGTATAAAGAAAAGTGTAGCTATAGAGGCTCGACACTTAAAACAAGTTCTGTTCATCAGATCCCGGTGAAAAGAGGCGGCGGCGGGCGACACCACACAAACACAACGGGGTCCTCTTTTCATCTCGGAAACAAGAGTGGGAAAAGGAACACAGAGGAACTTGAATGAGACTCGGCCGGCTGCTGTGGAGGGAGCCGGACGGATATTTGGGGCAGGCTTCTTACCTCGAGTGCAGTGTAGTGTTGGGTTGTAAGTGTTTGTGGGTTCAGACCGACATGAACTTGTGAGTGAAGGCCTGACAAGTTCGAGCCTAATGAAGGATAAACACCACTCAATAATGCAAACACTTTCTATTAGCAAACACAGTCCTTGTCTCATGCGGTTCCCTGTGAAAAGGATTTACTAATGAGTGTGTAACTATGTGGACACTTGTCAATTTTACTTGCTATTATCATTTTTTACATCTTCCTGACTCCAGGTTGGGGAAAAAAAACAGGTAAACTTGCAGATTCTTTTGTACAATACTCATCGGTTGGTTCTGTTTAAATATGGAAACCTGAGTTGCTAACAGAAACGTAGGCGACGCATATCTTGACACCATGGCATCCCCAGAAATGGAATCAATGAGACACTGCGGCCACCAGCTGACTAAACCAGCAACGTGCACGTCTTGACATTGGTTTTTACATATTTCCTGCAGTGGAACTCCAAACTGCCGCCCAGAAGCAGATAAAGCCTTATCAAAGACATTGTTCCCGAACAAAAGATTATTGTTCCGTGTGATCGACTGCTGATTAAAACTGTTGGCGACACAGATTAGAAGCCAGTCATCAGCAAGGAGACGTCGACAATCAGTTCGACTGCAGACTCAAGCCTCGATTCCAGTCACCTCTCTATGATCTCACGTGCGCAACGTGGTTTTGTTTCACACTGAGAGCCCGAGCCTGCCTGATATTGTTGACATGCTCAGATTGTTAACGGCCGTCATCACTTCCTGCAGCTGCGTCGCGGCTGGAGAGCAACACAGTTGTCCCTGTGGATTCTGGGAGTTTGTTTTTTTCAATTGAACATAGTTCTTTATCTATAAAATATCTGAAAATGGGGGAAATGAGTCGACCTCCTCCAATGTCCTGTTTTGTCCAGAACCCAAAGATCTGTCCATTTACTGCCACAGCAGAATAAAGAAACCAGAAAATAGTATCATTCAAGAAGCTGGAATCAGAGAACACTGGCATTTTTTCTTTAGAAATTATACAAAACAGTTAATCTACAATCAAAATAGCTGCCGATTAACTTAATAGACGACTGATTGATCAATCGTTGTAGCTTTAGGATCGTCTTTAACAGAAAGTCACCTAAAAGCACGCAGTACTAAGGCAATAAAGGCTAAACATACAGGTTTCTTGAAGGACGGCGAGTTAATAAACCCCCAAAATATTCCTCCTCCTTCATTCCAGAATCTGAGTCAAAGAATGAGCTGGCGGGAGTCTGACCATACTTCTCATACCAGCCTGTAAGTGCGATCATCTGAGGCAGGACAGGGTGGCTGTAAAGAACACACCGCCTGCCCCATTTTTTTTTTTACTTGGCCCTAAACACTGTTATTATTCATATGGCTTACAGAGCAGCAGTCATTGTACAGTTTACAGTAAGCAAACAGCTTATCACTTGTCCCTGTGACTCACACGTCATTCAACGTACATATCCCTTAATCATCAGCTAGCATGCAGAGTTTGAACAATGGTCGGCGCGGCGGTGCAGTGACCAAAGTGTTGCTAAATCGATGCCTGAGCAGTGACGAGATACTCAGGACGCTCATGCTCTTATTTTTTACAGCACCTACTTCTGTAATGATTGTGTGTGTCACTGCGAGGGGGGATTGGGCCGCACACTACCAGCCATTGTGAAACATCGTCTATATCTCAAGGCTAAATGTGACTGCACGAATCCCCGATGCCCCACCTCTAATTCTTAGCTGTTGAGACATTACTGCCAGCAGGGGAATAACGACATGACTAATGGCCAGAGTTAAATCTTCACATCCAGTTACAACGTGTCAATTCAAAAGCATGCGGTGAGGCTTAGCGCCGCCGCAGCACAGTGCAACCTTTTGAGGGATTTGATAGGACGGGGGGGAGGCTGGCGTCAGGGAAAAAAACGGGCGAAAAAACGGGAGTGCCTTTGGTTTACTTATCCTCCGCAGGTCGACGACGTGTTAAATGTGTGGGAAGGGATGAAACGAGACGACTGCGCGGACATAAAGGGAACGCAGAAGGAGAGGAGGCCGGTCTGAAAGGAAACCAGAGGTACAAAAAGAGAGAGCGAGCGAGGAAGAAAGAGAGAGAGAGAGAGAGAGAGAGCGAGGGCCTCCTTACTCAGCAGGAGCTGTCTGCCAAGGCAGGAGTCAGGCAAGGGGCGAGTGTGTGTTTTGCGTGTGTGATAAGTGTGTGTGTGTGTGTGTGTGTAATGTAGGAGAGATAGTGGCCACGTGCCAAATACAATGACCCGCAAAGCTGGCAGGGCATCGGGTGGTTGTGAGCGAGCATGTGTGTGTACGTGTGTGTGTGTGTGTGTGTGTGTGTGTCTATGTGCGTAGGAATGCGTGTATGCTTGCATTCCTGGGACGCATGCTGCCGGTTTCTCCACAGTAACAGTGAGAGGAGGCAGTGGACTCTGTCTCAACAGAGGGAGGGTGGGAGGGAGGGGGAGGACGAGTAAGTAAGAAGAGGAGGAGGAGGCGAAGCTGTAAAAGAGGAGCGATGGAGAGCGAGCCGAAGATCAAATAAGGAGACGGAGCAGTGTTTTGATGCGATGACCTGCTCGTGTAAAGTTCAGCAGAATCATAAGATTAATAAGACATTATTAGCCAGTTTTTTGTTATTGTGTACCACTGGGTCTGTATTTCACGTGGAATCTGTTTCAGCTTTATAACATTTAAGAGGGCGGTAAACAGGACTCTGAGAGACGGAGACGTGTCACAGAAAGGTAGATCGGGTCGTCACACTGTCGCAGGGTTGGCAGTTCAATCACCAGCGTCAATCTAAGTGTCCTCGACGAGACACCTCACCCCAAAGCAGAGCTGCAAGTTTAGCCGATTAATCAATTAGTCAGTCGAAAGAGAAATTAATTGCCAACTTTTCTGATAATCGATTAATCGTTCAAGTCATTTTTGAAGCAAATATGCTGGTTTGCTCTTGGTTTCCTTTGGTCTTTATGATAGTAAATTAACAGTTTTTGGGTTTTGGATCTTTGGTTGGACAAAAGCAGCGATCTGAAGATGTCACACTGGGCTCTTGAAAACCACTCTTGACATTTCATTGACTAAACGATCAATCTATTAATTGAAAACAACCAGCACTCGCAGTCCTACCCCCAAAGTATATTTCAAGCTTGCCGTCTCTAGGCAACAAAGGGAAACTCCGCCGATTACTTTTCTACAGCCGCTCACCACATAACCGCTGATGGGATTACGACAAAAAACTTGTTATATCAGGCCGAATTTAGGAAGGAAATTACAACAGCGCCTTTAAATTTGTCCTTGCAGTGCATTTGAGCGATAGACTTACTTAGTGGAGGGAGCCGCTGGTTTTCCGGAAATATTTTGTCCTGCTGTAATTTCCAATTCAAATGCTTTCTTTTGATAGTGGCCATTGGTGATTGGATGTTTTCTTATCAAAACGCACCTTTGCGAGACATAATTGACTTCTCTTTGCGCGTTTTTATGCAAAGGCTTTGACAACCGGGAGTTTCCATCCAGCTGTCGACCATTTTGCAAGTATCATGTATTGAAATGTGGCCATTAAAGCTAGTTACAAGAGGTTGATTTCTTGCAGTTGTTACAGGGACTTGTTTCAAGCTTGATCAAATACAAATAAAATATTGATATGAAGCTATAAGCCAAGGTACTTGACTGTTGTAGCTAAATTAAACTGACTGAATGTCTTTTACAGCACATGGTCATCTCCAGGAGAGGTAAAAAATCTGAATTGTCTACTATCCATGAAATATCATCACAGTATCAACAATATTAAATATTAAGGAGAGCATTTGTTCAGAAACATTGTGATTTTTGGCGTCGTCAACGCAGCCCTGCTGGAAGCCGCGGACAATAGAGAGAAGTGGATGATTGGACACAAACCAGAAGGAGGATGAGAGCTGGAGAATGTGTGTTTCTATGTATGTGTGTGTTGCTGATTTTCTTAGTTGGAAGGAGCACTGGTCCCATCTGGCAAGGACACAAACACACACCCACACAATCACACACACACACACAGACACGCACACACACACACACACACACACACAGCCATTGTCTGCAGGAGGGAAGAGGGTTAAAGGGTCCCCCTCCCTCCCTGCTGACTCCTGGATGCTTGGAGCACTAATCCTGTTATCTCCGTCCCAATAAGAAATGAATTAATGAATAGAGCTTGGAAAGACAGTGCAGAGTGCTCGGCGACAGCCCCGCATGGAGGCCGGCGAGCTCACAGGCTCTGCCTGCTCTCGTTTAAATTAGCAGAAAACACTGGGAGGAGACGTAGTTTTCTCTCCTCATTTAAAAAAGAAATAAGGCCGTGTAAACACTGTGCTTTCGAAAAAACTGAAAAAAAACAAGACTTTATCTGACAGTGACAAACCATTATAGGTCTGCCCGGGTAAGAGCCTCGACTAAATGCTAACAGTAATGTAATGCATGGTGGTGCACAGGGTAAATCTTTGATCGGAGCCACTTTACCCACAGGGGCCATTAAAGTTTCAGACTCCCAGTGGAAATTATGGAGAGAATCTACAAAGTAAAAAAAAACCCCACAGAGAACCTGTCTGACGGTGCAAACACTTTGTGAAGTGAACTTCCTGTTTTTAGTTTATAGTTGAATTATCTCGTTGAAAATAAACCTGTTGGTTCTCAGGTTCTCTCAGTTCATATAAGTTCAATCAATGACTGGCCAGCCTAATGGAGATTGCCTTCGACTCTCCTTAGGTCGTACTTAGACCAACATTAGCACTGCGGCATGAAATGTGTGCCATCAATAACTTCAAAGACGTAGCGGGGATTTTTCCGCATTTCTCAGCGAGAAAACAGTATCATCAGCAAAATAGTTGATGCGGACTCGAGTCTTGCCATATGACACTGCAACTTCTAAGGCAATGCACCTATGTTGGCCAATTAAAAACATTCCAATGTATCCCAAGTAGAATACCTAGTAGCACGGGGCTTGTAGCATCATGCTAACTGTACAGCTACAGCTGCTATGATTTGTACTGACAACATTTCAAACTGCTGAGTTGTTTCTTCATGTGTGATAAATGTTCAAACTAGTATTCTTGGTGCATATTTCATTTTCTCACTAGCACTTTGGACCAACACACAACGATGCTACGAGCCTTTTGTCGGCACCTCAAGGTTTGCATTCGAGTGCTTTGTCCCTTTTACACACAATCACCAATATTCATGAAAAGGCTGGCTGAGACAAATTGACACTTAAAACCGACACGAGTGGATACAAAAGTACACACAGTTCTTCACACGCAGATGGATTAAGACACACGTACAAGGCAACGTATTCTGGTGATGAACCACTGGTGCAAACAACCTCAGAAGAGAGTGAAAATGAAAACGAGGGTGGTGCGAGTAAGCCTTTCGACTGGAACGGTAGATGCTAAAAGAAAGATGATCAGGCGGAGTTTTCCTTTCTTGTACAATCGTTCGCACACAGTGACTTCAGTGTGTGTTTCGTGCATGGCTGTTATTACAATGCCCCCAAACCTGCCCCTGTGTGAATGAAAATACCTTTCCTTTGACGCAAAACGGGCCAGTCTCACTTTAAACCCACGGGGGAACAAGCGTCTGATCAGTTCTGTGAATACACACTCAGGACTGTTGGAGCGTCTGCGTGCAGGGGTGAAAGCCTAGCCCCGTCGGCAGCTCAAATGTCTCTGCTTGTATTATTTTTTCTTTCTTTGAAAAAAAGCCAATTGACTGTGTTTCTATAATAAGCTAGGAATGAAATACCTGAAATACAATGATGGGCCGGCAAATGGACCACAAAGAGAGCCTCTAAGTTTTCAAGCTTGGGGGTGAGGCAGGTTCGTGGGGTGTGTGAAAGAGTGACAGATTCAGACACTGAGATCTTATGGCTGCTTTCTAGTGTCATAAACACTCCCTCTCTCTGCTTTGAACTCAATAGAAATGTCACAGCAGCCTGTCCTTGCCTGTGAGTGTGTGTGTGTGTGCGCACTCTCACAGTATTTATGACAAAAGAAGAGGTCCTTTCAGTGCGAGGACCTTAGGGAGAAGAGACAGACGAACGGGGGAACTCCCCCCTTAAGTTCGCAGACAGCCATGACACAATACTGCAGGGAGCAGGGAGAGAGACTCGACTGCAGAGACAGAAAGAGGCCAAGAGGAAGAGAGAAAATATCCATGTCTAATAAATGGGGTTTAGCGTTCGACTACGACAGCTACAACTGCGTTACTCTGCTGATGGTTCAAAGTTTGACTGAAGTTTTTATATTCTTCACAGTTACCACATTTCTAGCTTTTCATAGTGGAAAATCTGGAAGGGACATCACGTCATGATTCATAAAACAACATGTTTTATAACCCGATAGCTCAGGTTAGCATTTGCCCGCTTCCCACATTAGCTGCTATTCAATGGAAGCCAACAGGTTGTCAAATACTGTATGTTGTTTTACCTTGTAATCTGACAGTCTGTTAAAATGATGATCAATCAGGAAGTGGTGGAATGATTTCAAATTCAAACTAACATTTATAGGATATTCGCTTTGATTAATATGTTTATTACTTTTCCAATTAATCGGTTTTACCAGATCAGCTCCTCACACTGGATGACGTCAGCCTCTGGTCTTCATCCTGGATCGCCAGGAGGGCCGCACCTCCAGATTTCAAGAGATTTTACATCATTTACGGGATCCATCTCTGAACCTTGTTGCCATGGGGAACGTAGCACCGCACAATAAAAGTAACAGGTTTTCACCGAGTGCCAGCAGCATTTAGAGCTGGTCCTGGCAGGCCCCTGCGTGGCCTTTTCTCGGCTTTTGGAAAAATGACTCTTTCTTGGCTTTGTGGTATTTGATATCAAAAGCATTCTTCAGCCTTCTACTCACTAGTCATCTACGGTTGCGCCGCTGTCTATTGAGCCCGCTGAATCAGTCACCTGGCAACACACTGAAACCAGTGCCCGGTTTCACCTCGGAGATTCAATCCGCCGAGTCAGGCTACCAAAGGTTTCTCCTAACTGGCGTGCATAGCAACCGCATTTCAAAACACCAGTGGGCAGCTTTTATTTTTATTTGTTGATTCGCACAATACTTCAGGCAACAGTAAAAACCTCCGCTCCGAGGCAGGCAGGCTGGACGGGGCAAGAGGCGAAGCTGCGGGGTGTTTTGACTGGAATTAGCTTAGCTTAGATTGAAAAGAAAGGTGGAGGAGGAGGAGGAGGAGGAGGAGGAGGAGAGAGAGAAAATGAAAAGAGCAGGAACTGGACAATTGAGGAGGGTCTGATCATAGTCTTTTGGTTTTCCCACCATGAGACACACATGGGACGGTGGCCCCGGGCCTCGGTAACCACTGGCTTCCAACTGAAATGCTCTTTGTAAGTTAAAAGGTGTGCCCGGCTCAGCTATAGACCCCTGCAACAAAAGCAGCGGTTAAATAGCAGGGCAACCCCCCTGGGGATGTAGGACAGGGTCAGCCAGTGTATGCAGAGTGTGTGTGTGTGTGTGTGTGTGGAGTTAAATACAGTTAGTTTAGTGTGTATGGGAAACAGTATTGAGACTGCATTAAAGCCACAGAGCAGTGTGTGTGCGTGTTGCGGGCTGTGTGTATGAGCTGATATCTGGATTGTGTGGCGGCCCACAGGGGAAGCAGCTAATAGTCATGAATGTGAACAGGCATCTGTTACTGTGGGGCCTCTGCTGCTGTCGGTCTCATGACCCCGAAACCAAGAGAACGCCGCTCACTGCACCCAGAACAGCCACCGCACACACAGCAACGATCCCGTTTAAGAACCATCGACCAAACTATACGTCTGTTCGAAAAACTGTTTCACTTTGTATAGAGTTTATTTTCAATTCCTACACAGCATTAAATCTGCACTTAATAAAAGATCTGTTTTAACAATGGATCAAATGTCTCAGCGGTTAGTTTGGTTTTCTGGCTCGCAGTTTTTACGGCCTCGGTTCAGCCTCGGTGCTCTCGTGAACCTCGTCTCCAGCAGTGCTAAGAGTTTTCTCATATATACTGTGTTGTGATAAACCCACTGTAAAGTTAGCGACCAGCTAGTGAAAATAATAGAGCATTTAGCAGCTGGAGTGCTAGAAGGAGAAGGAATACTTGACTTGAAACCATAGGTTGGCCAGAAAAGTGTAAGCCCAACAAGACGTTTGACTTTTTTGTACCAATCTTAAGATCGTCCTTAGCAAACCGCAAACATTTACTTGCTTTCTAAATCAAGGCTCCACTGGCAGCTGTTCTGTCTCACACTCAAAAAACAGATCATGACTTCTAAATGTTGCTCTTGGTGATGAGTGAATCCATAATCACATTAAGGTTGCCACGTTTGTAAGAGGAAAACAGGAAACAGCACTCCTTTTTTTTTTTTTTAAAGATTCAAAAAGTTTCACAGCTGGACTCGAATTCCATTCAGCAACTTCTTTCACCAAAAGCCCATCAGCTGCAGAGCAACAAGGTCAGGTCAGTGAAACACAATCTGCACGGCCCTAGGAGACGCTCCAACTGCAAAAAAAAAAAAAAGGCTTGTGCTGAAAACAGACTGCAATCAGCTGCTGGATGCAGGCTGCTTCTGTGCCTCGTGTGAGCTCAGACATCACATTCAGTCTGATGGAAAAGTCCCTCCGAAACACACACCGACTACAGATTGTTCACTACAGTACATCTAATCTAATCTTAAACCCAAAACATTAGAAGAACAAAGTGGCCAAAATATTTCTCGCTCAGTCATATTGTCGAATTCGTCACTGCCACCCTGAGAAAGCTGCGTCTCTGCCGTCCTTTAATGACAGACCTGGGCCTCGATGGACATCGCAGGAAACGGGAGAGGGATAACTCAGGGGACAAAGAGGCCAAGTCAAGGTTAAGTAGCAGCTCTCACACTCGCCACAACAGAAAGGAGACAGGGACTCCAATCAGACGGAATTATCCCGACAAACCCTCTTCAATCACACAGCCGACCAGACGCTACATCTCTTTGCTTCTCTCCCCGTCTGTTCTCTCCTCCGCCCGTCCACTCTGGACGAAGAGATGAAAGATGATTAAAGGTAATGGCCATGAATATGCCACTTTTTTCAGCGCCAAAGTGGAAAGACTAAAGGGGGGAGAGGTAAGAGCGAACACGGTGGAGAGTACTGTCTGTTTATTGTCGCGTAGCGTGCTTTAAAAGCCCTGAAATCAGCTCATTCGTTACCTCACCACTGGAACATGTCCTGTAATGAATATGAACACTGTAACACCAGCAGGTGCACCAAACAGCTGAGCAAAACTATTTTTGAACGTCTTTGATTTTTCTAAATCAAGCAATGAAACAAAAAACAACGTAAGATAGTAATGGAGTTTATACTCTTGAGGTCTCCATGTCACTTTTAGGACAGATTTCTGAAGTCTTTTTATGACATACATGGACTTGCGTCCGTCTGTACATAAAGCTACGACTTAAAAGGTTGTAGAAAGTGGGATCTCCATGTCTTTCTTGATTATAAAGCAGGTCTAGGTGCTGTATAAATACTGTGAATGTATACTCGATGCCCAGTGAAAGGCACAGAGCCCGTATCAAGAGACTGTGCCTTTAAACGAGCAGGCAGGACTTCTGTAAAGTTGTGACGTCACAACCACACAGTCACCACGTTCGGCCACGCCTCCACCACGACTGGCGTCGCAAAAAACACCTCGGAGCTGATGCCCAACATGGTGGGAAGTGCCTGCTCAGGCCTGTGTGAACTGACCAATCAGAGCAGACTGGGCATTTTGTGAGAGGGGAATTAAAGAGACAGGCACTACAACTGAGAGTAAATAAACATTTTCTTCTAGAGACCTAAATTAAAAGGATCAACCTTAAAATGGGCATTAAAAGGGGCATTTACATTCTTTGTTGATCTGATTCGACAACCAATCAAACACCAGGAACAGTAAATCAGAGTAAATTCATTCTCATATTACAGCAAGTGCTGCAAAATACAAATGTACTTATATGAAAAGGTCATAATTATATTCAGCAGCAGCAAAGAAAAAGGAATTAAACGAGTAAAAAAAAAAAAAGTTGTGTAGCACATCCACGTTTGACGTATTCAATTAACCAATCAGATGAAAGGACGGTCTGGCTGTCCACCAATCAGCAGTGTCTGTCGGGAACCTGCGGATGCCTCCGGAGAAGAAGGAGGAGGAGGAGGAAAAACTTGAGAATATGAAAGTGCTTTTTGGTGTTAGAAGCAGATGAGATAAGATACCATTTAATTGCTTCTTTCATAAGCGCAGCTTTAATCCCATTGTTACAGCAGTGGTGTTTCATCCCACTGATAACGCACAACACTTTGAACGCTGATTTACTTACACACACACACACACACACACACACACACAGTACATATACACACACACAAAGATTTACTTTCTGCTGCCATGGCAGAAAAAGTGCTTAGCGTGCCACATGCTCCCTTTTTTGAGGCAAAATTTAACTAGGTGAAAATTAGACTTTAAAATCAAAAAAGAAGTGAACGTACAGATCACGCTCTGTGTGTGTGTGTGTGTGTGTGTGTGTGTGTGTGTGTTAGAGAGAGGAACGCAGAGATAAAGGGGGGGAAGGCAAGGGGAGGAGAATTTCAGACGGGATGTTGGATCTTTTTCTGCATTCAACACGGTCTCCGCCAAGGTCAGGACTGAAAGTAAACCCAAAAACAAACAAATCGGAGAAAAAAAAGGAAGCGTAAAGAAAAAGCAAAACTTTCACTTAACGCTGAAAAATGAGACATTCTCTTCCAGTGGAATCAGATTTGCATTTCAGAAGAGTTTTCAGGCTTTGTAAAACATTATTCACACACACACACACACACACACACACACACTGGGCCCCCCTCCAGTTTACAGGACAGAGCAGGACCCCCAGAGACAAAACTCCACCAGTGGACCCCAGCACACACACACACACACAGACACACACCCACACACTACAATGGTCCTGTGGTGTAAGGCACTAGAGAAGGCACCTAATCCTATTACAGCATGACAACTACTAGAAACCCTGTATTCACTGATATATGCCCACGCTTGGACACACACACACACACACACACACGCACACATACACCGGCCGACACACACGGCAAAGGAACAGGAAATAATTCACAGCCTTAAAGTGGACATTTAGTAACCTATTATGTGCTTCCAGTGATGGACAGTTTACTGGCCTCATCCGAACTGACAGTTTAAGTGGTTTGGGTTCAAACGTCTTGAGGCCGTCTTACAAAGGTAATGTTTCAAACAGCTGCATTAGCAGGAGGGTTTTTACCCAGGATCCATTTGTTCATTACGTATCGGTGGAAATTTATTTACAGCTGCACAGAGCCCTGACTTTGTCTCTCCATACGTGCGTGCGCCGGTCTGCTCGGAGCACAGCAGAGAACCGACGTCCGGCAGAGGGCTCGTTCAGCTGAAGGAAGAGCTCTTGTCCCCCCTTAAAGGAGCACCGCAGTTTTTGGGGGAAGAAATTTTAAATCGGATAAGAAAAATCTGCATTCAATGATGTTTCAAGACTAAATAAAGTAATAAACAAACTGTCATCAAAGGGACAAAACTATTTTATTCATTTGTTTTGTTTCTATATTTTGTTTCAGGAAACTTCTAAGTTGCCACCTTTCTAGCTTCAAACTGCATCCTGGGGACCCTTCATTCAGTTACTGAAACTAATTAAATAAATATTTAAAATAAATATATTTCTGTGTTTTTATTACTGCCGTATTACATTTCTGAGTTTAAATTTCATTTCCAAAACTACATAGTGCACCTTTAACAATGATTCATTTGTAGGTCAGTCAGGCTTCTTTCTGCTAGTTCTAATATCCCAGTACTTTAAAAAAATAAAATAATAGTATTTGTTAGTTTAAATATTTGTGAGAGGCTCTGACCTGTGTTGGGATAATGTGACTGTGAAGAAAGCTACGTCTCTCTGCAGTTAATGCTATTCTCTACACTAACCCACGTCAAAATAGGTCAAATACCAGTGGAAGTCAAACCAAAAACACTACTAGCACTAAGTACAAGTCGTGTCCCCATTGCTCCTCTAAATGGCAAGTGCAACTTCATAAAGTATTCAGGCCGGGCAGATATTCCTGAGCTTTAGACAAGAACATATCTTCCTGTCCTGAAGGAAGGCAGAAGCCAGAGAAGTCTTTATTTAAAGCTGTTTACCAGCAATATTTCTGCCAGTAATAAGTGATTAACATTTCTCCTTTATTTTCTCCAACAATTCAAATCTAGCTGCATTCCCATTCGCTGATTTGAAGCTGAACGTGGCTAAAATATGATTAGTTGCATCCATTGTGGTCGGGGTCATCACAATGTCTTTATACATAGATAAAATTGGGCATTCAGCACCTGCCATGCCCACTTAATTTTATACATAATAGGCCTTTAGAATTGAATGGAAATGATGCCAGACTTGTGCCAGTCTAGTGGAACGTTGGACAAAAAAAAAAACATCCACTCTGTCTGGTTCCTCCATCTTTGTTTGGGTGCGCGATGGAAAAGAGGGGTGAGGAGGAGTGTGTGAATAGACGGGCAAGAAAAGGGCACGGAGACACTTAAAGAGGAGGAGGGCAACACTGTGTGTGTGTGTGTGTGTGTGTGTGTGTGTGTGTGGGTGCGCATGCATGTGTGTAAAAAGGTTGAGAGGTCTCGACCAGACTGATCCTCACGGCTGTTGACCACATTAATCATGTTGCATAGAGGGGACCTTTGTGTGTGTGTGTGTGTGTGTGTGGGTGTGTGGGTGTGTGGGTACGGGTACGTGGGGTGGGAGCTTGTCCTCTTCTGTCCCCTCTGTGTGTGTGTGTGTGTGTGTGGCTGCACTTGACTGCTCCTATCAATTCAATTTCATCCCTCCCTCTACTCCCTTCTTTTCTAAGGGCATCCCCCTCCCCCACCATAGATCTCAGCAGTCTCTCTCCCCTGCTCTCTCTCTCCCTGTGTGTGATGGACTGCTGAGAGCCTAATGAGGTCCCTCCCTCCCCTTTGGCTTTTTTTGTGACTGCTGAGAGTGTGTGTGTGTGTGTGTGTGTGAGTGCGTGTGAAGGGGGAAGGGAGAGCCAGAGGTGACAGGTTGGTTATGTACTTGTACATTTGCCTTTCAGCTCTCATCTTCCTCCTTCCTCTCCCTCCTTCCTTCCTTCACACCCTCTTCTCCCTCTCTTCTGTCTCGTTCCCTCTCCCCCCCTTTTTGTCTTTTCCCACCCATCCCTTAGCTGCCCCGGCCCTTTTTCATCCTCGCCTCCTGTCCTCCTCCTCCTCCTCCTCCTCTCTCTGCAGTCAGTCTCACCATTCATTTGTCGGTGAGGCTGCAGCCTAATGGGCCATAGCAGGCCTTCCACTAAAGAAACCCACACAGAGTGCTGTTATTAGCAGGCAGGGAGATAAAGTGGAGAGGGCGGCGGGCGGACAGACAGGGGAAGGAGGACAGAAATCGTGGAAAATACAGCAGAACGGTGTAGAGAGAGAGAGAAAAGGTAAACTGGGGTGATTCGCATTAATGCAGCGTTCAATTAGCAAACGCTGAGGAGGCATATTCCACACTCCAGCAGATGATTCTGTCCTTAGCTGCCCGGCTCTCTCACGGAGGAAGAGGCCATCAACAGAGCAACACGACCGCTTACAGATTAGCTAGGTGAGTCAGAGTGAGGGAAAGGCTGATGGGATACATACATCCTCTCAGACTTGTAATAAAAGGGTCGACGCTTGTTGAAGTTTGAAAAAAAAATAATGCAAACCTCCCACCCAGTCCAACTTCCCTTTAGCGATTAAGTAACTAGCTAGTACATCTGGCAGCTAACTAGCAAATTTAGCAGCTAGCTAGTGCATATATCAGCTGAATGGTTTTATGGAGACCTAATTTGAGTTCGAAAAAGCTAATATTGTTCTCAAATGGATAAGGTGGCTAGAGATAAGACTCCAAACAAATGCTTATATTGCTCAATGTCTGCTCAAGGTATGAGTAAGCAACTGTTTGCTTGCGTGTTAGCCATAACAACTTGAACTAGTACACAGTTACTGTAACTTACAGGAATGGTGTCCACACTTATGAAAGAGTGAGGAAAAAGGCTGATGGGATACATACATGCTCTCAGACTTGTAATAAAAGGGTCGACGCTTGTTGAAGTTTGAAAAAAATGAATGCAAACCTCCCACCCAGTCCAACTTCCCTTTAGCGATTAAGTAACTAGCTAGTACATCTGGCAGCTAACTAGCAAATTTAGCAGCTAGCTAGTGCAAATATCAGCTGAATGATTTTATGGAGACCTAATTAGAGTTTGAAAAAGCTAATATTGTTCTTAAATGAATAAGGTGGCTAGAGATAAGATTCCAAATGAATGCTTATCTTGCTCAATGTCTGCTCGAGGTATGAGTAAGCAACTGTTTGCTTGCGTGTTAGCCATAACAACTTGAACTAGTACACAGTTACTGTAACTGACAGGAATGGTGTCCACACTTATGAAAGTCAACCAAGTTGTACTAGTCAGTGTATCCTTTAATGACTTGAATTTAGCTGTTACATAGCTGGTACATGTTATATAGTAGGTTGCAACAGTTTTAAATGTAATGGTTGAATAGTACTTCAGGATTTCATTTGGTTTAAGGACTGCCATGAATCTCCAGAAAGCAAAGAGATGCTGCTGATCCAATGTACAAGTCTTCATCATGGATGAATGGATATGAGTTGTGATCAGGATTAGCTGAACGCAGTGCTAATCAATTCACTGAGGTGGTTTTGCTTTATTGTTGGCAGCTGTATGTAAAGGTAACTACAGAGACAGACTGATAGAGTTGGACTGACTACTGGTACACAAGAAGATGGGAGTGGCCAAGACTATTTAGGCCCTTTAGGGGGTTAAAGAGTGAAATGCTGGTCACATTTCAGATTCACACAGCGAACGACTCAGAATAATTCTGCCACACAGGAGGCCCTGGCCCATTTGCTAATGCACACTGACAGTCTGAATCACCATAATAGGGGACTTGGTCTCTAAGTGATATAATTATTCGTAGTTCTAGCACTAAGTGCTTCCTTTAAAACCTTATCCACACGTTTGGGGAGAGAAAGGGAGCAATGAAAAGCGAAAGATGACCAGGGGGAGAGAAACCTTAGCAGTCAGAAAAGATCAGATCACTCGGAGTGGTCACTGCTGACGAATCGCGTATTAAACACAGCAGACAGAAAATGTTTTCATCAAAAGGAACATGACACAGCTATGAAGAGAACGAGCACATCTGTGAGCCATGACAGCGATAAGCTGCACACATGCAGAAAGAATTTAAAAAGATAATGCAGCGTGGTAGTTGACTCTTATTTCCTCAGATCAAAGTCAACCAAATGTATGGAAATAGTTTCTAATCCAGCTGTAATGGATGGCTCACACACAATGGACTCCTATGGGCCCTCGTCTGTCTTGTTGGCAGTAATTGCACTGTTGTTGAGAGGGGCTTTGAGTGCTGCTGAGATTGGAAAAGCACATAGGATACAGGCACTCGCTGCAATACACAACTGTGTGTGTATTCAAAAGAGGAGTGATGACTATCAGAGCCTGATATCTATGATCTATGACTGCCCATCTCGAGTGGAGATGGGCAACACAATAAAGCACCCAATTCACTGCATTCAAAAGAAAGATGGAAGGCATCAGCATTGAGATCAAGAAACAATCAGGACTACCTAGCACAAAGCAAAGCATTATGGGGGAAAGGGTTAGAGTGCTGTGTTCAAAATGCTACAGATGTGGAACTAAAAAATAAAACCACTTTACTTTTAAGATTCTTAAAAGCAGCCCTTTTCCATCCGTTGCCATATATAATTTGTATTCATGCTTTGAAGGTCTGTAATGAGAACAAGGCCACATTATTCACTGCGCAGTATTCCCAAAACTGGTTCCACTCTCTGCCAGACAGATCCTACCCAGAAAGCCATAGCGGATGATCATGTACAGTGCAAAAGGTCAAATCTAATATAATTTGCTCTGAAAACCCCTGATCGTTTCGATGCTGTGGTTTAATCTTTGTATCTGCTCTGTGACTGCACTTTTAGCCCACAGAGACGGAAAGAAAACATTTTTTACCCACCAGCCCTTGCTAAATTAATTTATTAGCATGTTGCATCTTGTTTATAAAGCGTGTTTGATGGTAAGTTGGCTTTGTATAGCGCCAGGTTTTTATGCTACGCTAGGCTAAGCTACTTCTAGCTTCTTATTTCTCATCATACAATTGTAACATGGCAAGAACTATTTGAATTCAAAGTAATGTTTAAAAAAGGAGATTCATTCTTTTGAATTTAAGGGATCAGCATATATATACTGATACATATCACTGATTTAATAACAATGAGGACACGCAGACATGTTTTTTGCGAGCTGACCCTATGTGCTGCTGCTCATTTCTGTTTAAAAAGCTCATACCACCTTATGTCAAAAGAACTATCCCTTTAAGCCTTCTTGGCCTTCTCCAAAATTGCTTGCAGCTAATAAAAAAGAGGATAGAAGACACACACACATCTTGACACACACCTTGAGTAAGGGTTCTGCTTCAATGACGTCTATCCAACCATCAAGTAATCAATAGCAGCGCAGATATGAGCAGGGAAGTGCTGCTTTTCCCCTGAACAAGTTAAAAAAAGGATGAGGGAAAATACATTTGGGCTCAATCAAATGAAGAGAGGCTTTAAGTTTTAATCAGGGGTAAAAGTATTCAATGACTCAAGACTCTTGAAGCCTAAACTTCTTCAAGGTCTAGACATAACTTTGTCTTTCATGTGACGAGTGAAGGGTCCAACTAAAAAAACAACTCTACAAATAGGTCTACCCCCGAGAGATTTACCTTTTTGTTTTCTTTTAAACAATGCTACCTGTCACCGCTTTCCTCCCCCACTTGAATCATCCTGGATTTCCCCCTCCTGTCGTGTTCCATGCCACAGGCATCGCTTTTATTTTTATGGAAATGCCTCACTTAATCTCATGTGGGATGAGTTACGAGATTATAATACATGAAAAAGTAAGTATAGAACTGTCATGCGTATGTGGCCAACAACCTGATCGCAGCACAGGGTTTGATTTGGGTCTATTTTGCATTTCAAATACCCCCCCCCCCCCTTCTCCTCCATGTCCGTCCATTTCTCCCCTTTCTCCCCAACATTTGTTAGGCAATTACAACCAAACGAGGACATAATGGTCCAGTCTGCGAGCCTCGGCCTTCTCTTTCAAGTCCAGCCTTTCTCTGAGACATGGACAGGGGCCAAATGTGTACGACAACCATAGTAAACACACACTTGGACACACACACACACACACACACACACAGAAAGCCAATAAAAGACAGGTGTGGAACAGTGCAATAACGGAATACAGCAGACTGCCGGCTTCAAACGCTAAAAGGACAAGGCCACCATTGATCTTGGCTGATAATTGCACACCCACTACGCAAGGTAAAAGCACTAAAGGTGGAGGAAAACATACAAAGCAATACACAGGATGGGGAGGTATGAAAACAGGACGGGGGTAGTAAAAGCGTGTTTGCTGTGTGTGTTTTTTATCTCCTCACATGTGGAGATACAACACAACCTCCGTGCACACATGTCGTACGGTTATACAACCGGAAGAAGGGGGCTGCTGTTGAGGGACGGAGCGAGCAAACAGTACCAACGGCAAAGAATGCCATTTTTGCCTGCCACGGCAAACAAGTCCGGAGCTGAAATGGCATTGCTGGAGAAAAAAAAAAATCGCAGCAAAAATGTGGCTGGAACACCTGAGGCCAGGTTTAAACACAAAGCACATGGAGGAAATACACACAGGGAAAAAATTAGAACAATGCTGAAAAGAACTGAGGGATACGGCGAGAATGGAGGTATGATGCATTTTAAAGGAGTGGGTATTGTGAAGGTAATACATCCATTTGAATTGATATTGGTTTAAAAACTATAATATAGGCAGTTTTTCATTAATTCAATATCGATTTAGGTACTTTGTATTGGTTTCAATAACACAGTACGGACTGTTAAGCTCTCAGAAGCAAATTGTGTTTTGTGATAATGGTCTACAGAAATAAAATTGACTTGATTTGATAGGGCTGATCATATCGATACCCAGTTAATGAAAGCTTTTCCGTTTGCTCCTGGTCAAAATTTCTGTTTTCCCAGGGGAGTTTTTTTCTTTTGCGATAAAGTGATGCTCTTTAACTCAAAAAGGTACAGATAGGGGAACAGCAGGAGCTTGCAAAAACTTAGATGAAGAAAGACTTAAAGCTCAAGAACTCTTAAAAACAAACGAGCTGTTCCGAGTGGCCACACTCAACGGTGGCGGTACAAGCTACATGGGGTAGCGTAAGTCAGATTTTAGGTTTGGGAAAAATTGTCAACACCCAACCATCCGATTCCAATGTCAAACGGCGTGGACAAAGACCAATTCAGACACTGATGGACGATCCTTGTATGAAGCTAAGTGAGGCTATTAGGCTTGCGGCATGTCCTCACATTATTGTGAACATACCCACAAACCCCTGTATGTGCGTGACTGCAGCTGGCTCGAGCCTTTCGAAATTTGAATCATAACCGCCTGTGGCTGCGTGCCGGTCTTTGTTGACAACTAGCTTGATGTTCTGTGGAAGCCCCAAACCGATCACTTCCTCTTCCCCTTCCTTTCAAAAACACGCAGGCAAACATGAAGCCAACGTATTGTTCGAGGTCCAATTTGTAAGATGGTTGACTGCGAATACTGACGCTTTGGGTCGGTAGGCCGGGCCAACCACAAACCCAAGCATCAGCATTTGACGAGTTTGGAAAGAAACTCAGCAATCAACTTTCTTACAAACTCAACTGTGGCCAGATGGACCAGGCAGAACTTGATGTTAGTCACTAAGAAATGTGAACAAGATAACAGCACTGGACCCACTGTTCCTACTGATAAGTGTGGAGCACTTAGCGACGAGACTGAGACAAAAGATTCATCTGTGAAATGGCACTTTCCTATTCCTCTTCCATGGTGCTTTTTTGTGTCTCGAATGCAACCTACAGATGGTCGCCTTGCTGTCTGGTGGAGGAAGCCCTCGAACAACAACCTCTGATTAATGATTTTATATAATCAGCCCTTATGCGCTCTCACACACGCGTGTGTACAGGTGCCTCTCCCCTTTGATGAATACAACAACTGAGCATCTTCCTAATGGCCTCATCTTTCACAAGCCTCTCAGAGAGCTAATAAGAGTGCGGGGACGATTTGTTTTACCGATTTTCTCTTTTCGAGTGTGGCGGGCACGGAATTAATTACGCTGATTAAATATTGTCTGTCTGTGTTGTGCGCCGGGGAAGTGTTGAAGGCAGACCATGTGAGTGTGTGTGTGTGTCTGCGCGCATGTGTGTGCTAAGTGGCTAAAGTTGTGGCTCGGAATGGATTCTACCGTGCATATACATGGATAAATAGATAAAAACAAATGCACTTAAGGTGAAAAAAAAAAAAGATGTGCTTTTGCAATTTAATGTTCTAGCATCCAGCTGCAATGCTGCAGTGAAGGTTAAAGTACTTACGAGGAAAAAATTTACCATTTCTTTATTTAAATGTGATGATGAGCATTTAAATAATAATAGCAGTTTTACAAAGCACTATTCCACCCCGAGCTTGAAGGGCTTTCCAGCAAAGACGAGGGAAAAAAATGAAAATTAGATTACACTTATGCACTAAAACATGACAATAGATGAAGGAAAACACTTAAAAACATACAAATGCACAATTAGGAAATTCATGTAAATAAGATGTGACTTGAAGTGAGACGCGAGCAGAAAAACTCAACATTTCTACCAGTGGGAGCAGTGTGACAAGTGGACTGAAAATACACATTGACTTAAATCGATTATTTAATTAATCATTTATCTGATAAATATAAGTACTCATACTTATTTTTGGCTTTCTGCCACCCCCTGAGGGAAATACCTGTCTTTTAGCCGGCTAAATGCTCCACTATGTTTACCAGCTAACTGCTAACTTTGTCTGACTGCAGTTTGGTGTTGAGCAGACACATTACACAGTCATTTGAACCATTGTTACTGTAAAAATATCAGAATGTGCAGCTTTAAATTGTCAACAGTATAATTGGTCAGACAATATGTAGCCAATAACATTAACGCTGCTAACTTTCAATGA
The DNA here is from genome assembly GCA_039737535.1 of Lagodon rhomboides. NCBI lineage: Eukaryota > Metazoa > Chordata > Actinopteri > Spariformes > Sparidae > Lagodon > Lagodon rhomboides. Next base: position 6,010,354 of record CM077797.1, read on the forward strand.
TATTCTTTATGACCAATAAATCAACAATTACTCCAATTTATCAATTCTAGAAAATAAAATGGGCCATCCTAATCCTAGGACTCCAGTTAATGTCTTTAAATTGGTGCTTTTGTCCAACTGTCTCTGGCTGTTTCCCTTGATAAATGACTCAAGTTTTTTTAACCAATTATCAAAGCTGTTGCTGTCTGATTGTGTATCATTTGAGTGATCCTCTATTGTTAATACAAAACTATTGGTAACAGCAGCTTATAAAATTCAATCTTGAATAATAAAAATGCCTGATACATTACTTGTAAAAAATGTGTGAACAGTATTACTAAAATGAAGTTTCTAGACCAAAGAACAAACACTGTACAGGACCAGTGAAACCCTCAAGCACATACATGTATTCTCTCACACTGTACATAAATACCATCTGCTAAGTCATGCGGGGGTCTGTCTGACCTCTGTGAAGTTACTCATGGTAACTTAGTAGAGCATGAGCCAGCCAATAGTGAGTAAAGGCTGGAGAGGTGCACGCCCAGAGTTTAGTGTCAACTCAACAGAGTCGTGACTGACTCTTTCCAGCCTCCCCCTGCCCCCCTGCCCAAACCACCAACACTTCCTCAACCAGCAGCAGCACCACGCATGACCAGCCGAGGAGACGCAGAGGGAAAGGAAAGACTTCAAGGTCCCAACTTGGCCGACTAACAGCCCCCTTTACTGAGCTGGAGCCTACAGACGGAATATGATTAAAGCGCGAGTCATCTTTCACTGATGTAAGTTACAGTAACAGAGAAGGAGAGTATGTGAAGAACATGAAAAGCATGAAAGACAGAAAGCAGACGTGGAGTCAAGCATACTGAAAAGCAGATGAAGATATTAGAAATGAAAATAGAAACAGAATGACAGCACAGAGACAGAGATAGAGATAGAGGAGAGGGTAGAAAGATTAAAAACTGATCTGTGTCACTAGACTCTGTCCTGAGAATTGAGTCGAGAACAACCATGGGAGATGAGGCAAGCGAGGATGAACTCACCGCCTCCTTCCGCCTTTTATCGCAACGCTCTTGAGCAACCGATGAGCCGATTTACACCAGAGGCTCGCAAGTTTTTCCACAACAAGGAACCCCGCAGCCATTCTGCCAGGAAATTCCATCTGAGGAAATACTGGCAAGACCCACCACCCACACCTCCCGCTACACTCACACTCACATTCAGTAAACTGAGAACTGAAAATCATACGAGAACTAACGCCGAGTTTATGCAGCGATAGCAAGTAGTGACTCCATAAATACTTCAGACCTTTGTCACTGATGGGAGATAAAGAGAAAGAACTGATCAAGTAGCTGTTCTTTTACATACTTTAATGTAGAGTTTATCAGACTTTTCTTTAAATTATTGGTAAGCTATGTTGTCCATGTTAAAAACCACTAACCCAATCTTCAAAATGTGGCAGGAAATACAGAGTACATGTAGCTGATACAATTCATCACAGAGGATCAATTTTGCCAACATTTTTTTGATTCTTAAATAAATGTTAATCTAAATCTCAAGCTGCACATTCAGTGTTTTAAACCTCTTAAATCTGTCAGGTAGCTGCTTTTCTCCGTCTTCATCATTGACCACTGGTAGAAACCAAACATTGTTGAGCTGCCACTTGGGCTATGGGTACCTCAAGTTGTTATTTTTACATTATTCCCCCCCACATTTAATAGGCTAAACGATTAATCAAAAAAAACATAATTGACAGAAATCAGCATTAGCTGCAGCCCTGGTAGGTATTAAATCAAATGATTTGCTTGGCCTAATGCCTTCTTGTTTCCAAGTTATTCACAAGGGAAATATTTTACATCATTTATATACAACATTATTTTAATCTACTTTGGAATTACATTCTGAACACTAACGGCCACCTCATGCTACCTAAAGGCAGTGCTGACTCTTTAAATTCTGGATACTTGTGCAAAAGTTACACTTTTTTGATACCTAAAAAATATAGATGGCAAAACCTTCCTTTGAATTTAAAAAAGAAGCACTAAACACAAACAGATGCACAATAACTTAGCCTAAATAAAATCACCTAAATTTGGAACATTTTGGATTAAAATCCAAAACTATCTGATCACGGAACAAGTTATGAAAAAGCACCAAACTGACCAGACATCTCATACGGCAACTTTTGGAACTTGACGGCGCTGATATTTGATACCTAATTAAAGGGCCACTTTTAGGAGCTTTAAGACATTTCAGGAGCTGAAGTGTTCGGAGTTAAGAAGCCTCGCGGTGTTTTCAGCCCGCTGACTGACTGTCCCATACAGTTTAATCCTGTTCGACTCCGCTGCCTCGCTTTGTCAGAGTCACCGGCGCTTCAAAAGGCGTCAGGGACCCATTACAGCTTTATGTAACGTTGCGGAGACGGGGACGTGCACACACATATACACACGGATCCCTCCCACCGCCCCCCCACACCCCCTTTCTGTGAACAAGGGGTTTTTCTACAGCTGGGTAACAAAGCATGACCCAATAATCCCAAAGCTTGACTCAAAGCTTAAGAAACCCCCCCTTCCCTCCCTCCTCTAATATCCCTTCCTCCCGCTCTCTGAGGACTTTATAAGGCTCTGGCAAGGGGGCTTCTGGGTGCACATGTGTGTGTGTGTGTGTGTGTATGGGGGGGGGTTACAAATACAAGCACGCTTAGCTTTGATTATTCTAATTATGACTTGGAGCGAGGAGTAGATTATTATGAACACATGGGCCGATGAGTTGTTGATGAGCTCACGTCCCTTCAATCCATCAGTGTTACCGTTAAAAGAGGCTGACGGAAAGGCCTTTACTCGTAACGCACAGGGGCGGAGGGCATCTAAGGGACACACCAGTCGACTCATTTTATAATTGATGATGCATACGCAGATGTCTTCGATCATAAACATTATCAGTTTGTACTTAAATGACTCTCATTTTCCAAAACAGCTTCATCACCACTCAGCTCGCTGACGGTGCCGTCACACGGGCCAACTTTTTACAGCCGTAAAGAACAGCAGCCAGAGGCAAACACAAGTGAGGCGCCGTGTCCAGTGTATATTCTATATCTTCCTGTGACTAAGATGTGTATATTTTTAACCAATGAGATCCTGTCTTGCTTAAACTTTTGTCTTTCTTTGTGGAAACAGCAGGCAACAGTTGTCCTCCTCTCTCCTCGCACACTCTCAATCTGCTCATAAACTTTCCATGACCCAGACACTGAATTAGTCAAGTCCTGCACAGTAGAGGAGCACATCACAGATCCACCCCCGCCTCTCTCGAGCACCAGATCCCATTAGTAATTACCTGAAAAAACACAAGCAATTCCAGATCTGGCTCTAGGCACACCGATTCTGAGAAGCCGTTGTGAAAAAAACAAGTCTAAAGACAAGCATGGGTTTATAGGAACAGGAGCCCCTGCTGAGCTTGTGATAGCTTTAAGGAATAAAAAATGCATTCGATATCTCATGATAGCCTAGCTTGTGAGCTCTTTTAGCTTTAGTGTTTCTGGTTGTTTGTGGCATCATGGTTGTGTCATTCTGATTTTGCACTGAATCAAATTTGAGAGGAATGACTGTACGAGTGCCGGAACGGCCCAAATTTGGTGGATCGGGCCTCTTTAAAGCTTTAGGACACTGTTGGAGAGGAGCCGTTTCAGCCCCCCTAAAGCGAGACCGACACTGACGCAGATCGGTGATGACTCTATTCGTGACTACAAGCAAACTAAAACCAAAAGAAGTGTTTGGCTTTTGTGTCGCACTGTAGCTTAGAGCTCTGTCTATACTATTAATACGCATTTCATGTGGTTCAAAAGTTTAATACCAGCTCTCCAGACAGGAGAGCCCACATTTGACACCATGTGCCCTCAACATGCATGTGTCAGCACGCAGCCATGTCTCACTTTTAACAGCTCGCCAGAGTACGTGAGGCGAGTCCATCTCAGCTCTTCTCAAAAACAAGTTTTGTCACTATTTTAAGAGGCTATTATATGATTCCATGTCAGCTGAAAAGCAATGTTAAGACCGTCATTTACAGGTGTGTAACACGATCCTTAATCAGCGCATTGTGTTCGAACACGGGTGGTTGCCCAACCTGTCGAAATCCAGTCAGGAAAATAAAAAAAAACTAAACAGTTGTTCTCCTGTTTAGCCGGTCGGTAAATCTTCCACAGTAAATGGTTCCCATGGTGTGCACAGCCTAATCTTATCTTGATGTCACACAGCTATTTAGCCCGTCTTGTTGACAGAAAGACAAAACCATGTGCCTGCCTGCTTTGACTGACCTTGGGGGGGGTGGATTGGAAACGATTCGCCGGCGAGGCAGGTAAGACTGGAAGTGTTTGCTCACGGGTGTATGCTTTGTTTTGAGCATTCAAATTTCAACTGAAGCTCGTACCCAATGGGACACAGCTCCTTTTTATCTTAAGATATATATTCAGCATTATGTGCTCCAATCTCTATAACAATTCTTTAATGGAGCTCTGGAGATATTTGTCCCAGCAGATGAGTCCCCACGCTCTCCCGAGACACATGGCTTCAGCCGCTGAGGTGTTTGTGTTGACAGGAAGTGCTCAAAGCAGGTCGTCAACTCTAAACCTGCCACGGCACCTTTCGCTAGAATCCTGGCTTACGAACAGTCCTCTCTGCAGTTTCTCAGTATGAATGCGGAGCCTCGAGGCAATGAGCCGGAACAAGAAGTGCCCTCAGTGATCGTACGAAACTGTTCCAACACATCGACTCTCCCAGACAGACTCAAACTTGCAAAAAAAAAAAAAAACTCATCAGGGCCAGACGGCAACACATCTCCCTGAGAGCAAATATCACTTTCATATTCATATGACTCAAATTTCATTTAGTTATGGGGTGGAAATCGATGAGCATTTAAAAGCTGCAATTAGATACAGCAGGCAGGGAGAAACACAGCAGCCACAGTTTGCAGCCCCCCCCCTCAAGATACCTTGGAGCAACATGAAACCCCAGACAAGCTCCAGTGGCTCTCACACCATATGGCCTAAGAAAAATCCTCCCGGAAACCATAAAAGGCTGTTTTTTTCTGTTTTTTTGTTTGACTACCCATCGGTTTCATCTCATCAATTTCCCTGATGTCTGAGCTCATTCTGTGGCTGTGCAGAGCCGGGGGTGTGCGGCTAATGAGAATGTGAGTGGAGATGGGAGCTTTGCGGAATGGCCCTTTGTTTGGAAACAGCCTCTCTCTCTCTCTGCAGCGCTCGAAATGCGAGACGCTTATCGATCATTTCAACTGGAAGCCTTTTGTGTTGCGAGCCGCGGAGAGAGAGAGGCTCGCGGGCTAACGGCCGGGATAAGAAAAGGAAAAAAAATAAATCCAGTTTCGACGTTACGAACAGATACTTAGGGGTTAACTTTAAAATAATAATAAATGGATAAAAAAACACACGCACGCACACACAACACAAACACTCGCAGCGTGCATTTTCCACGCCGGTGGCGACTGCGCTCTTTGTCCGGTCCCGACCAGCGGCAGCAAATAAACAGAAAAACTGTGGGGGGATTTTTTTTTTTTTTTTTTTCGGATTAACGTTGGATTAATCATAATAAGAGACCCAATAACCGCCTTTGTTCCTTGCCTAAGCCACCCTCAACCGATGGCGAGTTGAGAGAAAAAGAAAAAAAAACGACTTTTGCAACGGGGGAATTTGCACAAACAAAAATAAAGCCCCGACGCTATAAACGCTGGCTCCTTTTGTATCCGCGTCTGTCAGCCCTCCTCCTCCCCGCCTCCCCCTGCCTCTCTGCCGGGGTTACGGCTCCAGCCGGCTACGGCCGTCGACGGAGAGACCCGGAGAGGAAGAAAAGTGCTGATAGAAAGTGCTAAAAACACGGCTCGTCATGGTTTTTTTCGTTTTCTTTTTTTTGTAAAAACGAAACCTTAACACAGAGCAAAGAAAAAAGGCTTCAACGTGAAGGCAGAACCGGGCACAGACGCAGTCGCCAGCGCTCCAGCTCGAGAGTAATGAAAAGCCACAATAGGAAGCCCTTTAATTTTTTAACAGCTGCTGGTCGGCTAGCGTGTAGCTAGCAGGCGACCTTATCTCCGCTTCCCGTTTCAGAGAGGCCGACGAAAAAAAAGGTCGAAATTTGACAGGAAATGTTTTTCTAAAGTGAAAAAAACACACACCGGCCCGTGTGCGGTTACATACTCGGGGTAAAGTGACGCTTTGCATACTTTCCACGATAGCAGGAAAACTTCCATCAATCATCCCCGGTGAAGCTCCAGCAGCAGCACACACACTTGGAGACGGTCCGCAGTGTTTGAGCCCGGAGCTTCGCCTCGGTTACACTGAGATATTCCACTTACCGACTTGTAAAACGTTTTCCACACAGCCGGTCTCTAGCAGCCTGATACCCCGGCGGAAAGGCAGTCCGTCCCCCGTTCCCACTGCTCCGGCTGCCCCCACGGTAGCCGTCGTACCGACGGTAGAACCTCCGCCACCGCCGGCTGTTGTAGCTCCGGACCCAGCACCCCCAGCCCCGCCGGTAGCCGCCGACGAACCCTCCTCGCCGGCGACTCGGCACTGAAACGAAGAGTACATGCATATCTCCTTTTCGTTGCGGGGAAAAGACCAGTAGACGATGCGGCGCTGGACGGGCTCCGGGATCCGCTCGAAGCGCTCCTCTACTCTCTCGAAGGCCCACTTTTCCGCTACTGCCTTCGCGGCGCAGTCCAGAAGGGACTCCGGGGAACGATACCGGGAGCTGGGCAACCCGCTGCCGTGGCCGGGCCCCGGGCCGGGACCTCGGGGAGCAGGGCGCAGGCAGGGTCGCTTGCTGGCCGGTGGTAAGGAGAGGAGAGGATGGGGATGTTCTCTGCGTCCTTCCGCCATGGCGAGCCGATCAACACTGTCGAGACGGACGGTGTGCGGACACCGAGCAGCAGCAGGAAGCCGAGCGCACACACACGCTCACACACACTCAAACACACACATACACAAGCCACTCAGCAGCCAGTGTCAAAACACACAAGCGCTCAGACAAGACTTCCGATCCCAACTTTCAAAATAAAATGTGCTGTACTGTCATGGGCTTGACAATTGAACAACATATCACGACCAAGATTCCCATTTCCCTCTAAAACAATCTGAAGCAGCTCTTCTGGGAGACGATGTGAAGATTTAAACTACTGGTCTGAATTTAAATGTATCATCACCTTCACACAATGTAAATATAACAATATAACATAGGCCTACCTATGAATGTATACAAGATTTGGTTTTAAATATATACTTTATTACACTTTCAGGTTCATAACTTATTTCAGTATCACTCTGACCAATCAATACAACACATCACTTTTATGCATTTTGAAATAAATTATTTGCAATCAGTTTTCCAGATCATTAATCAAACCCATTCACCCAGTCAACCTGTTTGTATTTTATTTATTTTATTCAAATATGCATGCTAAAATTTAGAATATAATTGACGCATGGCTCAAATAATTATTCCATCTGTGCTGTTACATTGTTGGCTATGGCTGGTCTGCCTCTTTTTTTGTCATTAGAATTGTCTGGAGCGGGAGAAGGGAAACGGTGGTCTTCTACCTGGGCTCAGGTTAATCTAATTGTAAAGATACAAGGTCGGATCACTCCAGTAAATGAGTACTTTTTTCAAAACTATATCCGTATTTGATGATGCTGGAGATTTGTCCACAAATGCTTCAAAAGAAAGCACAGAAATGCCAACAAGTCAGCAACACTGGTATAAATAATAATTGAGTTACCGTCCCATCCTGCAACTTAAAACCTAATTGTCTCCTTAGAGGTCGAAAGCTGAAGAAATTTGACCCAATATCTTCATTTTAAATAGTTACAGTTGTTAAATTGTTGTCTGACCCTGTTTTCTATATTTACTTCTAACCTGAAGTCACCTGGTTTCCTCTGCCCCTGGGTTCTCCCTTTCCTCCTATTGCAGAGATGTTCTTAAGTTAATGTAAAGAATTAGAAGATCGTGTTTGGGAGATGACGAAATGTGAACAACAACCACGAGGCCTGACTCGGGTGTCTCTAGATCCTTTAAAACTTCTGTGGATGCCGCAGTCAGTTATTTATCCATGGCCTGAAAGCTCTCTGCTGGTGCAGCTTGTGCCATATTGTGGACCTGCTCTGGTTCATCTCCTTTTGTCTTTGTCTTCACACACAGTTGCAAAAACTATAGTGAAGCTGCCATTTCCTTCTTGAAATCTTTTTAGGGCTTTAATGATGTTTGTTTTGACATTAGACTTAGTTTTGCTGGAGAAATGTGGAGAATGCCACAATATCGCCAGACATCGAATATGACAGAGGGATACAAGTGTTTAAAGGCAAATAGTTACCATATTCCTATATGTCACTATTGATGTAGTTAAAATATATATATTACATATACATTGGCCTAAACACTGCCTAAAATATGCAGCAGCTTTATTGCACATAATGAAATGCGTGCAGTATCTTTCATCAAATGGTTCCGTAATAACGAGTCTTTTATTTTAAAAGCCAGATCTCCTAATTTCCTGTCTCTCACGCTATATGTGTGTGTGACTTGATGCAATTGAGCAGGCAGAGAGAGCACTAGAGAGAACAGAGGGAGAGAGGAGGGGGGAGAGGGGGTGAGGGAGAGGGAAGGGGAGGGGGTCAATAGATTGATGGGTGGTGGAGGATGTTACACATCACTGACCAGCACAATAACAAAACACTTCAGTGTCTGATCAGCATGGCAGGCCAGCCTCGGCTCCCAGACCTGCTCCTTCATGACCAAATATGCTTTTTAATTGATGGGAATGGGTTTGAATCACTGATGCAAAGCATTTGATACAGTGTCGACGACTAGGTGACGATAAAAAAGCACAACATACTCTGACACAAGGTATAAAAAATATCATACGCATTCAATACTTCTACTGCAGTTTTGCTGCAATTTCCCCTCACCGTAGAAATTAATTTTAAGATCATTAACAGCTAAATGAATAAAAACACTTCAGTCCCTCCTGCGCTCTTCCTCTGACATGACAGTAAAAGTCCTTGACATGTGCGCATTTTCCACTGAAGCAGATAACGATCCCAACTGCTCCTCATGAATAACAAAGTTACTCTTTTGCTAATTGAATTCACACCATTAGCCTATGTGTCCCATACATATCAATTACCCCAGGTCAGCCAATACACATTCATTCGAATTGGTTGTGTGGCCGTTTCTCACAGCAGGACGCAGAAGGTTTGGAGCCAACCGCAAACTAAATGCTGTTTTTTTTTTTCCTCGAGAAAGCGGGGCTCATTTATCCGAGGCTCTGCTTGTGTTATGTTAAAGACTCTCAGTGTATTTGTGTGCGTGTCTTTATACAGACCTCTGTGCTAAACCTCACTGTAAATTAAAGACTATGCTATATCTGCAGACGTGCATACATTGTAGCACTGAAACCACAGACTTCGGGGCAGCCTCGTCTCTAACTGTAAAATAATAAACCTTTCCTTTAAGGCTATTAAATTGGTCAACTTTTTAGTTAAACACATACATTATGTATGGATGAAAACAAACAATTCAGATCATAATTGGCCATGAGCCTTTATTTTTTCATAAATACACACATTGTTAGCAGCAGAGAGTTGTGGCAGAGATAGATTCAGGAGGCAGTCTAATTTACAGCTGAACAATAAACTTATTTTTCACAGACACTGCACTTCCCCACCAACTTACGGGCTGAGTGCAGAGGGTGCTGCTCGCAAACTATATGATGACGGCACAATTCCCAAGGCCATAAAAATGTAAAAAAAAAAATCACATGTTTTGGCATCCCATCCAGACAGTGACACATTTACATTCTTTTCATGCATTTTGTTTTCACTCCTGTCTCTTTAACGTCTCACATCAACGTATTTTATATGTCATATCTCCCGTATTAAATTTCCCATCCTTTCCTGACAATGTCGGTGAGCCACATGTTCCCACACCTTAATTCTGTGCGCAAACTTAAAACATTTAAGCTCTTGCTAAAATGCAATAGTGACACATGACGATAGTGGAATCTACGCCTCATGTGTCATCCTGCAAGCTCGCACAGGCGTCCCCCAAACTGTGAGCCAGTGGCTCAAGTGTTTATGGTGTTAAAAGAGTGATTTTGCCTCTTTAAGAAGAAGGCAGTGCCTTGTGTGTGTGTGGTTGTGCCTGAGAGATAGCAGACAGGCGCTGGTGATCAGAGCAAAGGGAAGGTTTAGCAGTGATATCATCTACTGGCAGTAAAGTTCAGGTAAAAGTTCGACCACGACTAAAATCTGCAGCTCCTCAAAATCAAAGAAACCCTTATGTCAGCATGACCGCTATCACTATCGCTGCTAATATCCATGCTGTTGCTATCTATGCCAATATCCATGCTTCTGATGTTGATCTTGCTAGAACAGCAGTCTTGCCGCGATGGTGATGTATTATGTCTGACTAATAACCACAGCACAGGGCGAACGAGGTGTTCATAATGCAAAAAGTTACAGCTAAAATACAGTTGAAAATGAATGATGACTGCTGTGTCTCATGAGAGTATGTTTTTTTTTCTTTTTTCTTTTTTATTATTGGGGTGTGTCCTTTTTCTAATTTATTGCTTGTTTTCTCTGTAGTTTCCGGCTGTTATGAATTGTACATGAACTTAGAATTGAAATGAATACATGAAATACACCATACAAATAAAAAGTTGTAAAAAAAATGTAAATATAAAATGAAAATGACCACAGCACCAGTCTCTGTTTGAGAAAGAACGTTGACTGTTAAACAGGAAGGAACACTGGAGTGAAAAATCCTGAAAAAATCCAGTCTGTTCTGATTGGTCAGCTGTCACAGGCATGAGCAGGCCACATTGAATTCAAATGAAAACCTGTTTGCTAACTAATGCTACCAGCTTTTCACTGTGGAAAATCATGTCAACTAATGTTACTGTTATTAACCACGTTAACTAACCCTGGCCTCTGTCAGCGGCTGGCTAGCAGTCAAGTTGCTAGGAGGAGTAAACATAAAATGGATATCTGAAAATGTTATTTGAATTTTTTGGGGGGATGGGTTTTTGCATTCCTGCCAATGTTAAGACCACACCCTCAACCTTCACCACAGAAATTGCTATGTTAGATTGGAAGAGACCCAGTCGACCAATCACAGCTCCTCTTCTTTGTCTTCTAAAGTTTATCTGAAGTTATGATGAGACTTTAACACCCTGAGTTTGACAAATCACGTGGATGTTTCTCAGAATTACAGATACTTTCTTATCAAATGTCTTCTTTTCGTTAATACTTTCCAATGCGGCTCAACAGGGAAACACAAACGGGGAATTTCAGACACTGTAACGCTGGAAGTTATCGCTTCACATAAACGTCTAAATACATCTGTGCAAAAAATGAGGACTCTGGACACGTGAAGAGTTTCGGTGCTCATGTCAGAAGACCAATCGAAACACTTTAAAGGCTGGGTGGGGTTTAAATGAAAAGGTAATCTCTGGTAATCGTGTGGCAATAAAGAGAGACCTGCGGCATGCACTTAAGATTTGTGTCCATTAACTTACAATTACAACTGATTAAATAAAATAAAACCAAACCTGAGTAGATTTTTGTCGCTCACTTGTTCCCTTTCATTGCGAACAAATACATATTATACTTTATTTTGTTCTTGTGTGTTGACCTCGTATGGGCAGTTCTGTCATCTCATTGCCACAATAACAGACAATCACACAGGCAGAGAAGATGTTTCAACAGCCTGGACTAAAGCCAAGCTCCACATAATGGCTAATAAAATGTATGATAAATGGACGCCATGGTTGAAATTAAAACAGACCACCTCCTCTGAAGTCTCTTTTTAAAATCTTAGAAGACGCGCGGGAGAGACATTAGTCGCTGAGCGCGGAGACAATATCCAGATCCGTGCCTCTCTGTGTATCCCCTTCCCTCGTCTAAAGGCTGCTTTTTGGCGTGCAATTATATTGAACAACAGGCCAACGCCAATGGAGGATGCAACCCGTTACCATGGAAATGATTATGATGGATTTGTGGATAGACAGAGCAGGTAATTGGAAAAAGATTGATGGGTGACAGGGTGAAGGAGAGAGATAGAAAGGGATGGAAAGAGAGAGGGATAAATTACCAAAGCAGCAGTGGGAGGAGAGACAGCCCTATTACACCCAATCTTTCTGGGATTTACAATTATATAATGATGCATCCTCTCTCTCATCAAGTCAATAGGCAATCACTCTCACTGGCTCTTGCAGTCACTCCCTCTTCTCTCTTTCTTCCCCTTGTATTAGCCCTTCTTTTTTCCTCATATCCTGTTTTCTGTCTGTCTCTGTCTCCTCCTCCTCCTCCTCCTCCTCCTCCTCACCATTTCTCTCTCCTGTCTCCAAAGAGAAAAGTGGAGAGGCTGGTTTTATGATTAGAAGGTGACTGGCGAGGATCCACAGACCAGATTACAAATTGTGGGTGAAGAAGATGAAAATGGGATTCTTTCACCACACTTTCTTTGACCACTGCTATCAACCTGCCCTTGAGCAAGGCAATGAAGTCAGCTCAGCGGCTAAAGATTGTACACCGGGTTTTGCGCTGGGCAGCTCACAGAGGAAACAAGGGGAAATGTTCTGTTTCCCCAGATAATTGCACCATTTTCCAGTTGCTGTGCCCAATCAAACGGTTTTGTTTCAGGTGTGTTGGCCGACTTTCACAACAGGAAATCAAAATCGACAAAACGAGGAGTAAAACTTAAAACGGGCCTTGATGTCGGTGAAGCAGTCCCATGCTAGATTGTATGTTGAAAACCCTGGTCTCATAGTTTCTGCTTCAACTGTGTAACAAGGGCTCCTTGTGAACTGTGGCAAACTGGATTAATTCGGTGGTGTCTCATCTGCCTGTTGTACTCTTCACCTCATCTGCTCTGTCCTGTCCTAGTCAGAGATAGGGTCCACTCAACAAAGTAATGCCATTCCACTTTCTTTCTATGCTTAGACCATCAACATTAATGTTCCTAATGTTCCTAGTTCTAGTCGATTAGTGTTCCTTCGCAGGTGAGAATGCTGGTAAGCCAGTGACCACTGTTCATGACTGTGTTTCAACAGTTGTAAGTGTGAAACCAGTGGATATTTTTGATGATGCAACATGGCATTTCGACATTTGTAAGTGTGATACCACTGGATATTTTTCAGGAGACCTCGTGAGAATTTCCAGCCGTGTTTGTGGTGACAAAACAAATTGAACCTCAAGAAACTTACGACCCAACAAGAGTTTGTGGCGTTAAAACCAGGTGTTTTTTAAGAAGACCTGGGAATCTTTCCAAATTGACACCATCTTTTTTCATGGGAAGTCGGACCATCCCCAACCTGTGATCATGGCAACCAAAACAGGTATTTTGTTATGTTTTGTTTATGTTTTCCTAATCCTAACCAAGTGTTTTTTGTGCCTAAACCTGACCAGAGCATAAGCACTTAATTGTCACAATATACAAAGAAAATTGAACCTCAACAAACATACATAGCTTTGGTTTGCAGAAATGTACATTCCAGCAGTTGTTCTTCCTCCACCATCTCTAGCCCCACCTGCAAAAAGTCTCATAAACCATGAGCCTTTAAGTCTTGTGTTAGCGATGTTAGCTAGCTACAACCAGATGCCAACAACGTCAGGTCCTGTAGCAGATGCTCACCCTTTCAAGCGTAAGCTAACATGATAACATATTAAGCAAAGCGATGTAATGTTAACATAACTTTCAATTGTGTTTCATGTTACTATCGGAAAGAATGAGTAAATTTCAGGATTAATGTCAATGCTAACGCTAGGTGAGCAGGAACGACGAAATAGAGCAGTTCTATTCAACTATTCAGAATTTGGAAATGACAAGTTTATATTGCGTAGAATCAGTCGGTGTTACTCCACAGCAGACTCACATCGACGCTGTGCGTGAGCAAGTAAACGGTGCCTTTTCCACCTCGAGAATTAAAAATGCATGACATTGGGGCCCTTTCCACTACAATTTATATTAATCAGTTAATCAAATTACCATGACCTAATTGCCACTCAGTTAACCCCGGGGCCTGCTGCCCCTTGAGGGTCTGAGGCCCTAAGGCAGTTGCCTGCTTTGCACGGTTAGTAATCCCGGCTTGTTTCACTCCAGACGGCAGAATAAGCAAAAAAGTGTTACACTATGAATGTTTTAACAAATTTGTCTCCAAATAGCAGCAATTCAGCTGGTATCAGCAAAAATCCTTAATTTGTGTTTCTCTGAATTTGCTCGGTGGCAAATGTGAAGTACAGTAAATGGTCCATTTCTCATGACAGGAGATGGTGATTTCCTTATTGAGTCTAGGTGTTGTTTGTACACTACACTCTTAGAAATAAAAGTTCTAAGTAGAACCATATAAGGTTCTTCGGCTTGTCCTCATAGGAGAACCCTTTTTGGCTCCAGGTAGAACCTTTTATAAAGGTTCCACCTGGAACACTTTTAGAGGGTTCTACCTAGAACCCAACATAAAGGGTTCTACCTAGAACTGTGTGTGTAAGGTTCCACCCAGAACCCCCCATGAGAGGTTCTACAAAGAACCCATACAGGATCTTATACCCATGCTTTCAACAATCCCTGAAGAACTCTTTCTCCAAAAAAGGGTTCTCTGGATCAAAATGGTTCACACTGGAACCGTTAGTGTTACCAAGAACCCTTTTAAAACCCTTTATTCTGGAAAGGGTTTTTAAAGGGTTCTCTGGATCAAAATGGTTCTTACTGGAACCATTAGTGTTACCAAGTGTGTGTTTTTTTTAGAAGCAAATGGTTCCAGGTAGAACCTCAGCCCTTGTAGAAGAACCCTTTTGGAACCCTTATTTCTAAGAGTGTACTGCTGATACAATTATAATTTCTGTACTGATTTTATTTTTTAAACCTTACTTTTAGAAATACATTAATGTTTTAGAAACCATTTTAACAACAGACGCCAGTCTTCTTAAATGTTAAATGTTGACTAAATGAATCCTGGATTTTATTTGTTTCCAACTATTGGTACTGGGTGCTGTGGACCCCTTTTGGTTGGTACCAAAAAAACTTGATTTGGACAATAGGGCTGTGTCTAAAATGACTCCCTTGCTGTCTGCTTAATCACTTCCTGAAGACGCTGAATAGCTGACTCAACAGTGAGCAGTAAATTGAGATTTCTGACATTCTATCCATCATAATTTGCATCATGGTTGACAGCTGCTGAGTTGAACAACACTTTTCATCTTAACAGTAAATAACAACCTTACAAATTGGCAAGTTTTTTCAAATTTGACAAATAATGATTAAAATAAACTTTAAATAAAGGCAAAACAGTTTTCATCCTTAAGCTCGCAGTAGCAATGTGTTGTTTGTAACAGTTGTGTTAAACAATGACATGCATACTGTATGTAGAAAGATAAGAATAAAAAAGAGCAGTGCAGTTGACGGAGCAATTGTTCAGTTTTGCTGCCTGTGGGAGAATTTTAATCTATTTTTAAAGGGATAGTTCAGGTCTCTGCAGCATAATACAGTGCGTGGCAGGTACAGCTGCGCTTGTGCGTAGGAATACAGAGGTTGGTACGGTTGACGGAATGTATTTCCAAGAGAAAGGGCTGTCTGACAGCAATGTAAAAAGCCAAAAAAATGTTCCAAATATAGCATACACTCAAATGGATATACTGTTTTTTCGCTTCTCCACACAGGGGCAGAGCTGACGGTCATCTACTGCAGGGTAATACACCGACTGGGGATAAGAGCCTCATATAACCCCACATCAAAACACGCGAACTATCCCTTTAATTACAAGTATTTGGTTGAGTTTAAACACGTGTTTAAAACCCACACATATCCATATCCAAGCACCATTCACACACATCCATGCGCACACACATTGAGTAATCCAACCGCCCGCACATACGTATGCAGACATGTTGCCAGATCATATTAGCACATAATATGTGTGCATGCTCGTTGTTTTCATACGTAATTCCAGCGGGCGCCTGCTGATCTGAGGCCAACGCTGTGTAGCTTACCAGGGGTCCAGAGGTACAGACACACACTCGCAAACACACACCCACACATAAACCCTCACACACCCCTCTCGGGACAAGAGACATGTCCTGGAGAGAAGAGAGAGACAGCTAGAAATAGAGCTCTGTGAGCAGGGAGGAAAAACACTCACAAGACAATCAACAGACAAACAATGTGTGAAAGTCTCTTGGCCTTGACACGCAACCTTGCGCACACACACTTTTTTGTCTCCCTGCATCTTGCTAACCAAGGTGCTGACAGCTACGCCACATTCTTTCCTCACCATAAACACTCCACTTGAGCGATTCACAACTGGCGGACAATGGAGCAAAAAATATCCACCTTTTCTCTCTCTCTCCGCGCTGACGGCCACAATCATTTCAATTTATTTTCTGCTGCAAGTTTTGTCCTTTTGAGCACCACCGCTTCATTGTACACGGACATAAAGGCCGCAGATTAAGCGGCGGAAGGGAGAATAGGCGTGCGTCCGCGCGCAACTGTGTTTGGTCACATGCAAGGTCTCACCAACTGATTTTAAATTGAAGCTCTGTGAATGGTAGACCACACTGCTGAGGGCTGATTGGAGACCCGCATCAAAACAGTTAAAAGGGAATGGAGAACTGGAGCCGGGCGAGCAGGAAATGGAACCTGGCTCAGCGGCTTCTACGGACATCGTGACGGAGGTGAAGAGACGCTGAAGGAGGAAGCTAAGGAGAGAAAAAAACGACAGAGGGAGAGGTGAAAGACTGTTGACAAGTCAGTATTATTAGCTGCCATGGTAAGTTTATCTGCCTTGTGCTGCTGCACTTGCTTGACATCTGGCCGTGTTAGCATAGTCGTCAACTTGGAAGTCAACCCATTTTCTCTGGGTTGAGCTGGTAGCATGTTAGATTGTCTTCGGTTCATGTTACGTAAGCTCGGGGTTGGACTGCCGCATGGCCTGAAGCATGCATGTTCACTTCAAGACATACGTTTTCTAGAGGTACCATTTTATTTATGACGTGCCAGAATTAGTTTGTAGTCACAAGGTATCGTTACATTACATCGGATAAACTGTTACAGAAACCTTGGATTTGTATTTACAACGGTACGGACTTCTACATAGTGTTACAGTCAGATAACACAGTGTTGGGCAAGTTAGTCAGGAAGTACAATAAGTCACTCTTTACCTATTACTCAGTTAAAAAGTAATAACACTACTTTACTTATTGCTTGGTGTCAAAAGTAATTAGCTGCATTCCTCAATACGTTACTACATTACTTTTACAGCTCCGGAATCCAGTGTCTGTTGTTTAGCCGGAGTGCATGCTGGTTCATCCTGAAGCAGACGCTCCATTTCCAGCACCAGTGGCCACAACACAAAGTTCGCAACAGACCACAGTGTTCTTTGCGTCTTTGACTGAGACCGACTCACCGAGACGCACCTCTTTGCCACATCCTCCGTCCTTTAGCTTTTTGCCTGGTAGCACGCGTACACGTCATCACAAGATCTAGGATGAAAACCAATTGTGTTCTGTCAACATAGTAACGCCGCATTAATTAATATAGTAACTGTAATGATATAAGTGACTTTGAAATTGTTACTGGGTAAAGAATAATAGTACAGTATTATATTACTGAGTAACGCGTTCACACTGCTTCACACTGGTCAGATAAAGGATGATGATGACGAGAACATACATTGGGTGAAAATGAACAGCCTCGGTTCCCAGCATCCCTCTGTGCTCCTGACATTGATTTCTTTCAACACCTCCCTGTTGAAGTCAACACCGCCCACGTCCAATTGCTTCACTCCAGCATAAAGACACAATCGCAAAATGGTGTACGTACATTTAACTTGGGTTTGCCCACAGTAGACTTCTCGTTTGGAGCAAAGTAGCCTATTGAATGGGGTGATAAAACCATGAAAACATAATTGTCACCATCCACGACAAAAGAGAACATTTCAATTACCAGGACTAGTTTTATGAAATGAATGTAGCCTTGCTGCTTGTTGTTGTAAAGTCATCACTATGTGCCTGAAAACAGTGTCTGATGGCTGCCTGAATTCATGATGATCGGAGGAGACCCTTATAAGGGATGTGCTGCTGGCTAAAATTTAAAATCCCCCTTTAACCGTATAATGGGAAATTAAGTCTGCTCCAAGACGTTATAATTACAGCCAAACTGACCTGGCGTTGTCGACTTGCTGACAAGACAATGACTATGTTTATATGCACACAAGAAAAACCAGACTGCTGAAACAAACAGGGATTTTGTTATCTTGGAAACACGGACAGTGCCGTGACAAGCGTTTATTCCTGTCACCCTGCTCTCCCCGCCACTTTCTCTGAGGTGAACCTGTGCAAAAGAGCCTGTAAACCTTTTGAGACTTTTTTTGTTTCTTAAACCAACTAAAAAATGTTTTAGTTGTTCCACTGCGGTGAGGTCCTCTACGCCTGAACCAGGACAGAAACAATCTTTGAAAGACGTATAAAGGATACGTAAAAGAAAAGATGAAGTTGCGCCTGACAGCCAAAATCCACAGTATTTCACAGCGAAACAAAACTGTGAGTTATACAAATGCCCATGAAAAGTTCCCAGAGCCAAAGATGTTACCATCCAGTTTCTTATTTCGTTGGACGTGAATCTTCAGAATGCTCAGAGAATTTCACATTGATTGACAGTTGTACTGATGAACTACTTATATTCTTCATTAAACAAATGATCTACTGACTGTGAAGGGGTTTCTAATAGTGATGAAGCCACAAAGTATTACCACCTAACTCTGAAGATCCCTGCAGCACTTTGCTCTGTAGTGTTTTTCAGCTCATTGTTTTGGTTTCACGGCCCCGTGACTGTACTGTTTGGGTTCACTCTCACTGCCAACCCTCACACTGTAGTTTTTGACTCCAGGCATCTGTTTTCCAGTGCTCAGCACCATACAGACACTCTTCCTGACTTGTATGGTGAACTAAGCGGAGGATGTAGGAACTACAGACCCAGGTGTTTCCCTCAGGAGATGGTGGAGACCAAAAAAAACCATAGCTTAAGGAAAGTGAATATTGGAATTTGTGAGGTGACCAGAAACAAACATCTGACACCAAATGAGTGCAAACGTTGCTATGTGACTACTGGATAGGCACTTTACATGGCAGGCTTAAGATCAAATGAATCATTACATTGGTTCCCTATTTTTTCCCCAGTTATTTGACGAATGTAATGGTCTACTAATTATCTCAGCACTAAAACTAAAAGAGTGAAGCCAGTGATTGGTGGGCAGAGGTGAGATGTATTTACATACACACGTGCTGGCTCGGCTTGACTCTGTTTGACTCGGTACGTCGGCCCAACACGGCGGGATTCGATTCGATTTCCACTGCAAGAGGGCTACCTGCTCCAAGGTAAAGGTGCTTTAACCGATGACATGCCAGTATTAAGTGGTGGAAAGGGAAGCGGCTTAAACACTTTTACCTTCCTGTAATACTGTCGAAGTTCCACTAATTCTGTTAGAGACACGTGTGATTTCCTAGAAAATGTTCACAATAAAAGTCAAAAACTTTTATTATAGAGCAGTTTTCAGCATTTATTTAAAAGGGGCAATTTATAAGATATGGCCAGAATTTTGGTTTAAAACATTTTAAAAAATGAACTCACATTATTAAGAATGTGTAGAAACAATAGTGTTAAAGTTGTCACCACGCTCGCACCAAAATTAGTGCGTATGTGCAGGTTTTTTAAATGCAGGTCGACACGGTAAAAAACAGGTTTTTGACTCCTTTCCCACCGCTTTTCTTTTTTTGTTCCCTTGTGTGTCGCATTTGTCATCATGTACGCATAGTACAAACAGATAGCAGCAGATCATCTTCAGTTGTGTTGTGGTGTGTGCCGCACCGTTGGCACTGGTCGACTGTTGTCGGCGGCTTTCCAGCCGGCTGAGCATGTTGGGTCGGTTTGTCTGAGCACTAACTGACCCAACTGGCCACGGAAACCTGTCGCTTCAGAGCCTTCTGCTGACTTAGGTAACTTGATACTACCTCAAGGCGTGCACACAAATTAAATTGCGGGAGTGTACGAATGAATGAATAATTTTAAACGTGCGAGCGATTTATCTGAGCAGATGAAATTACAGAAATGTTGCATTTGATACCTGCCAGGCTTCTACACTGGCCCACGCTGTCAGACAAAATCCAACAAAATCTAAATAACCAGTTTATTCCAGCAGAATCCCAACCTCTGATAATCAGGTTTTGCTTAATCCCTTAACCTCGTTAAAGAAGGCAGGTTTCTAATTTACGCGACATTTCGGAGATGAGGCCACGGCTGAAAGCGGAGAATAATCCGATTTCTTGAGTGCACGTGAAGGGAGCGAGCGTGTGACAGACTCAGATCAGAGCAGAACATTTTGTCAGCCTGACACAGAGGTGATGATTAAGACCGAGGTGTCAACAGGCTGCGGATTGGCCAGACAGTGCATGTGTGGACAGCGTTTGTGTGTGTGTGTGTGTGTGTGTGTGTCAAGGGGGAGGGGAAGTGTGCAATCACCTAACCTATGGCGAACTCACGAGTGCACCGTTTGCGCCTGAAGACACTTCCTCTCCAAATTGCACGCTGTCACACACACACACACACACACACACACACACACACACACCAACAAACACATTCAGCTGATGAGATGTTTTGTGAAGGGCTCCTCCTCAGCAGAGGTGGCACAAGCCTTTTAGCAGCTACTTATGACCCTCCGTCCCCTACAATACACACTCACACACCGGCTCCTGGCAACCAACTCTTTCCCTCCCTCTTTATTCAAAGCTTGATTTTCTTTTCATCACGTCTGTCTCTTCCCCCTTTTCTCTCATCTCCACCTCTCTACTCTGCTGGATGCTCTTGTTTGCGTCAAATCCACCTCCTTCCCTCGAGGCTTCTCTCTCTCCCTCTCTCTGCTCCTCTTTGCATCTTTGTCTTCTTTCCATTATCCTCTCCCCTGCCTCTTTTCTCCTCCTCTTGTTCTATCTCTATCTCTCCCTCTCCCCCCTTCCATTGGCCTCCCCCCTTTTTTCTCAATATCCCTCTCCCCTCGGTCTTTCTCCGTCCTCTATTCTCCGCCGTCTTTACAGCTCTCCTCTCCGCTTGCTCTCTTCTCCTTCTTCTCTTCTCCTCGGCGACCTCTCACCCTCTATTTTCCCCGTGCCTTTCTCTCTCCCCTTTTCTCTTTTCGCAGCCCTTTTCTCCTTCACTCTGGGTGTCGGGGCTTTGTGGAGGCTCTCAGCCCCCAGTGGGACATCCAGCGGGCGAAAAAAGAGCTGAAAAGCAAACTGTGGGACCGGAGAGGGAGGGGAGAGGAAGGGAAGGAAGAAAACAGGAGAAAGGAGGGGAAAAAGGGACGGATGGAAGCCATCTTCATGTAAAGGAGATAGACCCAATGCCCACATACAGTACAAATGTTGACTCTGGGCTGTAACGTTGACTTCATTTAATTGCGAGACCATTTCATCACCACCAGAATTTGCTTGATAATTTAGCCCATTCATAAACCTGATTGGTTTCAAATAATCTATCAGTGATTAGCCCAATTTAATCAAATTGGACCCTTTGGCTGCATTTTCCTTCGCCCTTTAGAGACCCATAAGGGGCCCATGTAGTTAGACCGCGTCTACATGCCATGTGGGACCCATGTTGTTCGAACCATATGGACGCCTCACGATGAATGCAGCTTTAGCCCGATCCTAGGCCTCATTTACCCCTCATAGGGCCCAGCATGTTGGCTGGAGATGTGACAAGTGTGGACACATTTGGTTTGGATTCACTATGTCACACACAACACGCTATGCAAAAACCCTCACAGAATATGGGTTAAAGCGCAGGTTTTATATTATGTGGTATGAAACTAAATCAGTCAACAATAAATACCATGAAACATCAGAGCGGTTGTTCCGATGAGGTCACTCACATCACCAGAGTAATTATGCTCATATCCCATGAGTCCACAGTGCACAGTTTACATCCGCTAAAAACACTCGAGGTCAATCAAGAAAGTAGTCTGTCCTTTGGGTAGCAAGGCAGAAAAGGGATGTGGAGGACAACAGCTCCACAGATCAACAATTAATATTTGCATATTTTGTGGTTTTGTTATTTCCTGTTTTGATTTGAAGTGCGTCATGTTTCCCTTTCATTTCCTCCTTTGTGTGATTTCCTGCCCCTTTTCTGAGTTCACCTGTGTCCTAATAGTTAATCAGCCCTTGTGTACGCTGCCTGTGTCAGTTCGTTGAGTTTCCCCCGTTGAGTTCCCCCTATGTTGTGTTCCTGGCTTATTTCCTTGTGTTATTCCTGGTTTGAACTTTGATTTTGATTTGTATTTTCTTGTTGGGTTGAACTTTGTTGTTTCCTGGTTTTCTCCGGTTTTGTTTTTTGCCTTCACCTGCCTCGTGTTGTTGCCTTCTTTTATGGATTTTGGATTTAATGGACTTTGGTTTTCAGCTTTTATTTAATTAAAGCTCGCTTTTTGTTCCTTATCTGCCGCCTTGTGTGTCTTGCGTTTTAGTCCTATTCTGTGTGAATTCTGACATCTGACCATTAAGCTACACAAATCAATATTATGTGAGGAATCTTTTCAATTTCAACTCAGCAAAAAGCTCAGATAAAGCTACTGTAAGCAGGCTGCCTACTACTAAATAATAGCCAGATAATGTTGGAATCTAAAGATCCAAATATTTGGTGGAGCTAAATATAGGTTGTGTATTGGACTTAAGATATGAATACATGGCAAACTACACCACTTTCTGGGGTCCGCTTGGAGAATGCCTTCCATACATGACACAAGACACAAGATGTAAAGTATAATTTCATGGTAGTTGGCCATTTTTACAACCTTTATTTTCCATAACCACACATTATTTTATAGTTGCCACACTCTACTGTCCAAACATTAGTCATTTAAAAAAAGGTTGGCAATGGACCAGCAAGGTATTCTAGAGGTTCAAATACACGGTATGTAACTTCTGCTGCTATTCGAACAATGAAAACCAAAGACGTAGCTTGATGCCGTTTGTGAAGCAGCGTTGGATCATGGGAGTTGTTTTCTTCATGATTAAACTAACACCATTGAAGATTAAAATCAATCTGAAGAGACTGAGGCAGAAATGTTCACGGACAAGGCAATTATGTTATAGTTTTATACACATTATGTTTAATCACATTCACTAACATCACAATCACTTCCTTCCTATGATGTATCGTCTGACGTGTTCCTGGAAGTTACGGTGACGGGCGACCAAATGAAAACACCTTACCTCGAGGGAGACAATGGACTTCTCTGGGTTTGAACATCATTTTTAGATGTTTCGATGCGGAAATGTTACGTGTTATATCTTCGAGACACCGTCCCATGAACTGCAACATCCCTGCTCAGGTGGGGGGAACTTTGTTGCATGTCATTTCCCATTTCTCTGCCCATTTGCTATCAACTCTCTACTTTTAAAACTTCTATGCAGGCATAATTACACATGCATGAAAACACACTATTAAGTGTTATGGAACATTCTCCAGGGGAACTTTCTTCTCTGGCAACATGGTTGCATGGTCAAGCAACCGATGCCTAAAAACAAGGAAAATTCTACTCTAGTGTAACTAGACTCAACTAAAAAACTAAATTCTTAGAACAAATTGCCTTAACCCAAGCAAAATACTTTTGGCAATCTTTAATTTTTATAATTTCTTGACTCTCACTGACTGGAAGACCTTACAATTGATTTCCTCTAATTCTGTTGTAGAACATATCATTTAATTTGCCATAATGATCTCGTCACGATGACTTGAACATCAAGCGCCCATGGTCCTCTCCCAGTTGGACATGTCCTGTGATGTCTGGACGGCACCTTAATCAGCTGCCCAAAGGATCTCAACTGGCTTCTTTCAAAGGGAAGGAACAGCAGCGTTTTTTTACTGTGAACTCCAGGCACAGGAAACCAATTTCATCCTGCTTTTTACCGCAATCTCATTCCTTTCAGCAGCGACCAAATGAATGACATCACGGACAGAGGTGCCCAAAATGAGTAGCGTCTAACATAAAAAGTACGTGTAATTAAGTGTTGTGGCAAGTCAATTGATTGGAGGCCATGTCGTGAGACAAAAAGGGGAACATGAGCTAAAGAAAGGTGAAAGTTGAGACAGAACATAAACACATTTTTACCTCTGATTTCAGCCCTCCACTCATCTCCTTCTACTCCAGCAAAATAGACACCCATCAAACCGGAGAGAGTTATGTTGGAAATTGCAGACATTACTTCAAAGCTACACAAATCAGTCTGTCCCCTATCCTGTCTTTCTGTCCCCCAACCCCCCGACTCTCCCCTCTGCCCATTTCTCTCTCTGCGTGGGCTCATTGGGCCCTGATTGGAGTGTGTGTGATGTCTCTAATGGTGATAGGGGGGTGATTTGGAGTGTGTGTGTGTGTGTGTCTGCGTGTCTGTTTGTGTGTGTGTGTGTTAGGATGTGATTTCACACCCAGCAGCCTTATGGTCTCATCAGCCACCATATCGGCCAAATGGCTTGTGTGAGTTGAAGACATAGTTCGCCCCGTGTGTGTGTGTGTGTGTGTGTGTGTGTGTGTGTGTCATACGGTGCGCACATTAGCTGACGTGGTGTTTGCTTGAATGCATCCTGCTGTTTGCGTGTTTGCTTATTATTTGAATGTGTATATGTCATTGTGCCCGTGTGTGTGTGTGTGTGTGTGTGTGTGTGTGTGTGTGTGTGTGTTTGTTGTTCTTTGCTCTCTCATTTGCATGTTCAAACAGGATTAAGTGTATTGAGAGAATCAGCAATAAACAGTCCTTTGACAGGAGACAAATACACCAGATTAGCATTGCAGATCAGATAACATCAAGGAGGGAAGCTAGCTCTCGCCCTGTTAATGTCTTTGTTGTGTGTGCGTGCATGTGTGTGTGTGTGTGTGTGTGTGTGTGTGTGTGTGTGACTAAACTAAAGCGGGAGTTTTGCTTCTCTGTCCAGGTATTGAGGAACTGTCGTAGCTGCGAAGGTCACCGGAGGGTGTTGATTTCACGTTACTGGAATTTCTATCTTCGATATGAGACCTTGAAAAGTTCCTATTGAGAAATATTCTACCAGTTTCAGTACCAAAGGGAAAAATTGTGACACGACATAAAGGACGTCAAAAGATGAATACGACAATGTGAGGCTGGTACATGTCAACGAGGTCCTACTTTTTCTTTTCGTGGCAGGTCACGGAGAACCGCAGAATTTTTGCCTTTATGTTGAGCTTTAAAAAACATTACATTACATTTTCTGATTAAATGACCTTTAAAATGAAGTGAATAGTGCCGTGAGTTAAGCACAACAGCATTGAGGTTAAAATACCTCTGAGCACATTCAAAGTTTTCCAGTCTATCGAGATTCCTAGGGCCTGATAGCTCTTTGGTGGATCAGCTTGGCTCGGAGAATTGCAAATGGCTGTAGGACGAAGAGCAGGACAACACACACAATAGTTTTATTGCCACATGTATTGTTTTAGCATATTGGGTAAGCACTAGCCTACTCTGTATGGGCAGGTTTTGTGTCCTTTGCCTCCCTCGTTCATGTGCCTCAAATGCAAAGCACTCCTGTTGATTTCTTTCCCACGGAGGTTCTGAACTGGCCAACGTTAATGAACTAATGCTAAGCTAACCGTAGCAAATGAGACACGTGACAAAAAAATGGAGGCGCTGTGACTGTGAGGAGGCAAGGGAAGACCCTGTGTGTGAACTTACTGTCAGAGAGAAGAGAGAACGATAAAGTGCAGCTGGTACCAGTGTATTGATGCTGAAGAAAATGAATATCCAAACAATTTAAAATGTTCAGAATCAACATGTATTAAAAAAAATCTGTATTTTTGAAAACACTACTGGAATTTCTCAAAATGTGGAGAGCACTTGTACTTAATGTAGTCGGTCAGCTTCAGCTGCTGCAGTTTTCTCTTATGTTTCTGACAATGGGTACTGAAGACAACATATAGAATAGTTGAAGAGAGGCATAGTTATCTAATTTACAATAGTGCAATATAAATCTCTAGCTAGCGATTCAACATATGTCATTCAGTGACATGAAAGTATGGACACAATTATTTCGGTTTATTCCTGAAAATATGCTTGCAAGTCTTTCAGCAGAATACCTGAAAAGTTTTTACTGTATTCTCCGTGAAGTTCGGTGGCCAGATCAAGCTTGTAACAGTAATACAGGAAAAAAAAGAAATATCAATGCTTCAGAGGCCAAGACATCTTGACCTTGGTCTCCAGTATGGCTCAAGCTCTTTCAAGACTCAGTCTAAAACCCAACCTGAGCTGACCCTCATGACATCTTCAGGGTTTTTTTCGTCAGTCTTTAGAGCTGCCTCCAGATTTATACACAGTATAACTGCTTTTACTGGCCATCAGTACTCCTCGAGGCACGTAAACGTCATGTGTAAAATCGGTAGAGTGCCATTTTAGATAATGTAATAATGAAACTGGCAGAAGTGGCATTGTGACATCTCATTGCAGGTCAGTGTTTAAACCACATTGCCGTACACATGAACACACACTGCGTTAACAAAGAGTAATTAACCAATCAGAGCTGTGAAATGTATTTTCTCTGTTTGGTCATCTGGCAAATGAAATCTGACAAGCAGTGAAATTGTGTGTGTGTGTGTTTTTCTTTGTGCACTGTATACACGCTGATACAATGGGTAGTTACATCGCTTGCATGGGGACGACATCCACACGTGTAAGCCAATGCCTTGGTGTTTGTGTGTTTATATGCGGGGGATTTCTCATGTTCACCTGAGGTGGTGTTTCATCATCATGGAGACCTGCTGTAAATAAATGATCACGCTCATCATACAACATTTACCAACAGAACAAGCTCGCTGTACCAGCCTGCACACACCTTCTACTCTGTCTTCTGTTGCTGTAATGAACCAGATCTGTAACAGCCAGGACAACAAAACAATGCAGATGGAATCATAATCTCCATTGTGCTGTGGAAGAAGAATAGGCTTGGCCCATTAAATTCCCTGGATCCATCCTCTATTGAAGTTGCGTTGAAATCCATTCAGTAGGTTTTTTTTCAGTCCTGCTGAAATACCAACCAACCAATCAACCCACGATTGTTACTGGTGAAAACATAACCTCCTAGGTTAGGGAGGTTTTGTTTTGACTAGTTAAAAGAACAAATGCTCAAACCAAACCAAAGCACATTATTTCAGTATATAACCATGTGCACATCCTTGGTTTTCACACAGTTTTGTGACCTCTCAACAACATAGAGAACAATAGTCGGACTTGTTCCCCTTCTGCGGGTCAAACGCAAACTGAACATGGTCCAATAATGATCCATGACGGACCGTTCACATAGACTCAAAAGCTGAAACAGCTATATGCTGCTATCCATTGTGAGTGGGACCTGGCCTTGCAGCCTGCCGCCACCTGCTGAGCCACCGAGAATCTAAAGGCGCTCAGCATACTACAAGGGAAGGTTGACAAAAGCTCAACTTTATGTAAATGGCCACTGACACAATGTGAGCGACAACCAGATGAGAGACAATCAGGCTTGTTTTGATTGGAAGTTGTTTACTACTCTTCTCCACAAGACAAGTGGGGGGATCGCTTTCAATGCAGATACGGCATGATAATGCCAATCAGTCTTGCCCGCTTAGGCGTCTTTGTATTAGAACAGATTCAATGCACACCACAAGTTAAAAAAGAAGAAAAGACAGCAAACAAAGCTATTCTCTGCTCAGGACACAAACCCTGCAACAGAAACAACTTTCTCATGTGTAGTTAAGACGGTGGGTTAACGGACGGTTAACGCAACATACAAGTTAAAGCTACATGAGAGGCCAAAAGACTTTGTATATGTGTCAGTGCACTGTGACGGCAGTGTGAGGGCGTGCCTTTAAAATCAGAGCGTATAAAACTAGATGTAAAGCACTTACTATATTATTTAGTAGAAATTGGTCTTAGTGGACTTAGTGACTGATTAATTTGCTTAACAAACTTTGGCACCCGATGACTGGTGGACAAAACACCATCGAGATCATCCCAACTCCGCTTCACCAACACTTTACTCCGTGCATGGATATTACAGTCTTTGCATGGCACCAATCTTTTGCTAGCTGTTTTGAAAAGCAACAGACATGCATCCAGTGGAATCTTAGAGTTCGCCACTGTTGGGGTTAAGTCCAGGGAGATGGAGATCCTTCTACCATCATGATTCATTTTCATTTGCACATGGAGGGGTCCATTGGCAAGATGTGCCCCTGAGTACCCTGAGAGTAGATTATCATAGGTTTGTTAATCGATTTTTAATAATTCCATTAAAAAATAACAGTGTTGCATCTTCGCAATTGGGGAAAACCTCCACCAAACATCTCAAAAACTTCACTCCAAAACCTGCTTTCTACTTTCAGTTTACCATCTTTTTCAATATGTAAGCCATCACAAGCAGCAGGGAGCATAAAATGATTTGAGCTGGCCCAACGCAGCTCACGTTTCAGAGGTTATCGAGCACATCATGAGGGTGCGCAGGGAGAAAATCCAGCTTTAAACTCTCATGTCATCGCATCGCTGCACTCTCTTCTTCACCTCAGCCACCACTTCCATCTTCATCGCCCTGAACCGTCAATTTACCCTCAGTCACCCTGCTCTCCCTGCTCCATCTCACCGGTGCACTCTATCATCTCCAGCCATCGTCTTCCCATCCACCCCCCGCTCCCCTCACCATCATCTTAATGGGGCTAACCATCACACACTCCAAAATGGATCTTGAGTTGCCGTCCCGTGAGTGTGTATATGTGTGTGCGTATGACAGTGTGTGTGTGTGTTTGTGTGTGAGGAGGGGTGCATAGGTTCCAGACCACCGCACGCAATGACAGTACCCTGGGTGGGGCCACATGCTCTGTGGCCCTCCTACTAAGCGAACTCATGCACGAACACACACTCCCTGTGAGTCCACGGCATGGTGAATGTCGCACCAGATGGCGAGCACTCGATCAGATGAGGTATCTCCATGACCCTAAACAAACCCAAGTGAGAGATTTTATGTGTGTGTGTGTGTGTGTGTGTGTGGACCTACAGTGTAGTGTGGTACTGTGTTCAGTGGAGTGTCCAAAAACAAAAAGTAAAAAACTCTGAAAGCTCTGTTATGTATTTCATTTGAAACTGCAGCCCTCATTTTATATACATAATTGCTCTGACACAACCTGACCTAAAATTCAAATCAGAAGCCAAGTCAAAGGAAGTTCCATTTATTTGTTCTGTCCATTATCAGATACAGTGCTGTTATAGTTTACAATCCAACATCAACTTTGGTACAGGACCCAGCCCAGGCTCTTTAGGAAGAAAGAAAAGACTCCCCAGAATCCTGAGGCCATTAGGAAATTCAATTCAAGGAGAGATCCCTTCTACATGGACGGCTGGGGGCTCAACACATTGAGTCCAGGTTGAGGTTTCTGGCTCTTGCTTTTCTGCGTTGTCCAGGTTCCTCCGAATGAAGGCCCAAATGTCAGGGTAAGGATCCAGCAGGGCGCACAGCAGACAGAAGTGAGGTGGGCTGCAGTGCATGATCAGCAGAAAGACAAACAGAGTCAACAAGATGCTGATCTTGGCTTGGCTTGGCTTTACAGTGCACGCTTACCTGCAATCTACAGATCATGTCCTGACTGTGAAAATGAGGGCTGGTGGGAGGAATCTACCTGAATGTCTCACTTATGAAGGAGACCCCTGGCAGGTGGAGGGCTGAGCTATCTGAGGGCGGGGCAGAGCTGTAGCTCCTCCAGAGTGACTCGCACCATAGGGTCTCTCACCAGACACATGCACAGCAGAATCTTTACGTCTTTAAAACAACAGAGAAATCAGGAGAGTCAGAGGTTTTATTGGGAAGCTGCAGTGATCCAGTGAAAAACAAAAGAAATCTGAAGAATAGATTTACTTTCATCAGAGATACTTTCTAGTATGGAACTGTGTGTGTTTCTAACCTGTGGACAGTGCACTGTTGGTATGAATGTTGTTATCAATGAAGCGTGTGGTGGTAAATTGCTCATGTCCACTCAACAATGAACTGAAGAGCGCTCCCAGCTGCCAAACAGTGGTGGGACCGTCCGAGTATGTCCCATTATCACACCACTCTGGAGGGAAGAATGCACGGGCACCTGGTGCACACATCAACAGAGGAACGGAAGGAGACGGACAGAGAGACGGAGGGACGAGACAGAAAAGGGATGAGGGGAAGCTTGGTTTAAACATGACAGTCATTACTTCAGAGATTGACAAATGAGTGAGGAGCAGAAACCTGATATCGTACCACGGAAGGAATGCTTTCAGCATGAAAGTTCAACATTGAATGTCACTTTGAGGAGACAAAGTAGATCAAACTACTCACCACTTTTACCCATCTCACAGTGTGCTTGATGGCCACCTGCCAGACAGAAATACAAATCATTTGGTTGTTACCGAGTGTAAACCCACCATGTCACCCATTGGTTTGTGGACAAGCCTTGAGTTTGCATTATGGCCGACGGCATCTGTTTTTTTTGGGAGCCAGAGGTGACCATCTTTGGACAAGAGGGTGTAGCTGTGAAGGGCGTTACTATGCCTACATCCTGACTGATTCTGACTGAGGACCCAAGGACACGCTGTGGTAGCCACATTCTAAAGCATACCGTGCTTTACAGTATTGTCTATTTTACTCTAAATTTCTACTGAGAGAATAAATCAAGTGAGAACTGGTTAAATGTCTGATTTATGTGCGCCCGAATACACTGAGCCACGGAGCGAGCTGATGGTACTTGTCTTCAAAATCAGCTAAAAACACAATTTTGATTCTGTTTCACTTCTCAGCATTCTCTTATTTATGTTTGACCCAAACCGGATTTTAAAACTGAAAATGAAAAGCGTTCTAAATCCAAGTCTTTTGTATCCCACTTACCTCTGTATGTGTTTCCTCTGGAGGACATCTCACAGATGACCTCCTCCTTGAGGCGCTGCTGAAGTTCAGGCTGAGTTCAGGTGCATCACCATCATCACTGGCCTTTCTTTTCTAAATCTTCATAGAGGAGACCTTAAACAAACTCGGGCCAGAGGGGTTGTTGATGCTACACCTGGTCTTCTTTCATGGTGGTCTGGCATCAACGCTGGCCTTTCTCTTGCCTCTCTGGGTCCTTCTTTCCTCCACTGACACCTCACTGTGTTCACTGGAGTTGGTGTGGTTGCTACACCTCATACAGTGGTTGCAGGGGTCAGTGATGTTGCCTCTTCCCTGAATCTTTGTGCTGGGTGACCCGGCAATATCGCTGTCCTTCCTTCCTCTCTTCTTCATGTTGAGTGTAAAGGAGTCTTTATTTCAGTATCCTTTATTTATTTCACTTTTGTATTTGTCAACATTGCACACATTTAAATATACTTTGGCTTCTTGCAGAGGTGTTTCCGTGCACTCCGTCTGGGTACCTGGTTAAGACGAATTAAGGGAGAAATATCAATGTGAATGTTGAGGAATAAAATTACCGTAGGGTTATAAACATGCCTCTTTATGCACAAGTTCATTGGTGGCGAAAATACCAAAGTGTTTACCATGAAGAAGACTTTGTACTGTCTGTCTTTAGTGTCTCAGTTGGAGAGGGAACGAGCTATGAAATATGTTATTTATTTTGTTGCTGGTTTTAGTTAATTACTTACCTCAGCCAAAATTTGCAGCTAATGTGTTTTTGCGAATATGCACTGAACACTTCTTTTTCTTTTGCTTATACTGTATGTGGATGGTACCTTGTAACTGAATACACATAAGGGACTGGTTTTACAATGTATAAGAATTGTCAAGTTATGTTAGGGGTAGTTTGGTGTTGTTTCTGCAACAGTGATGTGATTGTAAGGAAATATTCGTATTCTGTTTCCGTGCACAGCTCTTACAGTGTGAATGGATTTATTAAAGCCATGAAACCTCAGTCAAAGATTCCGACCATCTTCCTTCTGGGGATACTACATTGAGATTTCTCTCCATGTTTTTCTCTATAAAAGAGACTTTCTCTCACACCATTTTCCAAACATTGCTGTTTTGATGCCAAAAAAGACACTTCAACAGGCAGATGAAGTTGGCAATATCACAAATCACGTGTCTGAAAAGGTAAATACCATCAACTAAACCCTGAATTAAGTGTCCATCTACTGTACACAAACAGTCGACCTTCTAATGAAGATACTTTGAGAAATAAACTCACAAGGATCACACTGGTTGTACATTGAACTAGAAAGATAGATAGTAGCTCCTCGTCACATGTTTCATGAATTTAAATTTCCATCAGATAGTCACAGCACAGGAGCACACTCAGTGTTAGTTTTCAGGATTTGACAAACACAACAACACGACTGTGAACAATAAGTGGAGGTTCTTTACTCTCGATCTTTTCAGAGGTCAGAGTCAACAACTCAGGAGACTCAGAAGACGCTGACATTTCAAAATGAGATCAAGCCAATACAGAAACACTTGCAGATACCTGGAGAGTGTGTACTGATACAGTGAGTCTGTGTTGTGAGGGTGACCAACCTGTTCTTCTGTGAGTGTGGTGATACACTGACTGTGACCTTTAAGTGGTGAAATTCAAAGAAACAGACCAAAGTTCCCTCCAGACAGGATTATTTTATCTGTTCATACACAGATCAGCCACAACATTAAAACCACTGACAGGTGACGTGAATAACACTGACCATCTCATCACAATGCGATGTTCTGCTGGGAAACCTCGGGTGCTGGCAATCATGTGGATGCCACTTGACACCCACCACCCATCCAAACACTGTTGTGGACACCCCCTCATCACAACAACACTACTCGATGGCAGCGGCCCCCCAGCAGGACAATGTGCCCTGACACACCGCAAACACTGCTCAGGAACAGCTCGAGGAACACAATAAAGGGCCCAGGGTGTTGACCGGGCCTCCGAATTCCCCAGATCCTGATCTGATAGAGCATCTGTAAGAAATGTTGGAGCAGGTCTGATCCATGGAGGCCCCACCCCCCAACATACAGGACCCAGAGGATCCACTATTGTTGACAAGACACCACAGGACACCCTCAGAGGTCTTAAGTCCATGTCTTGACAGGTCAGAGCTGTTTTGGCTGCTCAAGGGGAACCTTCACAATATTAGGCAGGTGGTCATAATGCCTGATCGGTTATACATTATTTAGGAGAGGTCAGGTGATTCACTTAGTGTGTGTGATCCTTCTCCCCTTACCACAGTAATGATCAGTATTCTTTCACAATTATCTACTGTTTTTCACCACACTCATTGGTCCCCCATGATATGCGGTCCATTTCTGCTCAAATAACGGCTCCCAAATAAAAAACATGCAAACGATGCAAAAGTTACATTTTCACTTTTTTTTTAAAGTTTCAAGCAAAAAAAACATGTCAGTCAGTTTATGTAAATATATATTCAAGAGAGCAGAACAAGATGAGATAATAAAACACAAGGTTTTCTGTAATCCGGTAATTACAATTTTATTTCCCTAGAAAATTCAAGTGTTACACACTATTCACATATTAAATCTATCTGGTTATGAAGTGGAAATAATTTGCCCTAAGCACAATCTGAATTGCTAACCACTGAGCTTGTTTCCTGGCTGGGGCAGGGCCTTTCTGTGTGGAGTTTGCATGTTGTCTTTGGGCCTGCGTGGGTTTCCTCTGTCTGCTCCGGTCTCCCCAGCATCAACACATGTACAAAGGGTTAATTCCATGGTCCATGCCCTTGACCAAGGCCCAGATCTGGGGTTGTCCCCGGGCGTTGTACTGTGTGTTTGCTGCCCACTGCTCCTCTGGGATGGGTTCAATTCAGAGGCCAAGTTTCACCTACATTATACACTGGATGTGATAAATAGAGAATCGTCTCCTTATTAAAGGTGGAGTAAGCGATTCTGGAGAAAGATAACTGATTGTTACGTCGGTATTTGAAGACCTGGATGCGAGGGTCAGCGATCATCTATATTTCTCCAGGAACACTTTTAAACCAGGCTCAAATGAAATGACCACATATTGTTTGATCAATAAAATGCATGTCATGTTTTTTCTTATTGAATGTGTAGAACATAGGCTAGCCTATGCCATGAACAACTGTCACATTTTATTTCATTGTTGCCGGATCGAATGCCTTAGCCTGCCAAACCACTATAACAGCAAACAGCGACGAGTGAGAGAGATTTGACATGGCATTACAAGCTAACCTTCAAGTATTTTCTGAAGCCAAGCAGGTTTAATGACAGGAACGACCAAATGTCAAGACCGCTGATACCATGCATTGTTCAATAAACACAGATAATATAGGACGAGAATTTCCAGGACATTAAATCTTTCAGGACGTATGGACCGGCGACAATTTTTGGTGAATCCCTGTGACAGACACTTGTCCAACTGCACAATATTATAACAGGCAGGTTTTTTGTTGACTCCCTGACCTTTGCGACACATCTTCATACCTAAACACCTCAAAAGGTCGACTGACTGTGACTACCTGTGACTCCCCTCGGGGAAGTATATCACTGTTCTCAAAATAACATGACCGCTGCAGCATACCGTACAAGCAACAGGCACAATGGAACTTTGTCATCCCATCACAGGTTGGTCAGTGACTTAACTTAACAGAAATCAACCGATTACCTCAAAATGACCAAGTAAAGTAGACTAATAATTTTAAGTTATTAAAACTTTTTAGCCCATATAACTTGTGAAGTGTAGGTTTAGGTACTAAACCACTTGGCTGGCATCAGGAAAACATTGCGGTTGGGCTTAAAGTGGTAAATTACTTGTAAGTTACGAACGTAACTACGTTACATACATAACCTCAGTTCTGTCATGTATGTAACTTAACTTACCTACGTTACCCAGAGTAACTTACCATTGCCTTTCGCCTCTGTACTGGACAAGAACAGCGGTCTCCTCCTGGATGAAAGTGTTGTGCTTGTTTGAGCCAACCATCCTTTCCCAACCTCCTCCTTACGCAGACTTGTTTATACTTACTCACCTGATTTCTTCCTTCGCTGCCATGATAATTAAGCCTAGAGGGTGTTGCATGACAAGAAACGTCAACATGGGTCATATTAAGGTGCCTTTAGTCGACCTATACGGCCGTTTTTCTGATAAGGACGGGCTGGATCTTTCCCTGGGCGCCACCGTCAGGTCAGTGGTAACACTTAATAGAAATAACAAATATTACTGCTCCCAAAAATGGCCCCGGATCAAGGTGAAAAACTGGCCCCTACTTTCTGTCTTTGTGTACGTGTATTTGCATATACACGTGCGTTTATGCTTGCTGTGTGTTTACAGGCAGGTGATGAGCATAACCAAGCCAATAAACAAACAATATCCAATCAGGCCCAGCTGTGAAATTGTGTTTAAGTGTTTCCCTTTTCTCTTGTCAACAATGGATAAATGAATGAAATGTGACAGGCAGGGATGGATATATGTGTGTGTGTGTGTGTGTGTGTGTGTGTGTGTGTGTGTAGGGGGATGGGGAGGTTACAACACTCATAATGCTCTCCACTCTCGCTAATCACTGATAACATGAAAAGTGCAAGGTGTCAGCTCCGATCGCTCAGTGCAATTATAGGATTGGTTCACTAAGCGCACACGCACAAGCACACGCACACGCACGCACACACACACACACACACACACACACACACACACACACACACACAGACTGATGGACACAAGTACTGAGTGATGATCACATCATTGTATACGCACACACTGCTAGTGATAGGAGCAAGTGTGTGTGTGTGTGTGTATGTGTGTGTGTGTCTCTTATATTGATAATGATGTCATGTGTGGGTCATCTTGAGGCTTGAAAATCTGTCCTGTTAGTGTAATTTACAAGGATTTCACCTTTAAAGGCCACAGATGGAGAGTGTTGCCAGATTTTGGTTTTCCTTGGTGTCAGCTCTGGCGTGTCCACCGACCCGGCAGCAAGCCATTGTAGTTTGCGTTGTTTCCTCTTGTGTTTCATTTTTCACATCCCGCTGTCATTGCAGCCTTGGCCCTTCTATGCCCCTGATGATATCTCCTGTTGCAATAATCCTGTGACTAACCACACAAAAGGACCTGCACAGTTCATTATGATTTAAACAAGTCACCCGGTCGGAGAGGACAGAGCGTCTTCACCTTCTCATCAGTATTTAAAGATCTCACACTCAATATTAACAGAGAGCATACATCTTTACGCTCAAGCCCTTTCGGATCATGACCTGAATAATAACCCCCGCATTAGGATGCTAAAAAGGGTTTTTAAATTTGAATTGGAGATGTATCGACTGGAGCGAGCGTTCATTAAGACGAATGTGCATTATACACAACACCAAACACTGAACAAGTCTGTGCTGTGAGAAATCAGAGACGTTTAAAACAAAGAACAACTAACCATCATTAGAAGTTTCACTCAAAGATAAATAAAAGATAGTTCAACAGGTTTTTTTTTTGTCCATTTGCTGTTAAAAGTAGAAACACTGCAAGTTGCCATGCTAACAAGGCAAGGCGACACAGTCCTT
Source organism: Lagodon rhomboides (assembly GCA_039737535.1). Lineage (NCBI taxonomy): Eukaryota > Metazoa > Chordata > Actinopteri > Spariformes > Sparidae > Lagodon > Lagodon rhomboides. Next base: position 6,046,914 of record CM077797.1, read on the forward strand.
GTCTTTCAGCATTCAAAGGCCATGTTCAGACCTGGTATTAACAACAAGAGTGGATTACACGCCGCCTGATTTTCATGGGGTTCACTGTAGTGCAAATTGCAGGCTCTCACCTGAACAGCAGCAGATGTTTGTGAACACACTGTTTTAATCTGATGTAGCCATTGAATTAGGCCCTGTCTACACGAAAACGCTGTTGCTGATGTTTTGCATCATTTTGGCCGATCGATAGTCTGCTCCTCTGCCACTATGCTGAGCAAAAAAGGATTATGGACCACCGACTAGCCATTTTCATCTTCTTGTTGTGTTCAGTTTCTCCTTCGGCTGTCTGTTTGTATACAGCACTAAAGTTTTATGCGCATGCTCCGTCTCTTCTTCTCCATTTTTGGTGAATTTCCAGCGCCACCTATAGGCCTGGCATATGAACTACAGTGTATTGACTCGTTTACAGTGGATCCATGTGATGATCCATGGGATCTGGTCACAAGTGGTCATGCAGGACCGATGTTAATAGCAGGTCTGAACAGGGCCTAAGTTAATGTTTGACCAGCTAAAACAGATTAGTAAGATTGAAGTCCTTAATAACAAACGTTATAATGTGTGTATAGTGACAGTCATCTGTACCAAGTTAAACCTACCATGTCCTCCAGTTAGCGTGTCCTCACTTTCAAAAATGTTTTGCTGATTTCAGAGACTAGAGCACAATTCAAAGCCTGTACAGGTACTGTTCTTGTTCCCTGCCACCATCCATTACGGAAGCCAATGACAATTTAAAAATTGCATTTCAGTGTCTATTAGCACAATTGCACAACCTCAGAGAAACCTTTAATAGAATTTCAGAAGAATGCATTTACAGCTTATGAGCCGTGCTGTATTGATTTATGGTTAGCCCACACAAACAACACTTTTATTTAGAGATTAACTGAACATCTCTGATACACACACACACACACACACGCACACACACACACACACACACACACACACACACACACACACACACACACACACACACACACACACACACACACACACACACACTGCTGGGAGAACATCACATCAACATAATTTTTTCTAAACACTATTTATTACTTTTTCTTTATTCTATCATTCCCATCTCCCTAATCCCTCCACATTAATAACCGTGCGGTGTGTGGGTGACAGATGAATGTGTGCACGGATCCATATTCATACGTGGAAATGTATGGCGTTTATAGGTTCATGTGCTTGTGTGTGCGTGTGTGTGTGTTTGCCCATATTTGGAATATATCAAGGAGATGCTTGTTTGTGTGCGCGTGTGTGCGAGTGTGTTTTCCCATGCTGTTGTTCTAGGTATTAGAATGAAATGAAGTGTGAAATAAGCTTTTCTGTCTCTGGAGTGTGGCTGTGGGAAGTCCCTCCTCAACACATCGCACATGTTTACCATCTATCCCTCCATCTTTATACCCTCCCACCTTGCCCATTAGGGCCTCCACCGACGCCAACATTTGATAGTAACAAGGTGGGAATATCATGACGGATATACTGCTGATGAATAGACTCACTGAAGAGAACGGGTTAGTATAGATTGCATAATTCCCTTTAATTGGTAATCTGTTTATAAGACAAAAACAAAGGATACCAGGACCTTAAGGTACAAATGGCAAGATGTATCCATAGGACACCTGTATGTACAGCATGCAAAGTATGGCTTTACCCAAAGAGAGAGAAGGATACTAAAAAAAAAAAACAGGCAAAAACAGTGTAACACTGAGTGTAGATATCTTGGTGGGCTGAAGGTGACAACAGAAACGTCGACCCAGCACTTTACCTTCCCTGAAGAACTCAACTAGAATTTCTTACCATGAACTACCGCCCGTGATACGTTCAACGTTGCCCTTAGAAACGTCTCAGCATTTACCCTCAAATATTTTTCATTCCTATCATTCAGCTATGTAGTAACCTTCTCATTGTTGCCATGCATACTGTATCCAATGTTGCAAGAGTCCACATAGACGCAGGTCGCCACGAGTGGCAAGTCTATTGACACTGGCTTGACCTACACAAACTCCACCATTCCTGAAGGATGTAGAAAATCATGGCGAAACCACCTTTACTAAATAGCGCAGAACGATCCCTGTTGTGATTTTGCTGTTACAGTGCAGATCATTGTATAAATTAAGAAATTATTGTTTTTAAAAAGATCACATCAATTATCATAAGGTTAATGACATACAGTAGCTACGCTCCTTTTATGAACCTCTGCAGTGCATGAAAAATGTGTTTTCAGCTGTATTCGGAGCTGCACTATCCAATACTTGATATCTGTCCCTCCACCAAACTACAGACAAACAGCGTTAGCTTTTAGCTGGTGAACATAGGCCAAATCTTGATGATGTCCCGCTAACATCCCCCAACAACATTTGCATTTTGGAGATATGAGAAATCTGTCGTCATTTTCAGCCGTAACTGAAATGTTTAAAGATATATAGCAAAACACAACAGTCCAACCTATCTGACGTTTCCACTCTACTTATTTTATGCTCTGCTTTGCTTTGCCACTGGCTTTGATATCTGCTCAACAGAAACATTTCAGACTAACTGCTAGTTTGGGGTAAACTCAAGCAGCCGTTTTCTTCAGTCTGTGGCCCAAACAGGCAAGATTGTCCAAATGATCTCCAAACAAATATTAATGAAACTGTTGTTATTAATGAGACAGTAAAGCATCAAACAGACATTTATGATGAATGACAAATAAACACTTTGATATAAGTGTATAATGTGATGTGTAAGGTATAAGTTAATGTGTGATGCAGCGTTTTTTTACCCGGAAGTTACTGTAAACAGATACTGTGACTCGTTCTATAGCGGAGCATTTAGTAGCTAAAGAGCCCCATATTTCCTTCAGGAGTGGGTAAAGAGCAAACTAGAGACCATCTTGCAATGGGTATCAGTCCAGCCACAAAGCCTGTCAACATGTTGACGTGTTCCAGCCCATGAGCACTCAGTCGTCATCACTACATTATTAAATGAGTACCCAGTCCTCTTGGGTCAGACCACTCCCATCTTTGAATTCATCCTTCACAACAACAGTGGCAGCTCCTCAAGAGATTAGTTTAGATGCTGCTGCCATCTGAACTGGATGGTTTTTCTTCACGGAAAGAAGAGCAAAGAACAACACTGAAGGCTTTTCTTCGTGGAGAAGATGCTTTCACTTTTCTCCTGATCGGCTTTTCTACCGCATCATACGGTGTGATGATCTGATTGGTTGAAGTTAGCCTCGGATGGATGGGGATAGATGAATGCTAACGTCGCTCTGTGTCTGCTTTATAGCAGCGTTCCTTCTATCCTGGTCCTTGAGGTCCCATGCCCTGCATGTTTAGGTAGCTCCCCGCCCCAGCACAGCCAATTCCAAAGAATGGGCCATAATCTGACTTCAGCAGAGCTTGATGACGAGCTGATCATTCGAATCAGGTGTACACTTAGGTGGTCATTTTTCCCAAGAGGAAAGGCTTGGTTATAAGTCAGCTGTTTCAGTTCTGCCCCAGCATGGTAGAAAACACATGTCATAAGTGATAAACCCTCAATGTCGAAGTGTTTTTTAAAACATTTTGGAGGAAACGACTGATGACAATAGCACGATTTGCCTTGAAAAATCCTTTAACTCTGGCTGCAGTCAGCTCTGCCCACGTGAGTCGACTGCCTGTTGTATGCTTGTCATTTCACCGCCGCACAGAATAAGACGCGCTGTAACTAATTCTCATTCATTTTGCGAGGAGCTAGAAGAGTTTGTCGTGAGACTGAGCGGTTTAGCGTTCGTTCCTTTGTGAAGTCACCGCAGGAATGTGAACATGTACTCGGCACTCAAATGGAAGTAAAAGAGATTAATGGAGAAAATACTCCGAGTTCGGCAAAGACATGTGTGTGTGTGGACTCTGAGCAGTATGAGTCGGACATCGTTAATATCAGTGCCTTTTATTTGGCTTTAAACATTGATGCACCAGTTGCTTTCCAGGGTGCCATCTGTTCTGTTCAGACGAACGGTGAAGATATCATCCTTGATTCCTATCGAATCAGGTTTTCCTTTGAATTTAGGTCCTTAAATCAGCAACAGTTTAACAACATGATCCCAACGTTTCTCCGAAAAGCAGCAGCAAAATCCAGTCAAATCATGGAAGAATATTCCATACTACGGAGACATCATAATATGGTAGTAAAAGTACAGAACTGTGGCCACTTACACCCCGGATTGCAATTTCCAGCCTGATGTGTGCAGTGGATTACATTTTTAATCCCCAACCGTGTCCCTGAGGGCCAGTGCTCCAACCCAACACTGGATCTCCATTAGTCAAAACCTCCAGAGGAACGTCGTGGCCTCACCTTGCCCCAAGGCTCTGCTCCAGTTTTCATTTATTGGCAGAGGACAGACAAAGACACTTGTCAGCATCAGCACACACACACAACACATAGCCATTCAGAACAGTGGGTGGGTGGAAGGTACAGTGTGTGTTTTTTTTTAAATCCCGAAAACAAAAAGAAACTGCCTCTCTCTACTCAGTCTCGGTGCTTTTGAAAAATAAAAAAAATATTAATATCCGCGATGCTGCGGGGAGAATGCTACCTGCCAACGAGCCCACGTTTTCGCTCAGGCAACTGCGACGCACTCCTAATCAGAATTTGGATGCATGCTAATGAACACAGCGTGCAGATGGGAGGTGACAGGGCTGCAAATTATTAATTTCCACTCTGATGCACAATACCTAAAGTCAGCCTGCCGCTGATAAATTTATCAACATCAGACGCTACAAATTTAAAACCCCGGCGACTCACACTTTTTCCTCCCGTGTCTTTGTTTCCTCTCCTCCGTTGGCGTCTACCCCTCCTCACCTCTCCTCCTCCTCCTTGTCCTCTCCAGCTGTTAAACCAATTAAATGCTCACAGAGGGTAGACTGCCCACTCTCCTGTTGAGAAAAATACATGCAATAAAAGCCTTCTCTGCGCACAGCTATTGTGCGACGGCGATGCCGCCATCTTTAATTATGGCCTACGCCCCCACCCTTCTCCTCGCTGAATAGAAGTGGGCTGTAGGTACAGACAGCCACTGGCACTGGATCAGGTTTTTGTGTTTTGTGTTGAGCGAGCGGCTAAAAGGAGGTGAGCTGGTGGATGGTGCCGGGGTTGCACTGCAGAATGGTTTGTGAATCGCTGGTCGCGGGTTGGAAACTTGGGTGTTTTGGAGGACCAAGTGAAATGGTCGAAAACCCTTCGGAGAAAACACGGGGAAGAAAGTATAATCATAGGTAAAATATTTATATGTATAATTTGCACTCTGACTATACCAATCTGTGCAACAAAATGGAGTCGGGAAAGAGGAATTCAGGAGAAGAAGAGTGATGCAGAGTGCGTGGGAGTGAAAGCGAGCGAATGGATGTAGGAGATTGAGAGAGGAGAGACAAGGTTAACTGTCAGTTTTATGGCTTGGTGAAAAAAAGAAAGGGCATCAGTAAAAGCTTAGAGCTGGAGACAGAAACGCCGTGGAAAAAAAAAAGATGTGGTGGGGTGATGGTGTGGTGAGGGGGGTAGTAGGGGGGGTCTACAAGAGCGATAATATCAGAAAGAGAAAGGCAAATGGGGGCGTAGAGAGGCCCGTGCTCCTCCCAGTGCCCTGTGCCTTGAGGGGGGACCCAGGGCAGGTCTGGGGAATGTGAGGCATGACGGGGGGAACAAAGCCGACTACTGTCCCCCAGAGAGAGGCCTTGTTCTGGGCCAGGGGGGTACAAGAAGTCAGCCGCTTAAATGTATGAATGGACGGATGGAGGGCTGACCGGCTGTCTGGGTGGATGCTGGTTCCCCCGTCAGGCAGGCTGGTTGTCCTGCTTGCCCACAGAGCAGGCATGTAAGGGAACCGGGGCAGGTCCAGGGAATGCAAGGCATGATAGGGGAACAATGCCGGCTACTGTCCCCTGGAGAGAGGTCCTGTCCTGGGCTGCAGGGCACGAGGAGTCAGCCTCTCCGGATGGATGGGGAGATGGATTAATGGATGGTCGGCTAGTTTGCTGACTGACGAGAAAGAAGGCCGACGATGTCTGATTCTTTTTGACTCAAACCTTACAAAATGTTATGTGCTAAGGAATTCATTCAAGCTCTTAAGATGCTATCGCCGAGGCTTGGGGTTTTCCCAAGGGATTGTAGATCAGGTCGGCCGCCATCCGAGCTTTAGACTGAATAGGTACCCAATTTTTCTTTTTTTATTATTGTAGCCTTTAGGCCCGTCTATCTGCGGCATATATGTGCCTTGCAGGCTCGCCGTGACGTGATGACGGTGGACGCGTCACAGTACGAACGAGTAAAGCCTGCGTGGTCTCAGTCCGCAAGTCCAGAGGGTGGAAACTTTGATTCAGCCGGTGTCTGCACACCATGGCCAAAGATGAACTGTTAAGGGAAGAATCACTTTGTATCATACTGATATTATTCAGATAGTATTTGTGATTTTAAGGCATTTTTTTTGTATCACTGAGAGAATGAATGAGCGAATTGAGAGTGAGTCATTTCTCTACTGTAACCATATGGGATCAGATGCATTATACGACATTCAAAGAAGTGTATTGTGCACACATGCATACGCAAATACATAGAAATTGGATTCCATGTCAAAAAAGTTCACTCCCTCTAACTTCCTGTCTCTAACTCCCCTCTGTTGTAACTGCGTGACCGGCTGAATGCAGGACTGTAAGCATATTCATACAGGGCTATTCTGTACGTAGGACTGACTGTAGGAGTGAATGCAGAACTCATTGCAGGACTGAAAGCCGGAGCAAATGTAGAACTCATTGTAAGGTTGAATAATGTAGAAGGGAAAGAAGGACTGAATGACACAGTAGTGCCAGCAAACTATAGTCATTTTGACAATACAGCTCATTATTCTAGAAAACACCACATGCTTCATCCGCCGGCACACGGTTCTTTACCTTACAGCTGCGAAAAAGGCCATTATTACTTTTATGAAATAATAAAATCATATGGATGAAATACGGTGTGAGAAAGTATAAGAGATGACACTCCTTTGTTCCAACAGGCTTTAATCCGTCCGACCATTCATTTACTAAAATGTTTATCCTGTTCAAGGTTGCAGTGGGATGGATCTGATCCAATACACTTGGTTGAAGGCAAGCAGGGTCAACAATAAATCACGTAAAGACATTTAACTTGAAAAGCCCATTTAAAAGCAACACGAGCTGACCGGAGTGTTTTTACCGATTTGCAATGAAGGGTTACAGTAGCTTATGTGCAAGATTGTGCATCACAGATAGAGAGTTCAAATGAATTAAAATGTCTTTGAGAAGGGACTTTTCAATTCAAGTGTCAATTGTGGGGGCATCTCTGTTATCAGGGGGGGTGTTGTTCACAGTCCAAGGCCCACAGCAGCTTAGGCTCAATGCTCCTCGCTGCCAATAACTTAAGGTCAGATCATCTCAGGGATGTGGAGGAGGCCTTGGGTTACCGACAGTATTGTAAAGGATAGGCCAAGGCCTCCTCCACATCCCTGAGATGATCTGACCTTAAGTTCAGATCATCTCAGGGATGTGGAGGAGGCCTTGGGTTACAGACAGTATTGTAAAGGATAGGCGGGTAGGTTGATGTCTACTAATAATGTAGGTTAACATAACTAATAATGTGGGTTAACATAAAAAAAGTGTCTTTTTCTTTTTTGCTTTGGCCCTTCATCTACAATAGCACAAAATGGATCTTTTCATAATGCTCTCCTAAATGGTGATATTTGAAAACAGTCCTTTGTGGAGGAGTTTATTGGAATAAAAGAGCCTTTCGAAAACAGATTAAAAGTGTTATTATGTTGTGACAAACTTTGCACAACCATGGCATGGTTATGTCTGCTTTTCTCCAATGTTACGAAACCAACACTGTGTTGCAAAGGAATAAATTTGAAGAAACCCAAGATGTTAATTCATGGTGATGAACAATGTTGGCTCTCCCCTCTGCCCACAGCTTTCTAACATTTCAATCAGGAGATTGTTTGTAACTCCCCAATCCAGTGAGCAAGCCCACTTCACACAGTGGTTGGCCAGGTCTGTGAAGGTGAGATGGTAAGCAGGGTCAGATATTATATCTGCAGCTCTCCTTGTTCATTCTTCACACAACTCTTTGCAGCACAATTTGGTTGTATATAGGTGTACACCATTATCCCAATATTGTAAATGGCCGGAATGTGCAGATGGCTCAAAAAGTATAGGGGGGAGCATAACTGCTTACTGCAGCTCACTGTAATGGACTTGCAACTAGCTGAAGCTATCTTTAGCAGTAATCACTAGTAGTAGCTCAGTGCGCCTTTGTTCTAAGTGATCCTATCAGCTGAGTGAACACGGCTGGACACCAGACTGGGACTGAATCATCAACAGCAAAGCTGATTTGCAGCAGTTCTGAACTGGACTATGACTCCAGGGACAAAAAGACATGACAGGAGTGGACAGTAGAGGCTGGGGTGGGCGATACCAAATAACACAAGGCCAATATCACCAATTTAGATATCGATAATTTTTCTTTAAAAAAACACAGTTTTTTAAGGCAAATACGAAATTTTGAAAAAATAACTAGGTCTAAAGCCTATGATTGACTCCATGTAGCCATATAAGATTCCTTCACCTTTTACAGTTACACTAAAAGGCAGGGCCGACTCTTGACATAGGCCATATAGACAGTCCCCTAGAGCGCCGCATGCTGGAGGAGCACTGACTGTGCTGATAGTGGGGGGTTGCATCTGAGGTCAGAGGGGGAGAGAGCAGCAGGCCTGACTGACAGGTGTCAGATTATAGGTTTCTAATTTACATTTCAAGGTCCGAAAACAGAGGAAAGAGGAGGAGACCTAGACGGAGTCGAACATCAGCACTGAGCTCAACGGTGTTTAGAGCTGGCATGAACTGAGGATTCATTTCAACCAAATCAGAGGTGATTGAGGAAAAGACAAACCAAGACTGTTTTGGTGACTTTTATTTTGTTTATGACGAGTTTGAATGAAATGTGTTTTATGACAAGTTCAGGAGGTTATTAAGTTTGTGTAGTTCGATGAAAGAGGGAAACCTAATTTCAGAAAGTGCATTTTTCTGTTAGAAAAACATGCATAAAAAATGTTTATCTTGTGTTCTTATTGGACTAAGTAACAAAACTCAAGTTGTATCTATGGGGCTTATTGGACTATCACCATTTGTAGTGCAAAGAGGTGCACTACAAACTTCACAAGTCATCTCTGTAACACAGTACATAGGCATCTTTGACATAACGTCAACACTTGTTTCAGTTGATAATGTTAGTCCATTTTCTGAGTGTCTCAAACTAAAAATTTTGTCCGTATGTTACAAATTGCTCTTTTAAATGGTTAACACATCCGGGAAATTTCTGTGACGTCAGGCATTACATTCTGCCTTCAAGTGTCGCCATTCAGTCACATAGTCAGACAACATGTTGGACAAACTAGTTTGTTTTCAAAGCCTTTATCTTGAAATCCTCTCCAGGTTACAGGGGTAATACTAGAGGGTATTTTACATAATTTGATACTGAACTAGTTCTTACAGCTTTCCAAGGCCCAATCCCATTTCCAAGTTTTACCCTAAGCCTTCTTTTCCGAGTGATCTCTTTGCCCTTCAGAACAGAGTTACAAGGGGTAGTGGTTGAAATCCCCCCCTATGAAATGGGACAACACTTCAAGATCCTCATACATCATCAGTTGATGTTGATGGTGTTTACTTTATGACCGGACATCTCAAACATGGCGTCGTCCACTGTGGTTATATCTCTCGTGTGACTGTGGCAATCCCGCTATTATCACGATGCCATTTGCAGTTTATCTGATGGAGACAGAGAGGCATGGATGCTCACAATTGATTCAAAACTTCACACCATCAATCGGGTGATCAAATCAAAAAGAACACCGGCGGCTAACATTAGCAACCTGTGCTCCTACCTTGTCAGTCTACACTGATATTAGAGGAGCAATACATGGTGCGGCAACTTCACTGATGGACTTACATTTCAGGTGCCATATACCATCTAATGGGTGGATGCAACATCTAAATGCATCAAAATGTGGGACTGTAATGCACAAACCAGCATTAACAATGTAACGTTTGCGAGCTAGCTAGTTAGCTACTGAGACACCAGCAAACTAGTGGGGATTGTTTAATGCTTGTTACAAAGTAAATGATCATATTACACTGGTTTAAAGTGTGCATCTGAAAAACTTCCACTTTGAGGGCCATGTAGCCCAATCATTTCACCCAACCCCTCTATCTCAACAAGAATTGGGACACCATCCTAACCCTAACCCCAACCATAGACTTGGACGCACAAAACGAAGATGTAGGGCTAAGTGGTAGGGGCATGGGGTGTAATGGGATTGGGCAGGTTCTGCAGAACTGCTCAGGGATGTGTTTAACTTTCTTTTTAGTAGAGGTGGGGCAAACCAACCAGTTAGTCCTAATCCTTGAAGTCTTTTCTCTTGTAAAAATGATATTCAGTTTCAGAACACTTATAATAAAGCATTAAATTACCCTTGCGTCGCTTATTCCAAGTTTGTTTTTTAATCAAACACTTGCTTATTAGTGCCTCTTTTAGTCAAAGGAGGAAATACACCCATTATTTCCAGTTTTTGCGATTTATCCTGTATATTTATGTGGATATTATTGTCTTTCTCAGGTATAATCCATTTTACGAACTGTGTAAGAATGGGGAAAAAAAGAATCTCCTAAATGCGGACATGAATATTCCCGCTGGTGGCGGAGTGCATCGTCACAGAACAAAAGAAATGAAACAGCAGAAGCACAGCGAGAGAAAGCAGGGGCTTCTTTGTCTCAGACCATAGCTATAGGCTGAAAATATATACAATTAATACTAAATTGAGCCGTGAACACAACTCCGGCTTTCTTCTCCATCCAGTTGGACTAACCACCTTTCACCAAGACTGGAGAACTTCAAGCAAATTGCCAGTGTTACCATGGTTATCACAGGTAATTCCAGGTTATTAATGCCTAATGTGCCAATCACACTGTGGTATGTCACCCCTTCATTATCCTACCCAGATTATTTTCTCTCTATCCTTTTCTTGTTTTATTATTGTCGCAATCCCTCACTCATCCCCACCGATTCACTTTCCCTTATGTCTCTCTCTATTTATTCAGGGGGTTCTTAAAGCACTGTGATTTGAGCTGCTGTGATTGAAATTGGAGCTGGGGGAAGATAGAGGTAGTTCAATGATTGAAGAAAGAAAATCAAGTTTTTTTTCAGTTTTTTAAGAACATGAAGGAAAAGGCAAACAAACAAACAGTTCTGGGTCCATTTCATAATGTCATTCACAGTCGACTAGTTGACAGAGAGGAAACTGCTGCCAGCACAGAATTTGATTATGTGTTCTGAAAGCCAGTGTTAAAGCATTTGGTGAAATGAACAGAAGCTCTGAGCACAGGTTTCATGTTGGGACAGAGTAAAAGTTGTTGATATCTTGACTGTACTGGATGAAGTTCGGAGAGTTACAGAATTTCTAGGACTCTACGAAATGTCTCTTTTTTCTATTATCTAAAACGTGACAAAGACCCTAAGGCATCAACCTGGGTCGGGCATGAAGTATAATTAATTCACAGTTGTTCAAATTGTATGATGAACAGTTTATGAGTTATTTCCAAATTAACTGTCCTACTTGTGCTGCTACGATTGTGTTTTGATGCGCAAGCTCATCCTTCAATAGCTGGTGTCGTCTTAAAGCCATTAACGATTTACTTCTTTTACAAAAAGGATTCACAAAAACCCTTCAAGTTTATTTATTCTCTTTGTTAACCAGGCTAAAGATTCTGAACGGACCAACATGGCCGCCAAATTCTCCGATCCCAATCCTGTCGATATATCAATATATGGCAAAGAACTATGCTTACCATGACTAGCTTGTTCACTAGCTAGTTAGTTAGCCACTTATAAATGAAGAGAGATGGTCCTCTCAAATAAATGGCATTGCTCTTTTGTTGAAGCAGGGAAAAGGACCTGTGTTTATATTCAGTGCCAAATGCAGGAAGTGGTTCAAGTGAAACTGTTATGCACGCGGCTGCTTGTCTCCAGGCTCCAGTGTGATCCAGTCCATTAAGATTTAATGATATGTTGGAACACCCAAAGTACAAACAAACTAAGAGGTAAACCTTTTTTTATCAAAGTTATCCTTGAAGCTATACTAGATGTATATAACAGCTTAATAATTTTGTGTTAATCATTTCGCAGTGCAGAGGCTCAGAAAAATCAACCTAGATCCTAAAAATTAAGTGGCTTTTTTGCTGTGTAATATTTGCTTTGTGTGTGGTAATGTGTGGCCAATTAATCACCCAAGAATTGTCAGGAGGTGTAAAGGCCTTCACACCTGTGGACAATTTAGAATTACTTGTAAAATTACAACACAATTGCCAGAATAAATGTTAGCTTTGTAGGTTTCTGCAAAACCACAGATACGTTTAAACTCAGTGTTTATCTTTGTTACAACTGTACGTTTGTTTAGGTTGAACTTGCCATGTCTCTCTCGTCACAAAGCTGTGCTTATGCTCTGGCTAGGTTTAAGCACAAAAAAACACTTGGTTAGGGTTAGGAAAACATCATGGTTTGGCCCAGAATACCTGTTTTGGTTGCCACGATCACAGGTGGAGATGGTCCGACTTCCCATGAAAAAAGCTGGTGTTGGTCTCCCCAAGTTGGAAAGATTCCCAGGTCTCCCAGGTAATAGCACCACCACCGTCCCTTCTACCGCCTGGTATGAACGATGGCAAATAAGCATATAATGTGAACGTGATGTGCCACATTTGGTACAAATGTCAACCATGGAAATATCTGGGGACTGCAGATGTTAACTGCTAACGTTATATCGAGGGGAAGGGGCTAAAACTTAACCTGCATGTCTTGCTGCTGAAGGACAATTGACACCTTGAGGAAACCCAGCAGGCAGACACACTCAGTGGTCCAGGTGAGATGGTTAGCTTGTGGTAATAGTCCAACACCTTGAATTAACAAATTGTTTTTGTAAATGTTAGACAATATGCAGTATTACTGAAGTGAAATTACGAACAGACAAATATGGTGTGTCTTTAGAGCGCTTTCAAGAAGCTGGACTACAGAAACACTGTGACTTAAAAAGTAGTTTCTGTGGATAGCCAGTTCATGTTATAGATTGGCTCCAAGTGTGCTTGAAGGTGAACGATTACAAGAACAGAAAGAGAAACACAACAAGGAGATGTTAACAAGCAATTACTCTCCACTTCTGGTTGCCTAGATGGAGACCAATCAGAAAGAGGCAGAATGGCCAATCAGAAACAGTAGCCTTGGAAATAGCCAATTAGGCCTGTTTGTCTGTGAGCACAAAGGAAATGATATTGCAGAGTGATTGCGCCAGTGCTGAGCTACACAAACACGCTCAAATGACACCTTGCTTGTTGCCTTCCAACCCTAATTTTCCAGGAGCGCACGATCTTGATTGCATCGGCGCCGGCAAGAGAGGACATCTCATTATTACACCAAAACAATCGCCACCTCAGAGGCAAAAAACTGAGATTTTGTTTTCATTAGGGAGCTATTGAGTCACCAGCTCTTAAGTCAAGGCCAGCACACATGCACAGACACACACACACGTGCACTGAGGCTCTGGTCTGGCAATTTTATTCAAAAGATTTGTACCTTACTCCAGTCCACTTAATGAAGCTGTAAATTTAGAGACATGAGAGCCTTTACAGTGCTCCTCTGAGAGCTGCTACAATGATCCTGGGACTGAGCTAGTTAATTAACTGATTATTTGCTTGGCTTGAAGCCACAGAGAAATGGGGTAGATGTGGAGTGAGACAAGATGGGGAGAAAAACAGAGGACACGAGGGGAGAGGACAGAGGAGGATGGAAGTACGGAGTCAGAAAAGGAAAAGGGACCACGGAGGAGAATCAGGGGGAAGGTGAAAAGAAAGTACATAGTGAGAAAGGAGCGAGATGAATTAAAGGAGAGGTACAGAGAAGAAGAAAGTGGGAAAGAGAAGGACAAGGGATGATGACAAGTGGAAAGTATTTTATGCTCTCAGTAATTGGCAAGAACAGTTAAGTAAAGACGTTAAATGAACAAGATACAGTGAGTGAGACACCATCAATAGTGCTGCTGCAATACAGCTTCCATCCACTGGTGGCAGCACTGAGTCCACTGCAGCACAGCAGCACTCAGACTGAGGAAGATATCCTGTGCCATATTCAATTTGACATGGTTTGAATTAGTTTGTATTGATTTAAATGGATGGAAAAGGCCTTATATTGTCAAAGTAAATCCCCCACATAACAAATTTCCCCCAATTTACATTATCTAAGAGATTATTTTTGTGATGAAATGAAACCCCCGGTACCTGAAATGGTCAGAGAGTATAGACTTCATGTGTGTGTTCCCTGCAGCAGCCCCTGAAAATTAGGCTGAAATTGAAAAAACATCAGTTAATAAAAATGGTACACAGCTATTTTAATCAATCCAGCGACATGAAATCTATGCTTTAAGCCAATGATATGTGATGTTCTTGTCTTGTAGCTCGCAATTATGAAATAGTTCTCCTAAATAGAGGTTTCTCTAAAATTTGAAGGTTTTGAAGATTGATTTAATCATCTTTAAACGTCATCTCACTCTGCAAAGACAGAAAGACGGGGGTTCAAAAATTGGTGTCAAACGGTCCTGGCTGTTTGATGATGTCACACATCATTTAGTATGACATCATTTTATGAGCAGCAATTTTCCTCGGCTGACTCGCCGTCCCAGAACCTCATGTAGAATGGCTGACTAGGATCGGGCTTGATTTAGACCTGACACCTGGCTCTCCAGCGTGGACTAGCCCGCCGTCTGATTTATGCAGAGTACTCTTCAGCGATAACGCCATTACTGCAGCGACAAATCCAAACTGGACGCATTTTCACTGACAGCGGATGAACAGACGACGGGGTCAGTGCTCAGCAGTCACACCTCCAACAGATGAGAGATGACGGTTGCCTACGTGAATATGGACTCTGGATATGAGTCTCAAAATGATAAAAAATTGAAATGATGTTAAATTGTAACACCTCTACAATATGTGCATGAAAAAACTGTGTACATGTTAAACTCCAGGCGACTTCACTTGCTAGTTTATACGTTCGTGAATGACTGACCTTGCCGTGCATGATTTCTTGCATTGTAAACAGATAATGTAAAATCTGAAACATATACAATTTTGAAAAGAGGAAGGCATCACCAGAAGGTTTTCTGGTCAAACAGCTGATTAGAGCACAGCCCAGTCATGGCGGCTTTGGTTTCGCGGGTTAAAAGACGTCCAGCTGTCTATTTAGATTTAGAAAACAACATTTCATTTAATGAGACGTCGACAGGTTTTCCTGGATGTCGTCCTTTTGTAAAAGCTGATCAAAGCAGTTTGAAAGTAAAACCCCTTCCATGGATTACAGTATTATTACATGGATTTGCAGTAATGGCGACTTTTTATATGTATATTTGTAATATAGCTGACAAAAATCCAGTTAGTTGTCATCCTCTCTATCACTTCCTCTTGCAATAATGGTCTTTTAATACTGACAAACATCTTTTCTCATTCATCCAGTCTTCATTTTCTGGCGGACCACACGGCCACTGCCAGTCTGCGATGGAAAACATGTGTACGTGTTGATGCTAATGAGGCTTAAACAGCGTCCAGGGAATAGAGTTGAGTGAGTACTCAGCCGAAATGAGTGTTAAGTAGAGTTAAAGTACTCCATACGAGTACAAAGTAAAGTGTCATCTAAGTAAGATGTTTCAATACCCATGCTTGTGATTGAAGGGAGAATCCCGATTGGGTAGCTGACTGAAGTTTAGAGTTTATAAAAGTTTTTTCTAAAAAGTAAAAAAAAGAAGTTCTGTAAATAGTTCTCTTTGATAATAAATGATAACTATGGCAACGTCTGGTTGGATAATTACGCTGGCTGAACAGATACAACTACATCCCTGCGCTGGAACCTTTGTAACCCTTCTCATAGAGCTAATAGGTCATATCATCTGAGTTAAGCATATTTCTAAGAGTCAAAACATTTCCATCTTACGCGGCTTCATCCGCTGCCAAACCGTGCAAAGCTCAATCCACCGACTCTCTCGCTGAAGCTGTTGCATTAATCAAAAGCCTTCCCCTGGTTGTTGAATAGACTCTTCTATTCTCCAAAGAAGCAGACCCTGACTTTTTCATGTCTAAAGTTCGCACATTATCCTTTAAATTAATGGGATACACACAAGCACACACATGCACACCGGATGGATGGATGAATGGAGACGGAAACATAGGTTCATGTTAGTATCATGTTCTTTTTATTAATTGCAGTAGCTGTAGTTCTGAGGTCTCGTTGTAACTGTAAGAGGTGTAAGGTCAGTGAACATTTACAGCTTCTTGCTGGTTCTCTTCAGCACCACGGAGCCGGCTTTGGAGGTCTAGGGAGAGAGACGGGGGGAGAAAAAAGTCAAATATTAAAGCGAGGAATACGTTATATCAGTGCCTTTTGATACCTCCTTATCGCAAGTGTAAGAAAAATGTAAATGGGGGCTGTAATACATCCCCGACGATTTCTCTGATAATCATTATAAGCATTTCCGCCTGTGACTGATGTATCTCTACAGTAAAAGACAGTCATCAGACAGATATTTTCACAGCTTCACTTACAAAATGCACTAAAAACGGCCTCCTAACCGTAATCATATGACATTTTAAATCTATCTATTAATCTAACATACGCTATTAAACACTTGCAGTCATTATCAACACTCCCTTTGAATGCTTTGTAATTTTCCTGAGATGCATAAGTTGATTCTTGAAAGTAGTAGGAATGGATCCACATGGAAAAGCAAACATGTAAGATTCAGACAATCATCTCTCACCGGCTGCGGTTTGAAAGGTTAAATACGAGGCTGCGGGGCTGCTTGTTAAGATGCAATCATTTCCTCTACTCTGCGTTTGAGGCTGTTTCTCTCGTTAGCATATGCCTGTCCCCGGCTGCAGGAATATAACATTAATGACTCTAATAATCCCCGCGGGGCGTCGAGTATAATAACCGCTGTCATCGCGCTCGCTCCTCGGCGCTAAAAGCCTCGGCGAGTCTGTTTACCTCCACGAGCTTGCCGCCGCAGATCTCGGTGGTGTGGTGGTAGTTGGGGAAGGCCACGCTCAGCTTGCCGCCCTCCATCTGCACGGTGGCCTGGAAAAAAAGGAACATTTTACGGTCACGCAGGGAACCGGGGTACGTTCCTCTTTGCTTTCAGCTCTCGACGCTTTTCCCCTCCTCACCTTGAACTTCTTGCCTCCGATGGTCTCCATGTCGCACTCCTTTCCGATGGTGAAGTTGTTGGTGACCTTGGCGTTGGTGGGGTAGACCTGGGTCCAGGAGAAGGTGTTGCCCTCCTGGGTGACCTCGGTGATCAGCTTGTAGTCGCGGCCCTTCTCGATGACGTCATCGGGGATGCCTGGAGCGGGAAAAAAGAGAGTGAGGTCACGATGGCACAAATGAGTCCAGACAATCAGAGAGGGCAGAGAAGTAAAATGTGTTAGGTGTCGTTCGATGGAGTGTGTCTCACCGAGCAGCTTGCAGAAGGCATCGTATCCCTCCTGGGTCTCAGTTTCCCATCTTCCGGCGAAGGCCATTTTTAGTGGTGTTGGTGGGTGGAGGTGTGAGAGCAGAGATGCTGAGGCAAGCTGAGGGAAGAGCGAAAAGGTACCGAGACAGAGTCTGCTCCCTGTTTATATACCCTGCACCTCTCGCCACCTCCCTCATCTGCATGTGATGACACAAGAGAGCAATTACACCTGGAGATGATGAGTACAACGGCCTACGAGGGAGAGGGCATTAACCCGCATAAACGGGCGTTTATGGAGTTCCCCGGCAGTGAGTAAAGTGCTGACTGTTCGTCAGGGCGCGCTGGTAGCTCACCTCCGGGTCAATGAACCCTCCCGCAACGGCTTTATGGTCGCGCCCTCCACTTTTACTGCCGCAGGGTCTGGAATCAAATAAAAAAAAGCTTTGTTTTAAAGCACAATCCGTCTATTTGAAGTAGTTTGTTATCTTATGCTGTGAATGGTGCGACCTGTAAAAAGGATCATCATATACTCATCCAAGGTCGTCGCCCCCGGAATGATGAAACCTGATATGAGTAATTTCAGAACTTTATAACTGAATCGTTTGTTTAAGGGGACACGAATAGACACAAGTGAGGAGCCCAAAAGTATCAAAAGTATCCACTGCCTGTCAGTTTGCTTTAGAGGTTTGAATTTACACTACTTAACGGCCGTATAACAGTGTGACTCATGCACTGCTGTGTCATCTCGTGACCCTGTCTGGTAGAGTTTAGCAGTTTAGCAATGTCAATTATTTTTGTGTTACTGTGCGCTCACTGCACAATCCTAAATAAAGTTGTGTGTAAAGGAGAAGGCTGGCTCTTTTTTCCCAGCCTGTCTCTGGTAATCGTTCACAAACCCACTGGTTCATATTGAAGACATGAATCCTCAAGTGCTCACAGAATTGTTGACACTCAGACAGAATCGACTCAACAGCGATGGAGAAGCGCTTCGCCCAGTGCAACAGTGTGGCTCATTGATGTGTCTTTAATATTCTTTGGACAACAATGGCACAAAGGATCAAGACACATCAGGGCTTTAGATACTCACACAGTACTTGTTGAGGTCAACTGATGCACACATCACCTGAGGCCTGGTGGCCAGGTCATATCATTGCAGTGGAGGTACACTGGATGCAGTGGTGGAAGCAGTTTTCAGATCCTTTACTTAGATAACAGTACTAACACCACACTGTAAAAACACTCCACTACAAGCATTCCAAACCTTACTCAGGTAAAATTATAATCAGTAAAATGTACATTAAGTTTGAAAGTAGATGTCACTGAGTGGTAAAAAGTTGCCTGTCAGTGTTTGTCTATTATTACTGCCACATTCATGTGTATCTTGCATTTTGCTGTTGTAGATGTATAAAGTTGTGCTAATTTAACTGCCTTATATGCTGTCGGGTATTCTAATATACAGCAATGCATCGACTGACATAAGATCGTCATCTGTTGTGGCTTTGCCGTTCTGTAAGGGACCACGTCTCTCCAAAACATCAGAAAAACAGCCTGTTTTCAGTTTTGAGACAGTATATTTTAATCGTAGAATTTTCTCAACCCATAAAGTCATAGGCTCCGAATAGGTTTGGAGATAACACAGGCTTTTCACTGCCAAGGAAGGTGAAAGATTGCGATCTAAAGGTAACTAGTAACTGTATGACAAATTGTATTGCAGTAAAAAGCTCAGTGTCTTCCTCTGAAATGATAAGGAGTAGAGGAATAAAGTTGTGCAAAATGGAAATACACACATTAAGAACAAAGCAACACATGGAGTGGACACCAACAAATCAAATATGTACTAAAGGGCATTACTTTATTGTGGCACAGTTATAAAATCCCAATAAATGTAGAACATAAACAGGAGATTGAGGTGGAATTAATGCCATTTATTCTTTTGTTTGTTTTTTTAAATGCTCATATCTATCAGTTGTACAACATACATTTGTGCCGCGGTGTGTTTACAGTGTGAAAATGTCTTTTAAAAGTTGGCCTGATTATGGTCAAAAGGAGGAATGTTTCATTTCTAGTTTTCATTTTTAAAAGGGCTTCTACAATGTGTTTAAAGCTGAAGCATTTTTGTACATAACTGAAACTGATACAACAGAATGCACAGAGTAATATGAATCCCGACAGATAACTAAAGAGTTCTGGCCTTAGATGTGTTGCAGCAAATTGAATAGAAACAGTAAACTTGAGAGAAAAGCCAGCACTTCTTCAATCTGCATTCTTGAAACCACAGCACGTGGCCTCACTGTTACCAGAGTTACAGTTTAATACTTGCTTGCACATACTGGTGGCCCTAAAATCGTCCATTAAGGTGACTGCATGACTGAAGCACCTTGGGCTTTTAATTCTGACAAACTGTGAATAGGTAAGAGCTTTCGATGCTGCACTTAACTGGGATCTCGCACAATGCAGCCATTTTCACCGAGCACCCGGCCGTGTTTCTAAACCACGAAAAAGTCAACACGGCCTTGGAGCTCTTTATAGATACATAAAACATCATATTGGCCAACATCCTATAAAAGACACCCACTATCTCTATCGCTCTCTTTTTTACTGTCTCTCTCACTCACTCACTCACTCACTCACATGAAAGAGGTCAGTGTGCAGAAGTGCACAAATGCGGTTTTAAAAAAAAAAAAAAAGACCCTTCTCATCAGATTTAACATGGTTGGCCCCCACGACAGCAGCTTTATAGTCTTAACAGCAGCGGGGTGAAAGTGTTCTGCAGTGTGACGTGACATCAGGCTCAGGTTGACCTTTAGTTCGCTTTGTTGGCCTAATATTCACGCCACTGTATGAACTCGCTTTGTACATTTCTTCCTTGTGGCTTATCAAGGTTAAATGTTCTATGTTAACGTTCTGCAATCATCTTAAGTTTTCCTTTATGTTCTACTACAGTGGTTTTAAAGGGTACCTTTGGTGGAATGTAACTGAGTATATTTACTCAAGCACTGTGCTGTAACTACAGTTTTTATGATAGATTAAAGGAAAAGTACCCACCTCCATGCGGATGGAAAGTTTTTCAGTCCACATTTCTGGAGCTTCACAGCAAAACAGCATTGCAACATTTGCCTAAACAGCGGAAGTAGATGGGGACTTGTTTTAAAACTTAAAAAAAAAAAAAAACATTAAATGGCTCCATACAGCTCGTCCGACGTAATCCAAGTTTCTGAAAGTCCTAAAATGATTTGAGAAGACGCTATTTACACCTTCAACATGCTGTCCAGCTGGGGAGTTTTTTTTTCGGTTGTTTCTGTAATGTTTTAAACAAGTCCCCATCTACTTCAGCTGTTTAGGAGAATGCTACAATGCTGTCTGGCTGTGAAGCTCCAGAAAGATTTTGTTAACTGTGAAACTTCACCCGACTACCAATCTGCATGGAGGTGAGTGAATCATGACTGAATATTCATTTTTGGGTGACCTTTTCCTTTAACCTACCTGTTAGTATATAAAGTGGTTAAAATCAGTACACATTAATGCATCAACAACTATGATAAAAAAGAATATATTCTTTTGAAATTGGCCATTCTGCTCTACTATATATAAATAGTCATTTGCATGCATGCTTTTATTAGCAAGGGAATATTTTACACTGTAGTAAATGATCATAGTACTTCTTCCGTCGCAGAGGTGAGAGTGGGCAGATCAGTACTTGAAGTATTATTTACTCACTCAGTCATAGTCTTGTTTGGAGACGTACTTCACACAATAAAAAAAATAAATAAATCTGTTTTGTGTTATTTTGCAGGCAAGCAATTAAAAACAGCAGGATAAATAGAAATGCTTCAGGTTAGGCATTTGATTCTTTGATAATGAAAATATATTCAGAAGTAGCTCAGTAAAAAGTATGCATTCACCTCCGTCAGCAGCTTTTAACAATAAACAGTGTCAGTTTCTGTCCCAGTATACCGCCTGGTGCTATTTCCCAGCCCTAATTTGAGGTAACTGGTGTGTAGAAATAATATCCAAACTGTAAACAAATGAAAAATACCAATTAAAAAAAAATATACGGCTATAAAGCGTCACATTTTCTCTTTCGCTGCGCCCACACCTATATTTTATTTATTTGTGCCATTGTTTGATGTCGATGAGCTGCAGTTTGTAGCTTTTACGCTTTGAAATATATTGCATGGCTTCACAGATGCAATGTATTAAAGACTTTTATCAGACGCCCAGATCTTTACCCCGTCTTTATGCTTTTATTTGAACATATATTCACTCAAACTCAATTTACCAAGCTTGTAATGCAGAAAATTAACCTTTATTACACACTGTAAATAATATATGAAAGCATATGTGCTTTTCTGTGAGTGCAGCTGACATTTAATTCGCATTGATTGCTGGTCTGACAGTAAGATGATCACCCCCTGCATTTAGATCATACTGTGGTCACATTTAGTGACTTTATCAGACATTCCGCATAATGTCCTGGAGTTATAACATTAGCAATCATTCTGTCTGTTTGTTTGGCTTGATTTGTCTCAAGGTCAAAGCAAATCCAACCATTCGAGGCGGTGAATGGCGTCCAAAGTGCAGCCGTTGAAGTTTATTGTGAAGTTGTAACCTTGTGGTTACAATTTAATAGTAGGCTGTAATTTAAACTTTTGCTGAAACGTTCCCTTTTTTTACTGAGCCTGGTTCACCGAGTGTGAATCCTCCCTGACAATGAGTAACCAGGATTATAGGCCATTACGTGATGAGTCCAATCACATCGCGATGAAGTCACGCTTTGCTTTCGCCTCTGTTCTTATTTTATGATAGGCATCTTTTCCATTCATGTGCAGAAGGAGGGGAAATAAAGACGCCGTAGCCGAGCCGATGGTGGCTGCAGAAAACAAGAGGAGAAAATACAAGAATATGAGCAAATGAACAAGGAGTTAGCGGAGAACAAGAGAGTTGGAGAGGGGGGGAGGAAGAAAAGATTCTAAAGAAAGATACATATAGATAGATTCCTTTTATCTACAGCTATAAAGAGGGGATTTGCGATGGAGGAATTAAAGGAGGGGAGGCCTTGATATGCAAATGAAGCTGCTGCTAATCAAAGCAATAAGATTAGCCTTCCAAATTGAGATG
This sequence comes from Lagodon rhomboides, assembly GCA_039737535.1. Taxonomy (NCBI): domain Eukaryota; kingdom Metazoa; phylum Chordata; class Actinopteri; order Spariformes; family Sparidae; genus Lagodon; species Lagodon rhomboides. The sequence continues at coordinate 6,069,637 of CM077797.1, forward strand.
AAGAAAGGCTCCATTATCTGGGCCGAGTGTCATGTTTAATAACGCGGAACGGCATGGTAATTCACTAGTGATGCAACTGTAGCCCATGTGTGTGCGCGTCGGCGTGTGTGTGTGTTTATGTGGGTGTGCGAGAGACTTGTCTTTGTGAGCGAGTGAGTGAGTGTGTGTGAAAGAAAGAGCGAAAGAGAAAAAATATACATATACAGAGAGAGAGAGAGAGAGAATTAAACACGTGAAAGACAAATTGTGACCTTGTCTGTGTGTGTGCGTGGTGACACCTAGCATGTGTGTGTTTGTGTGTGTGTGTGTAAGGGAGGGAGATAGCGAGAGAGGAAAGAGAGGGCGCACAAGCTAGTTCCCATGAGAAAAACAGTGTGTGTGTGTGTCTGTGTGGTGAGAGAGAGACAGTGTGTGTGTGTGTGTGCGTGCATGCTTGTCTTTGATGCAAAAGTTTTGCGCTGCGTAATTTGGAGAGATGAACATGTGGGATAATTGATTAGGCACATCATAATGCGTCAAAGTAATTCACTCAAAGAGCGAGACGGAGGCGGGCGGACTGGATCCGCTGCAGGTGACACCGCGAGGACGGCGGGACACGAGCGCGTATTCCCGTCACGTGCTGGAATGTGTGCTTGTTCAGCTGGTGGCCGAAGCTAGTTTTTTTACTGCCTCTGTCTGTAAAATCATTTCAAGGAAGTATAGTTTGTGGAAAATGATGGTCCAAAACAGGATTTATCTCTGGTTGAATGTATTGTTTCTTGGCGTACCTCTGCAGCCAATTTCTTCTTTTGGAATTGTGTTAATTAAATAGAACTAGCTCATTTACTGGCCCTCAGTATTACCAAAATGCATTTACAGCTGCCCCAATAACATTTGTATTAGTATTGTATACCCCTTTCACAGTGCACAGCAAAATGGGTAATGCTAATGCAAATCCCCTCAGTCCTTTGGGGTGTTTTAGCATCTTTTGGAGCTTTGTTGTGGTCGTGTCACCAACAGCTTTACTTTTTTTGCTTTTATCAAATGTGCTACTGGCTATATTCAGAAGGATGTTCTTAGTTAAGAACCTAAAATGCACTATAGCCCAGCGCCAACGGACAGGCGCGCTAACGTGCAACCAGCTGGTGAATGTAGAGGAGCATTTGGCGGCTAAAGAGCCAGAAATCTTTCCGAGAAATAAACTCTTTATTTTAAATGTATGACACTTAAACTTTTTGTTCAAGAAGATAATCAAACACATTTTAGCTACAGTTTTGTGTTTTTTGCGGCTTAATGACAATGCTATCGCCAGAAATAAAGACAAGCAAACAAACTACACTGCAGTCGTCACCAACACTATGCCTCATGCTACACTTTATCATAGAAACTTTATTATAAATTGATCAGTCTACAAGTTGGAAAGTGTGAGTAAGAATAGTTCGATAAGTTCCTGTGTTGGGCGTGATGACGTTCAATGCCCTCGACAACACCTGTCATCTCATTTAGCCACTTGTTAGCAACCACCCATAAAAGGGTCAAAATTCATAACTTGGGTGTTTAGTGACGTATTTCTTTGTAGCAGAGCAAAAACATGAAAATCTCTTACTGCAAGCTTGTTAACCACAAACCTTTTTTTCCAGCCTCTAATTAACCTAACATATTCAGAATACCCACTGATTTCAAGACAGCGTTTCCTGCAGCGCTCTGTGGTGGAGTCAGGAGTTGGCCAGAGACATGACCCAAATGAATGCTAATGTTCCCCCCATGTCTGACAGGCCCTGGTTCACCACAGCCACTTCTGAAGCATTTTTATTATTAATGGTTTTAAGCTTTTCATTGTTGGATACAGCCAGGTGAGTGTTTTTTCTCAAAAGTACGGCGGTATGATAGTAAAGTAAAAGGAAACAGATGGAGCAGATGGAGGGGGAAGAGGCTGTAATAATATGTTCTTTGCGCCGACGTGGCTTAATATAAGACAAGAAAAACCCACTGGTGTGCGAAAGAGGCTTCCAATTGTTTATGCTAATTATACCAGTCTATCACAACCGATTTGACCATGACTGTTGATGGCTGAAAAAATGCTGCAGAGTGCACCTTTAACTCTGAAAAGCCTGACGGGGAGAGAGCTGCCTCAGTGAGTCGGGCAGGGAGCCAATACAACCATTAAATACCGAGACAGAAATAGGCCACGGTAGCCGCCAACGGTAAGCATTCTGTTGTTGTTATCTATACCGTTCGTCAATCCAACCTGACAGCCTTACCATCCTTTGGGGAAGGAAGCGGCAGTCACTGGTGATTATGAAGCCCCCGCCGCCCCCACCTCCGCCCCTCATCCAGGGAGCCAAATTATGCCTACATTAATATTTCATATTACACAGGACTTGCGGAGAAACCACATATGTACTCAGCCCTTTGTCTTCATGTCAAATGAAATGTGCTCGGCAATCATCAAGAGGGCGAGCGGAGGTGGCGAGAGGAGGGGTGAGAGGAGGGAGGCAGGGGCGGAGGGAGACGAGGGGAGAGGATGGAGAAAAAGGGGAGGAGAAGGAGAAGAAGAAGAAGAAGAAGCGAAACCAGACAAGGAGCGGGGAGGTGAGGGAAAAGGCCAGGTGGGAACGAGTGCGGGGACGGAGGAGGGAGAATACGCAGGCAGGGGGAGTGGGGAGATACGAAAGTGAGAAAAGTAAAGAAGAGATCAGCGGAGCAGATAAAAGGCGAGCAGAGCAAAGAGGAAAGTAGAGGAAGAGAGGAGAAAGGCGGCGTGGAGAAATACCCTTTGTGCTTTAAATAATGTAAAAGAGGTGAAGGCGTACGCTGGGCTGAACAGAGGACAAAGAGGTTCGGAATACATTTGCCAGTGAACACAGTAATATTTAAAGTTAGCTTTAAATTATCCGCTGATTTACATATTATAATTTCAAGAGACGATGATGTTACTGCGAGATAGAGTCGCTGCTTAAGGTGCTCGATGTAAAAGCACTTTAAATAACAACCTATTTGATTTTACCGGTCTGAAATTGCGAGGCCTTTTTCTTTTAAAACTTTCCAAAAGTATCCGGAATTCCTCTCTGCAGGACATCTGACATTTGTTTTAATACTCTTTCTCTTTTCCAAGGAGGGAGATGAGGCGTACAGTGCTGGAAACAGGTTGTGATAACTAAGAGGGGTAAAAGTGTGAAAAATTGTCATAAATTGTGGCAAATACAGGAGAATTGTTAACCTTGGAGGAAATCGGAAAAGGGCAATGAAAAACCAGAGACTCCCGGGAAAATCGTGAGGGTTGGCAAGAACGTTCTTCATGCATTGATCGATATTGATGGTCAGCAGATATAGCCGAGGTCCCATCACAGAAAAAAAAAAAGATAGACAACCACAATATCACAGCTTCAAGAGGACCAGTGGAACAAACGTCCTTTAAGAAACGTCATTAGTTCATGAAACAAAGGGAAAGCAGGTGGTTTTCTATAACTCCAGTGTTGCTAAAATGATGCTAAACACCACCTGTACAGTCTTATTTTGTCTTCCTTTCTCTCCCTTTACCTGCACAGTCTTTTCTGTGTGACATAGTTCGTCTTCCTCCAATGGACTCCCCAAGAGTCATGTTGGAATCGTATTTTCTCAAATACTTTTGTTTTCCCTTGCATTCTTTTGTGTTCACTCAGAACGTATTCTCTTTTTTATTAGGGAACACAAAACGAATTGCCAAGTTGTTGGAAAGTCCCCACTGTGACCATCGGGCTCAATGTTCTTTCCCAAAGTCCTTGACCGGTCTTTCATTCCCTTTCCGTCTGTCACAGACACTCTCTGTATTTTAGACTTTGTCAATGTGACCTGCCAAGTCTCACAGAGGACTAAGAACAAGAATGTCAGTTAAAAGCACTGGTGAACTGGCAAAGTGGGTCATTCAGTTGTCAAACTGACCTTAAAGAGGCCTGCAAAGCTCACACTGCAGGAATAAGGCGTAAAAGAGGCCAGACTAAACTGGGACCTCACAATGACAATGCTAGAATATTCATGTTTAGCAGGTACTATATTTACCATGTCCTCCACCTTACTTTAGCATGTTAGCGTTCTCGCTAATGGCAGTTATTCAGGCTAAAAAGACTATAAACCCCTATCTATCTGAACGGGAATAGAGCCATAACTTCGCTTTCAATGGTAAGTGGGACAAAAAACCTCCATGTGTAGAATTACCAGTCAAATCTGATGAAAAACACTGAAAAAATAATGTTTTTAAATGCCCTTTTCCCACATAATACACTATTATACTACACATGTGCATCATTTCATGACACCAACTTCTTTTATAATCCACAGTGCCGTCAGCTCATCCAACCAGAGCCCTTTAACAAATGTGAGAGTTTAACCCGTAGATGCATAAGTGGGTCAAAAATGACCCGGTGAGGTCGTTTTCTTGCAATATCTTCATGATAAGAAATTGTTATCATTTCATATTCTAGCTGTACCAGCTAAAACATGTTTTTGATGTCATACTATTTAAAATTTTGATTTTTATCAACTGTGGCTGTCAGGAATATATTTATTGTGGACCAAACACTTGGCATAACCCTGGCATAAAAACACATTGATTCTTATACAGGTCATTTTTGACCCACAATGGAAAATTGTCAGGTCCAATCACTCATGCATCTGAGGGTTAAAGACTTTTACCGTGCTTTAGCATGATATCCTCCTCTCTGATGTTTATCCGGCTAGCATCCATGCAACAACACCATTGGCTGATAGGGTTTGGTTGTTTAAAAGCAGACGACTGGCTTTTGGGGGGAGAGTGGGATATCATACAGCCTCCATTTCTGGTGTTACAGACTTTTCTGTTCAGAATGCTGTTAGTGGTTTGTCTCCTCTCTTGTAGTATAGCTTAGGCTGATGGTAATGTTTTTAAAAGCGAGGATCACCAAATTGCAATACATTCTCTTGGGAACATAACAAATTTAATTCAGTCCATTCAGTAGTTGTTGGGATATTTCCCTCAAAACCAAAAATGTCAATCAGATGGTGGCACTACAGCGAAACTCAGGGGATCACCAAAGCCAGAATGATAAATCTGGGCACCAAATTGTCTATAAAACATTTCAGGGGAATCCATCCAATTGTCTTGAGATATTTCAGTTTTTGACCAAAGTGGTAGACCGATCCAACATCGCCATCCCTGGAGTCACGCCACCAGCGTGGGTAAAAAGTGACAGCTGCACCAGAAATCAATTTGGGCTAACAGGGCAAATTAGAATCAGGTTCATGCAAATATGAATCAAATCAAATAATACCCAGCGGGCCTGAGCCCCTCTGAAACAAATCTCTTTATGCCTGAGATTGTCCGACCCGCAACAAACAATAAAAGCCATAAATCAAGCTCTCTGCCTGTCAAGATAAATGGCACATCCCCCATATAACTTTGATAACGCTGATACAGGTGGCACTGGGTCCATCCCATTGTCCATAAATGGGGACGATGTCACCACCAGATGGGGCTTCTCTGGTCGAAAACAAAGAAACACATGGACACGCACATAAACACGGGACTTAAGCGATGACAGAGTGACTGATAGACTTTTTTAACAGATGTGATTAATACTCGAGGAGAGAGGGGGGGGGGGGAGACCGTCTCCTCTCCAAGAGTCTGTATTTGTGACTACTTAAGAGTTTCATGCTTAATTACACACATACAAGCACACACACACACACACACACACTTGACTGGGAGCTAGTAGCTGGTTGGTTGGCTGATTAACACTAGCTTGTCTGTGGCTGAGTGTGCTCCCATCACGGTGAGATTGCTGCAGCCTCTTGTTAACCCTCATTGTACGAAACAGCCCAGTGGCTCACCTTCAAGCACACTTATCAGCCTCTTATTCCCAAACCTCTCTCACTAGCAACAATTATGTGCATGCGTGTGTGTGTGTGTGCGTGCGTGTGTACGTATGTGTGTGAGCTTGCACGTGAGCGTGTATCTCTGTCCCTCTCGCTGGCTCGGAAGTTAGCGGCAGCAGCTTCGAGAGCGCTTCAATATCCTCTCGCTCTAACCTGATTATTAATTACGGTCTGCCTCTTGCTGACCGCAGCCCAAACACTGGCTAACAGTGTTACCAAGGAGACAGACACAAAGTCATTCACAAACAAGATTCAGGAAACGCAGATTGAAGCACGTTCACAGCACAGCGGTTGCTCTTTTATTCGCGGGCTATTCATGTCCGCGTCGACGGTGGCATTCAGAGTATCTTTTAATTAATGCGACGCCGATCGGAAGTCACTCAGATGTAAGCGAAAAAGCGTTTATGCTCGGGTGGCACCTGCAGCCAGTCTGGCATCATCTCGGAAGAGCCGTAACTCACTAAACACTCAAGATGAAACCGATCATGTGGTTGTAAAAAATTGTAAGTTGGTCAAACGTCTGCGTGCCAGAAAGTCAGCCATGCCTGAGCTGCGCGGCACTCAGCGGTAATCAACCTGGAGCTGTGCCTGCAGTAAGGCTGAGGGACATCACTCTTTAAATGGGCTCCTGGCAATCAGCAGTGTGTGTGTGTGTGTGTGTGTGTGTGTGTAGATTTGTGTGTGCGTGTGTTTATATATTTGTGTGTGCTTGTATCACACTCGTGTTGAAATGGAGAGCAGATTAAGTACTTGCCAGCAGCAAAATATGGCTTATAATGCTACACAAGTGTGCTCTCTGTTATTTTAGTACTGTCCATACGGTGCTGTATAACACACACACACACACACACACACACACACACACACACAGCCTGCAAAAAATGCTTACTGTCTGATGTCAGCCAAGTGTCAGACATCACACAGCCTTCAGAAGGGCTTTTCATCTACCAAAAACGAACGTAGGCAAAATGTGTAGTAGTTTTATCACCACAGTGAAGCGTGTTTTTCCTTTGGGAAACTAACAGCTGTGTCGAAACCTCTTCCTTCCTCATTTTACATCAGCATAGTCGATTCTTAAATATTTTTTTAAAAGTTACATTGTTTAAATCCATGTTTGCTAGCTTGCAGGCTTCTGTCTTTCTTTCTTTCTTTCTTTCTTTCTTTCTTTCTTTCTTTCTTTCTTTTCTTCTCTAACGTCAATCAGTGCAGGAATGAACAGCAGGCATGTGTGTCTTCATTTGCATGAACCGGGACCCTGGTCATACCAACATTGCTCCGTAGCACTGCTCGTGGTCAGAAACTTGCCGCTGTGGTCACCTTCCAGAGCGTCATAAAACAGCAGTTCTACAGCACGAGAAAGTTGTGAGAATCATTCCTCTGTCAGAGCTGCTTAATGGAAGATAAAGACTCAAAATTTGGAGTTTATTTTACATAGTGATCTACCAGGAATGTGCACCTGCATGTGTTTAATGGGCAGTTGCATGGTCTTTCCAAATGATATTGCACTGATTTGCAGGAAAAGATGGGGTCCACCTTTTTTTTTCCCCACACAAAACACTTTTTGCATAACCCGATCTGTCTGAACCCTCCAGAGCAGTGGTCCCATTCAAAGGAATGAAGGGCCTAAGATTGCATGTTGTCTTGATCCTTCTGGTCATGCCGTCTTGAAAGTGTACATCTCTGCGAGGGAAGCCTCTAGTTTTTTGAGGGATGAAACGGTTAAATATCTGGTTAACTTCTTCATACAGCTTTTGCAATGTTTTACAGCTGTTGATCAGAGAACGGTGTTGCTCCGTGTTGCTGCTCTGATATCGAACCTGCTCGGCAGGTTGACACTGGCAGCTTTGAAACAGCCTCATTCCCCTTCAACATTATCCATCAGAGAAATATCTCACACGAGATGGCTGCTGAGCTCGCTCCAAACATGATCCAGATCGACCACTATGTTCAACAGTTTGGCTTTCTCCAAACTCAAGCGTGATTGTGGAACAGAGGGTGAACACGCAACAGACTATACGATGGCACACATTTCATTGCTCTGATTGCCTGTATCAAGTTGCATCTGGAGGCGTTTGTGGTGCACCCATTGACAATTCCAATTGTATATCAAAAACAAACTGGGAGGCTCCAGACTAATATGCATTTTTCAAATGAGTCTGCCATCGCCAGGCTATGTCCAATTCACTGGTCTACGTTCTGTACTCCTTATGGCAGTTTTATGTGTTTACTTTGATGCACATGGGTTTTTAATTACAGTCCTGTAGCAGTGCTGTACAAAGAGCCTTTTTTCATGTCATATTTGAGATTCCCCATGCCTATGAGCAAGCATACAGAGTCTGGGAATTGATGTACAAGAATTGCACGCTGTCCACTGTAGGAAAAGGTCTATGCACCATTTTCAAGTGTCAAATACGTTGGGATTTAATTCTGTAGTCAACCCCTACTTTGTCATAGTGCTTTCCTTTTCACCAAGCGATAAAATGTCCTCGTCTGGCTTCTGTTTTCTTTGGGAGTAGTTTGAAAAACTCCCACATATGAAAGGGCGAGCCTCCGAACTTTGTCGGGAGAGGCGTTGCCACATTGTGCTGATGGGTATTAAAATGGCTCGTCTGAGTAGCTGCCTGTGGAACTTTGATTTAGTCACTTCAAAGTGCCTTTTCATGTGGCGTTCTGTTATTTAGTCTGCCCCCTGTTGAGTTTGGAACAGAGGACAGTCAAAACCAATATGCTGCTGGAGATAAAAGTGGAGAAATAGATAGTGAACAGAATGGGAATAGCTGATGATGGCAGGGGAAATATAGTGCAAAGAGGCGCAGATATTGTTAATGCAGTCACTCCTCCAATAAATCTTTCATTTGTGTCCACAAGGGGGAGTGGATGGGATCATTCCACTCAGACAATTATACCTCTCCATCATGACAGATGGAATCGGGGGGGTGGGCCAGGGTTTCCCCGTTGGTGAGAGGGATTAAAGTAGGCAGGGGGACCCTGATCTGAAAAGGGGGAGGAATACATGGAGGGTGCGGGATACAGAGCTAATGGCAGCCAACGGCTGATTGGCTGCGACTGCCAGCCAATGGGTGTAAGAGAAGAATAAAGCGACTCGAATGGTGATTAGAGTCTCTCATCTATTAGCAGCTGGGGGAAGGGAATGATGAAACAAGGGTTAATGTGTGTTGAGTGTGTTTGTGGCTTTGTACTGGATGAATGAACAGAGGGAATGAATGAATGTATTAAATGAAAGAGCCTCAGAAGTCTGCTAAACATCACTAAGTGTGTGTGTGTGCGTGTTTAAGGCGTGAATTCAGTGTATCATTCATAATAGAAAACATGCTGAAAATGTTTGAATTTATTACATTTTATTACAAATGCCTTCTCGGTTTTCAGGTGTCCCCTTACTGTATATGTTAATCACATATTTAACATGTTTCCAAATCCTTTCATCTCAGCTCTTTTCTCTCTTTCTTCACATACATATACTCTCTTTCATCTCTCGACGCCTTCCTCCCTATGTCTTCTTACTCTTCTTTTTGGCGAGGTAGCTGTGGTAGTAGAAGTTACTGAAGAGAGCGATGAGGCTGAGAGAGTAGGCCAGCACAACCATGTTCATGGAGTCGGGGAAGTCACAGTCGGCGAACAGGTTGTAGGCGGTGTGGACGGTGACTATGAAAAACTGGAGCTGGGAGAGAGACAGGCAGGAGAGAAATGACAGTGTGAGACAAGTGGCAGACTATCTGAGTGACAAAGAAACACCTCCTACACTGCAGTCTGTACGAAGACATAAAAAAACCCACCAAGCTCTCAAAGTCAAATACAGAAAATTTGGCACACGCTCAGATCAAAACTGAATCCAATATTTACTTTTCGGGAAGAAATGAAATTGCCACGGAAGCAGCAAAACATGTCAGAGGATTTCAAAGCAGAAGTGAAAACCAGTGAACAACTCATGAAACACTACTGAGCGACTCGGAAATCTGAGTCTTCTTTTCCTCTGTGGTTCTCACCGCTCCATTACACTATAAACCTATAGGCACCACGTAAACCTTGTACAACATGCTTCAAAAGACCAAATTACGGCAATGCAAGTAATACATGATGAAAGAAGAGAAAGAAGAGAGATTCATTGGGAACAACATACTCTTGTATGTTGTAGTGGTTCAAGTGAAAGACAGAGGCAGCCGAAGGCCTCCGTAAAGGGTTCTTAGCATTCTTGCTAGCTGGGCTTCCTACTATTTGAAAACCACCATTAAGGATCCTTTCAGCAGCCAACTCAAGTGTCCTTAGTATTTCTGTATCACTTTATCACACAATTTCCTCTCAAATTCTGTGACATATGGGTTGGCTGGCAAAGACTAGCTCAGTAATAGGCTTATATTAAAAAAGTAGCTAACAGCTCCAGCACAACTCTAATTGAGTCGTTCAAATACACATTTTACATATTACACTGGCAAATACACATCCAGTGTAATTGTTATAATCAAATAGTCGTTCATAGAGCCAACGGTTGACGGCTGGCAGTAAATACGCAACACAATTAGCTTGCTATTGCTTCATTGCTAGCTACCACGTGGCCCTCGTCTTGCAGGTTTACCGCGTCAGCATTTGTGTTAAAGTTAACAGAGAGAACTTTAATAGGAATAAATATAATTTTGATACAAGGCTAACTGATAAAAGAGGGATTTTGCTCCTAGTTGCTCGTTCATGCTAGCTATGACATAGAAACAACATGTAAAGCTAGCATGAGCAGCAATTACCACAGCTGAACAGACAGAGACAAGAGGGCATAAGAATTCTGCACATTATTGTCACAACATAAAGTCGGCCTGCGCTGACGACCAGTCAATATCCATATGTTTCATAGAGTCGCTATAGTAGCCTATTCAGGGCCCAGGAAGGGATTATGCGTATGAATGAACATAAGGGACGTTGAGCATCTATCCGTACCACTCGACATACACCTCCTCTTCAATGTTTATAATTACCTCTCGAAAATACAAAAGAAATCCACTCTGTCTCTCTCACACACACACAAATACAATCTTCCCAATCCACTCAAGTATCTCAGCTTCAGTTCACCAAATTGCAAAGCCAACTGTTAATGAAGGCTTAGGGGGGCAGTCTCCTCTAGGTCAGTACAATTATTGTTACATAATGGCAGTCAGTCACCATACTGACCTATATATGCTGCGGCCATATAGAAAGACAAAAACCCCAGAGGACGCATTGTCTCCTCATCAAGCTATAAGTAAAACAGATGGTCCAGTAGTTAGTGAGTAGCATCAGCGCTGCTAATCCATCCAATTATGTCCGCGGCTGCTCAGAACAATGGTGCACGGAGCACAAGGCCTCATGTTAGGCTCGTCAAAGTTCTCCAAGCTTTTACAACATTCTCGGATGAGGTTGTTGGACACATACCCGAACGGACCTAAGAGGGAAAGACTCGCCAATTTACACAAGCAGAAATACTGACCAGCTGCAGGGAGGTGAGGTAGCGTTTCCACCAGAGGTATTTGGACATGCTCGGGCCAAAAGCTGCCAGGCCGTAGTACAGATACATCGCTACATGGACCAGGGAGTTGATGAGACCAATCAGGAAAGCTGCGGACAGACACACATGATGAGCATGATCAGTGTCAGCATATGTATCAGTGTGTGTTCTGGGTTGCGTCAGCGTGTACTCACACTGGCCACCGGCCACATATTTAACCCCGGCCCACCAGTTGAAGATCATGGTGGCGTGGTGGTAGACATGGAGGAAGGTCAGCTGACTGTTCTTCTTCCTCAGGATGAAAAATACCTGAAGAACACACAAACACATATAAAGGCAAGCGTACGGTAAGATCTCGCAGCCATGTGTTTTTATATTTGGAAGCACATGCAGAAATAAGTGAAATAATGTGAAAACAACAGATTTTCACTTCTGGCATACTCACAGTGTCACTGAGCTCTATAACTTTGGAGAAGTAGAACCACCAGCACACCCTTGCCATCTGTCCGACGGAAAGATGTGTTCGAAAAGTTTGTGAGGTGCAGAATATCTTGGTTTATTAAGGTGTAGTCTAAAACCTACAGCATTGTGAAACAAATTACAGAGTTGAGCTTTATCTTGAAACTGTTGCATAATGTATAATGCGGTCAAAAGATTTACCCTCATGGCCAGTGGGCTGCTACTGTAGTCGACTGGCTGGCACCGCAGACTGTATCTGGCCAACCAGGAAGAGGCTGTGAACTGGAAAGACAAAAGCTGCTTTCATCTCTGCTTTGGTTCCTCTCAATCAGCACTGGGACCTTTCATCCCATTTCGTCAAACTCAGATTGGTACTGAATTAGTGAAATCACTTCCTGTTTTGCTGATGACTCCTACAATGGATAAGGGGACATGACTATTGTGGTATCATCAGAGATTATGGAGGATTTTTGTCCATTTATATCTGCAATAAGTTATCTTTTTTTTATTTTGTTCACTTTGGGGCAGCAGAAACAAGCAGTGAACACAACACCATCATAGTACCACCTCTTAAGTTGATATAGTAAACAAACAGTTGCCTATTACTACACCAGACAGATATGGAGCAGTGTGGAGTTGTGTTTTTGGCCATCTCTTACAACAGTGCACTAGTACCTCATAGAACATGTATGCAGACAGGCAGACCATGGCGAAGTTGTAAACTATCAGGACGGGTTTAAGGTTGACCGGCTGCCTTTTCGCCATCAGCTTTGGCCCCAGCCATATAACGACCAGGTAGCACAGAAAGATGCAGCTGATTGGCACAGGAGAGTAGACCAGCAGCCAATTGTCTGTCCTCTTGTCTAGACAGAGGGAAAGCAAGAGAAAGGCGTACATCAAGCAAAGATTGTGCTAGAGTTTGGCTTAAGAATATATCGTTGAACACGTGATTAATTGCGTTGATGAAGTAAATATAAAGACTTGCCTCCATTTTCCAGGATCCCTCGGTAGAACAACTGTAATTTCTGCCACATGGTGAGAGCCTGAAAACCCTGAGAGTGATAAACATGAGTGGGAGAAACATTCATGAGCTAGTAAATACAAAACTCAACCCAAATTTGGCTGATTCAATAAAGGAAATGAACTCCAAGCCCAATAATGTGCAATTCATTCAAGGAAGCATATTGAGATGCCTCTGACGAGAGCAACTGAAACAGAAACTGTACTTTATTTTACTTTAATTTTTATTGCCATTATTTTTTTTTGCTTGCTTTTGATTTTATGAACTAATACTTGTAGTTTTATAGTGAATTTACACAGCAAACATAATTTGTTTTCTATCTATCTCTAATGTCTATGTATCAATGTTGTATTCTGCAAAGATGTTTTCAAAGACATATCTCCAATACATCAAAAGTTGAATTGTGTTATATTGTGCTGTGTTAAAACATGGCCCTGGTCTTGCAACCTTCATCAGGGCCAGTAAGAGCCATAGAGTCATCTAGAAGTGACGCTTAATGAAAATTAATCACAGAACAAATTACAGCTACTTGTACTGTACTTGAAGTATTTTTCTGCCACTGGGAGAATATTAGCTGACTTTTTGCAGCTCACTTTTTTTCAAATGTTCATGAATGACATCCTTCTGTGAAACAATCATGCGTAGAGAAGAACACAAATTTGATTAAATCAGCCAGAGATAATCTGGATTATAATTCAAGGATTATGTTCACGAAACCAAACGGTATCTCTTGATGATGGATAATAACTAATAATCCTCTTGATGAATGGCTGCCTAATGTGGACGACAGGCGGACGAGTTTCCATGTCTGATTAACAAATGCCAGTGCTGCCATCTAGTGTTTGTAGGTGGAAGCTCTGCAAAGGGACAGGTCGGTTACTCTCCTTTACACTCCTTCAGCATTTCAAATGAAGATGAGTTTGCATGTGCATTGGGTGTTTTGTCCATTAAGCAGCTTTGTTTTGGTCTTTGGTATTCCGTATATGTTTATAAATGTAGAAACACCAATGGTCTTATTGTAAAATGGTTCATGTGTCTCCACAAAAACACCAAACAGTAAAAATCTCAGCCTGTCTCTTGAACCCTTGGGGAATGATAGACATTCCAACACAGCCTGGAGATCACAGAGGTCATCTCCTTGGACGTCAAAGGTGTAGTTTTATATTGTAAAATTACACATTTATCTAACTTGGAGGCTACAATTAACACTTTTTTTTTAAAAAACTAAATATGATAAAGGGATCTGGTAGCTCGCCACCAAAATTAAATCCTGGCGGAGGTGGCAGCATTAGAGAGATACAAATTAGCAAAAGATAGAATTGAACAGTTTAATTAATTATTAATAATACTGAATTTGACAGGCTTTTTGGGGATGAGGGTGGGGACGAGGGTTGCACAGGGTGAAAGGACTGCAGCAGGTAGATCATTTCTGCCTGTTCATCTTCATCTCTAAGCATCTTACAATGGATCAGTGTCCAACAGTGAAAGCTGTAAAAATTGTACTGACAGAAGCAGTAGGCCATGTGGACAGTGGTAAGTAGTTTAGCCTCTCCAGGAGCTTCCTCACTGGGATTTACAGAGGGAAATCCCCATCAGGGCCAGGCTTCTAGAACTCTGCTCAGGTTTATCAAGCAGTTTTAAGACCTACAGCAATGCTTCTTGGATATCTAAAGAAACTAAAGTAATCTACATCAATCATCAATCACAGTGTACAATGCTGAAATTAACCTATTCAATCTGACAGACTCAGAGCCTGATGGGAAATGATGACAACCAGTGAACTTCCAGTTGAATTCATTACGGTTGACTGTGAAGAACTGCAAGAATTGAAGCACACTTGAATATATCATGTCAAGTTGTCTTGGTTGGAAGACAGGGTTAGCTGTAGGAAGTGTCCTTACCTTCATTCTGATGGTGGCTGTGTATGATATTTTTTCCTCAGCTCTCCTCGGTCAAAGCGAGACGCATCTCAGCCACGTGTTAAGCAGCACTGAGGTAATCCGTCTGTTCTCTAGGTGTATGTGCCTCTGTGTGTGTGTGTGACCAGCATGACATATGGTAGTGTGCCTCCCGGATTCTGAGATAGCAGGTCAAGTACTGACCAGCTAAATCCCCTCAATCAGAAGTCCAATGTTATTCAGAATGTATGTGATTGGGACTATAAGACAACAATTCAGGATTTCTTAATGGTATTCTTGATGGTAATCAAAACGTAATGTTGAATTACGTATGTATGATATCCTCTTCAATTTGGTGTTCTCTGAATTTCTGCCTCAAATATTGGATCTAATCTTTCAATAAAAAAAAACATTAAACCATCTGGAAAGATTACGCAAGGGTGAAAGATTAAGCAAGGTAAGTAAAGGCAGCACCCTGGTGTGTCACCTCAGAGCAAGACGGTTCTGGGTTCAAACCCACTGGCCAGCTGAGGCTATCCTGAGTGGAGTTCGCAACCATGTCAGAATAAGTGGATATAGATAATGGTTGGAAGAAAGGTTTACAAATCCTTAAAGGTGCAATCGTTAGACCAAGAATTTTGGTTTAAAACATTAAAAACTGCACCGCACTGCTAACTGAGTAGCTAGTGATTTATCTGGCGATAGCTACTCCCTGTTAGTTTGGAGTATGAAATTGGCAAGCGGCAAAAAAAAAACATAATGCACCTTTGAAGGAACAGTTTGATATTTTGGAAAATATACTCATTCACTTTCTTGCTTAGAGTTGGATGAGTACTTATGTCTGCGTGCTAGGTGAAAGTCAAGCAAGGTGAAGCTACAGCCAACATCTTGGCAGATAGCTTAGCATAGGGCACAGCTGGTGTGAATCTGTCCAAAGGTCACAAGATCTTCAGAACCTCAATAGCTTACTTAATTTAATACTCTATCTGGATTGTTAAATCCTCACAAAAGTCTAAAAACAACAAACTTTGGTTTATCCGTGTCATCACCATGAAGTTATCAGGTGCACAGAAGAGACTTCAGGAAGTAACTGTTTGCAGTCAAGAAATAGTTCAAGCACATAACACAAGTTGTTTCTACACTACACTTTGATGAAATGAAGTGAGCTTTAGAGATAGTTGTAGGCAGATTCTGTCACCTTTGGACGGGGCCAGGCTAGCTCTTTCCCTCAGTTTCCAGTCTTTATGCTGAGCTAAGACAGCCAGCTGTCGGCTTTAACGTTGTATTTGGCGTACAGATGTGAGAGTGGCATTGGTCTTCTCATCTAACTCCCGGATTTCTCTCTTTAAGGTGAAAGAATGCAAAATAAACTGTCACCCCCAGTTCCACAGATACAAGTCATGGAAAGAGACACCTTGAAACACATTTATAAAATATATTTTCTTTTAAATGGAGAACAATGACCTTAAGGTTCATTCTACACTCAGGCAAATAAGGAATAACTTGTACAGTGAAATAAAGTTATAATGTTTGAAACCTATAGCAAATATGCAAAACTGATTAAAATGAGCATTGTGCAGTATTTTATTCTAGTATACTGTATCATTCTTCACTACAAGTACAAGTGAAAAATGCTGATTTTATTGGATTAGCACACTAATTTATGCCACTTCCCAAAAGGCTCGTACACATTCAAGAGAAGAAAGGTCAGCACTTCAAACCCTTGAAGCTCTTGTTATATGTACTGATATGGTAGTAGTAGCATAGCATATCAATACCAGAAGCAGGAACTGAGCAGGAAGGAAAATGCTTGGACAGTGATCTGACTGAGATTCGCTCAGCAGCAGCATACAACATCCCCAGACTCTGTGTGGGTGACAGTAACAATCAGTCCATCAAATCTCTCCACACACATCCATCTACAGCCTCCTGCAGGCAGGGTTTATACCGTAGACTTCATTAATGGGAGAAGACAGGGCAGGACCGGCCACTGCATCCACACAGAGGAGCGAGGTATGGAGATGCTAGCAGAGAAACCACAATCTGACTACTGCTCAAACAGATTCAACTGCTCGGTGAACTGCTGTCTACCTGTGTCTTCTGCCATCAAAGTAAAAAAAAAAAAGAGTAAAATACTAAATTAACCTGTCCTAGCTATGTGAAGAAGAACGAAGCAGGAAAAAACACTAGTAATATATCTGACATCCTAATTATCCACCCCATGACTGCTGTTGCCAGGCTGCTGCTGATGATGATGGTGTTGATGATGATGAAGGTGATGATGCTGAGGGTGGTGGGGATGATCACTGGGAGGATGAGGATCGTCAGTTTGACTCTGAATTGTTACGTTCTGATGTTGGGTATGATTTTGGTGGCTGTGTTGGGGGTGGTGTTTTGAATGATGATGATGATGATGATGATGAAGATGGCTGTGGTGACGAGCTGTGTCTCCCTGCTCTGGATCTTCAGTGTCCAGCTCAGTCGTTGTCTCGTTCTTCGTGGTGCCATTCGCCTCAGAAACCTACAGAAACACATCTTATAATATTCTGCTTTTGTAGTTTAAAGCTGAATGAATTGCATTTATGAAACCACTTGGGGGCAGCAGAACAAGCTACAAAACACGACATCAACATATTATTATCTCATCCAGTTGCCATTACAATTACCTTTTTACATATCCAGCAGTCAACATGATTAATTCAGATGTTAATTTAGACATTTATATGTTTATCTAAAAACAGCTGTGGGCAAGAAAACCAAGACAATGAGCTAAAAGAGGCTCAAACACTCAGTTGTAGAGGTGTCACATTTTCGATTCTAAATTGAAAAATCGATCGGAATTAGCTTTTAATTTCAATTATCAAAATCAAATGCACGATCGGCCAGAATTTTTGCTCTCCACCTCGGCCTACTTTCGCACATCTGAATTAAAAAGAGAAAGAAAACATAGCGAGCTTACTGGTAGTCTGCAGCTGTACCTCCAGACACAAACTGTGCGCAGGACTGACTGGTACCAACAAATACTTTCTTTGTTAGTGTTAGGGTTAGGTTATTTGATGTGCTGTCTATAATCCTTGGAGTTACTTTACAACCGTGTGCAATGATTGCATTGTTTGGTGTACCAAATGAGGGAATGAGCATGACCAAAAAGCAACTCAACATCTTAGCATTTGTTTCCTTGTTGGCACGAAGGCAAAGTTTACTCCATTGGAATTCAAATATTCCACCTACCGCAGCACAATGGCTGAAAGATGTAATGCTGTTTTTACATTTGGAGAAGAATAAGTTTGCAATAAGAGGTTTTGGTCTGTGTTTACAAAGAAAAATCTTAAACTTTGTTAAGTCATTGGAAGGTTTGGAAAAGTTGTTGTGGCATAAAACCAATGATCTGCTGCAACAGTCGGACAACGGCAGAGCATTCGGTGCTGGAAAAAAATGTTTTAATCGAAAATCAAATTGGATCATGAATTTGGAAAATTTTGGAAAATTGTGACACCTCTAATTAGTAGAGATGAGGTGAAGTGCAGAGTCGGGTGATCATTTTCTAGAGGCATCAGTAACTAACACTTTTACATAGTCATTTGATCTACTGTTAATTGTATTACTCATTGGTGCAGCTTTAGCCCAAAGAGTGTGTTTCATTGTAGTTCTTGTAGTTGGGGTGAGTTATTCATACTCAACACTGAAAATCACATGTGAAGAATATGCGTCACTATTTAAAACCCTTTGTGTATGTGTGCAAGCATTTGTGTGTGTGTGTGTGTGTGTGTGTGTGTGTGTGTGTGTGTGTGTGTGTGTGTGTGTGTGTGTGTGTTTTGTGATTACTCACGGAGCAGTTGCAGATGTCTTTATGATAAGTGGCTCTGACTGCAGCCTCTACGTAGGGGTAATGCAGGAAACTGAAGGGCAGCACTATGTGAAAGGTGAGCCGGCCACACCTGGAGTATGAGGAAAGAGAACGTCAGCATGTAGATGAGGTCACTGCAATTTTCTTGGCCTTTTTCATTTCCTTATTTTCACAATAGGATGCATGAACAAATTACATAATAATGGATTCTAGGATACGATTGAAATACCATGCATTTTAAATACCATGCCAGGCCCTTTCAAACACTTTCTCTTTCTGTATCTCTTAATGTGTGTGACTCAGAACTAATGTGCCTACACACTGGGATAAATCATAGTGCTTTTAAACCACTTTTAGACCACTGTTTATAGGCCAGGAACTGGAGATTGGAAAAGTATATGACCATAGAGCAAAGTCAAATTTGTGACATGAGACCCTAAAAACTGGCAAGACAAGGGTGCTGGGACTGGTGATCAAATGTTGTGCATGTTATATTTGCACTCCAAGCATAAAAAAAGAAAAAGCCACTGGTTTTGATATAAAAAAAAAAAAAAAAAACAGAATCTAAAACTTAAAGAGGGCCAAATACTGCCTTACCTATCATAGACCAGGAAGTCGTCTTTGTCACCATCCAGAGCCTCCCACACGTCGTCTTGAAGGGGAGCCTGCTGGTACACAGGAACACCGGGGGGCGCTCTCCTCTTCAGCTCCCAGTACATGGCTCTGGACAGAGCCTCTTGCTCATTTACTATCATGAAAGACACCCCTGTCAGGTTGCTGCGCTCCAGCCTGCTACGCAGGCCTCCAATCCTACAGAGGGACGGATAGAGAGAGAACAACTCTTCACTGAAAGTAATACACAATACACAAAAGACATTACAATCCACTACACCAGTTATGTTTTGTATCGTGACAAAAATGAATTAGATTTATCGGGTTGCCCAGAAATTTTGTATGAGCTGTCGTGTTGTGATTAATTGACATGATTCTTTATAGCTGTGTCTTTGACTTAATGGAAAATATCAGAATGGTCTTTAAAAATTGCATTGAGACCTTGTGAGATATTAATTGATTGAAGTTTTTTGTATGTTAATTGTGTTTTTGTATTTTATTTTTATTTTCACAAACATTAGATTGTCACATTCTTTAGTGTTGTGATAACAACGAAGTTAGAGTGTGTGAGCATCATTAATTTCATTATTTACAACTGTAACTTTTCATGTGACAGGTTAAAATGTCTGCTGTAAAAAAGACCTATTCACATCAACTCTGGCCAAATATTTGTAAAGTCCCAACATGTTTAAAGTGTTCTTAAACTTGAAAGATATTTTAATATAATAATCTTTCAAATTCCCCCTGACCTCTAACCATTTTTACACTTTGTATGTAAATGCCATATGCCTAATAAACTACTGCATTTCTCCGTAAAGTCAGTTCTCTTACTTGGAGGCCTGCGTGAGACAGAACTGTCAGCTGGCCTTCAGTAGCGCCACCACAACCACATTTCCCAGCTGCTCTTGCATGGGTGCCCGTCCCTTTATTGTCCAGTTGGGGGCAGGTTTGCAGATCCTGGAGGCGTCATTGTCCCCCTCCACTATCAGAGAGACGTGTGCGGCCCACAGCAGACCTGGCAGGGCCGTGCACAGCCACAGCGGCGAGAGAGAGCGCATTTTCCCTCCCTGGCGGCGCTGGACTGAATCTACCTGATAAGAAAGATGAGCAATAATCCATGTTACTTTGACCTTAAGGCACTGTGTACGTACATTGTCATACAGGTGCTGCATGTAGCCAAAAATCCCACTCAATTCTGAGACATGAATATAATAAAAAAAATAAGATCTAAAACATGGATTGAGGAAATAAAAGTTATAAAGTCACTGAAGTTGACTCTTCACAAAACTCATGCTAAAGCCTCTACACTACATATAATCAGAGGCATGACAACATGACTGCAGTCTGTAGACTACAGTGCACCACATGCAGGCAGATTCAGTCACTGGCAGGTTTCCTCCCCCCACCCTGAACAAAACGGCCAGTCAGTCTGATCCCCAAATAATTAAAAGAGTAAACCCTCATTGTCTTTCTCATCACATGTGGAGATAATCTGCAGAAGAGTTTATTATGGGCTAAACTGCCAACAGACAGAAGAATGTTGGGGGCAAATGGGCAGACAGGCTGGCAGGCAGAGGGACAAAGAGAGGCTGGGACAGCAGCGTCCACAGCCTGAGGGACATCCAAAAACTGTACGTGCCTTTATTGTTAGCTGATTTGAAAAAAATTTAAATCTTGTAATTAAAGCGCAACAGATATCTCAATCAGTGCTTCAGTCTCTGGTAAACAACAAACAACAGATTTATCCACATGCATACATGCTCACATCAGTGTTACCCTTAAAGAGTGGTTTCCTCCGACTGAACTCAATGATATTAAGTGACTAAAAGTGCATTAACAAACCTTTAAAATTGATTATTTAAAACTAAGAGTATAAAATAAAACTATCCCTCTGACGTGAAAATGCATTATTTTGAAAAGACAAAAATAAAAAATCAAATACAATTGGTTAACAGATTTCATCATCTACCTTTCAAAATAAGAGACTAAATTCAAATAAAACATAAATCAAATCAAATCAAATGTGAGAAGCAGAAGAAGGCCTTACCGCTGTGCTCTCTGTCCTGTGACCCACATAGACAGTAAACCCCTGTTGTTTTTAAAGCCTGGGTGGATGACTGAGCACTCCCCCAAATCAAACAGAGGGAGAGATAGAGAGAAAGAGCTGCTATCTGCACACCAACTTGGTGTGCAGTCTCGAACACATCAATCAAAACATCAAATTGGACTGCACTTTGTGTACAAGTTGCAAGGATTTTAATATAAAAGTATCTAAATCACCGGTGAAAAATAAAGCCACAACGGTGAGCCATTATTGATACAATTTTTTTTTCTTGTTGTTGTATCTCAACACCACCTTTTTATTTATTTTAATGTATTTTTTTAAATTCTGTGGAGTTATGAGCAGCTCCTCCCATTCTTTTGAAAATAAATGTGTTCTTATTTTGGGGCATTATGCTCTTACTCCGGAGAGTCAACAGTAGAGAGACATTTCTCATTAGGACACACCAAAATGTCTGCAGTAAAACTGGCTGTGTAGACAGAGATATTGTGTCAAATTATGTCTTTTGTAAAAGTTAATCGTAGACTTAGTATCAAAAGTGTAAGTAAAAGTAAAGTATGCATATATTTACATGTACTGTATATAAACACTGTAAAATAATGTTATTGGTTTTTTTGTATCATCCAGGTAAAGATGAAATAACTAAAATGTGCTACGTTGGCTCTGATGCATCATGCAATCTGCAAAGTAACTAGAAACTAAAGTTAGCAAATAAATGTAGGGGAGAAAATAAATGTAGTGGAGTAAAAAGTACAATATTTGCCTACAAAATGTAGTGGAGTAGAGATGTAAAGCAGTAAATGTACTTAGTTACATTCCATCACTGACCCTCCTCTTACTTGGTTAATGCTCAA
Organism: Lagodon rhomboides; assembly: GCA_039737535.1. Classification (NCBI taxonomy): domain Eukaryota; kingdom Metazoa; phylum Chordata; class Actinopteri; order Spariformes; family Sparidae; genus Lagodon; species Lagodon rhomboides. Next base: position 6,091,746 of record CM077797.1, read on the forward strand.
CATGAATTTTTAATATAAACTTGAATCTGAATCTGAAAAATGAATCAGTGTAACTTCTTTTAAATGTAATAGATCACTTCTGAAATAAAGACTGTTGTAGAGCAGCAGTGTTTCCATCAAGGTGCACACACACATAACATTTCATGTTTTTTGCCATGCCAGCAGCTAGCTCTGGGGTTGGTCAGTCACTCTGTTGGTCAGCTGGTCCACCACGTTGGTCCAGACTGAAATATCAGTGCAACTATTGGGAGGATTGCCATTATATTTGGTACAGATGTCCATGGCCCAATAATTGGTTTGAGCAAAACTAATGCTATTTCCATCCCGTCCTACCTCAGCTGTGCATTGTTTAGCATTAATTAGCAAATATTAGCATGCTAACACACTAAATTAAGATGTTCAGCATAGTATACCTGCTTAACATCAGCATATTAGCATTGCCGCTCTGCATGTTTTAGCATGCTGGCATTAGCATTTAGCTCAAAGCAGCAAAAGCTGTCTACTTTTAACTTTTTGTATATGATATTGATCTCATTACTGAGCAATATTTATTTTACTATGTGTGACTCAGGCGTGTGTGACTGTGCAGAGGTGAATGTCAGCCTACGACAAACAAAACATTTTTGTGAGAGGCCAAAATCAATGGCATTCAACACAAGAAGGTCAGAGTAACAGACTCACTGCTTGCTTTAGAGTCGCACTGTCGGTCAAACAAACCGATGCAAACTGTGTTCATGTACCGTAAAGCTTCTGTACTAAAATGACTTGGTCCTTCTTCTCAAACGCGTCAGCAACATTTGTCCCACGTGTCAATCCTTCTACCGTAATGTTGTCTTAGTGAGATGAACAGTTTAGGCAACAAGCCACCTGCAGAACAAATATCTAATCTCTCATGTGAGTGATTTGTTCAAAGTCCAACCTGAGCCACAAAAAATGTCTTTTTTTGTTTGATGCCAACTAAAGATAACTTGATCAGAAGCTACACACATCAGCTGATAGGCCACTTACTACAGTGGTGTTAAGAGAGACTTGGTGGGGTCGTTAGCTTTCATTTCAATTCTAATGTACAGTAGAGATATAGTTTATTTGTTACTGTGAGTTGCCTGATATGCATTGCCGACCAACATGTTCTATGCCTTTGGAGAAACACACACACACACACACACACACACACACACACACACACCGAGAACAATAGAGATCATTCTTTATGAGCACTTTATTTTCTCACAGTGCTCTGTGTTGATAGCAAATGTCACGTGACTTACTGTGAGTAGGCTGAGCTTTTCTTTCAAAGGCAACCCTATCTTTGTAAACAGATCAATAGAACATATTTCAGACTGACGCAAAGACGAAAATGTTTCCAACTGTCAAACAAAATATGTTCAGTGATTTGAAATTATTATTATTATTATTATTATTATTATTACAAAAGTCAAATTATTGTGATGGATATTAAATGTTTAGCTCATTAGAGGGTAAATGCGCTAAGAGAATCTGACATACTCAGAACATCATTTCTTAACAAGAGACTGATGTAAAATATTTGGCTCTAATGACAGTGAAAGAATCTCTCATCATCATCATCTTTGGAAGTTTGAGCAGGGCATTTCTGTTGAACTGCGTACCTTCATGAATATTCAACTCATATAGCGTTCAATGGATTCTCATACCTGAAATACAAATAGTGTTTCCTCAATTAGCTTTAAGAGGCTAATAAGGAGAATTAAACTCTCTATGTTTCCATTTAGTTGTCTGAGAGCTGAAAAACTACCTTGTTGTGTAATTGTTGAGTTGTGTACTAACATTATCCTAAATGCTTCTAACAATGTTAAAACCCAGACAAATCCACAAATTTCCTCAAGGTAACGGTGGTTTAATTTAGTCACCTGTTGCTCTGACTTCCGGGAGAGAGTTAGAGAGTGAGCGAGGAAGTCAGTGAACGCAACTAAATGTAGGTTGAATAATAAGGTGCAAATGGGTCCATTTAAGACACAAGGGGTTGATTTTAGGCGCTCCGTTTTAGTGCCATCACATGAATTAAGAGGATGAACCAAATGATCTTAATAAAGACATGGCCTTTCCTCTGGCGCCACCCTCAGGACAAACTTTAGATTTTATGTCAAGTCATATTCGAAAAATTCTTTTTTTTTCTTCCTATCTATCCAACATTTTTTCTTTTAATTTGTTTTACGTGTGTGATGATTTTTTTCATCTTACAAACCCAAAGATGTAACGCTTCATTACTTGAAATAGCACATGTATAATATCCCACTGTGATCAGTGTCCTGTGTACGACAGCTCTGATTTACATATCAGACACAATTAAAATCATATTATTTGTAGATTTCTAAATTCTAAATCCTGTTACCCTTTGTTGATTATTGTTTGATATTTAAAAATGTGTGTGGTTTAACACACATCTGTTATTGACAATAATGCTCTTGCTCCATTCTGAAGTGCTTCTTTATAATTTATAATTTATATACATTTATAATAAGATTATGAAGAGTTGGCCTGCAGGCTGATTCATGTATAAATCTAAATCTATATGAACTCAGTAGTGTCACCAGTTATATGAGTCTAGAAAATATTTGTAGTTTCCAACAGTGCAGTTTATTCGTTCCTGTGATCTGCCTGATATGCAGGGCAGAAATACATGTACTTTGCCCTTAGATGTAGTAAAATGTCCTGCTCTCTCACACATTTACACACAATGAACAACACAGGTAATTCTTCACAATAACTTTATTTTCTCACGGAGCTACGTGTTGGATATTGAATGTCACGTGACTTACTGTGACTCGCCTGAGCTCTTTTTTTGTCACCCTTTGTTGTGAATAGAAATCTGACCACCTCGAGACAGAGACATATCCAACTAAATGTACAATCCAACTGGTGTAGATTTACACTACCAGCAGTTATTTAACAGAGGAGGGTTTGCTTTTATATCCTTACTGGTGACAGACAGCTCTAAGGGCGTGCTCCCTAATAAATCCTATAATTTGTTACTGATAGAAAATTTTGTAACGCTCTGAAAAAAAAAAAAAACAGCAAAGGTTTCAGTTTTTTTGCAAATGTGATCAAAACAGAGTAATGTACATGAATTCCAACAACACAGTTTGAGACCAAACCCTTCTGATTACACCAAGACTCTTTTGTCCCAGTTGTGTCCTATTGCTTCACACACCAACAAATGATAAATATTTTTGGGTGAATTGCGACAAAAAATAAAGCTTGAATGATTGAGAGGAAATGGTTTATAGTGTGACAATTACATGCTACTGTCGTCCTCGTTATATCTGCTCTGAGTACATCTGAGTGTCCTGAATACAACCAGGGTTTTATTGTGCATGTAAACACCCTCAGTGGAACGTTAAAGCAGCTGTAGACACAAGCAGCGAACTCAACAGAGTGCAAATTAACTCTACGCTTTTCACACAGCCCCACACTCTCAATTGTCGTCTACTTTGTCACGGACTGCGCCCTACATCCTCCACATGTGACAGCACATACTGTAGCTCAGCAAACTCAGAGCAAGAAACATCATAAGCACAAACCTGGGCTAAAGGCGAGTGTCAGCACCTCACCTCGGTCGAGCAAAGCCGTGTCTTATTGGTGCAGATCGCAAGCACAACCAGGTGACAATCAAATGAATCAACTTAGCATACATTTATATCGAGGCTTCAGTCTTTCATAAATGCGACAAGAAGCATAATGTGGCCATCTTCTGCTGCCTGAAGTCACATCTGCGGATATGCAACACAGCACCTTCTGCACATTCTTTGCTTGGTCTGAGGGGTGCAGACTGCCGCGATCAAGACAAAACACCAATCAGTTCCTCCTCGTCATTGTCCCCAACGCCTTCTGACGGACTGCCGCAGGGGGCCATGATCCCCAGGCCCAGCTCTGCCAGCATCTCGCAGCTCATGTCAGTCGTCACCATAATCTTAGTCTCCAGGCGGTTACACAGAGTCCGGTAGGAGGGCAGAGGGTATCCCATCTCTCTCAAGTACTCGTAGCCTTTCGTGCCAACTGCACGGCGGATCTTCTGTGCCTTCAGGATGGTCTCCGGTGACCAGACGGCGCGGCGGGAGTGTTTGGTGAGGGACAGTGCTCGAATCTGGTCCTCGTACAGGAAGTTGTGGAGACCCTTCTCGATACGGTCGAGCCGATACAGGCGCTTCTTCATCTCCTCTGCCTGATAGAGATAGAGGAAGGAGACACTTTATTAGGGCTAGTGTAATAATATGTAATAATATAATAACAATATAAACCCCTTTATTATGGCAATGGTATATTGGTGTCAAAATGCAGCACAATGTCCCTTCAAAGAAAAAATAAGAAAAACAGAACAAAAACCACAAGAAAGCAGAGCCAATTGTTGAAAGAGACACCAGCAGCCTTCCTACCTCCTTCTGTAGCCTTGCCGTGTGCTGCATCTCCTGCTCCAGCTGTTTCTTGAGGAGCTGACACTGTGTGCAGGGCTGCTGGTCCTCAGCAGTCCTGTCTGCATCCTCCTCCTCCATGCCAGGCAAAGGGTTGCGTCTGGCATAGCCATGATCCCCGAAAGTCAGCTCCTTCTCCACTACAGACACAAAGCAATGTTTAACTAGAATTGTATTCCCTGGCAGGAATCTGGTGTGTTTTACATGTACCTGAACTCACAGGCATTACATGGTTTGGCATTGTAAATATTTTAAATTAGGCAAGGATACAAACTACAGTCCAGAGAAACACAAATACGCATGCCATACCTGACATGTAAATACAATATGTTTCTTGTGCATTACCAGCATAATAATAATGTCAGCACATTTTAGTCTTAAACATAAGTGTTATGAGCAATCTGCCAAACCTGTTAAACATTTGCACCTTAGGAGGGACATAGAGCAAGCTATTGGAAATGCAATGTTCATTTGTTATTATATAAAAATGGAAACATTTGAAATATAGATGTTTTAATAATGTTTTGGCCCTTATAGGACAGAAAAACGCAATAAATAGAGATACACAACCACAGCAACTTATTAAGATGTAATTGCTAACATATTATAGAACAGTTGCCTACTTACACATTCAACAGACACAGAGCTAGAGACACATGAAATTGAATTATTTTTCAACCGATATTGATAACCAATGATTACCTGCTTCTCATGACTGGCACCAATCCTTTTTGTATCTTAAAAGAAGTTGCTAAGCTAAAGCTGATGCACACCAAGATGTAGTGAGCAAAGATAGATGACTTAATATTCCACCGCTCTAACAATATCTGTTGTGTTAGAACTCAGTGACTTTCTCCCTCCTCTCCGAACTCTTGTGTTGGATATTACAGTTGTCCTCTCTCTGAATATGTAAAAAAAACATCTGTACTGCTTGGGCTTACACAGGTGCAGCAGTTTGACGTCATGAGCGCAAAACGCTGCATTTGATCTTATTTTTCTCTGTGTTTATTGGCAGATCACAAACCAACTTTAAAGGTACATACAACAACCTACTATGTCTGAGTTTGAAGATGCTGAGCTTGATAAGTCGATGAAAGCAATAACAGTTTACTGTTAAAGAGGAGTAAAGGAAGCAGAAAATATTCACCATTCTCTTTTTCTTAAAGAATGCTCAAACTGATAGATTGTCTTAATAGTTGGCGATTAATTTAATAGTTGACAACAATTTGTTTAATCGAGTTCAGCCTGTAAAAAAGGATCAGTACCATATACTCTACTCCAACAGTGCCTGGGTGACTGGAAAGACCTGACTTTCAGGTCACAGGTTATATATGGTAACCCCCAGCTGCCACATCTAATATCAACTACAACACAAACTAGAGACCGCTTTGCGATAGGATAACACCAGCCGCGAGACCTGTCACATGTTGATGTTTTGACCCATGAGTACTCCGTAGTCCTTACTAGTCCTTATGATTACATGAGTAGCCCTACTCAGTACTCAGCAGTCGGATCACACCCATCCTCGAGATCAGCATTCATTTTGATCTCAACTACACATCTGTGAAGCTTTGTGAATGCATCTTGTACGGTTGTGACACTATTTGGTTGACTCCTACAGTTGTTCCCACTGCAACAGGTGTCTCCAGGACCAAATTTTGCCATGACAACACAAAAACACACACCCAGACTCACAAGGTGAAAACAATACTGGCCCCGCTGTCGCCACTGATAAATATTCCAGAAGCAATTGTGTTTCATATTCAGTTACCTGGCTCAGCTTTCATGGGCAGCAAGATGTAGGAGGTGGTGACTGCAGGGTAAGGAGGCTCTCCAATGCTGAACAGAGTGGGGATGGCATTGGGCTTCAGCTTCTTCCCTCCAGCTGAAGACCTCGCTATCTCCTCAAACTGGCTCTCTTCAAAATGGTCCTTTGGAAAACAAGACAGGAATAAGACATACATTTTATCCATCTAATTATACACATACAAGCAAACACAACACACAACAACATGCACACAATGAGTGCAAACCTTTGTACCCTATAAGCAATAAAAACGACTGTTATCTTTGTGTTTGGATGCATTGCCCTTCTCAGTTTAACTTAAGCTTTTCTTTCGGACCGATACATCCTCTCTGTATGAGTGTTCTAAAAACTACAGTTTGATTCCCAACAGTAACGTTAATGCCAGTCCCTGTGTAAAACTAACGTACCTGACACAGCCTGGAGTGAGGAGTTGGTTCGAAGTCACGTCGAGAGTTCACCACCCACTTCTTCTTTCGGGAAGGGTCTTTGGGGAACCTAAACAGCTGTTTACCTGTGCTGGTTGAATTGGAGCAGTTTGGAGCGGAGCAGCCACCCATTGCGCTACTTAAAACAAACTGCAATGCTAGCTAAATTTAACTTCAGCAAACGTAAGGATAGCTTGGCTGGCAGTGAAGCTCAGCTCAGGACGATTTTAATCATTATTTATAACTACTTACGCGGTGTAATAGCAAGAAAAAGTACATTAGCATTAAACTCTAACTCGTTGAAACCGGAGTATTGTCCTGCAGACTTTTAAATCGTATTTTATAGATACAATGTAAGATACTTTATCAAAGACAAAATGTTTCTGACTTTGTTTGAGCCAAAATGGCGCACTTCACCTCGACAGTTAAGTATAGTGACGTATTGTTTATGTGAGTCTATCGTAAGCGCCTGTTTGAAATGTTTACTAAAAAGCAGAAATTCAAACAGAGAAGGCAAATTAAAATGAAATGTACACATTATCCGATTAGAATATCATATTCCTTAACTGTGAATGTGTTGTGCATGCATTAAGCGGCAAACGTCTTTTATTTGTGCTAAGGCAATTGTCCGACTAGTATGTGTGTTTTGTCACAGGACCCCGAGGAGCACGTTGAAATGTTTACGATGGAGGCGCTGTAAGCCGTGGACCTGAATAACTGCTGATAAATAAATTACCAACTGTCAAAGTAATTACCGACTGTATTCAAATTATATAACAAGTAAGCAGCGAGCAAGGGCTCCGCATAGAGCAGCTGACAATGAAACCCATTGCCAGATAGTTGGCTAAGCTAGCGAGTTTTCCGGTTAGCGCTAGCTCCCGGCAACTGTACGAAACGTGTCAGGCGCGAAAAAGAGCTGTTTGTTCCCACACATTAGCATTGGGAGAAACATGGCATCCTCTATGGTAGTTCCAGTAATTGATGTTCAGAATGATAATTTCAAAGAGCTCTGGCCTGCAATGGTACTGGCCATTAAAACGTCCTCATTCGTAGCACTGGACACGGTAAGTGCAAATGTGTGTGTGGGTGTATGTGTGTCTGCACAAGAGTAAAATTGACTCTGGCCCCCTTTATTAACGTTCACCAATAAGTTGTAATAACTATGTTGTTTCTGTTGTTGTGGCATATATTTATCACCCTTGTAAGACGAACACTATTTGCCCCTCCTTCTCTCCCAAGCACATTCCCTGTGCCTTACTCCATACACTGACCTTTCTAGTTTTAGCCCTGCATTTTACAAAACCCAAATTAGGGACATGATTTCACCAGTTTAAATGAGGAGTAAGATGTCAGTGTGTTGTTCTAGGAGCTGAGTGGTCTTGGGAACAGGAAATCGTTGCTGGCTGAGTAAGTAAAAACACACAGTGACCTGAAACAGCAGGTTGGCATGCACGATACCAAGGGCGCAAAATGTGCCAATGAGCTATGCCATCTCTTACTGCTTATTGCTATTTGTGTTTCTGTAAGTTAGTTCTGACCTCTGCTGTCATCTTTCAGATCAATAGAGGACAGATACAAAGCCATCTGCCATGCAGCTCGCTCCCGCTCCATCCTCTCCCTGGGCTTTGCCTGTTACAAGAAACTGGACAACAAGGTGCGACAAGATGATGCCTTCTCCAATTGCATCAAACTCTGGACAAACTTGCCATATATTGCATAAGAAATGATTATATTATTTGATGACGTACTGTGGCAGAAGAATGCCAATTAGGTAGTTCTCACACAGACCTAAATGATTTACGATTTCCCACACCAGCATCAGTTTAATGTATTTATAAAGAGAATTTTCAATTTTCCACTTCAATGTGTTTTATCGTGAAGTTTATTCTCTGCCTTCTCCCCCTTTCACAGGCTGCAGACACATACCTGGTCCAGGTGTATAACCTCACCCTGTTATGTTCAGAGGAGTACATCATAGAGCCCCAGTCAGTCCAGTTCCTGGTACAGCATGGATTTGACTTTAACAAGCAGTACGCCCATGGAATCCCTTACTGCAAGGGCAATAATAAGGTGATGATACTTAAATGCTGCTCTGTGCTTGCTGTGGGTTCTGAGCATTGTCCTGAACCTACCGTGCTCTTTATTGTACCTCTCTTTACTCTGTTACATCCATCAGTCCTTTCCTCCCACTTTGAAACCTTTGTATTTATTTCACCTATTCTTCTTACATAGAACAGCGTATCATTTCTCTTCATGTTATTGATTTCTAGCCTTTTTTTCTCTCTCTCCACCTCCTTTATCAGGGAGGATCAGATGACAGAGGAGTCAACATCCGAGCCTTATTCACCGAACTGCTGCGTGCTAAGAAACCCCTGGTGCTCCACAACGGTCTCATAGACATGGCCTTCCTTTACCAGGTACCACAGAAAGATAAGACTTGCTGTTTCATTTCATTTCATTTTTCTGTTTTAATGGGATTTTCTGAGTTTGTGTTTCAATTACCTAATAGTTAAGATCTGTAGTTTTGTATAATATGTTGCACTCAACCTAATGCAAAACGTTGAGCACTTGTTGCATCGCATTATTTTTATAGAATTGTAAACTGGACATCTATGAGTTCTGGACAGGAAAAAACATTTGATGGCATTACCATCAAAAAGGGCTTGGTAGAAAATGTGAGGGACATTTCTCATTATTTTCTTGATAAATTAATCAGTATTAATTGCAACCCTGGTTGTTATCTAGTTATTTAGCAATTTAACTAAACAATAAAGATTCAAGCTTTCACATGGTCTGTGTCAAGTTTTTTAAAAACACTGTCCCCTCCATGTCAAAAATCCTCTTTATATAATTCATGATTTATATTAGCTTTTGAACAACGTGCCTTTCTCACAGCATGCTGCCATCATTTTTTTAATGGGATTGATTTTGTCTTTTTCTACCAGAGTTTTTATGCTCATCTGCCTGAGCGCTTGGCCACCTTCACAGCCGACCTGTCCGAGATGTTTCCTGCTGGCATCTACGACACCAAATATGTCACTGAATTTGAACTGCGGCTCAGTGCCTCGTATCTGGAGTACGCCTTCAAGAAATGGTGAGTGTCGGTTCATACACCAGTATAGACACACACTAACTGTCTTCCTGCAGCCATTAATGGCATAAGTGTTGACGTTGGCCAGACCTACAAATGCTTGGACGTTTCATTTAAACAAGGGTTTCTCTGTGGTATTAGTGTTTACTGTTAAACAACCTGGCTATTGCTAGCATCCTAACTACTGTCCGAGTCCCAACTTTACCTAAACATTGTGTATAGATTGATAAATGCACTTATTGTGCCTTTTTGAAAAACCAGTTTCAAAAATAACTTTTGAACAGAACAGCTACAGATTTGCCACTTGCCTTGAATCTTTGTGTATTTCAGCTTTTTTCTCCCATGATCATGTTTTTTTATTTGGATTGTTTTGTTTTTTTTGGGAGATTTTTTATATCAGGACACATCAGAGTGGATTAAGTGTTTGCTTTGAATAGTCATCATGTCTCTCTGATCCCTCATATTTTCTCTTCATCCTTCCAGTAAGCTGGATAACAGTCGCAGTGTTACCTCTGGGGGGAGTGGGCCTCATGTTCATGTCGAGTTCTGTCAGTATACTGGTCACATGTCCAGCTATGTGGACTACAGAGAGTGTCCAGATGTGGCCCCTCCTCAGGGACAGACCGACATCTGCCAGCGCTTCTCTGTGAGTTTCAACTTGTTTTTAAATTCCTTTTTCACTCAGCAGAATCTTTCAGTTAGTTTCAGTATTAAAATTCTTGAGTTAAGTGAAATCAAAGGTTTTGTGCCTAAACTAAAGGTACAGCTTCTTTTTACTTGCTGTGTTTTTCACTGCTTCTCTTAGAACAGACAAAGCAAATAGATGCTATGTGTCTGTGTGTTTTAACAACTCCATCTTTCTGTTTCTGTGTTTGTCTGACAGGCGTTTGGCTGGTGTCAGAATGGCACCCAGTGTCCATTATCTCATGACACTGACTTAATCATCCTCCAGGACGAGAAAGGCCTGGGGGATAAGAGAAAAAAGAGGAAGAGGCAGAGAGAGAAGAAGAGAGGCAAGGCGGCAGAGGGCTCGTCCATCTTTGACGGTGCCCCTGAAAACAAAATACCCCATATGGAGGTGGATATGGAAGAAACACCGGATGACCAGAAAAAGGCTGAGCCATGCCTGGAAACTGTGCCTAACATGGACACTGACGGAAACACCCAACAGATTGAAGGAGAGAACACAAAAGCAGACAGCGAGGGAAACGGACTGTGTGAGGACATTGCAGATTTTAAAAAATCTGCGACAACCGCCACAGCTGACGACGACACAAACTCAGAACACAAAACAGACAATGGTGCAGATAGCAGAACAGAAGACGGAGGCAGAGGAGAGTTTACTGACCACCCATCTAAGACTGACGACCAGAAGAAGAAGGCCGACGCAGGAACGCACAGGGCAGGGTTCGATGCCTTCATGACGGCGTACATCTTTGCCCACTCGTGTACCGTCATCAAAAAGGACGGAGTGGGCGGTGTGACGGAGACGGAGCACCAGGAGGAGGAGGAGCAGTCGTGGCTTCCTACCTGTCTCAATAAGGTCTACCTCAGTGGCAAGGCTGCTCCTCTCAACGTGGTTAAAAGCACCTTCTCTAAATCATCCAAAGCCCACGTGCAGAAGATGGAGATGGTGTGGGGAGGAAGAATGTAGTGTGCACACAGCAGGGATATTAGAGAGCATGCATGTGCAGGATGATAATTGAATTTTGTTGCCATGTTGGTCTAGACTCTAGACTGTACATGTCAACAGCTGTTTGATCACTGACGATTTTGGTGATTTTTTTCCACGATTGGGTTGACATTTTTATTTTTTATTGAAATATCTATACAACAATTGGATAGATTGTCATGACAAATGGTAGAGATGCTCATGTCCCCTCAGGGTGAATTTGATCCCTTACATTTCTTTTAGCGCCATTATCAGGTCAAAATTTTTACTTGTCCATTGCTTTGGTTTATTACCAAATACCTGTAAAACTAATGATATTCCAATCAGACCCAGCTGAACATGCTAGACAATAGCATATTAGCAGTGTCACTGCGAGCATCCTAGCTTGCCTTTGCTCAACACATTGTCATGCATTAGTAAAGTCTCACAGAGCTGCTAGCCTGGCTGTACACTCTTGGTCCTACTGCTGGTCTGTGTCTACCATCCTCAAAGACCCACCAGCATGGTGGTGATTTTTGTTTTAAGAACAGGGGAATGGTCCGTTTATGTTCATGGCAAAAATGTCAGTGACAGTGAAGACAATCCAGGGAGATAAAAGTCATTTTTCATCATTTTGCTCTTTTTCTTAATCTCCCATCTTGTTTTATTTGTATAGCAGTCTTCTGTGGAAAACTGTGTGATTTTGAAACCAGCGGTAATCTGCAATGCAGACGCATCTGTTCTAATTTAGTATTTCTAAGGTTTCTCTGGAAGCAGCCAAAGTGAGATGGTGTTTGATATGTATTGATCCCACAGTTCAGATTTTGTAACATCAGCTTCTTCTGAAGTTATCTGTGGAAAATAACCTAACACTCCTTCACAGTGTTTGTTCTGTCTTTATTTGATTTTCTGGGGTTACCAAAGAGAATGACATATAGAACAACCTGTCCAGAACAAGAATCCCTGTCTATAACGAGTTCAATAAATGAGTAACATTATACACACACAGTTTGAAATATGGACAAAGGTATGTAGTAACTGCAAATGATGCTGTAGAATGGCTGTGTGTGTTAGGGTTAGGCTGTATAGATTAGTTGAAATGAAGTGTATAGACTTCTTAAATCAGGAGCATCAACTGTACTACAAGTTCTAATTATTAAAATATGTTTTGAGCATCCTGCTGCCTCTTGTTTGTTATTAAAGAAGTAATTGTGAACTCCCAGGAAATACTCAGTAGGTAATGAGAGACTACTCAGTAACTACTCACATTGTTGTGTATCTTATTGTAAAGTGTTGCCACCGGTTACTATGCTATTATTGCAGAGTACAGAATGACCGTAACATACTGCCACATTCTTGAATGACGCTGGGAGCAGTGCTTTAGATTACAGCCTCTGTATCCTGTAGTTACCATGTAGATAAACATAACAAAGGGGGGACTTGAATTCTCTTAGTCTGTATCTACAGTGAACAATATGAGTGTAGTTTGTTTTGATTTTGTCTGAAGGGTACGTTAACACGCATAAGAGTTCTGATTCATATCTAGTGTCTCGTCTTGTGTTCTATTTGTATTCACCTCGGGATAAACAGAGGTCCTGCACAGAGCTGAGACAAGGTAAGGTCAGGCACTTTAAGGAGCTGTGCTGCTGGTCGAACATCGATTTCCAAGGGAGAAGTTTTTCACACGACTTCAGAATCACCAACATGTAGTTATACTAAAACACGAGTGGCATATAGAGCGGGTGGCTATAAATGAGCATCCAGTAATGAAGTTTGCTGAGGTGAGACCAAAGATCTAAAGATGCTGACAGTATCCATGACAATAGAGTGTCCCCTGGATATTTATTGCAAAGTTGATACACAGATGTAGCCCCTAGGTCATTTAAGTACCTCAAATTGAATTTGCATGTTTGACATAAAATCACATCAGATGTAGGCTATTGAGCGATGCAGAAGTCATCACTCTGTCTTGCCTGAAATGTCCAAATAATGGAATAGGTACCTAGTACTTAAAAATAAATTCTGTTAATCCCAAACGTCCAGATTATTGTTCAGTAGTTCAGACATAGCCTTTAATAATATAATAGGTACCCAGTAGTTAAACAAATTACTACAGGATAAATTCTTTGTAAAATCCTGAATTGTTACCCTGTTATTCCCATATCCCAGTACCTACTTATATTTACTGGTACGTACTGTAGAGTACACAATGAGTACAAAAGATTACACCATAACACCGTAACTAAAGCTGTCGTGGTGTAAAAAGGACAATATTTAGTCTATGTCGTGAAGAGAGAAAAGAAATACTATAAAGTACAAGTACCTTAAATTTGTCATTATGTAGAGTACTCAACTTAAATAATAACTGTGTAGTTTTGGGTAAGAAACTTTAATCGGAAGAGTTTTATGCCTAAACAAAGTAAATAAACAAACCCTGTTTCGTTTCATGACTGAACTGAATCAAAAAACAAATCTTAAAGGACAAAACGAGTTCATATTGCTTTACTTTGTTTATATGTGGCAGACCCTGCCACCATTCTAGCTTCAAACAGTGCACAGGAGACCTTATTTTCTTCTGAGAACAGCTTGTTTATTATGTTATGGGGAAAAAAAACATATACATTTCTGAATTTGTAGAATTACCTCATTGATACTGTAAATATCAAAACTGAATTGTGAGTTGAATTTCTTCACCAAAATTACATATTGTCGCTTTAAGTAGAGTAAATGTAGGTACGTTTAGTGTTGAGTAAATGTACCTCACTGAAAACTTTCAAACTAGTTTTGTAGAAGAAACTGGTGCAGGAATTGACCGACATGTCGTAACACTGTCCTACAGAGGGGGGCGGTGTTGCGACACTATCAGGATGCTGTCCGCTGCTCCACAACACAAAGAAGAAGACACGCTCCGGTGTAGTGACAGTCCACTGACCTGTCTGTAGAGCTGCTGTGCGGTTTTCCTCCAAGCTCGCGCTGCTAAACCCAGCGCTTTTGTAACGTTAGCTTGTTCACAATCCTTTTTAACGACAGCCAAATGAACCAAACACCCCGGGGAGAGAACGACAGCTGATACCCTCGCGCACAGACATGGCAGACGATGAAATAGACTACAACATCGTGTTCCCAGATGCAGGCATATCGGGTGAGCATCATTTCATTGTGCCGTGTGTTTCATGCCCCCTCGGTTAGCTTAGCGTGCATGCTAACGGTATCCTACGAGGAGGCGTGAAAATGCAATTCTGCCGTGCGTTAGCCTAGCGCGCTAGCTCAGTTTAGCCTAGCTCTGCCGTGACAGCGTCGGTAACGTGCTGTTTCATCGTCTGGTTTGTTTTTTCAGAGAGACACTGGCAGGGGACAAAGGAGCCCGTTGTGATCCTGCTGGGCTGGGCTGGCTGCAAAGACAAACACCTCTCCAAATACAGCTCCATCTACAACGAACAGGTTGGGAATGGAAAATAAAGTCAATTTAAAATATTCTCACTAAACATTCTCTTTGTGCCATCATTGAAGTGGTAACACACCTCACAACAACTCATGAATCTACTTGTTTTTTATGGTGCATTTCTTCTTTTTTTTCTCTCTCTCCATGTTTAGGGATGTGTCACCGTCCGCTACACGGCTCCCCTGAAGACTGTCTTCATCTCCGAGTCTTTTGGCTACAAGGAGCTGAGCAGCACGGCCCTCAAATTGCTGGAGATCCTCTACGACTACGAGGTGGAGAACAGCCCCATCTTCTTCCACATATTCAGCAACGGCGGCTTCATGCTGTACCGTTACATCGTAGAGTTGCTGCACAGCGATAAGCAGTTCAGCTCCCTGGTCGTGATCGGGGCCGTCGTGGACAGCGCCCCGGGCAGCGGGAACGTTCGTGGGGCCCTGCGAGCGCTGAGGGCCACCCTGGGGCCCAAAATAAGCCCCGTGTTGAGATACGTCCTCCTGGCTCTTTTCGCGGTGACTGTTTTCCTGTTGCGAGTCGTGCTGTACCCCCTGACCAAGTACGTCCACAAGAACCACTACGACGCGGTGCAGGAGAGGCCGCCCGCCTGGCCTCACTTCTTCCTGTTCTCCAGAGACGACCAGGTGATCAGGCACCGGGACGTCGAGGTCTTCGTGGAGAGCCTGAAGCGGAAAGGCGTCCCAGTGGACTGTTTCGATTTTGGCTCCAGTCCTCATGTCGGCCACTTCCGCGACTTTCCCGAGGAGTACGCTCTTAAGTGCCGCAATTTCCTGGTCGCTTGTATGAAGGACTCTGAAGGGACCGAGCTAAAGAGAAGACATAGGGTTCAGAATCCGTGAAACTTGGTGGTTAACTCGCAAGATATTGCAAACCCTCCGTTAACCCTCTTGTCCAGATTTTCAAAGAGGGGTGAAGGAAAGCAGACGACTGAGTTCATCTCAGAGATCGGAAAATAGGTTAGACGATGAGGCAAGAATTTGGTGTAAGACGGCAGGAAATTTGAGCCGAGCTGGAGCGAGATCCTGCCGCTGTTTTCCGTCCCAGTGCAGATAATGGGAAGGTTCCACACATTGGGTCTAGGTGCGCCGCACTTAATCCATGTCTGGAAAACCAGCCATATGAAACACTGTCATTCACATACCGCTAAAGTGTGTGGCACAAAGGCCTAATCCTGCCGACTCAAACGTTTTTGCAACAGTCACAAACCATTATGTAAAAAAATAACAATACAAACTATTACTCTACACTGGAAAATAAATCTTTTAGGATAATTTAAATAGTATTTAATATTGCTGTGAAATGTGATGCATCGTAGATTAGTAGTAGTGATTCTAACACTTGAGGGTATTGGAAAATAATAATCTGTCTCTTCTATTTATAAAATTTCCAACGTATTTATGGTTTTAATCTCGATTTGTTACGAATGACGAGATCTCAAGGGGTGCTTTAAAATGAAGGCAACTGACACAAATTAAAAAAGATTAATCACAATGTTTTGTTTTTTTGTAATATAAAGTTCTCAAAAAAAAAATGTTTGCCTTAAACAGTAAATGCCTTTTTTAGTGTTTTTTTTTTTGGTCCAGAAATTGTAGAACGACCAGCCCTAACATGTGACACACATGATTTAGTTCAAGGAAAAAAAGGTGATTGACAATGAATGTATATGTCCAGCACAACTATTGTGTTCTTTCTAACTGATGTGCCTTCAATAAATCCGAATGCTCAAAGAAAAGTTGACCAGCGTGTTTGTTTTGAATGATGCTTTGGATCTGCCATAAATTATCTCAAATAGGACTGGCTGCTACATTTGCATCAGTTTGCTGGATCAGCTGTCTTGATGGTTTTGTGTCTTATCGAGCAAGAAGCAATGAAAGACCTTCGGCTTTAAGCCCACTTTAAGTGGTTTAAGGTGGAAGGTCTTTCCACTAATACTAACGCTCCGTACATCAGCCATGCTATAACTGCTGCCAGCTTGATATACATGATGGCACTGTAGGCCTACAGTACATGTTGTTATAGACCCAGTTTAATGTGCCACAGAATTCATACAATGTAGCGGGGGGTCCGTGCTCCTCTCTGAAAAACTTTGAAATCCCCTGGATTAGCCAACCGAAAGAAAATAACGACCAACTGTCATTTTTCAAGCTAAACTGCTGAACATTTGCTGGCTCCAGCTACTTAAATGTAAAGATTTGCCGTTTTTTTTGTCGTCGTCCATCGTAGTAAATGAAGAGTCTTTGGCTTCTGGACTGTTCCTCGGTCAGAAGAAGTAATATGGAGACATCACTTCGGGCCACTGTGAGGCACAGTTTTCATACTTTTTGACGAGACTGCTTGATGAATTGTGAAAATAATCAGCAGATTGTTCGATACCAAAGATAATCATTAGTTACAGCCTTAGATTAAAGTCTGGGGTGTACCCTGCCTTCGCCCTTAGATACCTGGGATTGGCTCCAGAAACCTCCCCGCAACCCCTTGAAAAAAGGGATAAAGTGGCTACCGTGACCATCAGCGGTTGACAATGAATGAATGATACCATTTTCTTAAATTTTCTATTTAAATACACATGTAAAAATTGTTCAGAGACAATATTTTCACTGGTCTGTGTGAAGTATTTGTTCTGAATTGAGAACTGTTCAGAGTTCTAATGAGTAAAATCCTTTTGTAAAGCCATTCAGATAGTGTCTTGGCTTTTCCAGTTGCAGTATTGAGCTGAAAACGTGTCATGTTATTTCCACATGTACTGTAGACCTGGATAGTCTCCATACCTGTGCTGTCCCTCGCAGCGGGGGTGTGAAACGCGTCTTTCCTGCAGTGTGTCTGACACAAAACATGGTGATACTGGTCTGCAATCGTAAGTTTATATGTCATTTTACAATGTAAAGTGAAAGTGAGTCCTGCTTTTATTGTTCATTTACAATACTGAACCGTGGACAGGGTGTAGTCAAGACAAAGCTTTTCTTTAACTGGGGAAAGTTTATAGAAACTATTTTATTTGTTATGGAGGTTTTATTTTATCCTCAGTTGATCTCCTGACCTTGTTCCTCTGCTGGTAACCAGAGGAAATCGCTTTGTGTTCGTAATAAACGTCATCACTTGAGGGCTCACTGAACAAAAGTCATCGCAGGACAAGGTGTCGTATGCGATCTCGTACCCAGAGGCAGATAAAACGCAGCCATTTCCCCTCCGCTCTCGTCACGAGACATCAGCGGCTGTTTGAAGAGCGTGGCCCTGAATTGGTCCAGCAGGGATGGTTATTGAATGTCTACGACATGTCAGATTTGACATTTGGAAGAGCGAGCGGTTGGCATTTGTCTGCTGTGCGCCAGGCCCGGCCCTGGCACTTCATGTATCATGCGGAGCTGCTCGGAGGAAAGGGAGAAAGAGGAAAGTTTACATATCGGCACAGACAGATGAACATCGCTTACTGGAGTGCACATGAGACAGACGGCTCTGATCCTGCTGCCGCGCTGGTTCAGTGACGTAGGGAGAAGCTCAGTGGTCGTCTGAACCAAAGTGCTACGCAAATACTGTCGTCTGTGATGTGGCTTTGTCTTTTATCTGAGTTACATCAAGGACACACGTGCAACAGAGAGTATTACTGTGACCTCAGAAATATCTACAAGTTTGGCCAAAGTGGTGCAAAGTCTCTGATTCAGATGTTCTTGACTGACATGGCCAGAACTGAGCAAAGTATTTCCAGTTAATATTGTACAAGATTTCTTTACAAGAAGTTCTACAGCATCACAATGTAAGAAAAACAGCAACAAATAGTTTTCACATTACTGCAATATACTGACTACACAACATACACTATAAAGGAGACATCACTACACCACAGAGTACTCTGTAGTGACAGAAAAATCAATCATTACAAATAAATCGTCAAAGAAATCATTTTAACTGCTTTATATAGGTTTTGGTTGTTTACATCTATAACAACGCATCGTGTTACGCACTGATTATATGCTTTATACATAAAATCTGCAAATGAAAGATGGGTCATGGACTTATGTAGCACTTTTCTGATTGTACCAACCACTTCAAGCGTTTTACAACACAAGTCAACATTCAGCCACTCACACACATATTCACACGGTGGTAGCAGTGCCTGCCATGCAAGGCACCACCTGCTCATCAGGAGCAGTAACCATTCATATGCTCTCACACACTGAAGGAGGAACCAGCGGGAACAATTTGGGTTCTTGCCCATGGACACTTTGACATGTAGACTGCGCCACATCAAGTAACTTGTATCAGTTAAATAAGTGTAGTGGTATATAAAGTTAAATGTACCAAGTGGGATTAAAATGAAACATTTTAGTAAAGTACCTCACATTGTACTCAAGCGGATTGTTTCAGTAAGTATACTTACTTCCAACCTCTGCGTCCGCTGCAGGTTACTGCCTTGTATCAGTGCTATCCCCATAGAAATTTCCAATGGCAGACACTTTGATCAGAGTAGAAAAAGCGCAGGTGCATTGTTTAACGTAACTTGCACACCTGGAGGGAATGCAGCTGTCATTAAACCTGTGATAACTGTTTTATATATTGGCATATCACCTTTTAAACTCACAGTTATGGAGCAATCATTAATTTGGAATGGTGTTTTTGTCCAACGATATTAGCTCTGTTTTTGGTCTTTTCTGAGGGAATTTTCCGGCTCTTTAGCAGCTAAATGCTCGACCATGTTCACCAGCCAGTCTCCAACTGTGTCTGTGTGCTGTTTGGCGCTGAACAGGTAGAGTACAGTGGGTTTTTTAATGTTTTTTAGCTGGAAACAGATGCCTGCTGGGACAGAAATCAACGCTACAAGAGCAGCGAGAGTGAACCGGATCAGTCAAGTTGTAGCCCGACAGCGAAACAATGAGCTGAAACTCACTCTAAAGCTCCATCAAGTTGAGTTGAGTAGAGCTGCAGGTTCAGGCGATAATTCTCTGTAGATTTCATTTCATATTTTGTTTTGTAGAAATGTTATAGCTGCTTTAGAGACATACTTTTCTGAGCGACAAAACAAAGATTCATGGTAGGAGACTTGTCTTTTTGGATCATTTGAAGACTTTTGAGCAACTAAGGAAAAATAACTGTGAACCTACACTAAAATACATATGTTTGGTTGTACTGTAGCTATATCAACTGTCATTATACATTTAATAAAAATCAATAAACAGAGTTTGGTTGATCCCTGACACTGAACCCCACAACGTCCACAAAGCAAATACAAATATGACACTTCATCCATACGGTGACACTCATATTCCTGAAGAGGGCAGCATTGACTCAAAGTTCCCATCACGCGACGTCTGAGGCCTCGACTGAGCATCAAGCCGACTGCGATCGGGTTCAGCGGCGGATGTTTTATTCAGTGTTCTTGGGGGATAAAGGCTGTGAAACGTTACCTTCAGAGGGTGTCTCTGTGCATGTTGGCACTGCTCTGAAAGTGGGGAGAAAGTGAGAGGTTTTGGGGCGGTGTATCTGTGCACCAAGACATAACATCTTCATAGTCAGACTGTTGGGGTTATTCGAAGAAATGCCAACGTTACTTCCCTAAAATCCCCCCTCACGTTTCTTGTAACATTACAGACGACACCCAGGGGAAAGAGAAGAAAGCGTTACCTCAGAGCGAGGACGGAATGGGTCTTTTTCAGTTAAGGGTCGGAGATAAAGGCGGGAGAAAAGCCGGGAATAGATGGGTGGGAAGAGAACGTCATAACAGCCCCCCCCCCTCCTCTCAGAAACGCACTGAAAGAAGAAATTACCCCGTGGAAGTTAATGAAGTCTCACAAGTTGATGAGGGGAAAATTGCGGCGAAGAGGGGTCAGCGCTTTCTCTTTAGCCTTTCCCTCTTCCACGGAAAATGGCTGCGGTCAAGATCCATACTTTTAGAGGACGCTGAGCACTCCAACGCGGAGATGGAGTGAAAGAGATGGGAGGGGAGGGGGGGCACCAAGATTAATGGTATTAAGTGGTAGCACTTGGCAATGCGGTAACATATCGTCTATGTTCTCTATTCCACACTGATAGTTTCATAGACCTTGGCTTTACACATTGACTTTTAGCTGTGATTTACAGGATTCAAATAATCCGGGCGGCTTTTCATCACCGCGAGACCTGCGAGGCACCTTCGGTTCGGAGTCGCACCGGTGGCGGCTTTATCGGGAAACACAACCAGAAACCTTAAAAAAAGCGCGCCGGTGTCTCCCTCCCTTGCACTTTGGATCGCTGGTTATCACGCAAAAGCCGAAGAAATGAACTTTTCTTTTCAGAGATCCGATTACTCTCCGCAACAAATTTTCCCCCTCGGCTTAATGTCAGTCCGAAAACGGAAGGAAATGTTTGTACTTATGTACATGTTGACATTTTGGATGCCACCCCGCAAACCCCCCTTTCTAGATCGTCGGGTGGGGAAGTGCAGTGTTTTATCTGACAGGCGCACACACAGTCACAGATAGGATCGAATGGCACCATGATTTGAAGTGATTCTGTGTAATGTTTGACATTTTGATTTTTAAGGCTGACATACTGTTATTTTATGGCCAATGCTCACGATGATTTTTTTTTCTTCCCTTTTCACGCAATCACACAGGAAGTACAGCACTTTGTGTGATTGCAGAAGCTCAAATGAGTTCAAGTTCATTACCGAGCTAATTTATGTTCCTTTATCGAAACTGGGGGGTTTTAATGCAAAGATTTGTATTTTTTCACAATCTGTACGGTCCTGCCGTTCTTATCTCCCCTAACACACACACACACACACACATATGCCCAGGTGTGTCACGCTGTATCTTCCAGCCGACACACACGGCGTCGAAAACCCTGCCTTTCCCTCTCGCTCCACGGGACCGGACCTGTGATCAAGTTGAGCGGGGAGCCGACGAGAAGTCACTCAAGTCGCCCTCTCTTCCCTCTAATGAGCAAAGTGTCTCGTGGAAGCCGAGTCCAGGACAGCATGGGAGCTCCCACACACACACACACACACACTCGCGCAAAGAGGAATGAATGCACACAAACACACACACCTTCAATGGGATGATATCCAGAGGATCAGGACCAAAGTCCCGTCCGCCTTTGAGTAACTTTAAAAGGTCTCCCGGTGTTTTGGGTTGAAGAACGAAGAGGAAGCGGATGTGTGTGTCTGTACGTGTGTGTGTGTGTGTGTGTGTGTGAGAAGGGAATCCGCTTGTTGGACCAGACAGGGAGCCGTCATCAAAATCTCCCCTGGTCTATCTCAGCCCCTCAGCCCTCTACTTAAGACCAAAAGAGGGCAGAAAAGCAGCGGAATGTTAGATAAAGGGGGGGAAAAGACAGAGAGACACGGAGGGAGAGGAAGATGGAGAGTGAGAGGAACAGCAGTGTAGAAACCCCTCAGCGTGTGTGCAGCCTCTCTCCCATCGCGCGGTGCGGCGGGCTGCCTCTCTCAGCCTATTCAAAGCCAGTGTGTGTTAGTGGAGGAGTGTGTGTGTGTGAGTGTGTGTGTGTTTCTTCACAGATGTCCTTGAACAGAACCCCCTCGGCTCTGCGGATCCCTGCTGCCACTGGAGAACATTTGACAAGCAGCAGGCTCTTGTTAGAGCGCTGTCAAATTAAAGGTGTGTGCGCGTGGGTCTGAGGAAGTGTGTGTGTGCGCGTGTGTGTGAGTGAATGTGTGTGTTTCAGAGGCTCTATTCAGAGCCCTGTCAAATTAAAACTACCAAACAAACTGTGCGTGTCACACAGACAGGCCGAGTCGCGTGTGTGATGGCAGCGGTAGGGCTCGGGCTGCTTTGTCTGTGTTTGTTTGTGGGTGAATATCTCTATGTGTGTGTGTGTGTGTGTGTGTGTGTGTCTTTGTGTGTGTGAGAGAGAAAGAGAGACTTGGATTTTGTGGCATGCATGTCTTTTTTTTTTTTACATGCATCTTTCACTGGTTTGCAAAAAGCAAATACACACACGCGCCGGTGTGAAGGGATATCCTAATGAGGTGTGTCTCAAAGTGAAACATGTAGTCAGTGTCACACACACACGCGCACACACTCTTAACCTCAGCACACTGAAGACTTATATCTCCATTCGGAGGAGGTCGAAGGTCTAAAATCCAGCAATATGGAAAAGGAGCGGAGAAGCTCTTGAAAACAAAGCAATTATTTCGAAACACTTTCCAATCAAGCGGTTATTGTCTTTTCCTTTCAGTTGAAACTGAGTTGGTCAAATAAATAAATTCACGTGTAAATGTGTCTGTAAATATTCAGGAAGGAAGATGACGTTCATTTGTATCTGTTTTCCCCAAAATGCATCAAAGCAACATAATGACAAATCATTTTTTTCCGGTAAAAACACTGAGCTGTCTGAAATAATGCGATGAACGTCAGATGATGAATGATCATTAAAAGGAAAAGGAGAGCTGTGGGTCTCCTGCAGGTGGTGTGGAGATATAAATACAGGCAACCTTTATTATAGGATATCCCACTGTGTGTGTGTGTGTGTGTGTGTGAGTGTGTGTGGTGCACTGCTAGCACAGCGAGAAGGACTTCATATACTAACATTTCTTTAAAAAAGACTATAAAAAATCTTCAAGTGAATCCAGGTGATAGGTTATTTAATAATCTGGGTTCAGCACTGAGTTTAAGATAAGGTTTAGGCAGACTGGGCAGCAATAGAGTACCCAACCTGCAAGACGCTTCAGAGCTGAATATGTTTATTATTTCAGACTGTCTGTAACTAAGGATCAACTGCGGCTCAACTAGTATGCAGAAATTGGTGGTCTTCCTTTTAACATGTGGTTCCAGTATAGTGAGCAGCGTATCAAACTGGACCGCTGACATCCTGAAACACACCTGGAAGTGATCGGTATAATTCCGAAGCTCTTTTGCCAGCAGGTGAAACTCTCCTTGTCCTTGTCTTGTTTTCAAGATTGGATCACATGGACCCACCCAGCTGGCAGTAGACGTCAATTAGACGTCATAGAGACGTCTAATTGAGACGCCTCCGACGTTGAATAGACGTTAGTATTTAGTTGAGAATGAAAATCTGGTTAACGTCTGAACTTAACGTTGGATATCAGTTATGTAGGCTATCTTAAGTCAAATCAACGTTGTTGATAGATGTTGTCCAGACATTAGAATTTTGTCATCAAAAAGGTCATTATTCAACGTCAAAGTTGTGTGAGTACAAGACGTGTGACACATGTTGGGTTTTGGTTGCCAGACACCACAACATAAAAACAACAAAATATTAACGTCATTTGACGTCAATATTCCTATGTCAAAAGATGTTGAAAGTAGATGTCAATGGACGTTGGGTTTTGGTCACCTGACGTCATGACTTGAATCCAACCAAAGACCAACGTCTATTGACGTCCGGTGCCAGCTGGGCAGTATTATCTTTATCTTCTTTTCTTTCATATTCAGAATCTGTGCAGATATCTAGCTAGCTGCTGCCACAGTGTACGGCAACACTGAAGAGACACTCTTCATGCAGTGTAGGTAGATATCACAATAATGCCGTTGTTGTGAATTCTCTTGGCCTTGATTACTGTGTAGTGAAAAACGTTGAGCTTGCTAGCGCTAGCTTCGTTTTGTAGCGTAGGCCCACACATATGAGAATGGTGTTAATATTCTTATTTAACTTGTGGCAATAAAGTAAATACTAGTATTTAGTAAATGTCAAACTGTTCCTTTATGTGCTTAAGAGCCCAGTATGCGTCTGTACGTTTGCTTATCTAAGCGTGTATGTGTGCATACTGTAGTGTCCCTAGGCTTCACTACAGCTGCTGTGTTAGTGTTTTAACTTTGCCTCCATTAGCAAAATGTTATGATTTATGCAGTTGCTAGCAGACTAATATCTTTAGAAGATTTTTTTTTTCCTTTATCTTGTAGCCGGGAAGCCGATTCATCTTAAAGAGTGATGAGGGGCGGTTGCTCTCTATGCAAAACGCATTAAAGCTAAATGAGGAGTCTATTACTCAAATCCGTCTGATAATCCGTTAGCTAAAGACCCCTGGCCGCTAACTAAGCAGATTAAGATATGTCATTGCCACCGCAACCAGGATGACAATGGTACACTACTTATGATATCAGGCACACACACACACACACACACACGGTAACACTTTGCAAAGGATATTGTTTCCAATCACATTTCTGCTTGGCATTCTAGACACACACACACACACACACACACACACACACGGTTTCACACATGCACATTAAGTTAGTCAGTTAATCCCATACTTTCCACACACTTAAACACAGACACACACACAGCACACACACACACACACACACACACACATCGTCCACACCCCCGACACTTATCTACATACAGTGTCTCCTTGCCAACTCACTTCATAGAATTAATTCTCTCCTCTCCGCCCACTCTATTTTGCTGTGTGTGTGTGTGTGTGTGTGTGTGTGTGTGTGTGTGTGTGTGTTTGTGTGTAAAAGGAAGGCACAGGGGACTCATGAAGAGGCCGTGTTTGTATGAACATGGACAATTCATCATGGCTTGATTAACATAGAAGATTTTATCTCCGTCTCTCTCTCTCTCTCTCTCTCTCTCTCTCTCTCTCTCTCTCTCTCTCTCTCTCTCTATCCCTCTCTCTCTGTGCTTTGGTCCTGTGGTGATAATTACAAATAATTTATTCCTACTGGTTAATTAACTGGTATCCTTTGCAAAGAGTCCTGAAAATACAGGAAACATTTAGAGTGGCTCAGGCTAAAGCCAAGTCAGTTAATGTTGCTGTGTGGTTTAAATAGGCAATTTGTTAGATATGTTTTTTTTTTTTTTTTTTTTATGAAATACATTCAAAAAACAAACTAATGTTGTGTTGCTACTGAAGTTAGCATGCTAACCAGCTAGCCCCAGCCGGTCCTTGCTCATAATACCTCTTTGTGTCCCTAGAGTCATAGTCCTGGTCGGCGCCTCTGTAAATCACCTCCGTATCGTATTCCCTGTTGTCAAACTGACACCGTGGTCTCAGAGACTGTGTTCAGTCCCAGCCTGGTGGTTGAGGTAATGCCCTGCTGCCCACAGTGACGCCCACCATGATCTGCCGTTGCAAATTCAAGTCAGACTGATAAGGCCGCTAGCTCCATGGCTACCTAAGCTAATTAGCTAACAGCAGCTAGCTACAGCCGAAATTCTGGACATATTTTAAAGTGACTACAAGGACTTTTTAAGTGTTTGTGAAACAGTCTCGTGATTCCTCTGATGACAAATGACTTGCAACAGCAAACGAGACCATCAGCGAAAAAGACTGCTAATTTTAAGTTTGATCCGAGTCCAAGTCCTGCCAGGGACCATTGTTACATGTGAACTACCTTCTCGCCTAATTTCAGTGTTAAAAATGATATCATTTTAACTAAGTGTTAGGTTACCTCATTGTTGTATACTGAACCTTTTGCTGTCGGGCAGAATGTGTCCAGTGTTGTACCCACTGTGACTCAGCTCAGAGGCAGTATGGAAGCCCATGCAGCTGCAGACTGTAGATGGCCCAGGGCAGACATCAGTGTCCACATCATTCCAGACCTTGGAGCTGGTTGACCTGTGCTGGGCCTGTCTTGTTTCCAACGGCCGTTTGTTACTAATTAATGGACTGGAGCCCATTCTCCAGCGCTGAGTGCAACACAAACCACATGCATTAAACATGACCATGCCTCCCTCTGCTGCCAGAGCTGGGGAGACAGAAAGATGGAGAGAGAGAGGGAGAGAGGAGGAGACAGAGAGAGAGAGAGAGAGAGGACAACACGCACCTGTAACACTTCAGATGACTTCAAAATACACAAATAGGTACAAAGTTACCAGCTATGTCATTGCAAAGACATAGTCTAGATTGTTTTGATGTAAGCTGCTGAGTTTTGGAGATATCCTCTGCAATATAATGGCAAAAATACATTTGAAAAACTCAACAGCAATGTCTCTTTACAGAAAACATGACAATCCAAAGAACTTGTTGTGAGCATTCTCATGTAGGATCTATTTTCTCTTTACCAAGCTACACCTGCCAACCTCATCACCGCACAGGAAGCGTGGATCTAATTATGGATGAGGGGTTCGTGTTTGCGACAGCACAGGATGTAAAAATGAACGGCGTCCTCCTCGGCTGAGCAGTAATGTTAGCTAGCTTAGTTAGCCTCGTTAGCCAGCACTGCCAGGAAGAGGAAAATTATGTTTTGTTTTGTTTTTCATGGGTGAAATGTCCCTTTAAAGGTCTGTTGCGTGTACTGCTAATGTTTAGCAGAAGCTAAAGATTTAGCTTTGTAGAAACTGGATAATACACTGAGCGGTTTAAGTCTGTTTAGTTTCTAATTCTTAGAAACTAATCTAATTAATTTTTCGTTGTTTTCCTTCCATTTGCAAAAACATGTTTTTTTTATTTGCTACAGTTTAGAGGCTGTGTAGACAAAAAATATGCTAATGCTAAAATTAGCCTTTAACAGGCTAAATTAGTCAAAACTTAAGTAACTCTATAAATAAAGAACATTTCGGTCTTAAGTTCAATGTTCCTCAGTTTTAGGTTCAACAGTAATTCACAAAACACTTTAGCACTGGAAGTATAGGTAAAGGAAACGGCTAAATTCAGCTGTCAGAAATGGAGTTAAATAATTCAAACTGGTGGTCACGACATACAGTGAACCTATTGTAGCCAAGACTCATTTGCTTCTGAGTTGAGGAACACTAATAATATCTAAACATAAATGAAATGGGAATGAGCAGTGCAGAAATTAAAGAAAGGACCAGCGTGTCTTCCCACTTTGCCATAAGATACACACTGTATTTCAGTTTTCCTAACTTGGACATACATTTGTGTCATCAACTGCGAACACTATGCGATGTAGGGGAAGTAACAGGGAAAATGTAATCTGTTTTGAGCTAATATCAGGACATATATAGGCCCTAATTCCGACCGTTTTTTAGGCTGATCTGCTTCATAAATCTCTCCTCTCACCTTCATAGAACAACTGTATTTAGATTAGCGGGCATGAAAACATTTAGGGTGTCTGAGAAAGGCCTTTACAAAAGATTGGACTTGCCCTTTAAGAATGAAAGCGTCCTTGGTGGCCATCACGACACACACACACACACATACACGGGCGAGCCAAAACACACACACACTGTAACACACGTTAATGCATAAATTGCCATTATCTGAGCTGCCGCCGGTGGCAGAAGCGCCCCCACCAAGATCACCTCAGCTGACAAAAGTTAATTTGCACTAATGATGTTTTACTCCTCTCATTACCTTAAATCATCTCCTTCCCTTCGCCTCCCTCCCTTTCCACCGCGGAGAGGGAGAGAGGGAAGCAAACAGGAAGGTGGAGGAAGGAAAGCGCGGAGCCGGGGAGGAAATAAGTGAGACGCACGGTGGCCGAGGACGCGGCGAGCGGTTTGTAATTGTTATTGTTGGGGATGAAGTTGATGTCCACGCAAGCTGCTCTAACCAGCTCTCTCCCTCCGCTCGCTGTTAAATATTTTACACCGTCGTATAATTATCAAAGCTACTCAAGTTAATTTTTGATGGAAGGCATGTGCACTCTCGAGTGTTTTTACTGTACAGCCCGCCGCAGCCTTGTATTTATGTTGTAGGCTTAAGTGGTGGACTTTGTAATTATAACAGAGTCTGAGCTTAACAAGTGCAGAGTGTTTAACGTGCAAATGAGTTTTTTTTTATAACGCAAGTTTGAGTGTTATAGTTTTATGGGGGGGAATGAAGTAACGAGCGTTTTGTTGTGTTTTGCCAAACTTTCAGCGTAGCTATTTCATCCCTGCCCGAGCCTGGCGCTAAAGTGTTGCTTCTTTATGATTTTCCCGCGGGCCGCTGACACTTTTACAGTTCGGTCCACGGCTTCTAACACAGTAGCCTTTAAAGGCCTTGCGCCCATGGTCCTCCCCATACTGGCACTTACCACAGAGCACCATACGCTGCTACCATTGTTAATCGTTGAGTTGGTGACCTCCCATAATTCCCAGCGTTGTGTTTTCTTTTGTTCATGTAGCCTCACTCTCACTCATTATGAACGACCGAATTTATTAACATCTTATTTTTTCTCATTCTTGATCAAACGGGCTTTCACTTCAAAGACACTCCCAGCTGGCACCGGACGTCAATAGACGTTGGTCTTTGGTTGGATTCAAGTCATGACGTCAGGTGACCAAAACCCAACGTCCATTGACATCTACTTTCAACATCTTTTGACATAGGAATATTGACGTCAAATGACGTTAATATTTTGTTGTTTTTATGTTGTGGTGTCTGGCAACCAAAACCCAACGTGTGTCAGACGTCTTGTACTCACACAACTTTGACATTGAATAATGACCTTTTTGATGACAAAATTCTAATGTCTGGACAACATCTATCAACAACGTTGATTTGAGATAGATAGCCTACATAACTGATATCCAACGTCGGACCAACGTTAAGTTCAGACGTTAACCCGATTTTCATTTTCAACTAAATACTAACGTCTATTCAACGTCGGAGGCGTCTCAATTAGACGTCTCTATGACGTCTAATTGACGTCTAGTGCCAGCTGGGCTGAGTCAGAGTTGCTTCAGAGATAGCTATAGCTTATTCTTACATGTTTTTATCATAATGGATATTTTGAAAATATTATTAATGATACACGGAAAGGAAATGTGGTTACTTTTACCTGCTATCTATTGTTTGACTAGATTAGCATTCAGTCAGTTCTAAGCACCTTCATAAAATTCTCATGCTCTCCTTTTCACAGAAAAGTTACCTAAGCAGCCTGAAAGTTCACTCAGTCCACGGCAATCTACAACGGGCGTGTCCACCCATCGATAACGTCACAAATGAACACCCTGGCTCTCCGCTCACAGGCTCGGACGGAAAAGTGAGTTGATATTGATTAAAGAGTCGTGGATCACGGGAACCACATACGTAAACTCTGCGGGTTTCACCTTTACTGTAAAGCATCACTCCCCAGAGTTTGCAGACAATGTTCTCCAGACAAAGTTATGTGCCACCGACCCTTCCCTCGCATCAACTCTGAGGCCTCGCAGTCATTAGCGGCCGATTGATGAGGGAAATGGTATTAGTCTGAAAACATTTGCAGCTCATCCAGAGAAGGGGCCCATTTTTACAATTGGTTTAGGGGGTTATGAATGTGCACATGTTCTGTTTGAAATAGGCAATGTTCATTTTTTATCTGTAATCGTTTCTGGAGGAGGCTTTTAGAGAGAGATGAGTTAAGATTCTATTAGAATCCACGGCTCGCCTTCTTTCTTTCTTTCTTTCTTTCTTTCTTTCTTTCTTTCTTTCTTTCTTTCTTTCTTTCTTTCTCACTTTCTTTTGTTCTTTCTTTTGTTCTTTCTCTTTTACAGAAGCAGAATCTTTGTTTTTCATCGGTGCCGACATCATGAAGACTAAAGTGAATGAAGTTCGGTGGTAACTTTTAAATGACATGTAAGAAAGAAAAATCTGCCACAGTACATAAAAAGCAAACGTGTGCTTACACAGGAGAGCACGTTGCTTTTTACAGTCACAGTTAAATGAGTGATTGAGCATGAGAGTGACGCGCCCTCTTCCACGACGCTCACATCGGATGAAAGGCCTCGAAGAAGTTTCCTCCTGGTTGTCCTCGCGTATCAGTTTCCTCTCCATCATCATTCTGTTGGTAGCCCGGAGCACAGCTGATGTCGGCCTGAATACAGCAGCCTACTCTGTCCGCTGGTGACACAAACATGTGTTCACGCCACACACACACACGCACAGCCATCGTGATGCGGGGAGCGTGTCATGTGAGTGATGATCAGTAGGTATGAGGGGGGGCGAGGGGATCGGGAACCGGCCTGCGTGACGGATCAAAGGGTTACATGACAACCAGGCGAGGACTTCCTGGTTGACAGAAACATCCCTCAAATGGACAGTGCGACGTATGCAGGATGTGTGTGTGTGTGTGTGTGTGTGTGGGAGAAAGACAGAAAGAGAGAGAGAGAGAGATCAACTCCTGAAATAGACAGCGTCCAGTATCCAGGATGATGTGTTTTCCTCGTCTCAGGTCATTCTGTCCGTCTGCGTCTTTATCTTCATCACCTGTCTCTGATCTCTCCCCGCGTCTGCGTCTCACACACGCTTACATACAAGCAGAAGTGTACGCGCATATATCAAAGCGACCGCGGAGCTGCCTCCTCTGCATGAATTTAATATCTTTGTGCTTGAGCCAGAATATTGTACCATAAGTCATGTGCAGTTCGCTGTCGTGTTAGAGAGTTACCGGAAGTGTGGTTGCAAAAAAGCTCTGACAAAATTCAGAAATAAACAATCTGAATGATTTTTTTTTAGGGAAATTTAGGCTTTTTGGGACAAACAAAATGATTTCATTTTTCATAAAATGGTGTACAACTCCAATTTATCAAAAACATAGGATGCTCTGTAAAACATAGAGAAAAACAAGCCCCTCCTCACTTGTGAATGGCATTTCCAAGGATTTTTTTTCCAAGGATTTTCATAATCAATCATGATACAATCACCTGCCTTGAGCGTTCCACAACTTTCATGTTGAAGGCCTCAAAATCAGAATAGACATAATACGTGTACAAAAATCAATAGAGGCGATGAGGTGAAACATTAAATATACTGTCTTTGCACTGTTTTCAAGTGAGTATGTGTCAAAAAGGATGGATCAGCAAACAGTCACATTGTGTTTTATTATGTTTTACACAGTGTCCTTGCTTTTTTAGATTCAGAAAAGTTGTAACTAATAACTTCATTAATATTTAGTAATTGTCCTACTAATGCTCTAATGCTTCACTTGTGAGCAGGCCCACGCGGAATATGCGCCCGCAGACTTCCGATGACAACTCTGCTGATTTTCAAGCGAGTGGAGTTGCTGCCTGTTAAACTCAGAACACGAGCACATCTCCACCCCCTTGTTCTTGTGTGGGACAGTCCTGTGTCACTTTCAGTCAGCCTTAATTTCAAAGTGTGCGGTGCAGTGTGACAATATGTTAAGAACTGGATTTACAGATGAGGAACTACATTAATTTCATCCTGCGTGAGATCATTTCAGGTTGTTTAGATGTATTATGTTTGCTTATTTTTGCTCGAAAACAATCTTTGTTTTCCTAAATGAACATTGTCCGAGTTGACGAGTTAGTGGCTGTTCAGAGCCTCATGAGCCAAAAAGTCCAGTCTGAGTCATTTGAAAGCTCATCAGAGGCACGCTGCACGTGGTTTATTTTATTATGGGAAAGGTCTTAAGCTTTTATAGTGGCATCATTTTATCTTTGATTACAACGATTGCGAGATAAACATGAGGAAAGCACGGTTCACGTTACGCTCAAATTGCTCTTTTGTTTGTTTGGCTGAAGCCCATTTCAGTGAATAAGACAGCTAATGTGAGTCTGAACACATATTTACTGACATAAGGAGGAATTATCAAGACATTACTTTCATATTATATAATAATCCACCGAATCATTGAGTATTTTATCTCAGTGTTGAAATAAAGAGCTAAAAGAGACAAACTGGGGACGTTAACAGCTGCCAAAGATATTTTTTTTATAAAATGTTGCGGTATAATATTAAGCAAAAATGACCCAAAGACAAAAGTAGAGAGACTGGACTAAAAACCATTAGACAGACCGGGAGTTTGTGTCAAGTTCTAAATTACCTCTCCGTCTTAATTGAGACTACATGAAGGAAACACACACTACAGTGTACAACAGTAACGCAACAACAGGAAATGTGTCGGCTGAAACAATAATTACAGCTCTCCTCTCTGTAATAAACACCTTCCCTGTCAGGGTTCGCTTCCATCAAACCTTCTTTCCGACGAAACAAAGGAGACATGTGATTGACCTGTCATGATCTACAACAGAGGGAGGCGGGAGAATGACGGGACATGCAACACAAAGCAAGAGGTGAGGGGGAAAGCGCACCGGGTTGCAGTTGCGCTGTGTTTGTGTCACATCGTGGAACGAGCCCGGCTCTCGTTCACACCTCTTCCTCTTCGGCAGCGAAGCCTTTTTCTTTGTGCTTTTGAGGAAAAAGCTGCGGCGTGGCAGCCCATCTCCATGTATCACCATGTCCAGACCCCCTGCGGCCTTTGGGAGGGTATAGAATCACACGGACCAAACATAATAAAGGTAATTTACTGCCAAGGCAAATTCCATAGCTCTGGGCCTCCACCCCATGTTAAACAGCCCGCTGACCTTTAGCGTCTGATTTCATAAAGAGGGACACAATCCGATTAGGCCCGGACAGGAAAGGTCAAACGCACTGGCAGTTGTGGCGGGAACGTCGCCGCTAGCTGGCTGGAGACGTACAGAATGACCGTGGACGGCGGCCCCCTCTGCATGCCTGAGTGTGCGAGTGTGCATGCGAGAAGAGGATAGCGGCCGTCTGCGCCGTGGGTGGGTGGGTGGCAGGGGCGGGGGGCGGCGGCGGCAGTTAGCCTCCGTGGCCTCTGGAGCCGTTAGCAGAAAGGGCAGCATATCTGACATGGGTGCCGCGCTCCCTTTTTATGTCCCAGTGACCACACACATACACACACACTGAAACACGAACACACACACACACACACGGTGGCATCGCTCCAGCTTTAGCCTGATCTTCAGCTCCACCCAGCCTCGAAGTGCATCAGTGTTTTGGGGCACATGCGTGTTGATTTTGTCCTTTTTTGTTGTCCTGTTTTCTTTTGGACGGTGGCTTGATGTGAATGTCACAGCACATTGGGAAGGTGCACTGACTTCTTAAAATGTGTAGCTGACAAACTTCGTACTGATACCTTAAGCTCATCCGGCCTTGTTGTTTGTCCATTTCAACCTGAATTTTCCTGAAATTTTTTGTTCTGTTCTCATTTTGAATAGAAATTAAAAAAAGGAAAATACGCTTCTAAATATCTTCCATTCGAGGGTAAGATCCTTTTTTTTTTTACAATGTTCAACGTATTTTTGTAGTTTTGACTACAATCATCATTTCATTCATTTCTATCAATTAAGATGAAGCTGT
Organism: Lagodon rhomboides; assembly: GCA_039737535.1. Classification (NCBI taxonomy): domain Eukaryota; kingdom Metazoa; phylum Chordata; class Actinopteri; order Spariformes; family Sparidae; genus Lagodon; species Lagodon rhomboides. The sequence goes on from CM077797.1 coordinate 6,125,580, forward strand.
ACTCACCAAAGTTTTGTGCTTCAACAAAGTCACAATGTGCAAGAAATGAGTGGGCATCATGCAGGTTGTAAAAAGGCCAATGTTAGCTACAAGATAAGCTTACATTCAGATTTTGTTCAGAGTTGGAGATCGTTTGAAAGAGAAGGGAAGCTAGCTCCTGATGGGTCAGTAAATACCTGAAACTATAGGCTGGCTGCCTGCGGAGGATTTGGAGCTGATTAAAGGCGATCACATTTTTCACGTACCTTGGCCGGTACATATCAGTGACAAGTGAATGTCCCCGTTGTGGGATAAATAAAGTCTATCTAATCCAATCTATTATTACCCATGATGGGCAAAACCTAAAAAATACTTACCTTGGGGCCCTGGCTCAAGACTACTTCACACAGTCTTGACCCTTTAACATTCAGTTTCAGAAATCCAAAAACGTCTGCTTTGCCCAGCTGACTTGCAGTGAAGGGAATGTTACCAACAAAAAAAAAAAAAGAAGACTGAACTATACCTGTTCGTTTGCAAGCACTGTTTTCACGGATGAGACTGTGTGTATGGTTGTGTGTGTGCGCGCGCGTGTGTGTCAGCACAGGTAGTTTGTCTCCCCCGTGGAATGGTCCTGGTAGCAGAGCTGTCGTCTGTTTTACGAGGTGCCCATTAAGGAGCTCACATGGATAATGCTGATTGCATGGTGCGCTGCCAGGATGTGCTGTAGCGTGTGTGTGTGCTAGTGTGTGTGTGTGTGCTGTGTGCGGCAGGCAGAGGTTAAATGTGTGTGCCTTTGCATGCATACGCCACACAGCATCTATATTTGTGCAGAAATCTAAGTGTGTGTTTGCATATTTGTGGGAAGATTTATGGCAGGGTGTGTGAACAAATCTGCTACTGTGTGTGTGTGTGTGTCTGCTGTATGTGTAAAGTTTTAGATGAATGTATATAGTTGGGGTGTCTTGCAAGTGTGTGTGTGTATGTGTGTGTGTGTCATGGTTAATGTTGATTGTGTCGGGGCACAGCGAGGTGCTGACAGTGCCGCGTCTGCTGAATGACGGAGATGATGTTAACAAGCACAGGGAGGCGGTCACCACCCCCCTGTTTACAATATGGGGGTGCTAAAGCTGTCGAGACCATAACTACCGCACGCAGGCCTGTGTGTGTGTGTGTGTGCGTGTGTGTGTGTGTGTGTGTGTGTGTGCACTAATACCTCCTTGTCCTCCACCTCTTTGTTGTCACACTCCTCATCTCCAGATCGCTGCAGAGCGGCTCGCCTGGCACTCCAGCTGAGAGAGACGAGAGAGAGAGAGACACAGAGAGAGAGAGAGAGAGACACAGAGAGAGAGAGAGACCTTTTCAGCAGAGGAGCCGGTGAGCCTGCCTGCTGGAGGAAGGGACGAGTAACAAGGATGAGCACATGCACACACAAGCGGCGATGATAATTAAAGCGTCGGACGTTTTCGTACGTCTGTGTGTCTGCAAATAATGATTATTCTCACTATTAAATCATCTACAGGTTATTTTTTTTATTGTTAATCAGTTATAGTCCATCAGTTGTGAAAAATAGTGCTACAGTTTGACAGAACTGAAGCTATTTTTATGAAATAACTTGATTTTTCCAGGATAATCTCCTCAGTGTCAACACAAAATCCAAAACAGACAAAAATCCAACAGCCCAACGATACATGATATACAAAAAAAGCTGGAAATCCTCACATTTGTCAGTTACTATTTGGTGTTTTAGTTTAATTACTTATAAAAAGATTAATGAATCATCAAAAATGTGGTCAAGTCACTTTTCAATGAACTATTTCAGCTCAGCAGCGAGTTAGAGTGCACCCAAACAGAGCTTTCACTTATTATGCTGTCGCCACGATAGTTGAATTAATCTGTTAAAAATTACATGTCCACACATTAAACTTGTGTAAGTTGCACACTGGACCACGGGTAGCACACCCTCTCCACGTTCAATCCCCCTGAAAACTGAAACAGCAGCGACAAATCTACGGGGAGAGAATCTGACACCTCGCACGGCTGAAATATCAGACAGCTCTGATTTACTGGAGCTCTACATCCAAAATGCACGCAGCTGTACATATCATAATCCTATCAAAAAACACATTCCTCATCGCCCCATTATGGCATAAAATAAGTGGCATGTTTACTTCAGTGTTCAAAAAGTTACGGACGGAAACAAATCTTTGACACTTTGCGCGGAAAACTTACGCCGTCTGTCAAGAATTTATTTTAATATGGAGGGCTTAGAGAGTTTTTTTTGCCACAGAGGTTTCAGTGTTTTGTTTGCGTCTCGGCATCCTGTGACATGCAGTGATATTACAAGAAGAAAGAGAAGGAAATATCTGATGTAATACTGATTCTTATCTGGTTGCATTCTGGTTGTTTCCAATACAGAAAGTAGCACATTTTTTATGAATACTCCCCCGCTTCATTTATCAAAATGTTTCCATAATGACCTGCGTCTCCAGTCACTTGCTATTCTGGCTCATCTTTCAGCTTTTTTTTTTTTGGAATTCGATAGTTGTTACTCGGAGTGAAACAGCAAGATACAAGGCCTTAATGGGGCAAGTTAAAAGCCTGGCTCTTGTAAGAGCACCAGAAGTTAAAAGCTTACACAGAGTTATCATAATAGGCCACCCTCGACGTCAGCCAAGTCGTCTTTTTGAAGCGAGCGTAATTTCCCATGATGATGATGATGATCGGCCGGACAACATGCTCAGAAACAATTAGCGCTGGTCGCTGAAGTGGACACTTTCCCCCAGTCAGGCGTCGAGGGCCAGGGCATAAATAAGTCCCCTTGTCAGCCATTGCCAAGAGACAGCTAATGACTCTCATTAATATGCAAAATAGCAGCCATTTTTCTCCCCTTCTGTGTGTGTGTGTGTGTGTGTGTGTGTGTGTGTGTGTGTGCGGTTCCCCGTTTTGCACACTTGGTCCACCCAGTACAAAGTGACCAGCTCAAGAAAATTTCTAATTGCAAGTCAATTATGTCATAGAGCCCGTTTAGATGTTCATTTGTATGCAAATTTTGGAGGCTTGCTGGGAGGGGAGAGGGGAGCTGGCATCAGACAACATGGAGGGCAGGAATACTCACTGAACGCTGACCCACACACCGAACGGCCAGAGCTTGTGTGACACGATTCGTCATTATTTGGGGGCTCGCAAACACCGAACACTCGAAGGCCTTTCGGTCGCGTCGTGGCCTTGAGGAAGCAACTCGCCTGGCTCCGTATGTGTGGACTGGCCTTTGGAGCACAAGAGGAGAAAAGAATATGAGCACCATTCTTTACTGTAGACTTCACTGAGTAACTGCCTGCTGTCAGAAGTCAGCAGGTCTCGGTGCCGTCATTTGGCGCCATCATCAGACGTCATTTGGCATCGTTCTCATCTGCGTGAATGAGCTGAACTGAAGGCTCCAGACGTGCTTTTCATAATAGCTCATTTTGAACACTTCTTTTCTTTGACTGATGAAGAGTAAAGAAAGAGTTTTCTTTTCAGTTAAACAGAGATTGATAATTATTAATAAAAATGATATGATTTTACTCTACCCCTTGTTGAAAAAGCAAGAAAGCAGGAGGGAGAAAGAGAGGGAGGGAGGGAGAGAAAAAAAGAACAAAAAAACTGCCCTTCAACTGTTCTCTAAACACACTCTCTTCTTGTCTGTGACAAATTCTACGGATACAGACATTAAAACTGTAGTGGAACGCTAGTATTATGTCGATATGACTATCTACAGGTTGTTTTTAGGTCGATTTTTATTTTCGCCTTTAAAACAGGCAAGACTGCGAATCTCTAGATGACACGAGGCTGCAGCGTCAGTTGACACACTGACGCTGCAGCTTCAGAAGCGAAGCCGTCTGCTCCAACCTGTTAACATGGATGTCAGAATGAAAAGCAAGATGTTTCGCTGTGCACATGCGCATGTCAAGCAGCCAGCGTGTCCAGCCTGTTAAATACCAGCATGAGTGGTAATTTTCAGTCAGTGCATTCAAATGACAGACCCCGATCACTGACATTATCAGCATATTAAAGTGTTAAATAAACACAAATTTAGCCCAATGTTTCTCCAAATATTGGATTGTCAACTTTAAATACTATAGAACACAAGCTTATTTTAACTATGGGGCAGCCCGTCACCAGAAAGTCGCTGGTTCAGATCAGATGTGGTTGTACTGAGCAATATCCAGGTGTGAGTGTCTGTGCTGAGCGTGCACTCAGGGCTGCTCCGTGGCCAGCAGATCGGATGCATTGCTGCACTGAGTGCTACCCAGATGTCCTTCTGAAGAGATAAAGGAAATAAAAATGGGAGTTTGTTGGTATCCTTCAAAGTTATGATTTAAGGGGTCGACAGTACGTTTTTTTTTTTTGGAAAGATGACATTTTGATGTGTCACAGTGAAAAAGCACAGGTGTAAATTAATAATTAAATGAACGGTGGCTGATTTCAATTTCGTTGCATCAGGTATTGTTCATGTTGGCTCGCTGTCACGACTGACTGGGACTCTTCATTAGAACGGAGCCATGGTTTATTATTAGCAACACCTGTGTATTTCTATTTCTCTCATATTTTATTATAATTTTAATATTTCCAGTGCCAAATAATATCTCCTACCTTTCAATGTATATTTACTGCTATTGAACTAATGATATTTTATGTGTCAAATTACTTTTCCAGCTCTCTTCTTCAGTAACAATCTCTTCGCTGTCACTACAACTAAAACTCAACTTTATTTGATTAAAAACAGAAGTTGTAATCCTCATGTGACCCATAAAACTGAGTTATATCGGATGACAAATGGAAGAACAGCTGACTTCGTCAATAGCCATTTTCGCTCGTCAATATTCATTCCAACTGCATTTGAGAGTGATGAATGATAAGCGTTTCTTCATCAATAAAGCCCAAAAAGATGGGTTAAATTCCCTGCTCCAAAGTTTCTCCGGCTCTTATTTAGTGCAAGCTGTGGACCGACGGTGTGGAACGGCGAGCTCATCGTTTCATCAAGCTATCATCCTGATACGTACGTGCCGGCGGTTTAGCAGAGTGGGCCAGTCCCAGTAAATGATTCCCAGATCCATCATCCTGCTGTGATCTGATCTGATCCCCTCTGCTGTTGATTAGACGCTTATTGGAGCGAGGAGCTAAGACATCAATATGAAGAGGAGGGGAGGGGGGAGGAGGAAAGAAGGGAGGAAGTATGGGAGAAGAGAAGGAAATGTCGGGACTGTCGGGAGGCTGAGGAAGGGGAGAGAGAAATGGATGACACCCTCTAGTGGAGGAGGCAGATGTCCATCTATCTATTTCTACTTGTTTGCCTGCACTTGTAACTTTATCTTTATCAATGCAAACATACCTCCTGATGTATGTATATATGTGTGTGTGTGTGTGTGTGTGTGCCCACCAGCTTCATCAATAGCAGTAGAATATCCTGGTGACATTGAGCAGTCATTACAGCAGCCATCAGCAGTTAATGAACGGATGGAGTCCACAGCGTACCCACTAAATTCATTATCACTGTATTGGACTTGACGGTGCAGATTAATAATTGGTTTGTCACACAGATATTTTGGATGATTAATATGGGTATTGATTAAGAAGAGGAGGCGGTGGCGAGTGTCTGTGTGTGTTGGGGCGATGTGAGGAAAAGTGCGCACACCAGCAGCGGAAATACAGGAAGTCAATGGGGTGGTCAGTGAAGAGACTGATCAGGGCTGTGGTGAGAAAATCAGTGCAGACCAACTTAATCAAAGCTGTGGTTTGTGTCGTCGTCACACATACACAGCCCCTCCCACACCCCCAGTCTCTTTTCCTGTCTCCATTTTCAACCTGGACTACTTCTCCTGATGTCTGGTGTGTCTGATCTCAGCCTAAATTCCAGCATCAACACAAAGTCAGTTATGGTCCTGGCGCGAAGAAAAAGGGCTGAGTCGTCCGCAAAGAAGTTGACCCTCGCTCAACCTTTGCTGCAGTGCAGTGTAGCACATTGTGAGATGTAGCGCTGAGGCAATTCTACCAGGTAGGTGTACAGGTGGAGGAGCAGGTTTTTGTAAAACCCTGACTCAATAGCAGGAAAAACTGCTGTACAGTGTATTGACAAGCCTTCATACTGGACTTTCTGTTTTATATTTCAGTATCTTGCTTTTTCTTCATTTGGGCATTTTAATGTCTTTATTACACAATGCCAAAGAGAGACACAACAATGTTCCCTGGCATCCAAGAAAGAAAAAAGAACTTATGACCTTTTACCACAAAAATCTAAGCAATCTTGTGAGTCAAGATTCATACAAAGCCTCTGCAAATGCGAACAGACGCAAATTCAAGCACGACTTTTATGAATAAACACAAATCATCTCACAATGCGAGGTGAATATTCTCCTCATGCATAGTGTGATAGAACAAAAAAGCTATTCTTGCCCTAAAAATGGCCTGGTAAGCTATATGATTTAATCTAGTGTCATTAAGCAACAAGTAGCAACTTCCAATGATTGAAAATTAATAACTACGTTTTTTCTGAAAGTGACTAAAACATTTTTTTTTTGCTGTTGTTGAAGGTGACACAGTGGTACAGCAGTGACCTCTGTCCCCTCCAGCGGTGGCTTGTGACTCAAAAAATTGAGGAGGACAGGAGGAAAACCACTCACAGCGAGAAGGTCATGGGTTTGATTCCACTGGCCAGCTGGGGCCTTTCTGTGCACAGCCGCTTATGCCAGCATTTTCACTGTCTTCTGGGTGCTGTGAATTTCTCTGAACAAAATAAGTATGAATGTGAAAAACAAATTACATACATTCATATGCAATTCTTTTCTGACCAACAGAGTAATGATATTTTTTAAAGAAAGGGAACATGTTTAGTTTAAGGATTAAGAGTTGGATTTAGGGTTAGGGTTAGGAATGGAGTGGGGCAAGGGAATGCATTAAGTCAATGACGGTCCTCAGATGTATAGATGTACAAGTATGTGTGTTTGTTGTGTTCCGGGCCCATGCAGCTGACTCTCAGAGGAGACATCTTGTTGTCTTTCTACTGAGCTCAGATTCATTGCTATCGATCAGCCATGTACTGGATATATAGATCCACCAAGTATATAGATAAGCCATTCATTATGGGAGATCTTGGTCCACATGTATAGATTCACCATGTGAGCCTATAGATCGACCACAGACAGGTTTACTGCACATTATCTGCATCTGTCCTGGACTGCTGCTCCACAATATTTATTGTAGTTTTCTGTTAAATGGTACCTTTCCTTCTTTTTTTTCAGTAGCCAGGTATTAGACAATCAACAGAAAGCAGGGAACCACTTAAGGCCAGGACATCGTGATATATATGTATCTATATATTTTTTTATTTTTTATTTTGTTAATGTATCTGTTGCTTTCTTATTTTGATTAAACACAATGATTTGAACAGTTTTGCTCAATTTTAACAAAAAATGCCACTTGAAAAGTACAAGCATTACAAAAACAGGTATAATGCATTCATACAATTCCAGACGTTTGAATAGAAGGATTTACAAGTGTAAAACCAAAATAGCTTTATCACAGATGATCGCTATCTCAGAATTGGACCTCTGGAATGAAAATTGTCAGCACTATATGCTTCTTAGTCACAAATGGATTGAAGTTATCTTTCCTTTTTCCATGAAAGAGGGGGATTAAAATAACATCCAGCATAGAGTTATCATTATATTCACCATGTCCCCCCCTCCTGAAACACCCTCTGACATTGTCCTATCAACAATGCTCCCACCTCCTCTCCTTTTTAATTTACACACACACAAAACGTGTTACTGTGATACATCCGTCCAGACGTCACCGGCCACCCGCCGTCTTCATCAGCATCTGTGGAGATGATAAAGTGACGCTGGGCTCTGTTTCAACAGTGAGAGGGAGAGGAGGCCTCCCTCTCAGATTAAAGAAAGCCTCGGTTTCCGCAGGGACAATAGGGAAGAATTACCATATGAATATGACCACAGTACCCCAGCCTGTTAAGACCATCAATCTCCCCACGCCGAGTGCCTCGATGCCAGATAACCCCCTGGATATCCCCTCTTAACCTCAATTTCTCAGGATGTATTAAGAGATGGTCGCCGCAGAGAGGAGGGGAGAGGAGAGGGAGTCAGGAGGAAGGGGATTGGGGTTGGACCGGCGGGCGCTGCCGTTTCTCTCCGCGCACCCTCCACCCCAACCTGAAACAAGTTATAACGCAATTAATCTTGTCCCAGAGGGAAAAATATGGCAGCTAAGTGAATTTTACATGAAGATCCTCCCTCTACGTGCCTTCTTTTCTCCCGTATCGCAGCATCTATCAGTCGGGAGAGGTGCGTGATGAAGGGGGTGGGAGTGTAAACCATATGTATGTATTAGTATGTGAGACTTACGGTGCTATGGAGGAAATGAGCAATTTTAGAAGAGTTTCTGTGCTGGCCTGAAGCACAAACTCACTTTAAAGCTACATTTTTTTTTTTTTTTGTTCAGTCAGTCACTGGGGGGCTTATTTTATCATCTTGTATTGTTTTCTAGACTAACGTGTTAGCAAACAGTTGCCTATTTACAGATCAGACACTGACGAATATTAGCATTTCTGCCCACCTAACAACGTAAATCCAATGTATCTCTTCTTGTAGCTCTGTTTTGGTCTCAGCCCACCTCCTGAGGGAAATAGGCTACATGCTGTATAGCAGTTAGCTTATTTATCAGGGCTTTTTCACAGATTGTTTTTTTCAAGGTTTTTTTTCTTTCTAATGCTGAACAGAAAGGTGACAAGAGTGGTGAGTGGGACATAAACCAAAACAATGGGCTGAAAGACGCTAAAACGCTCCATATAATTGAGGGGAACTGCAGAGTCAGTGATATTTTTTGAAGGTTATTTACCATTTGAGACCATTTCCATTTTTCATTGAATGAAAAAAAAATTGCGCAGCTGTAAGTGAAACTTTGGAACTATGGAAATATCCAGAAATGAGCTTGTTCAGCTTGAGAATTACAGCTGGAACTGTGAGGAAAGAACAACTAGCGGTCGTGGATCATAAACTACCAAATACATGCAGCATGAAAGATCGCATTGCTGGTGTTTTGAATGTTTTATCCCCGTTCCTGACAAACACATTACCCGACAAAATCCCTGACGTTTTTAGGGGCTCCACCAGCACCCACGTAAATACTGTACATGCGATAATGTGCATAGCTGCTACCTGCATAAATCATGACCTGAATGTGTTCTGTTTTACATGGAATGCATCTGAGTTGTCATTGTACGATAAAAAATACTTTGAACTCACATGTCATGTTCTGTAAGATGTCTGCAAATTACACAACTTTATATATGTGTTAGATTTGTGAGCGGGCGTTCCAGGATGTGCAGTGACTGGACGCATCCTGCTGTCCAGATGACAGCTGTTTGACTTTTATTTGTTCAAACTGCCCTGCCAGAGATCATCCATTAACAGGTCAGACTGTAACAACACCTCACTGACACGGTGTTCAACCTCTCTGAACAATGGATGTGTGATGTCGGCACTTTTTTTTTTTTTTACTTTTAATGTCTCTTATTTCCTTATTTTGTCAGGTGTGGTTCTCAAAGGGATTAAAAATAGTCCAGCACATCCTTTTTTTCAGTTCAGTCGAGGCGATTTGTAGTTGTGTATTTGCACTGAATGTGAGGTCCTGTTGTTTCATGTGGGCAAGGCTGTCCACAGGTCTGATCCACGCCTTAATAACAAAAATGATCAATAATACAATAGCATTCTACAGTATAGGCTATGTCTTCCACAGTCCTTAATAAACTCCAGTCTAAAGAGAACTCATTAACTCACACACACACACTCTTGATCACATGAACTACTCCACAATAGTTTCAATTCAAACTCTTCTCTTCCCTCCCAAAGCCCTCCATAACCGGGCCTCCTCCTTCCTCGCTGACCTCCTCCACCACCACACCTTCCAGCAGCATCTATTTCCTCCTCCACAAACCTCCAGGATCCAGCACCAGACCCTCAGTGACAGGGCCTTATCCACAGCCGCCCACTCCCTCTGGAACTCTGGAAGAAGAAGAGAAAGATCTACATTGACTGATTCTCTCTTTTTTTTTTTTGTCCAAACAAACTTAATAAACTAATGTTTTACTTTCATGACTGAATAAACTGGATAAACAAAGTGACCTTAAAGGAAAACTAAATTTCATACTGTTTTACTTTGTTTATATGTGGCGGACCCTGCCACCTTTCTAGCTTCAAACAGTGTTCTGGGGAGCTTATTTTCCTCTGAGAGCTGCTTGTTTATTCAGTTATGGATAAATAAATATATTTCTGAGTTTGGTATAGGTACCTCATTAATATTGTATATAAATATTGCTAATAAACACTTTTTTATTATTTGTAATTACTTCTCCAAAGCTACATAATGCCCCTTTAAGAAGTTTAAGAATTATTATTATTTTTTTTTTACAAAGGTTGCATGCTTGAATAAAAGCTCCAACTCATCAATTAGTGTTTCTCTGAAATAATAAATTATTGAAGAAGTAATTGTAACATTTCACTTTAACCTATCACTTAGAATTTGGAAGCAGTATACAAATTGTACAGATGGTTTATGAAACACTTTAGTTGTAGCTGGATACAAGCAGTTATTAATGTCTCCTGTGGCCCCCTCTACAGTAAGAGGTGTATGAACAGAGAATAACAAAGGTGCAGTTATATGAAAATGCATGGTAATTGCAGAATGATTTCTAATAAAAACTGTACATTAATAACCTTTAGAAATGTACATCTAAATGCATATGACTACTTTATAATGTGTTTTAAGACATTTGAAAACGTTTTATAGTGCTTGTCAATGCTAAATGGGGGGGGGGGGGTTAAATAATTTTCTAGTAATTACTTTGTTTTCTTGAAAAATGAATAACGAAGCAATTGCTGCAAGAACCAAGAAAAATGAAATCTTGCTTTTAGAAATGAATTAATCAGGTGAATTTGCATCAGAAACAAGATTAAATGTTATAATATATTATATTATTAGACAATTTGTTCCACTTGTTTGAAGAAAAGACGACTTAAAAGAAAAAAACATCTTGTAAGTCATTCATAGAAGTGCTCATGATTTTGTCTCTATTCCAGGCAAACTGCTTATTTTAAATCCATTTTTCCATCTCCATAATTCCCAAAACACTGCATCTTGAAATATGCCCTCGCAGATCATTATATCCCAGCCAAAAGCCTACGTTTTGTTGAACACTTTTGTCTGTGGCCAGAAAAAAAACAACCCTCAAAAATGATCATTCACACAAATGTCATCCGCTTTAGCTTCAGTGTTATGCACTTAAAAAAATCTAACTTTAAGTCTCCTTAACATCACCGCGCGAAAGGCGGCAACGGGAAATACAGCAAAGGGAAAAGGTCAGATAATTATTGAATATGATCGACTCCTCCATTTGTCAAGCACATGTACCGGCAGATAACATAATGTACGTGTCAGGGGGAGACAGTGGGAGATCCATAGCCCGGGAGGACGGGGGACACTGAGAGGAGAGGAGACAGTGATGGAGATGCATCAGCCTCCGTGAGAACGAGCGACACACAGCTGCCGATGGGAGAAGGGAGAGAGAACACAGGTGTAATAGATTTCTGGTGTCTATATTTCATGTTGAAAATTGGCCGGTACATCCAAGCGGTTTGATCTATGAGGGCCGTCGTCTTAAGAAAAAACCTTAGTAAATGTGTAATTTCTCCCTTGATGGAACACAGGCGAAAGGCTATTCTTCTTATTCCCCCCCTTCTCCCTCTCTTTCTCAGTTTCTCTCTCTCCCTCTCTTTTGGGCTGTTTTTCAACACTCCCTCCCTCCTTCCCCTCTCTCCCTCCCTCCCTCCCCTCCTCTTCATGCTCCTTGATGTCTCCATTTCATTACCAGCCCTCCATCTATCAACCTTTCCCGTTTTTTTTTTTTTTTTTTTTTTTTAAGAAGTGACTTTCCCTCACACACAGTTTTGGACAGGGGCGCTGTGATTGTGGTTGTATAGCTGCCCTGTGGTCACTACAACTGTGCGTGTGTGTGTGTGTGTGTGTACCTGCACACCTGATTGGGCTGGTGGAGTGTTTGGATCCGAGTTAAAGCACCCGTGAGTGTTTGTACTCGCTCCTTCTAAACTCTTTCAGTGCCCTCTATGGCAGGCGTGCACCCACATGTATCTCTGCTTACATGCATATACACACAGGCCATATATGTGTGCTTTAATGCCTGTATTTGTGTGTGTGACCCTCTCTGACCTCTGCTCGTACCTGCTGCTCTCTCCGCTCCGGTGTCAGTCAGATGAGCAGACTCGATGTGAACGGCGAATAGAGACAGAGCAGCTGCATTATCAGAGGTCTGGATGTAGAAAAAAAATAAAAGCGCCGGGAATAAATGGGGCGGCGGGCAAAAACGGTGCTGCACTACTGATGTGTAAAAGATAAAGAAGGTCTCAGCGTTGATCTACGAGCGTGACGGCGGCTGAGAGGAAGGGAGCGAGGAAAGAGAGGAGGGAGAAAGAGAGAGGGAACATAGAGGAGGACGAGCAGATGGAGGCAAATATAGAAAAAATGTGCGTGGTGTTGAATGGGTGGGAGGGTTAAATTGCTGCCCAACCATTCAACATAATCTTATTAGAACAGTTTTTTGTGTAAAAATTACAATTCTGTATAAGAATTTCTTCTATTTCTTCTATTTCTATGGTTTAGATTTCTATAAATCTAAAATTACACAAGAAATACAACCCCAAAGAAGCAAATAAGTACATTAAAAACCAATCATTCTGGTTGCCAATCACATAATTCAAAATCTTCCTTTACCAGAGTATAAGATTAAAAACAAAAGCATTTTCTCTCCTCGTTTGTCTGTATTAAATGTGCATTAAATAGGTTTCAAATGCTCAAATTCATACATACGATATGTGCAATAAATGCGTGACACAGTTGGAAATACAATACAAATACCTAGAAAATGACTGATTGGTAGAATTTGTAATAATTTCATTTTGTGGGGGACCTTTGTTGTTTATTAATTTTCCATATTCACTGTGAAATGTAACGTAACATAACGTAAAATCAATGCCGTGTTAGCAAATATTACACCTTGCATTTGACACACACCCCCGTCCCACACAGGGACTGGTCCCCCAAAACACAACACAGACACACAAATTAAATAGTTAGTTCACATTCAGAGGGCACAGTAAGCCTAGATGTATAAATATAAGTTAACAAGGCAACACAAAAGCATTCAAAAGAGGAATTAAGAGTACAACAAATACGCCAATTAACAACTAAACACTTTGAGCGGTGGATGATAAATGAACAGAAGCCATCGCAGATCACATTAGAATGAAGCCGCGGCCGCTGCTGTTGGTGCTGATGGTACTACTAATAATGTGAGATCAGTTGTCTCTATCAGCGGTGGGCTGGGCAGGCCTTTTAATCATGGTCTAAGGGGTGCCGAGCCTCTCTATCATCATTGAACTGTGTCCAGGGCTAATTGTGGCTATATTTCACTGTCCCGTGGCCTGCACACCGCAACGATCTGCTGGCCTGCTGCAGAGCCACACGCACGCACACACACACACACACACACACACACACACACCCTGCACACGTAGCACTGATGGGGTTGGGGACAAGATATACGCAGTTCAACCACAAAAGCGCAGACACACACAATAGAGACCAGTAGAGGATTATGGAAACACACATTGAATTTCTCGTACACCATAATATTTTCTCATTTACCATTAATTATTAAATAACTGCACCTATACAGATGAAGTTATATCTTTTAAACAAAAAAGTTGTACAGTTGTAAATAACATCCTGACTGGTGGGTGGAATTATTTCCACTATAATTTACATTTACATTTTGGGGCATTTAGCAGATGCTTTTGTCCAACGCGACTTACAATAAGTACATTTGTCACAAGAAAGAAGCCACAACATATCACCGTCGCCATTATCACCTATAATGTCTCACATGGTATATTCACAATGCATAAACCGAGTCATGTCACACTAAAGGATCTGATGTTATCAGCCCGTTCTCATATCCACAGCGTCATGTGCAGCAGCCTGTATGCTAAGTTTGTTGCTGTAGTTACCCCTCTTGCATCGTACCTGCCGACGCTCCTGATTTAGCAGTAGTCTCCCCATTTTTTCCCTGTGGGGTGCAGACCCTAAGACAGAAGTGAGCATGTGCAAGGACCCTGTCTGACCCTGTCCTCATCTCTGCTCAGTTTGTGCCTGAAAATGGAGTTCTTTCAAATGTGTTTTACTCTGAGTTATGAATTTAAGACTAATGAGAAGTTATTTGACTCTCACTTCCTTGTATTTATTCTATCAATTTGTGTGTATGGCGCAGGGGGAAATTACGGTAGGTCTTTTGCTGACACCCCAGAAAATCTCCCTCTGTTTCACAGCCTCATGTTGACAGGTATGCTAGTGCATCAGTATAAAGAGTGAGAACGGCCCGATTCAGAGTGAAGTTGGGGTGCTTGGATGGGTCATGCACTTGAGTTTCCCCCAGGAGACCAGATTTCGCATTCCAAGTGTGACACAAATGAGTCAAGTTTGAGGTGGAGGGTTATAGTTTGAAGCTTAAGGCCACAGACCAAACTGCCTTATTTGACTACTGCATCTACTTTGCAATTCTGTCTTTATTCTGTTGTTTAATGATGAAACTCCAGTGAAATTATTGCAGATCTTTCACATTAAACGCCTACTAGAAAGAGGAGCACTCTGAGCCACTGGAAGGCTTTTAAAGTGATGCATTTTTTCAGGAAGTGTAGTTTAACACTGAACAAAGAAAATGACAAAGTAGGCCAGAATCATGTACTGATGAATTTAGGGTGGAATCACTTCATCAAGACTTCAAGCACATTATTTTTAAATGACGAGCAGGTAAGAAAGCGAGGGGAAAACAGAGCTCTGTCTCTAATATAAAACCATCTCAAATAAAGGCCCAGTTCTCTCAGTATTTGGAGATTTACGGTACTTTTCAGCAGTTAACCTGGTGTTAATAAACAGGTCCTGCAGATGTTTCACAATAAAAGCCCTCCAGGGAAGTGAAGGGGATTACGTGCCATAAAAACCTGGAAAGCTTTTAATGTGAAACAGATTGGGGCGCAGCCACAGCGGCAGATTAACGCAGCAAATGGGAGCAAATGAACGGCAAACGCAGAGGCTGCGAGCTAAAATGTGATCAAATACAGGTGACACAGGCCTCCGTCAATGTCCCGAGTGAAGGTTCTCTCCTAAATAAAGGTGTTTTGGATTTCATGTCGTCACTTAACCAGACAATTGATGCTTTATTGCTCCGAGCCAGCAGGATTAAAACACATACTCTCTCTCTCTCACACACACACACACACACACAAAGAGAGATGATATTTATATCCTCTCCCTTTCCATAATCACTCTCCATCTTTCCTCTCTGCCTTACCCTCACCCCGACACCGACCGGTCACCTCTGCTGCAGAAACTTTTAATTAAAGTTAGAGCCTTGACAACTGGACAACTGAAAGAGAGAGAGAGAGGAGGGGGGGAGTGGATGAGTGGATGGATGCTACTACGCCACTACCTCTGAGCCAATCTTTTCCTTTCTCTTTCTCTATTCATCTCTTAACTTCTCTCCCTGTCTTCGCCTTCCTCCCTCTCTCTGCCCCTCCCTCCTCCGCCTCCCTCCATGTAGTGGAAGGGGGGAGAAAAAAAAGCAATTTCCATGAATTTGACTTAATGGACAGGGTTGTGTCCCTAATATGCAACAATGGATTGACACCCCAGACTGAAAGTGCCTCCCTCTGCCCCAAAACCCTGGTCAATGTGTCCCATATTCATTTACACATACACACACACACACACACACACACACACACACACACACACCCACACACACACAGCCTGGCGTTTTGATACTTGGAGTGTTTTGACTTGTTTGTGGAGTCCAAACCATATTAGCGGAGAGTTAATGTACAAGCCTCTCTGGGTGTGTATTACTCTCAGTCAGGAGTGATTTCCCAGAGTCATTAAGCAACAATTTGGCCCGGCTGAAAGCCCGACACTTTCGCTCCATGTTATCCAACTGCTTCACACAAGGACCGGGATATTTTGTTTTCACTGGCGCTCTAAATTAAAATTCTAAGATCTTTAAAAGCAAGAAACAGATTCATGATTTGGTTCCTGTCAAAACATAAATTGAAAAATTGTAAGAGGCCAGCGAAAACAGAGCCAGAGCATAAATTTGCCTACAGCAGTGAGTGTGTGTGTGTGTGTGTGTGTGTGTGTATTATCTAATAGCATTTACAGGCCTCTCTATCATCACAGATGGCTGTCTGTGGTTTCCAGAGAAGTTGCGGTCACTGTACAGACGTGCATTTGTGTCTGTTCATGTGTGTACATGCATGTGAACATACTGTGTGTGTGTGTGTGTGCATCTGTGAGTGCATTTAGACCCCTGTGTCTCCCCGCTGTGGGTCCAATTTCAAAAACACCCTCTAACGCATTTACACAACAGAGAAGGATACACTTAACGGAGGCACCTGATGCCAAAAACACCGAGCCGACATTAGCAGGCCAAAGTAAAATATATCATCTAAAAAGCCGCGTAACAGTGTTAGTAAAGGAACTGTACTCAGCAGCTCTCAGCGCAGAGTGACATTAGCTGGTTAGAGGGAGAGATAACGAGAGAATCAGTTTTAATACAATACTTGGGTACTTGCTTGCCATACACTGAGAGAGTAACTGGTCGCTGTAATCATTCCCCCTGTCCATACCAGCTCTAAAGTGATCAAATAACAAAATGGGAGAAACAAAATCTACAGTCCAAGTATTGTATGGAGACTCCTTTAAGCCCTTTAACATGACTCGAACATTTTGAAAGAAGAAACTATACTTTTTGAGCCTGCGATATATCTCCAATTTCTTGTGACCGTGCAGCCACTACTGCTATAAAAAGCAAATATGTCTGAAAAACATCTGCGCATGTGTGAAATGTGTCCTCTAAGTGGACCCCAGAGAGCAGTACAAACAGAATTACTATGTGTCTGTGGTGTACATAGTTGTCCAGCCATTTTACACATCCATTTGGGAGTATATTCAAGCCCTGAGAGTTCAGAGCATATGTGGCAAATTCAAGGCCAAGTGGGCTGGGTCAGAACAGAACACATGTCCCAGAATGCATCACCATTTCACTGAGATCGTGTAGCCACTAGGTGTCGGTATATTCTAGATAGCATGTCAAATTTCCAGCCGTGGCACTGTATTCGAGTCGTAGCTAGTGACCTCAGTAGTAACAGCTTTGCTAAATTGCTAAGAAGTGTGACACTCTTGGTCTACAGCCACACAAGTGAGGCTATGCTAATGCACAATGTTGCTTTGAACTACATGTTAACATAAGCATGCTAACTTGCTCACTATGACAATGCTAAGGATGTTAAATAGGCATCATTTTACCACATTTGTCATTTTAGTTTAGCTTATTATCGTGCTAACATTTGCTTATTAGCACAAACATTAACCAACCCAATCGCCAGAATAAATGTTAGCTAAGCGCATTTCTGCAAAACCACAGATAAGTTAAAAGTGACCGTTTCTCCATGTTGCGACTTTCTGTTTGTTTAGGTCGAATTTTCTATTTCTCTCTTGTCACAACACTGTGCTTATGCTCTGGTTAGGTTTTGGCACAAATTCCACTTGGTTAGGGTGAGAAAAACATCATGGTTTGGCTTAAAATACCTGTTTTGGTCACCACAATCACTGATGAAGATAGTTGGACTTCCTCTGAAAAATGGCAATGCTCGCGGACTGCAGTCAGCCGTTTGGCAGTTTAGTTGACTTGTAACGATGTACAAATGTCAACCTTGGACGTTTCTGAGGTTTTGCAGAAATGTTAAATGCCAACATAATATCCTGGCGACTGGGCTGACACTAACACAACTGAGACTGTTAGGTTTTACATGTGTTTTGTCATTAAGCAGAGAACAAATTTCAATTTTTACCTGATGATGTCCGCAATTTCGAAGTTCAGATAGCCAGATAAGAATGTGAATGTCTACTCCATTCAATATACGTCAAGAATAGTAAAATAGAAATAGACACTACAGACACTAAAACACTACAGGACAAGTCAGGGGGATCACCTGGTTCACAGGTTTCATCCTCTGCAAACCATGAATGTCTGCACTGAGCCATAAATATGAAAACGTTAACATGTTGAACTTGTGGACTCTTCCAAAAAATAATTATATGCTGCACGAACGGTCTGGAATAGTTTGAAACTTAAATAGTTTTTTAAAATTGTTTTCTTCTTGGTTTCCTTTGTATATCATATGGAAATAAATAAATCCATTCTTTCACAGTGTCAAATAAGACCTGCTTTGACGTGTCTTGAAATGAGCAACAGTGATTCTGATTCTTCCACTGACAGCATCTTTTCAGTGTTTTGAGAAAAAGTTTGAGAATCAAAACTGGTCCTGTATGGCGTGTTACAGGCGACAGACAGTGTGAGTCGGTCCCTCCGTCCCTCGCAGGAAGTATTCAGCGGAGAGATGGATGGAGGCAATCCTTCCTTCCCATCAACCACCTCATTAGTCCCTCTCAGCCATAAAGCCGTCCCATCAGGCCGCGCTGTCATAACTCACTTTACAGCATTGATTTTAATCACGGCAAATGTAAACATACGTATTATCAATATCAATGCACAAAATAACGCTGTAATATGCAATTACCGAGTGGCATTGATTTTTCTTCCCTCTCCCCCTTTTGCCTCTTTTTGTCTCCCCCTTCCCTCCTCTCCCCACTTCAATGTAATCATGGGATCGTCCTACTTTGAACTGATTTAATAAGGTTGTTATATATAAATATATATAGCAGGCAGGCAGGCACTGGCTGAATATTACAGAGGTGATTTTCATAAATTTCAATGCAGGGATGAGCGTGTGAGTGTTTAGCCTGGAGGGAGGTGAAACCAGGACAAAGCAGGAGGACTTTTATTGTGGTGAACAGGAGGGCATGACAATCACTGCATATCATTTCCTTTTTTTCCAAGGTTCTTTCACCTTTTAAAGATTTTTGTAGTTAGCATTAGTATGTGGTGAAAGGTAAAATGAGGTAGATCACTCAACGATATGAAGATAATGTCAGTATAAGACACTCCCCCTGAACCGCAACGATCTTGCCTTGAATCCAGCCATAGGTTTTTTTTTTTGCATATATCGCCATTGTTTTCTGTTGTCTCTCCACTATTGCTCTTTGATGAAATTATGAAATTATAAAATGGACAAAATAATAATAGTTAGAAAAAAACAAAAACCTGCACTTTAATGATTTTTTGGCCACTTGGGGGCAGTGGAGACAAGATTCATTTTTATTTTTTCACTCTGATTTTGAGACTCAGCCAATCATAACTATAGAATTACGCTGCAGTAATGAGACCAAATTAGCTAAAAAGAACGTAACTTATTACATACAGCATGGAATTGCAAAAATGGAAGTTACAGAAACAAAATCTGCCACAAAAGTCCACAAATAATCTTGGATCCCGATATAATGAGCATTGAGATATGAAATGAATTTCATCTTCAATCTTCAAATATTGACATATTTGATTTTTGATTAAATCTTTCCCCACACAAAGTGCTATACTATACTACACACACACACACACACACACACACACACACACATATACATATATAAAAACTCATCACGTATAAACTCATCACAAAAAATAAAAATATTCACAAGTCTATTCCAAAGCTTTATCATCTCAAACAATATCAAATGATTTACATAGGAATGATGTATAGTGTATGGGTTCTGTATTGGATAATGATATACCTGATGAGGCAATAATGATGCTCTCAATTTAAAAAAATTGTGTATCGACTTTCTCTTTCCTGTTCTCACTTTTACAGTTGATTTAGTTTCATTAAGTAACAAAAAGGACAGTAAACAGACCTAATCTGTTGCAAGTGGTTTTCCACTCATAAGGATTGTGTCAGGTTGATTTTTCTTGAAAAAGAACATGCTGATGTTTAACTGGTGCAAAAATAGTTCTGTATGCAGCTTATTCATAGATTTCAAAGCATTTTAAATTCCTTTTCAAAATAAAAGTTACTGGTTTTAGCCTTGAATTGTACTGTACAGCAACTGCTGCTTAATCTAATACACATCTTCACAGCTGAAACAGTGCAAATATGTTGTTGTTTCTTTATCCTACAAACCCGTAGAAACTCATTGCTTTCTATGTTTTCTTTATAATATGATGGTTTTTTGGCTTTAAGGCCTTTGCTTTTATCTCTAGCATTTCAGAGAAACAACAAAGGACACAACAAGCCCTGCGGATCCCGCATATACACACACTCACACAGGCACACGCACCCTGAATTTACCTCACACATGTTTTCAGGCGACACCGACTGGACTCTCACTGGATCAATCTGTCACCATTTGTCACTGACCACTCTCCACTCCACCGTGCGGGTGCGTTTTTGTGTGCAACACTGTAAAACAACCCTTTGACAGGTGTATTGAGGATACGGCCCCCTCATTCTACATGACTGCTTCCAGTAAAAGCCTGATTGTTACCTGTCTGTACACGAAACAGCTCGGAAAGGATGGCGAGACAAAGGAGTGTGACGGCGAAAGAGGAGCAGTGTGACGACTCAGAGGTGAGAGAAAATGGAGCAAAATCACATCGGATAACAAAGACCAGAAAGTGGAAGCTGCTACCAAACTGGAAGAAGGAGGTGAGAAAAGGGTGGCGCACGGAGATGATGAGGAAGAAGTGGCTTTTGAATTATTTCGCCTGGAAAAATATGGTCCTAGGTGTTAAAGGAATGAAGAAGGTAGCTGAATAAATGATTAACTACGTCGCAGATTCAGTTTTTATACGGCCGATACATCTCTGCCTCGCTCACAGCACAGTCCCCGCACTTATGGAATGTGCCTAATCCATAACCATAACGCCGGCATGGCAGCATGGACTTATATATCAAGACATTTGCTCCGTATGATAATGCTCATTGCAGCTCACATATCATCGGGCCCACTGGTCCCGTGCATATAAACAGATGCTCATGTCACATCTTCAGGACTTTACAAAGTAAGAGCCCCGCGGAAACTAGTGAAATGATTTCTTTATTGGCATCCTTATCCTCTCATCATAAATCACAACCTTGTTAAGTTTTAATTTGTGCATATGGCATGTGTATTAAAAAGGCAAACACTAATTAATGCAATGATGAATGACAAGACAAATCCCTCTTCTCTTCTCTTCTCTTCTCTTCTCTTCTCTTCTCTTCTGCCATATCAAAATTTATACCCACCACCACGCTTTTGTTCTCCGGTTTCATTCAGAACAGTTCTAATGAGGACAAACTGCTCCCCGGTTGAGCCGCAATGGCTCCGCCGACTCTTAAAAGAACTAAAATGGCTGAATGGAAATGAGAGGGGCAGAGGAGGTCAGCCCTCAGCATCAATTCTCATATTACCGCACACCACACACACACACACACACACACACACACACACCACACACACGGCCACTCGCGCACAAATGACTATTGCACATTGAGGTGTCATAGACGCATAACAGTGACAGCAGCCATCTCTCTAACCATCCCTCTCCTCTAATATCATCATTTGAATTTCTTTCTCTCTCCCTCTCCCTCTCTCTCTCTCATCTCTTAATATTATCATCTGAATAGCCAGCAGGTGATGGGATGTTGGACCAGGGATCAAATTGAGAAAATGTATTAGGAAAAGTGGAATAACTGACCGGTAACCTTATTAGCATATCCCTGGCAAAGGCAGCCAAATTGTAATTTATTTATTCATTATTTTATTTATTTTGCTGTTAGATAAGATTGATAAGACATACTTCACATTATAATTTACAGACTATGTAGCGAAGAGGCACTGCAAGTATATATGTGTGGCAATACGTCACTGTCGAGTTGTTCATTACCAATCGAGGCAAAAACAATTGGGACCATTGCAAAGGCTTTGAACAGTCGGAGCTATTAGCTCTTATTGCCCATGTTTCTCAAAAATTCTCATGAATTGTATATTCTTAGTGTTCCTTCTCATTTAGGCTACATCATACAGGAGGGATGGGAAAGATTCCCACATTTACAACTTAAACTTGACTCTTTGAGTGAGTGAATTAAGAGTTAAAAATCAAATCAATGACAGACTTTGGCTGGGGTGAGGTATCCACATGAAGTTTTCTTTAGTCTGCCTTTACAAATAAGTACAACACATTCCCTGGGTTCACCATCCATCAAAAGACTATTATAATAACACTGGTAACCATTGTAGGCCTATTATTTATGACAAAAAAACAAACAAAAACAAAAACCAAACAAACAAACAACTACAACTCCCATGATGATCACAACACAGTTATATGCATTATCTTGGGAGTTTTGTCCACTAAGTCTAAACTTGGCGAGTATTTAATGCCCATTTTAATTTTTCTCAAAAGTTTATTTCTGGCTGGAAAGTGTTTTGAAACAAAATCTAGAATTTTCTGTTGGGAAATGAAATGGTAATAGTTCATTTTGCTGGTCAGTAACTTACAGTAAGTGATCAAGTGATTTCCTTTCCTGCGACTTAGAAAATAATTTATTCATTTCTAGATGAATATTCTTGAAAAAATTGTACCACTGAAATAAAAAATGGCCCACAAAAATATGGAACAATTGACTAAATGTACAAAATTTGAAAACACCTTTTCCTAAGACAAACTTTTAATGTTATTATTGTAAAAAGATAAAACCTTTGTCAGGTAACATGACTGTTTTTTTGTATTTCATCAGCGCAGGCAGTGGTGAATTGAAGTGTTATTAAAACTGCGTCACAGATCATCACATCCAGTCCACTGGAGCAGGGCCAGGAGAAGTTAGCATCTCTAAGTGGTTAGCAAGTGTTCGGTAGTTAGCTGCTAAACTGTAAATGTTTTTTCACTTTGAAAACTGTGACAGAAAGTGTGGCCTCAAACCGATGAAACCAGAAGAGGAAATTTTTTTTCCGAATGAAAGAGCGAGAGCCATTTTTTCCGTGTTGCTAATGATAGAAACTACCATGTTTTTGCTAGGCTAACGCACTTAGTTGGCTAGCGGGTAGAGGATGGCTTTTCTGCTAAAAAATGACTGACTGACAACAGAAAACTGGCGTGAGAAAAAGAGGACGGACTTAGGACACCTGTGGACGGAAGAGAATTGGACACTAGATGGAGTCCTCTGCGGTGAAAGGCCTCAAGTTCAGTGGGAAATTACATGACATGGTTCTGGAAGGAGTCGTCTCCGTGGACGTCAGACAGGTGAGTCAAACACCCCCCCGCCTTTCTCTCAGAGATAGCATGCATTACTGTAGTTTATGTGGTTGTATGGTTAATGTTTGTCATTTTATACCGTCTCTACAGACACTCAACACCATGTTTCTCAAATTCCCCACTTTTTACATTTATGTTTATGACAGTTGTCAAGTCACTTTTTTGGTTGTGAACATTTTCGCTCCTGGTTGTTCTGCTGCATAAGAAATCAGTTTTAAGAGTTACTCCAGTTAGTTGTACTTTGAGGCTATTTCTGTATCCCAAACATATAATGGAGTTTCTAATGAGTCACACTTTTTGCTTTAATCGTTAAAATATAATCTGTCAGTCGTTGTTGGGTAGTTGTATTTCTCTAGCTATTCACCTGTTTTAAGGAATCAGGTAAAAACAATAGAGTACTTTGTTATGCTTCTATGTTATTGTGTTCAGAAGATGGGCAGGAGACATGTGTAAGTCATGTATCTGTATGATATGTGCATTGTTGATTTCATTTGAACATGAATTTGTTGTTTAAATACCACCCTGTGTCAAAAATAGTTTCCTTGGTTTTCAGATATTTCAGATATATACATTACTCATATCTCACAGTATACTGTAAGCCTTCTATTTGGAAGCAATTATTGCACTTCTTGAATTTCTTGCTATGATCAAATTTTACTGAATGTCCTAATTAATCGTCTACATTATGCTTGAATTTAAATCAGTCCTCTATTGGAAAAATTAGGTTATTATGACAACCGTGCCAGGTACTGCATAGTGTTCCTGTTCAGTATGTGTTGGGCCACTGTGGGTCAATCTCCAGGGCTGCTTTTTTGTCCTTTGTGGAAAATGGTATGCTGTGTATATTAAATGCCACCTAGAAATCCAGTAAAGACAGCTAGTCTTCTCACCAACTCTCTTGTTTATAGCACCTGAGATAATGTCTCAAAAATGATGCAGTACTGATTTGTTCATGTAAAAACCATATTGATAATAGCTTTAAACCATAGACATGTCTCAATATTTCATAGCTGCTACAGTATCTGCCTTACTTGAGGCTTCAAAACTGTCCTTCTTCGGCTCTGTGCCTCTCTGTTTCTCTCTATTTATGTTGGTCACTCTCTCCTTGCTCTCTCTCTCATCTCTTGTTTCCTCTGAGGAGTGCTAGTGAGCGGCAGAGGAATCATAGAGCCATCAAAGGTTGCCAGCTGTAGGAAATGTCTTCATTTGCAGAGAGCTGGCCTGACACCTGAGCTCCAGGCCTCCTTGTGTGTGACTGTGTCTGCGCCCGCTCGCATGAATGTGTATGCATGTGTGTGACTGATAGTCAGCCATCCCAGCTCCCCAGCAGGTCCGTCTTTAAATTGTCTCTGTGTGTTTTATAGCTGTGTGTGTGTGTGTGTGTGTGTGAGAGAGAGAGAGAGAGAGAGAGAGGTGTGTGTGGCTGTGGCCCTGTGCCCCATCCATCAGCGTTAAGATGGCACATTACTGTTAATGAATGATATTTGTGTTCAGCGTGTATGTCAGGAGGGAGGACCGGGGAAGCAAAACAAGCCCTCCCCAATCACCTCACCTCCAGCCTCTTCATTTTCTTTGTCAGTCTCTTGCCTGTTTTGCATTTTAGGAATTTATTCAGCTGAGTATTGGGCTAACTTATATGAGCTGTTGTACATAAACAGCAATTTGGGGGGTTTCTCCAAACCAGAGTTACATGTTTACACGGCTGTATATGAACTGAGTTTTTTTTCATGGCCACTGGAACCTAAAAACTTTTAAAGGACCATACTGGCATTGGAAGGTTTATATTAAGTATATATCGGCTATATATTGGTATAGGTGAAATTCCAGTCAATAAATGGAGCCATTGATATGAAGCCGTCTTTTCATGTAGTCTAGTCGTCATCTAGACAAACAGTAGGTCTGAAGTCCTTCTAAAGTAAAGCCTAAAGCTGGTTTGCAGTCTGCCAAAAAATACAGAGAAGAAGAAATGCTGCACAATGCTTTCCAGCTCATGACGGGAAATTGCGGCATCTGGTTAGAGCCTCACAATGTCGACCAACATACATACATTACGTTGCTGGTTTGGACGTTTTTAACAGTTTCAGAGGAAGACAACATGACTGCAACTTATAACACAAGAAATCTCTTCAGAGCAATGGCATACTTAATTATCTTAGCCTTTCTTATCCTTAGCTGTGCATAAACTACAGGTTAGGAACTTTTGTTTTCTGTACAAAGGTGTTAAATTATCTTTTCTTTCATTGGAAGCAGCTACAACAAGAAGGTAATTATTGGTTATCAGTATTAGATGAAAAAATCCCATATCTTACATCCCTAGTTCTTATGAAGGGACTCTGAACTCAGTGTAAGTAAGGAGTTAATAGTTGTTTGATGTCTGTTTTTGATTTACTGAGCAAATGGCTTGTGAACACACTAATTTTGGCATTCGGCCGGTGAATCTTAAAATTAGACCTAGACCCTTAAATGGGCACATAATTGTCTTATTGCAGATAATTGGTCAGAGTATAAGAGAGATTTACACTAGCCATTTTGGGCAGTTTGGCCCTCAGATTTGACCAGCACCCAGAAATGTGTTCCTGAACAGCACCTCAGTCAGCATGTGCAGAATCTCGTGTCCATATATATTTTTATATATGCCAAGAAATAGTTTTTCTAGATTTTAGGTAATTAGGAAGCGTTGTCATCATAACCACCAGAGAGCTCACAAATACATTTTTCAGCTGTAAAATGCATTACAATTCTTAAGAGAAGAAAAATGTTATCATGTTGATTGTTGTTTTATGATTCTTTTTTTTTTACCTTCGAAAAAAAGGTCAGACTATAGGCAAAATATGGCATGGCGTTAACTCAAGTATCAATCATAGCAAGTGATATGTAAGGATAAAATCTTAATAATGATGTGATATATTACTGATCCCAGTAGGGGAATTGTCAAGTTCTCCACAGGGAGCTTAGAGGTCAGGGTCAGCTACAGAGCAGCAGCTATGCAGCTTGAAGGGAGTCAGTATCTTACTTAAGGACACTTAAACAGCATATATTTAATTCTTTATTACAAAATATCGTGCATAAAGTGTACGTGATATGCATTGGAAAAGTCTGGGTTGGACAGTGCTGTCAGTCACTTTTCAGAGTAGCTTACATTTTTAACATCCTTCATTTCCAAACTCTGCCTGTATTGTCAAGAAAGATGTAGCTGTGAGGTAAAGGAGACAGTAATACCCTCGAAAAAATGTGTCTCCAAAAAGCACAGGACGATATAAGCTGCTGAAAATTTGTACTATTTTACAGTAAATTATCAAAATTTTCTGCACACAGGAGACAGTGTCACCCATCAATTGGTGTCGTCCATCAATTGGCGTGAAATGGGGGGAAAGTGAAGATATCAGGTGTCAGAACACCAGTGGGAGTCTTACTATGTGGAAGAAGCTCATAATCCACTGCTCACAAATTGTTATGAGGTTGAGTGCTGATGCAAGCAGAAGCACTGTGGCTTTATGAGTGCGGCGGGTGAGGGAGATATCTCAAACCAGGTGTTAGTAATATGCAGAACAAGCTATGTGAAACCCCTGTGGTCCAACCAATTATTACCAATTTAAATGTGTTTGGATTTTTAGCAGTTCTTGCTGTGACTGCAATTGTTTGTCTATAGTCCTTAGAAGAAGAATTTTCCAATGTGACTTACCAACCTCCACATTATACGACACGCCTGCTGCGGCAGTAGGACGGCTAGATGGATGAATAGGTGTTTTCCCAGTGTCAGGCAGGGTGACAGCGCTCTGTCACACAGGCCCCCAGCAGATGTCACTCACTCATTAGTGAATGATGTGCGAGTGCAGCCAGCGACAAGCCACAGTCAGCGGGCCTTGACCAGACGAGTGAGAACATGTTGTGAAAACATTACCCCCTGCCTCACTGATGGTATTACCAGTACATAGCCTGTAATGTAATTTAAGTCCCAATTTGCATTATGTAATGTAGAATATCAAAGACTTACTGTTACAAATAAGACCACTGCAAAAAAAAGATTACACCTTCCTTCTTTGCCATCTTTAAATATCAAAAAGAAAATTCCTTTACGATAAAAATGCTGAATAATACTACTTTATTGGGGTAACCAATGAGAAAGACAGGAAAACCACTGACGGGAAATGGAAATGACCGGCGGTCGATGCCGTCAACTGAATCTCTAACCCGCGTCATTGTCTAGAATTAATACATGCATGTGCTGTTTAGCCCCTGTGATCCACGGCACAACCTCTAGTTAACCCCTGATGTTCATGTCCTGCTCTGTCTGCCAGTGTTTACGGCTTTCACCTTGACCAGCGTCAAAACATTGTATGAATGTGTCAAACAGGAAGCTGACATTAGCTCACCGTCATACTATTTCCTATGACTGTAGTGAGCTGGTAACAAGCTGAATAAAGTCTTTGAAAAGCGCTGGGAAAATACAGTTGGGTGGAGAAAGGGAGGAATTGAGGAAGAAGATGCTCAAGGGCCAAGAGAAGGGGAGCAAATCTGAGGAGAGGGCCAGTGGGAGGGGATGAGGTGGTGGCAGGGAGTTGATTGGAGAGAGAGGACAATGGGTGAGGTGAAAGAGGGGAGGGGGTACAGGTGTTGTAAACATCCTGTGGAACTCTGTCTTCGTCTGCTTCGAGTGACTGGACAGCAGAGCAACAACAAGAGAACAACGTTGATTCACTGTTTGGGATGACGCCGTCTGGCAAAATGATAGTGACCAAACATTACAGATGTTGGGATAATATGTGTTTATTATTCTTTATTATTCTTTATAATTTTTTCTAGACTGACTCAACTGGTGACAGTCGGCAGATTAAACCATAGTATTGCGTTATAATTTTTAAGAACTTCCGTTGCTGCCTGTAAGATTATTTTAACCGTCATTGGATTGTTGTTGTTGGAAACAGTAAAAATATGTTGAGCAAATGGTAAAATAGGTAAAATTGTGTGGTGTTCTATGAGAATGATTTTATAATCTAGTTAATCAAATTTCAATGCAGAGCCACAGCTCAGCCTAAGTTCACCTCATGATTCCTTTGCAGATCAGTCCTTGTTCTGTCTGGCCAACATTCTGGATTTTAAATGTTTCTCTTGTTTCTTTGTTGCATTTTCCTTGTCTTAAATTGATAAGCCAAACGGTTTTTGATGGATTCTGTTTCAAAGCAGAAACATGCAAGAATTTGTGTTCTTTAGGGTTTTTAGGGGCTACAGACTACCATCTGTGTGTTAGTGGACAAAGTCATTATGTGTGCAATTTCTAGTTTTGTATGTTTCAGTAATCTTAAAATCTATTCCTATTGTATTACTACTATACATTTTCTCCATCCTTTTCTCCATTTATAGATTGTTTTGTCTACAAAATGATATAATTTACAATTTTTTTCCAGTCAACAGTCTAAGACCCAAATATATTCAGTTTATTGGCATATATGACAAAGTCAACCAGCAAATCCTCACACTTCAGAATACATTATACTGTCATCGATGTATTATTGATGTAGGTGATTGATTATGAAGAGTCTGTACTATTTTTCAGTTCAAACATTCTAGATTATTTCACAGTATTTAATTTGTAGAGTGTGAATGACTACAGAGGGCTTGTGTAACATCCTCAGTTTAATGGACTTTCTGGGTATTTGTGTGTCTATAATTCAATTACAACAACACAAGGATGTGAGCTTTGTGCGGACATAAAGAGCGAAAGGTTGCAGGTGCATTGTGGGATTGCACATTCGTTTGAGAGAGTGACACACTTGTTGTGATTCTTTGGTCCTGAATCCACGTGGCTCAGTGGGCAGGAAGAAGCAGAGTCAGAAACAGGAAACAGGAAGTTATTAGCCGGGATGATCTGAAAACACTGGGCTGTGGAGTACATCAAGAGAACAACAACAGACACTCACATTGCACCTGGCATGTGTGTGTGTGTGTGTGTGTGTGTGTGTGTGTGTGTAAGCAGGAAGAGGAAGACATTACAGACAGACAGAGGTCTGAAACCAGACTGTATTATCCTGAAACCAAAGAATTTCAACACTCACATGTGTGTATGTATGTATGTGCGTGTGTGTGTGAAGTCATGCTGAACTCTTACTTCAGTGTTCCGACACCTGCAGTATCACAGCGAGTCATCACAGCACAGCACTTCCTGAAAACATCACGACACTCAGGTAAACTTCCTAAATAAAGGAAATGCAGGAAGCACCTGAATAAATGACAGAATGGGAATGTGTTGACAGTGTGTGGTGCATTTTCCTGCCATCACTTTGGTAGACTAAACTTTCATACAAGGATACAGTAAAACCAAGAAAAAATGAAACACAAACCAAAACAAAAACTTTTTCTGTGTTCTATCTGGTATGGCAAGAAAAAGACAATATTTAGCTTGAACATGTGTTTTCTGCAATAAATAAATTGGTCACAACAAGAAACTGATTTATTTACCTTTAATCTTGTAAACAGACCGCACTTTTGATCACTGTGCTAAATTGTTCTTTGCTGTTGCATACTTTACCCAGAGTACAAAAAATAATGAAGAGGAGTAAAAAAACTTTCACTTCTCCCTCTTCCTTGTATAAAGATTTCTTCCTTTCTTGATTAACTATTTAATTGATTTTATGGATATCTGTAGAATTGTTAATATAAACAGATAATGGTGTAAAATACACACCAAACGTTCCCAGAGACATCTGCAAATTAGCTTATTTTGTCATAAAACTGTCCAAATCCCTGAGGTATTCATTTTTTAGTAATATAAAACGAAAAAAAAAAAAGCTAATCATCCCATTTGAGATGCTGAAACCAGCAAATGCTGCTTCAACAGGTCATCCATTGATTGAATTATCACGTCAGCCCTATATTGCCCTTTTCCGCTCTGGCTCTGTGACATCCTAGGTGTGACCAAGGCGACTTCCTCTCTGTGAAATAGGACATTCTAAGCATTCGGTTCAGCGTTACACAAAACCTAAACATTGGCGAGACGTAAAGAAGTGACCTCATTAGGGGTGGAGTTCAGGGCGTGCTTTTCATGATGTAAATTAGACTGACGTGACATACTACAGTATGTAGTGTTAAGTAAAAACAAACAGGGTGACGTGTGTTCTCATTGGCTGAACCACAGTTCAGCAGGCAGACTAGCTGATGGGCTGAGTGAACCATTTGTATTTGTTTTTCAGTTTTGTTGCACAAGCATTGTTTTCCACTGATAGAGACAGACACTGACTTAGACAGACAGACAGACAAGCACACACACACACACACACACACACACACACACTGGCTCAATGGGCTCCTGGATGTTCCCACTTTCCTTAAATAGAGCTCCATCAGGCAGGTGTTTCCCTTGACGGAGAGGCGGTCCAGCAGGGTCAGAATGAACTGGCTGTGTGTGTGTGTGTGTGTGTGTGTCCAGCAGGGCCAGCTGCCAGTAAGCACCTGTGTCCTCTGGCTTGGTGTGTTGTTTATCTGCATGTTAGCTGGCTCTGGCTTCCTGTGGACACGTGTCTGTTTGCCTCGGACAGCCTGATCACAGAAACGACAGAGGTTCCTGGTTTTGAAAAAAGCAAGTTTGCTCAAGACAAAAGCTGGCCAATGTGGGAAACTCCAACACAAGTTACTGAAATCTCAAGTACGTCATGTCTCCAGATTTCCCAGTGAGCAATTTCCCATCTCTTCTCATTTCATTCTTCTGTCTCTGTCCTTGGCTCTCACTCTATTCCCCAAATATTCGATTAATTAATTATTCTTCCTGCATGACTTGTGTGCATTGTCCTTCACTCTTGGTAGGACTTGCTAAATGCCTGGCCAGCTAAGATTATCTCAAATAAGGCTGGGTGATGTCTGCCTGATTGGCATATGACAGTATCTACAGTGAAACATTGTGATGGACGATGACATCATTATTTAAGAATTTGAGGCAGCAGTTGCGTATTAGCTTACCACTGTAGCCTCCGCTGCTTCCCACCTTTGCTCTGACACGAATCTCCAACTGTCTCACCCTGCAGAGGAAGCTGTCTCCCGTACCACTGACATACATCCCTGTGCCAGGTTTAGAAGCGTCCTCCTCTCTGCACCACATTTCTGTAACTTAGCTTTGTTCAGCCTCGTATGCATAAAAACATGTTGGCAAACTAGCCACACTAGCTATGCTAAGAAAACTTAGGTGGGAAAAGAAACATTGCTGACACAAATTTAACTAAGTGTCTTGGCTTGGCCTAACTGAGCTGGTCAGAAAATAATAAATGGGACATGGAGATGTAATGTTAGTGCACTGAGCAGTAACATACTTCTTTTCATTTCCTCTCTCCACATATCAAAAACAACAACAACTGCTGCCCAACGGCAACTCTGAGGCAACGCGCCACTTAATGTGCATTCTGGTGGGGAGCTATTTGAATCACGATGTTACAGTGGTCAGGGATCACTAGTTGATGGCTGTCAGCCATTGGCGATGGACGATGGCATCGTTCAATGGCCCAACCCTAGTTTCAAAACTGAAATTTTTCTGAGAAGCTTGGCCACTTTGCTTTCGAGGAATTGCCCCTGATTTTAACTCCCACATGATGAGAGGACACCAAAACGATCGAAACCCAAACCTTGAGAGTGGGTGTCATGGATAGTCCTTCTCTCTCCTCTATCTCCCCGCTCTTCCCCCATTCTCTCTCTCTCTCTCTGTCCTCCCTCCATCTATCCCCTCTAATCCTGATGGTGTTAATTGAAAGTCAGGAGAGGGCACTCTTGCGGTTTCATTATTAATTTAACACTCAGGGTAACTTAAAGTGCAATTTTCACCCACATGTGGAACAGAAAAATCAATGGCCACAACAGCAGCGAGCATCAAGGTTGATTACTGATGCACGAGGAGAGACAGGCAAGACACCAGCTACTTGAAGACAAAGAGTGACGTGTGTGTGTGGTGTCTGGGTGGTTTTTGCTAAGTGTTTCAGATGCGTCGACCCTGTTTTGACACCTCTTTCTGTAACACAAAGCAGTGGGTAAACACAAAGACGTTATCGGCTGATTAAAAATGACACCTGATGCCGATGTGCGTGTATTCCTGTGTGTATACAAGTTTCTGTGTTCTTGCATTAATCATCCTGTGTGGGGGGCATGCATTTAAATCATTCCTGCATGCTTGTGTGTTGAATTTTTCCACGTCTAATTGTGCACATACATGACTCGATGTCTTATTACCTCTCGCTGTGCACTGGTCGGCCCTGCGCTGAGGATTAAATGGGGGAAATAAAGGTATATTGCTCAGTAATGCAATCTGTCCTGCGAGTTGAGAGATGAGCAGCCTGCCCTTTGCGCTGAGCGGACTCGCAGATGATTTAGAGCAAGCAGATGGAAAATTCTAATATGTTAGCCTAACCCCGAATGGCTAAGAGCTAATTTATTTCAAACTCTGCGCAAGAATTACAGCTCCCTCCTCAGATGCCTTTTTTTAGCGCCCTCTCACTCCGTGCTCTCCTCATCTTCTTCACTCTCAAACACAAGAGAGGAAAGTGAAGCAAGTAGCTAAGATATGCAGAGAGCCAGAAGTTAGGTGTAAAACTAAAGTGTATTTAACCCACAACAAAGCAGCAGTTTGTAGAATTTATTCCTCCCTTAAAGTCAGAATTGAACTCCATTTAGGGTGCAGCAGTTAATTGAAAATATGCCACTCTGAGGCGAGGTAAAAACCCAGTAGAAAAGGGATAAAACGACAAATTTATAGTGAGTAGATCCTCTGCCAGGAACATTACTCTCTTCATCCTCCCATGATGTATGCCTGTACTTTATTTTAGGCAATTTGAAGCGCTTTGCACGTTAATTCGGTTATTCTAAATTACAACCAAGACATTATGCGGTTTATAGTGAATTACTTCTTGATTGAGGACCACTAATAGCCCCCCTTCTCTCTTCCTTCATATCCTGCTGCATGCTAAGTTTATACAAATACTTACAATAGGAAAATGCCAATATGGTGCGTGCCCAGGACCAGGAAATACACAAGCGCATGCAAGAACACGTACAAACACAAACGTCTCCTGTTAATTAAGACAACACACACTCATGCGGAGATGGACATTCACCCAACTTTGTCCCCTCCCCCTCGTTTGCTTCTGGCTGGATGAGGCATTTCAGCATGATCACCCCTAAGTGGACATGTCTGTCTTGATAAACACTTTATGCAGATCAGCTTCCACTTGTTTTCCCTTTCTTGAGAGAGGGAGCAAGGGAGAGAGAATGAGAGAAATAATACCTCTCTAATTGACCCATTTGGCTGCTTCTCTGCCCACAGGAGGGGGCCTTGGCTTTTAATGTTTGATCGGCCTAATTTCCCCAACACATCATTAGTGGCCATCTTCAGCCTCGACTCTTAATAACCTCTTTATGAGGCGAGTGGATGCCGTTAAAAGTCTTTGTCTCTTTCATCTCTCTCATCCCTCTCCACGGGTCCTGGACCCTCCTCGTCCTCCTAATTAAGTCAGATGTTTCAAAATATGGTAATGGGGCCTGAACCTGTTTGAATTGAATAAGCAAGGACTGGACTCTTCCACCATTTACATAATTTCATTATCAGGTAAAACACACTAATTGTTGAGGGTGCGTGTTTGTGTGAGGGAGTGCATGGACAGGGTGAGCCAGCGGTTCCTTGGCAGAAATGCAGCACTAATTACAAAGCGAGTGGCAGCGCTCCAGAGCCAGGGTGTGTAAAAGCAACAAGCCATTTACACAGAGGCTAATAGATTCCTGAGCGCCGGTCTGGCCATTCCAACAGTGTAGGGCAACATTTTCAGAGCAAAGCTGATGTTTTATTACACATTGTATCCTAATAATAGGTCAGTGCTTACAATCTAATGTGCAAAGCAGCAAACCACTTATTCCCATTCATTTAGCATCAGCAGCAGCTTCATATGCTGTTTGTGAAGCAATTACAAAAAAACAAACAAACCCATCAGCCGCACATTCAGCTGCCTTTCTCCTCGTTTGAGTCAAAGAAATACAGAAAAAAGTCACATTGCATGTATCAGTACACATGGATTGCACTTTACTGAAAAGGCTATTTGGCAGCATTTACATGTAAAATCTCTCACGGCTCATTGTTGAGTTGAGTCATAGCACTCCTTTAAATAGCTTACTTCATAGTTTTCTGCGTTCTGCCCTGTCTACAATCTGCTATTGAGTACACAGTCCGAAAATGCTCTTAATTAGATGTCCATGATAGGACGAACTATAAGGTAACTGTTGACTGGACCATTTCCTACATCTGCACTGAAAAGAGAAACACCACATGTATTCTACATCAGTGTTTATGAAGCTGTACTGTAATTACATTAGAAATGGACGGGATCCTACATGAAAAGATTGTCAGTATGTTTTAAGGACCAGGATTTAGACGTTATTTCTTAAAGTTGATAAAATCAAGACCTTTAACCATCTACGTCTAATATTGTTTGCATGGCGTCTGGTCAGTTGCCAGCTAATGACAACATGTTGACATCCTGCTTCTTTTCTGTGTGTGTGTGTGTGTGAGTCCCTTCCTTTGTCGTGTCTCCTGCAGTGTTTTTGTTCAGAACTCAAACAGCTGCGATCGTCTCTCCCTGTATCACGCTATCAAACTTCCCCTACACACAAAACAACATAATCTGGCTTGTTTTAGACATTCAGCTGATGATGAGTAACAAAGACTTCCCAGGACACAGCTGTGTGATGACTACACAAGCAACTTTCTAGACAGAACAATTACTGGTTGAATTTGAGAAACTCCTAGATAATGTACGTTGGCAATATTCTTACACTTCCTCTAGCAACATTTTTCATTACATTTACATTTACATGTACATTTAGGGCATTTAGCAGACGCTTTTGCACACATCCACACTTTTAGTGTGCTGGAATGTCAAGCTACTTGCATAGGCATTATTATTGTTTTTTTTGTCAGGGACACTAGCCTCTTACAACCTGCATCCAAATACACCTACATCCAACCTTTTTACATCTTAGATCTTTACTTCACTTTTCACCCAAACTTTCGTTTCAAGATTCAAAAAAGTAAAAACAGTTAATAAAAACAATAAAAATACAGTCCAACAAAAAAATCACTCATCTTTAGGATCCCTGTGCCAGAAGCTTGTAAAAAAATTGGGGACTGCCCATTGTTCGAGTGGCTCAATATTCTAAATCCCCAAAAGTCTGGAAAATGCCCAATGAACAAAAGCCTATTTGTACAACAGTCCGTTGTTCTGAAGCAGAAGTAACTGCTCTGAATATCTCACTAGAGTTTTAGGCAGTTATATCTTTATGTATTTGGACATGCAGGAAAAGACGAAGTCAGGTGTCCTTCATCATTGTGAATGTGTGTGTGTGCGCACGTGCATATGTACAAGTTAATGAGAAATACATGAATCCCCCCTCCTTGTTAAATTATTTTCACCGAGTCTGTCCCTGTCTCCACCTTTGATGAGATAAACCCCCAGCAGTGTCTGTGCCTTATTTCACTCCGCAATAGCCAGGAATATTTCTGTGTGTATGTGTTGTTAGCCATCAGAGGCCAAGCACCGGAGCCTGCTCTCCCTCTATTTCTGCCATTTGCCATTTACACCAAATGGTTATTAATTACTAGGTGGGATAAGACTGGGAGGAGCCTGCTGGTTCAGCGCTTGCATCAGGGTGGCAGACTGCTGGTCTGTATGTTATAATATATGTCCAGGTTAAACAGCCATTTCCTCACATACAAGGTCCTAAAATTCATTTTTTCAAACTGCTTCTTTTTTTTTTTTTAAAAAAAGAAATTAAATGTCTTAGAGGAGTTTATGCAGTTATTCCGTGTTTTGAAAGAATTGTTTGAGAGTTAGATGAGTACATCAGTACCATTCACAAGCCTGGCAGCAGGGGAAAATGGCTTTCCTTTCTCTCTCTAAAGTTCAAAAATATGCCTCGCCAGTTCACACTATTGATAGTGTTTTTAAATTCACACAGACAAAACTAATTCCATGACGGCTGGGCACACAGTCAAAGCTGTTGGAGGTCATTGAGCAAAAAATCTTGAGGCAGGACAAATTCCTTCATCTACTGAAGCTCACAGCAGCACCTATTCACCAGTTTCTTCTCTTAGTTAATACTCAGCCATTTGCAATTAACTTAATTTGTCCTCAGTGCAACCTAAACAAGTATCACTGATGTTGAAATAAGTTGGACTACTTCTATCAAGAAATTGAGGATTTAATTCTTTTTAAAAATAGTTTGATTTGCATTGGAAAAAAGTAGTATTACCTGACCACCATGGCAGCTTTTCTCACTTATTTGTATAAAATAAGATGGATACTTTTTAAAGTGTGTAGCTTACACACTCTCTATCCCTCTTGGTCCTTCTTTCTGTTTCTCTCTTCACACAATAGCCTGACACCACATAGCTCTTCATCAGGTGCTGGCCGTCAGGGCCTCTTGCACTTGCAGACGATTACCTTGTCCCCTGATTGCCACCACGCAGGAGGGGGAGGGTTTTTTCTAACAAATTAGTGGATAAATAGATACCCCACCACCATCGCCACCATTCACCCCCCTCTCCTCCACCAACTCCACCCATCCACCCTGTGCCTAATGACGGGGGTTGGGGAGCGGTAATGAAAAACTATACATCACAATCAGCTGGACAGTCCTATTCATGGCTATGCATTATGCTCACTAGTCATAATCATTGCTACTGTGACAGAGGGAGAGATGTGGAGAGAGAGGAGAGAAAGAAACAAGGGAGCAAAAGAAAGGAAGTGCAAAGAGGAGAGTATGATAGAAAAAGAGATGGTGTGAAATGGTCTGGAGAGGAGAAGAAATGATGAAATTGTAGGTAGGAGAGGAAGGAAATGGAAGGAGAGAGTGTAAAGGAGCTATGACAGAGAGGAGAAATAGAGGGAATGAAATTCGATCAGGGCAGAATAGGTGTTAGTCTGTCTTTATCTTCTCTGTTTTTTAGCAATACCTCAGTAATGAATGCACTGTTCACCAATACACTACTGCTCCACTGTAGCAGCAGTTTGTAGCTGAGGGACAGTATACACTATGTACCAGTATTATAGTTAGGAGATAATAAGGATGACAGACAACATCACATAATGGGCATTAAAGTATAGCTTTTGTGCAGTGGTGAAGGACCGCCTCACATGTTCAGTGCTTTGGTATTTTGCATCACATGATTTACACCTATTGCCATTGGTCGGGGCCAGTACAGGAGGTATTGTGTCCTTTATGAAATAAGGCAAAAAGTGGGGGTGTGGAGGTTGGGGGGATGAATGGGTGTTGTAGTGCGTCTAATAAAATCTTGATTACTGTCAGGCTGTACACAATCAGATTTGAGACATGTATGTGAGATTGTGAGATAAATGTCTGATGAAATCTAGTGAGGGGAAAAAAGACATGACAACTTGATTTGTCCATCTGCACTACTCTTACGTTTAGAATATGCAAGACAAACAACAAATGCCCAAACAAAGCAGAAAAAAAGTCTTTGCCATAGCATTGGAAATATATATAAAAAAAGTAATGTATATATTATTTTTTTCTTTGTTAAAATATTGTGCTTACATTGTTGTGTTGGCCATATACTCATGCATACTTGATACATGAGTGCATAGTTAACATTATGCAGTGTGTGGTGTGAACCACATAATTCTACAAGGCAACTACAGCAACTGGGATGCTGTGTGCTGTGAAATGCAGTGAAATATAAAAAATATCACAATAATTTCTAATGTGGTACCTGATATAAAGAAACTTAAAGGGAGGCTATGTCTTGATGAAACTTATTTTTGTTGTTTTCAGCCATTGTACTAAAGTACATCCCTGACTTCCAAAAAGTTGGGACGCTGTTGGGGCAATATATTTGATGTTTTACCTCATACACTTCAGTCATTTTTTGTAAATGTATGCTTATTCTGAATTTCATGCCAGTAACATGTTTCAGATAATTTGGGAAGGGGGTTGGCAAAGTTTTGAAATGCTCCAAAAACACCTTATCTGTGGAACATTCCACAGGTAAATAGGTTCATTGGTAACAGGTGACAGTATCACGACTGGGTATGAAAGCAGCATCCTCAAAAGGCTCAGTTGTTCAGACCAAAGGCGGGGGCAAGGTTCACCACTTTTGTAAACTCATAAATAATATAATATAAAAAATATTACTACATAAACTACAACCTCATGAAGCTGTTTTGGGGTTAACACAATTTGTTTGCAAATGATTGCATTCTTCTTTTATTTGCAATTTACAAACTGTTCCAACTTTTTCTGAAGCTGAGTGGTAATTGCAGAGAATAGGTCCAAAAGAAACAAACACAAGTAGTCAGACAGTTGTACAGGTTATGAAGAAACCACAACCCCTGCATTTGTAAAACTTGTGTTAAATGTGCATCATAGTTAAACTGCATGTACAGCAAAGATGCCATTTAGCTCACAGGTTTCTCTAATTTTGAATCGGTGACTGTACCCTTTGGCAAAATGAGAACCATTTTTAATGAAGCCATCTCATTCCAGGATTTCAGCAAATGCTTTGGTGAGGACAATGTTAATAGTTGTAGTATTAGATCTAACAGTTATTTTCCATTTAGGGGCAAGATTTGGTAGACCCAGCAGACATCCAAACATACAGTGACTTGTTGGGAGGCTACAAGGCTGAGTCCACCCACTTTTCTTGTTTCTACAAGAGACAAGACTTTAAAAACCAAGAACAGAGGAGGAAGAGATAAGGAGGAAGAACACAGTGACACAGACGTTAGAGAAAAGACATGAGAGTGATTTTTTTTTATATTTCTTTTCTCTCTCAAACATACATACCTACACACACACACTGTAGACACTAGGTGAGAACTGCTTTTCTGCAGCTCATTAACCAGAATATCTCCTCTACATCGGCTTATTTGGCAGCCACTGCATGCTGAGCATCTTCCACCATCCTCAGGACAGGAGTAAATTGTAGATGGTGTGTGTGTGTGTGTGTGTGTGTGTGTGTGTGTGTGTGTGTGTGTGTGTGTGTGTGTGTGTGTGTGTGTGTGTGTGTGTGTGTGTGTGTGTGTGTGTGTGTGTGTGTGTGTGTGTGTGTGTGTGTGTGTGTGTGTGTTAAAATATGCTCAGTGTAGGTGCACTTGCATGGGTTTGCCTGTGTTTGTTGGAGGTAGGTAGGCAGCTAGCAAGGAGGGAAGAGAGAAAAGGAGATTGTCAGAGAAAAAAAGAATGACAGGCACAAAGTAAGGAAATGACAGAGGGAAGGTAGGCACACATACACACACGTTTACCCAGAATCCTTTGGGGGAGCTTTGTATTAGGACAAAGCTGCGTAATAAAAGTCGGATCACATAATCACTTTGACTACAGCGAAAAAACTAGACTAGCTAAAATACCCAGGGGACAAATAATAAGGTTCCCCTATCAAACATGTTGGGCCCGTCTGTTGCCAGGTGTATGTACAAGTGTGTGAGTGTGTGTTTGTGCCACAGTATGAGAGAAAAAAGTGGAAATGTAGAAACATTTATATTTCACACACACCGATGCCCACACACACACACCCACCCACACACACACACACCTTTCCTCTTTGGTCTGTTTTTATAGACTGGTCGCTTACAAGCCGCCAAATGTCACCGCTGTTGTTAATCCCATACAGCCTGCCTAATGAGACCATACTTCACACACTTCCCTTCAAGGGTCTGTGTGTGTGTGTGCGTTGCTTCGCTTAGTATGTATATGTTAACATGTCTATGAGTGGATATGCATGCATGTTTTAAGTGTGTTGTGTGCGTGTGTGTGTCACCCCTGACCTTGCCCTCACCCACATCTCATTCCATCTCATTAAATATGTATATCTTATCACACAACCTTCTCACAACCGCTTTCCCTGTCCCTTTCTCTCCCTCACACACACACGCCAACACACACACACACACACTGAAGCCTATTTGCATGCAATAAATTTCAGCCATCGACGGGGACGGGGGTGTAGAGAGAGACAGAGAGAAACCCAGAAAAGGAAGACTAGCTTACTAATGGGTTAGGTGGGTAAGCAAGAATAAATGATTGAGTATGGGGCATAAAGAGTGGAGCAGAGACTATTTTAGGTGGACAGTCAGGTTGCCTCTTTTCTTTCTCTTCTCCATCTTGCTTTTCTCTTCTCTCTTCCATGTATCTCAGTGTGTCTCCCTCTGTGTCTATGTATAGTGAGTCTTGATCGAATCTGGCCTAATGAGAATGATGTGCTACAGTGATAAAACATGGCTGTGGCCTCCTGTAAAACACAGAGCATCCCTGGCATTAATTATTGACCGTGCTGAGGCGCCGCTGGAGGGGTTTACAAGGGGAGAAAACATTACACTGACCACCAGCATAGTTTATCACCATCGGACACTGGATTGTGCTCAGACAAAGTGAGCACACGAACACAATGGACTGAGTTTTTTTTTGGCAATTTGCCTGTAAAGGTTTGAGTTTCTTGAGGAGATCATGAGCTCTATGCTTATGCTTCGGCATCTACTATTTCTCTGTGCCATTAGGTACAGAACTGACTTACTCACTGTACACTGACTATTTTGGTGTCAGTGCTCAAAATAAGGGCTTAGTTGCCCCTTGGAAAGAGCTGTCTGAAGGCAAGGTAAAGCTCTGAAAATATTCTAAATATAGCTTATTAGCTGGTTATTAGCTGATGTTTACTTTTTATTTTGAGATGGGCCTTTTTTAGTTGGCCAAAATATATTTTGCTGCTGCCCCTATCTAGAGAAGTGCATTGCTTAATATCCATGCCAGTACTCTGCTTCTCCAAACTGGGGGCATACTGACCACCATCTACTATAGGGAGTACACTGACTACAGATAATTACCCCATACTCACTTCCAGTAAACACAAACTACCCCTTTAACCCATAGGCCACCAGAGTAAACATCCCATGGAACCTTATATAAAGGGCAATGATCTGGTTGTTGAAGGTGTTCAACTTTAGTCCAATCACATTTTAATGCATTTTTATCCCTTCAGCCAGTACCTGCCATGAACTACATGTTGATGTCCATCTTTAAGTTCAAATCTTGAACGTTGCTCCAAATGTAATCTCAGGGCTGAATGGGTACTGTTCAGTCAATGTAGTCCAACTTCAATCATGTTGAAAAGAATTCTTTTATCTGGTTAATCAAACAGCAATCAAGTTGATCAGATTTTACACATGCGCGCGCGCACACACACACACACACACGCACACACACACATGCACACACACACACATATGCAAACACACTTTGACCAAGGTGACAAGCAGCAGGGGCAAAGCTACGATCGATGGCCAAAAAGGGAATCAGCTTGTATAAATGTGTGTGTGACCATGTTTGTGTGTCTGTGTGAAAAGCCAAAGCCAAAACAATGGCCCATCAGATTGAAACTGACTTCACCTTGTATCTTTTGGCCCCGGCTTGCGACAATAGATTGGACAGGAAATCCAATGGCGAGCTGAGAGACAAGGAGAGGAGGAGAGGGGGGTGGAGGAGGAGAAGATGAAAACCGATTACTAGTATGCTGTTGTTGTGAAGGTGTATGTGTGTGTGTGTCTGTGTGTGTGTGCGTGTGAACTGAACATGAACGTATAAGTTACTGTATGTTTCGATAATGCTTGTGGGAGGATGTAGGTATGCAGGTGTATGTGTTTGTGAGTGAACGTGAAGCGCGTGTTTGTGTGT
Source organism: Lagodon rhomboides (assembly GCA_039737535.1). Taxonomy (NCBI): domain Eukaryota; kingdom Metazoa; phylum Chordata; class Actinopteri; order Spariformes; family Sparidae; genus Lagodon; species Lagodon rhomboides. The sequence goes on from CM077797.1 coordinate 6,167,626, forward strand.
GCGAATGTGGCGAGTGACCTGGCCCATTTTAATCTGTGGCAGAGAGAAGATGTGGTGAAAACCATTATCACCGTCTCCCTGTCGCAGATAACAGCCCGCTAATCTGTTTGCTGGAGGTATTGAACAAATGCATTTGTGCCACGGACAGACAGGGAGAGAGGGGATGAATGGGGAGATGGGAGCCGCTGTATGTGTGTGTGCGTGTGTTTTTGTGTGTGTGTGCACACGCGCTGATGGGGGTGTCGAAGAGGGCTGATGAAAAATGAGAGGATGACGAGGTTGGGAAAACTTCCCCGACAGCGTTGGCCTCCCAGTGACAACAAGGAAGGAGGAAGAGATGAGGAAAGAAAATGAGCGAGAGGTAAAGACAACGCAGGCTGATGGAGGAAACAAATTGAGGTAATGACAGACACAGATGAAAAGAAACGAGAAAGAGAAAGACTGGATGAAAACACAGGGAAGAGAAAAAAACAGAAGAGTCAGTAAAGGTGGCGAGGGAATCATGAGAACAGATGTGCTGAGGGTGACTGATCTGGTCAAGTATTATAGATCATTGGTTACATGGCTCGACCTTGACCGTGATGTAAGTTTGATCGGTCAATCATTGTCAATGATGTTGTGATGATTCTGTCATAGAAACTGGATATGTAGAGCATGTTTTATATTTTCTCAAAATAGAGTATTCTCTTGTATAGTCTTGTATTTGTCTGTTTTGTCAGACATGGTTAGAAAGCTTTAAAGTGAAATAGATTCATTCCAGTAAATCACAAAGAAAATGAAGTCAAACGTTGGCCAACACTAGGGTTGTCACGATACTAAAATTTTCAACTCGATACCGATACTCAGGAAAATATTCGATACTCGATACCATTTTCGATACCACAAGGATAAAAACAAAGACCCCCAAATTTAACAGAAATATTTTTATTAACAAGAAAAATGCAACATGTAAAAATTAACAGAACCACAGGTTAAATATTTATAATAAAAAACAGTTGTGCAAAAAGAAACTGCAACTATGATAACAAGTTTCAGGTCTGAGGTAGTGCAAAAAATAAACAGATGGTAGAGTCGGCTGTGTGTGTTGCTGTTTGGTTGCAGGTCGACTTTTCTCTGCTTCATTCTGGGTCTTCAAGAGAGAAAATAACACTTTTCAGTCACCAACATTTATGTAAACTTATTAACTCTATGCTTATGTATACTGACACTGTGTCAATTAACGTAATATGGGCATACTACGTGCCTGATTTATTTATTTATTTACGTTGTTTATAATCATTAACGTGACGTCAGCCTTTAATTGCTAGCTGCGGCTAATGGCTAATCATAACACGGCCAACATTAATGCGGGCCACCGGCCACGATAACATCAGTAATAGGTAAGTTTGAAACAAAAGACACTAACCTGTCGAAATTCACTGTAAAGGCCAGGCTGTCGGTCCTTAAGATGTTTCGCCAAGTTTGAAGTAGCCTGCTGCTCGACTTGGTCGCCGCCGCCTTGTAGCAGTGTTTGCACACAGGCCGATCCGCGTCCTTCGGCTTTCCGTGCACGTCAGGCTCGAAGGCAAAATACCTCCAAACAACACTTTTCCCTCTTTCATTTTCAACCAAAACTGGTTGGTTTGGACCTCCTGCAGCAGCACTGGCCATCATGCTCTGTTGTTATTGTGCACGTCACGGTGAGGGGAGGGGCCTGCTGCCTGCTGCTGTGTGTGTGTGAAGGCAGAAAGTGAGAAGGACGCAGCGTCGGCAGCTCGGCATCGGGGGGGGGGGGGTATCGAATACTTTTGAAAATGAGTATCGTATCTGCGATACAACGTTTTAGTATCGATACTTTTTTGAGTATCGATACTTTTGACAACCCTAGCCAACACCGATTCACATTAAATCTTAAATTAACAATACTAAAAGCTTACTCAGTAAAGAGGGGTTTGGGGTGGTAGAGGGAGTTGCAGCAGCCAAGGGTCAAGTTGTAGTGGCTGCACTGTACATCTGCATTAATCTATCCATTCATCCATCCATTTTCTTCTGCTTATGTGGGAACTGGAGCTGTTCTTAGCCAGAGAAGATGTAAGATCCCTTCAGCATGTTCTTCAACAATGGCACACTGTTCACGGCCAGGATGGAATCCACATTGCTTCTCCTGAATCTGAGGTTTAACAAGCAATCGGAGCCTTTTCCAGCACCCTGGGATAAACTTTTCCAGAGAAGCTGAACAGGGTGATACCGCTGTAATTGGAACACACTTTCTGACCCCCTTTTTAAAAATGGGAACCTCCATCCTAGTCTGCGTCTCAACAGGTACTGTCCCTGACCTCCTGCGATACTGAAGAGGTGTATCAAAACAGCCCAACAATGTCCAACGAACCCAGTATTTTCAAACTCAGATTATATTCCCAGGATTGAATGCAACTAAGAGTGGTGACTGAGATATGATTGACCTGACTAATTTCACTGTAATATTGACTGGGCTGTTTGTCAGTTGAGGCTGGTGGTGTACGTGGTTGGGTGGAGGGGTTGTTGAGTGTTCCTGAAAACCCTGGGGCTAGCAGTTAACCTGAGCTCGGAGACCCTCTCCTATGAAACGCTGAAGATTGCAGAGATGTTAAAGAAGACAAGGGGTGGGGTGCAGTGGGGGTTGTAACACCCTGAGCAGTGTTCAAGGAAGGACTGACTTTTACACCTGTTTTCTCTCATGTCTTTCTCACCATCTTCCTTTCATTCTACCCATTAACATTTTTTCTTCTTCTCTTTTACATCATATTCCTATTCTCTGTTTAAATGCTTTCCTGTTTGTATCACGTCTTACTCTCTTTCTCTCTATCTGAACCTCTCACTCTCTCGTGTCATCTCCTCACCCCCACTATCTCTCCGCTCCCTCCCTCCCTGCTCTGCCGAGGCCCTGGGGCACCATCCGACTGCACCGGCTAACCCTTGTATAAGTTTTCCAATTCCAATTCCTGCTGGATTATGGCATGGTGGTGACGAGGGGACATTTCCTCTCTGATTATATATTTGATTCAATGGCATGATTATTGGCACAGTGTGTGTGTGTGTGTGTGTGTGTAGATGGAGAAGGCGATGATGTTGAGTGGGGACAGAGACCTTGACCTCACCCAGGGGACAATGGACATTCTTGTGCTTTCTCTCTCTATCTCTATGCGTACACACACAAACGTGAATGCACGGACGATGACATACACGTGTTCCATCCCCCAAAATCCATGCTTGCAAATTGCTGTGCTTAACACACACACACACACGCACACACACACACACACACACACACACACACACACACACACACACACACACACACACACACACACACACACACACACACACACACACACAGCCCACTCCACCCTCTAGCCCTGGGGTTAGGGGCTGTAGATGGCAGACATGGAGATTGGTTTTTAGTTAAATGTCAGTGGAGGTGAAAGTACTGCCCAAAGGCACCTCACTCTCTCTCTCTCTTGTATATGTGTGTCTCTCACTGTCTTTCTCACTCTCTCTTATGAAAACCTCTGTCTTTCTTTCACCTCCTCTTTCTCTTACATTGTATCTCTTTTTTCTGTTGACATTGTTTCCTCCAGATAAAGTTCAGCTATCTGTCCACACCTGGTCTTAGTCATATTCCATGTAAAGAGTATACAATACTAATGTACAGTAAATACAGACTGTTCATGCGCATGTCTATTCAATAACATGTAATACAGTCACTAACAAAGGAAAGTTAATATTGGCAGACCACAAACATGACTTTTGAGTGTGTCAATAGGAATCACAGTTATACATCCAGGAGCTCATTCTCATATGATGTGAATATTGACGACAAATGAATTGACCAGGTAGTTACTCTGCCTTTGCAGGCTGCTAAAAGGACAGCTGGCTGCAAGCGTGTGGCACAGATTGCATGCTGCCATGGGTGTCAACATGCCAGCTGCTGCTCCTTGTGAACACCCGACCAAAAAAAAGCTGCTGTGCATCTGTTGCAGCCTGTGGCTTTAACAATGTCGTTACCTTTTAAATTTAAAAATAGTCAAAGTGACTGCCTTGGCCTTTTCATTGTTAACAAATATAAACCCAAAGAAGCAGCACAAATATTTGACTCATGTCATCATCAGTTTGTTCCAACCAGTGGAGATTTGACAGCTGGATCATGCCAAAGACTCGGCATGAAAAGCTGCTTCAGAAAGCTGGCATCCTGTCCAGACTGAATATTTGAATACTTGTGTGCTAGTGTGTGTGTGTGGCCTGTCCTGCTAAAACCCAGATGTGTCAATCAGCTTGGGGTGGCAGTTGTCAAACTGGTCTTCCCAGCAACAGACCCAGAGGGTTGACACACAGACACACAGACACACACACACACACACACACACACACACACACACACACACACACACACAAGCTGGTATTCAGAGATCATGTCCTGAAGGGTTGTTATTGTCCTAACATGGGCCGTACGTTGTCTGTCCACCAATCTGATCACACGGACCACTAAACCTCAACACTGCCCGTAACTCTGTGCTTGTGTATGTGTGTGCTGATTGACAGCTGTCACAAAGCCTGAGAAGCAACAGACCGTATGCACTGTGTGTGTGTGTTTGTGTTACTGTATGATGGATTGAACGTGTGCATATATGTGTGTGGCCTCCAGACAGAGGAAAAGGTCAGTGTCTGCTGGCTGTATGACTGGGAGCTACACTGGACCCATGTTACACACACACGCTTGCCCAGACAAGAACGCTGATTGCAGCAGATGGTGGTTGTTAAAGTTGGATCATACACATACATGCTCACACCTGCTGGTGTGGAAACACACATGAGTGCCTAGAGTCTCACTAGGCTCCCCCCAAATATATCGCAATGTTGAAACTCCAATACACTTGGAAGGACACGGGCCCATTGTCATGGTATAACATTTGAGCAAAACGAGTGAAGCAAAATAACAGCATATCTACTGCTTACAGATTTACATAAAAAGGGAGAGGCTTTGTGTGCTCATAGAAATACCTGAAATGGCTTTAATTACATTAAGAAGCATTTTTTCCCTGTAATGTGGGTATAATCATTTAGCCTCTTTCATATTATTATAATTATTAATTACTTTTGAAAAAATATTTATGTATCATTAACAGAGACAGCAAAAAGGCAGTCAAATCATTAGCAGTGATAATTTTTTCATTTGGTGCATGTTGATATAAACATGTTCAGTAAAATACTAAGCCGTCTCTCATGTTGTGCTTGTTACTGTATAAAGCAGCATAAAATAGGAACCCAGAAATGTTGAAAGTATTTCAGCTCAGGAAATCTGAAGGGAAACGACAAAAATAACTGATTTCCTAGTGAGCTAACCCAAACCCTGATCAAAAATACAAACACATTCCTCACCAATATACTGTAGTATGATAGCAGTTCTTAAAACTGTCATGAAACATGATCTACATGATACGTGGACGTGCACGATTATCTTTCGAGCTGGCAGAATATGTGAACATTGATACAAATGTTCCTTTTTAAACTCTTGCTAACAATTCCTGTCTCTTCATGTGCACAAATCATACAGATTCAATCTTGTCAAAAATGTACAAACTGGGTTGTCAAAACACATGTTTGGTGAGGATGGTTGGCTGTTAGGTGGAGATAAAAACTCTCCAGAAGTCAATTGGCATGAATAACACAAGAGGGGACTCCACATAAATGCCCACACGCTTGAATCGATACATATTGCACAGATGTAAAACATTTAGTTTTTTCCTCTGACATGTTTGTATTCCATCCCATTAGAAATATGCATGCCTCAGTCTTCTGACACAAAGCACTGAACTATTTCACAGAATTATTATTACTTCAGACTCAACTTTGTTCCACTTGCCTCTTTCAAGTGCTGTGTCCATTTGAACCGAAGCACCACGGGAGCTGAATGGCAGAGGAGAGCAGCAGAGGCAACAAACGAGCCAATTTGGAGACACAAATGGCCTGGCATAACACTTTCCCATAGTTAAACCCTACAACAATGCACAGAGGCGGAGAGCGAATGTGACATTAGTGGCTTTGAGTGTATCCCTGTAGGCCAATATGCCGTCTGTCTGCATATGTGTGTGTGGCTGTTGTCGCTGTGAGTACGTTAGACAGTGAACGCACGAGAAGAAATGTCCATAACTCTAAAATCCTCACAAACTGTGTTGCAGCACATGAAAACGAGCATGAATAAGTAATGAATTACTCATTAGCTGTCACTCATTGGACAAGTGGAGTCATTAATGGCAGCACTGATTCATTACACTGCTTTCTACATTCTCACTACTTAGACTGTTTCTACTTATTTCTAACTCTGTAAATTGAAATCCTAATTGATAACACTACTTTTTATTGGGGAACAATTGTGTGACATTGATACACAAATACACACACACACACACACACACAGTCAGACATTACAGTCTGCTGCTCCCCCTGACACATCCCTTTAAAGGAACATTTTGTGCAGTTTATTACAATTTATATCTTATATTCATGGTTTGTGGTTTTCTATTGTTATAATAACAGTGTACCAGTGATTTGTTGTTGTTTGTTTGACCTAATTTGGTGATCATTCTTTATTGCACAGGAAAACTATGTGCATGTGTTCTTCAAGTGCAGATAGATCAGTCAGTAAGATAAACCTAGACCTCAGTCTGTAACCTGTGTTGGATGTTGACAACAGTTTAGGTAATAATTTAACTGTTTGGCCTAATTTTCTCTTTTAAAAGTGTTTATAACTAAAGGGTTTGCTCAAAGGCCCTGCACACCCATGGTCCAGCCACCCACACCTGATTCTTATGACTGTGAAGATGTTCAGCTGTGCTCGAATGATCCTTCTCTCTTGTAAGGTCCAGTCATCCAGAATAAGTGAAAACACTTTAGTTGCTTAGATACAGGAAGCTTGATTTAGAATTGTGGTTATTTGCCATCTGTAACATTTAAAGTCACAGAAAACATCAAATACCTACTAAAATTCACCATTGATTGTTGTTATGTTTGCTAATGACCTGGGGTAAAAATGCAACAGGGTCGATTGAAAGTTCAACCTCACAATAAAACCAAATCAAAGGTGTGTTTGTGCTAACAGTAAAAATATGTGGAAAACAAATATGTTGCTGTGGAGCAATTTACATCAACTGAAGACACATGATGACAGCTTTTAAGAGACGATGGCAAGAAAACATGTTTAATTAATAAATAATTATACATTGTTTCTTCATGACCTTTGAAACCTGTCTGACCGTCCAACATGTTTCTTTCCTCGTCTGCCTGCTTTTAGTGAAGGTGCCACATTCCCAGACATCTTCAATTAACTTGTTAAGTATGATGTTGTTATAATTAAATAGAGAGCAGAACTATGAAAACAAGACCCAGGTTGAACCAAACCAAAGATTTCCCTTGAAATGCCCTGTAGTCCAAATCCAGCAAGCCTCACGCCCCGACTCCTGACAACATTGCAGCTGCCTGATAAATGTTTGTCCCTTGTGCCTATAAACAACAATATCTCTCTCGCTCACACACACACACACAAACACACAGAAGGGGCTCTGCGCTCCATTCTAGCCCACTAATTCCTATTCATTTAAAACAGCCATGAGGGCACAGCGTAGCCTGGCCCAGCCCCAGACACCAGCCATTCATTATTCAGCTGCTTGCTTTATGAATGGCTTACAGGTGGATGCTACAACAGCAACGGAGCAACACTGCTCGTAAATCACAACACACACACAACACACACACACACACACTTTTTATTTTTTTTACTTTTTTCAGCACACAGACCCTGAAGATGTGGAGTCCTATGTGTGTCCCCCAAACAATGTCGTCAATTTCCCTCTATGCACTTTCTCTTGCTGCTGTTTAATTAGTAATGAGGACAAATATTTGTTTGTTCCAACACTGAAGGAGGGAGGGGAAGTGAGAGAGTAAGAGAGTGAGAGGGAGAGAGAAAGAGAGGGAGACAGAGAGTGAAGGGGGGGGGGACTAAATTGGCTTCCCTTCGTTGCTGTTAAAAAAATTGTCTATCTGTTCTCTCTCCATAGGCAACCGAATAATAGAGATGGCCACTATACTCAGTGTGTGTGTGTGTGTGTGCCTGTGTGATGCAACACCTAGCCAGAAAGCACAGGGCAGCTGTTTAACATAGTCTGTGGTATAACTAATAGATCACACTGTGTTACATTTGTCAGCCTGACACTTTTCTCCTATATTGAGTTACACTCCAGGGCTTTCTCTCCTCCCTCTCTGTGTTCTTCTTCATACTCCTCCTCTTGCTCTCTCCGTCCGTCCCCACTCTTACTAACCTTCGCAGTCGTTCTTGGCTCTCTCTGCAAATCATGACTCAGGCGACAGACAGCGAGGGAGACCAGCCTACCAGAACAATGCACCGGTCTGGTCAAGATGTCGACACCACTCTCATCCACCAACTATGATGGATGACAAGATGAACTGTGCGTTTTCTGGGAGTTTTGTCATGTCAGACTCCTTCTGAAGAAACGCAAGATATTGTCCGTCTGTGCGTATATTCTGTTTATCTTCTGTTTAGCTAAACGTAAATATAAGTTTGATGCAAAAAGTTTCAAACTTATCCACATGCATCAGTATAAATCAAAGGGACATTGCAGTAATACTGGTTTAATCATTCTTCAATAATAAAAGTTGAGAGCCACCAGTAAAAATATGCTGTTGTCCACTATGCACTGGTCAAAGTCATACTGTAGGAAGACTTATTTTGGACCACATTATTTACTAGAGCAATTAAAAAAAAGAAACATTCACAAAAAATTTCTTTGTGCATTTTTATGTTTTTGTTTCATGTACAGCACTGTTTGTGTGTGTGTGTGTGTGTGTGTGTGTGTGCGCACGCTTACATGGGTGTGTGTGAGATGGTAGCATTGCAGTCATGATTGATGGGCTTCTCTCTTTCTTCCAGATGCTTCCACTCAGCTCGTCTTTCACTGCCAGGCCTCTGATTCTGTTTCCACTCTGTCACTCACTCACAGAAAACACACCTAAACCTCCATGCACACACACACACACACACACACGCTGATTCTGTTTCCAGTCCGTCAGTCACGCAGATACACACTGAGATATGAAAGCAGTATGTGACGGCGCATCTAACGGCACTCTCAGCAGCCATACACACTCACACACACACTCTGTGTAGCTCAGTGTTATATTGTTTTCCCCAGCTGACCTTCTTTTCTTGAAGTAAATAGCTTGTTTCAGGCTGTGTTGTCTTTGCTGTTGTCAGGTATACAGATATATAAAGATTACTGTTGAAATGCTGTCTATAGCCCCTTTCACATATGAACTTAGGACAGTTCCCAGAGAATTGGGCAGATGTTTTGCAGAACTTTGACGATGAGTAGTTTAAGCGACACCTTCACATGTCATGGTGTACGTTTGAGGATGAGTTACAGCTGATTAAACCAGCACTAACAGGAAAGATTGCACGTCGTCGACACGTCCACTTGCTCGCTTTGAATTAATCCCGGACAATTGTCTGATTTATTCACACGTGTGTATGTCTACTGCTTTAGGACTAGGGAGCTGGCAGGGTAAAGTCCTGGGCCAATAATGCAGACCTCTGTGTTCACACATACACCTCCTCCAGGTAAACTCCAGAGTTACAGTGAATGTGTGAAAGGAGCTTCTGTGTGTGTATGTCTGTGTGTTTGGTTGAAGGCTTTACTGGATCGCTGACAACAAGATTTGTAGTGGATTCTAATTAATAACTCAATAGCAGCAGACATTTTGACTTGGGTAGAAATTATTTAATAGTAATTATTCTCAGTAAGACAATGCAGTGAGACAGTGAACCATTATGCCCAATACGAGGACTCTGAAACTGAAACAGGTAAACGGAGTTAAGCCCCATTATATTATTGACACCTGTGCTTTTCCTACCGTGGCATGTCAAGGAAGCACTGTTATTTCAACCAGTGATCTGGGCAAATTCATACTGGTACTAAAACAACACAAACAAGCAACCCCTAAGCCTGTGAACAAATCCCTCATACCTATACCTAAATGAAAAAACTGATCATTCATCAGTGCATTTCAGAATGGATGATCTGACGTTTCTGTCTCTGTACTTGAAATGTAGAAAACTACATAGTCTCAGGGAATGTTTATAGTTAAAACAAAGCATTGCTGACATCTTTCTCCAGTGTTGAAGTCACACCCTTTGTCCTTCTGGTAGTCCACTTTCAACTTCCAGTGAACCATACTATCTGCTTCACCACTGAATGAAACATCATGGTGATTGGTTTAACTCATAGTTACATCGCTCTTGCGCTTAGCTTGTTGTGTAGCAGTTAGAGACTAATCAACCCCTGTGAAAAGCACCCAGTTGTAAGGTTTAGATAACACACAGCACAGGACTAACTACTAGCACACACACACACACACACACACACACACACACACACACACACACACTTGCATGCACCATGATTCATAACCCAGTGTGCTGCCTTTTGACACAAAGGCAATAGGAGCAGCAGCTTGTACAAGCCGGGACTTTTATTCCTTTCAATTTGTCTTGCTTAAAAAACAAACCGGCCGTGAGCCAGTGAATAAATAAAAAAAGCGGTTGGCGCTGAGGGAGGGAGAAAGGATGGATGAATGGCTCCGTCTCAGCAGTGAGGGAAGGTACCGGGGAGGGGTAGACCTACCTTAGAGAAGAGAATCTGGGATGTATGTGTGTATGTTGGCATTTCTTTGTCTGCATGTAGGTGCACACGTGCCACTTCATGTTGGCATGTGTATTATGTACGTTTTCAGCTGTGTTGACATGTTCAGGTGTGTGTGTGTGTGTGTGAATATCATTGTGTACCTGTGTTGATATTTATTATTTGATATTTGTTTTTGTGAGCGTGTGACGTCTGTGTTCACCGGTACATGTGCACACACACATATCTGTGTTTATGTGTGTGTGTGTGTGTGTGAGCAGCTGTCTTCTGGCCTGCTTTTGATCAGAGTGCGTATGCAGCCACAATGTTTCATCTATCAGAGCCTGAACAGACTGAACAGACAGAATCAACTTGGGACTGTAAGCTTTCATGCAGAAACACGTGATATTACATTTCCCTGCACTGTTTTAGAGTGTTTTGTAATTAAGGTTGTTAAATTGGCAACACACCATAAAAACCATAACAACATAAGTCAAACTGTAAATGATTTATACTCCTATGCATTTTTTTTAACCATTTAGAACATTGTCAAAGAAAAACAAACACACATAGGTATATAGGAGAAATGGGTAAACTTCTTTGCATGAAACTGCAAGAGAACAGATCTTCTCTTCTACAAAAAATACCAAATAGTTTACACTTTTAGAGCTGACTTAAATGTTAACCCTGCAATGTTTCTTCTTCTTCTTCTGTATGTACAATAATCCTTTGTCATAGACCACTTCAAAAAGGTTTTATAAAAATGTTATGCCCCATTCTCAAAGGGTTCTGTATGCTTGTTGGTGTTTTAAATAACCTTTCTTGCTGAGAAAGCTGTCATTAGAATAAGGACAGATGTGTAGTGAAACAAAAAGGCTTTGTGTACTTACGGATTGTTTTAGCATCTTAACAAGGTGGACAAGGACCAGATAAACTACCAATGATAAAAGAGGTCCTTCTTACCTGTTCTCTCTCTCTCCTCTCTCCCTCTTTGCACTGACAATCACACATGCAGATCCATACATATTAATGTATGGATCAGCATGAGCCCTTTAAGCACATCTGTTAATTTTGTGCACTCTTTCAAACATGCTACAAATGTCTAAATGCAATCTACTTAAAACAGTACAACAAAAATCTTTCAGCTAACCAATTAAAATAGCTGACATGACAGATAGTTGCAATATAGCCACAAAACAAACTATGTCTCTTCAGGACAATGACAGTATCAGAGAACCCACATCTCTCTGTGCCCCTGAGGCAACCAAAGAAACTCAGTGGCTCACATTAGTTGATGTTTTTTTTTTCTCCACGATGTTCTAGATTACTCTTCTTTTATTTCCCCTTCTGTAAATCGATCATCCTCCATTCATCAGTCCCCCGCTCTCTTCATGCATTGGTGTTCATAATTGCTTCTGGTTACTGATATCTTCTATGCCTCTCTTCAACTATACTGGCACTTGTCTCGGCAATTTTGGTGTCTAAGAATTTCCTCTTATGTCTTTCCATCCTTCCGTCTGTCCGTCTATCTTCTCACACTTCTCAAAACTCTTTACCAATATTTGTTATCTTTCTTGTAACCTTGTATCTCCATCTTTGTGCTCGTCAGTGGTCAGTGGAAAACACTGCAGACAGTCGCTGCTGCAATCAGAGGGCCTTGTGCCTGCTTTGATATACTTTCTGTGTCTGATAAAGTTCCATTTCTAATGTTCCAACAATTGCAGGCAAAACGTAATGCATAGGAGATGATAGTAGCACGCTGTCTAAAGAAAAGCTTAAAGCAAAAAGATACAGTAAAATGAATTCGGCCTGCGTTTTTCCTCTCAGACACGTCAGTCTTGATTGGTGATCTTGAACAACTTTCCCCTTCTGGGGGTTTGGTGGATATGGGATTCATTACATAACAGCAAGTAGAGCAAACACATTAAATATCTCTGCCCTCCCTCCATCCCTCCCTCGCTTCCACCTTCTCCACATCCTCCCATACCCTCTCCATCTTCTTGCTCCCTGGACTGCCCTGTAGTTTAAACACACACTTTCCTGACAACAACATGGCATTGATCCTGGTCAGCACGTGCGCGCGCACGCACACGCACACACACACACACACACACACACACACACACACACACACACACACACACATCACACAGCCTTACGAGTCAAAACCCAGGAGATTGTTCTGTTAGAAGTGGATTAAGGGGGGACATGGCGCTAAGTGCTTGGTGTATGTGTGTGTGTGTGTGTGTGTGTGTGTGTGTGTGTGTGCGTGTGTGTCTGAACGGCCCGGCCAATAAAGGGAGTATGTTTTATGACAAGTGAAACGAGCCCGGTGAGAAGCTGCCCAGTTCAATACCTCATCACACGCCAAATTGTGCTGTGTGGACGTCACACATACACAAAAATTGATGTGTGTGCAGCAAAAGTCATTTCATGGCAAATTGTCCATTTCTGATGACAGTCACACCGAGGAACAGTACTCATACACGTACAGTATACACAGTAATAACAGTAATCACACATATAACCAGTAACAATAAAGGGAAAACTGAGAAAAAAAAAAACAGTATACACTAATGACAGACCAACATGAATCTGAATAATAAACGTATTCTTCAAGGTAAGGGCGGTTAACATGGAAAGTTACGAAGGCCACATGAGTCCCTTCGGTACAGAACATTGTAGGGGTGGTTGATATGACATGACAAAATGTACATTTATATTTTAATATATTTGTATTTATTTTATATTTAACATTTTGCAATGACAGTATTATCACTTAAAAGAAGGGATACTAGACTAGATCTCTTTTCACTCTATTGGCAGTTCAAGAGAGAATATTTTCAAACCACGAATGTGTGTGTTTATTGGCTTCAGATAGGAATAAAAATGAGTTATGGCCTACATGTGTTTTGAGGGGAGTAGCCTGCTAAATAATGTAGGTATTTTTGTAAATGTAATGCTATTGAGAGTAAGTAGGAGTAAAACAAGGGGTAGGATTAGGCGTCTCAACAGCATTTATTTCAACATTTTTGTTTATTTCTCAGAGAATAACTTGATGAAAAAAGTCAGTTGTATTTAGAGTACAATTTGATTCTGATCCAAATACAAATCTTTATCTAGCAGACTTAAATATGCTGATTTTGGATTAGGCTTAATTGAATGAAAGGGGATTGTTGGGCCGAGTTATGTGCTCCAGTGAGAACCATTCTATTTTAATCATTAAGAATCACAGTAAACTTGCTTTCTATTTGCTTCTATTCAGTCTCATTGAGTAGGGTAGCATCATGTTCATACCAGAGTTGTCACAGAGAGAAGCACCAGTTGCACAGTATTTTAAACATGGGTCTTACTGCCAGACAAGGTGCCATGCAGAAAGTCACAGAATTATGTTTGAAGTTGTTTTTACACATTGGAAGTTTGACTAGAAACCTGCTGGAGTAGCCCTGCAGTTAAAATTAGGTATATCTGGAGTATTCATGAAGTGTTCCTCAGGTGAAACTAAAAGCCGCTCCACCTTGCTTGGTAGTGTATTAAACAGTTAACTGTTAACATGCACCCTGGCATTTTTATGCAGGGCTAATGAGAAACAAATGTAAACCTCATGTAAGTGCTAATTGCTAATTTTCACATGTAGAGGCTGTTTAGAAAAGGCAAGGTGAATTGTTGGACTGTATTTTTTCTTGGCTCCGGTGGTTGACACATCTGAGTGATGCTGTCTAATATACTTGTATACGTGTTCGGCAGACACACCGTCCCTGTCTGATCCACCAATTGCTCTCTGGCAATTGCCCACACAGCTGATTTGATAGCAGTGGGTGGCTCTTCTCGCTCTGGTGTCTCTTGTGAATAAGCCATAAGTGCTTCCTCATTTTCATTTATCTTGTCGTCTTCTTCTTCTTCTGCCTTTGTTGTTTAATGGCAGTTGGAAAACAGCTTGTAGGCACACGAGCGCCACTTACTGTGTTGGAGTGTGGACCAGAATGGTTATAATTTCACACATTAACTTATGCTCTGTCCACATGATAGTCAGATATATTCATCCAATGACTGCATGAGGCCAACCTTGAAGTCTGTACCGACTCGGTTCGAATGAATATACAGCAGGGAAAATAAGTATTGAACACGTCAACATTTCTCTCAAAAAACATATTTCTAATCGAGCTATTGACATGAAATTTTCACCAGATGTCGGCATCAACCCAAGTAATGCACACATACAAAGAAATCCAAACATTTATGTCCATAAATTAAGTTATGTGTAATAAAGTGAAATGGCACAGGGAATAAGTATTGAACACGCTTACTCAAATTTATTTAATACTTAGTGCAAAAACCTTTGTTGGTGATTACAGCCTCAAGACGCCTCCTGTATGGAGAAACCAGTCGAATACATTGCTCAGGTGTGATTTTGGCCCATTCATCCACACAAACTGCCTTCAAATCTTCAAGGTTCCGGGGGTCTCTTCTGTGAACCCGGATCTTCAGTTCTTTCCAAAGATTTTCAATTGGATTCAAGTCTGGTGATTGACTGGGCCATTCTAGCAGCTTTATTTTCTTTTTCTTCAACCAGTTGAGTGTTACCTTGGCTGTGTGCTTGGGATCGTTGTCTTGCTGAAAGATCCACCCTCTTTTCATCTTCAGCAGCCTGGCAGATGACAGCAGATTCTGATCAAGAATGTCTCGATACTTTTCTCCAGTCATTATTCCTTCAATGATATGAAGTCTACCAGTACCACATGCTGAAAAACAGCCCCACGCCATGATGCTCCCACCTCCAAACTTGACTGTTGGTATGGTGTTTTGGGGGTGATGTGCGGTGCCATTTTTCCTCCAAACATGTTGTGTCTTATGACATCCGAAGAGTTCAATTTTGGTCTCATCTGACCAGAGTATGTTCTCCCAGAATGTCATGGGTTTATCCAAATGTTGTGTCGCAAACTCCAAACGAGCTTCAACATGCTTCTTCTTCAAAAATGGAGTCTTGCGTGGTGTGCGTGCATGGAGGCCATGGCGGTTGAGTGCATTACTTATTGTTTTCTTTGAAACAACGGTACCTGCTGATTCCAGGTCTTTCTGAAGCTCTCCACGAGTGGTCCTGGGTTGTTGGAGAACCCTTCTCATGATTCTTTTGACTCCTCTGTCTGAAATCTTGCGAGGAGCACCTGGCCGTGGCTGGTTTATGGTAATGCCGTGTTCTTTCCACTTCCGGATGATGGCCCCAATGGTACTCACTGGAACTTTCAGAAGTTTAGAAATGCGCCTGTAACCAATGCCTTCAGTGTGTTTTGCAACAATAAGGTTGCGTAGGTCTTTGGACAGCTCTTTGCTTTTGCCCATCATGCAATGCTTCTTGTCTAACACCTTGCTGGTGAGAAACCTTTTTAAAAGGCATCAATCAGGACTACACCAGCTGATATTACTTTGCACTAATGGGGGACAGGTTAACCTTCTGAATACTGACGAACTCCAGCTGCTTTCTTGGCTTGCCAGACCTTTTTACCCCTCCTTTTCTTCATGTGTTCAATACTTATTCCCTGTGCCATTTCACTTTATTACACATAACTTAATTTATAGACATAAATGTTTGGATTTCTTTGTATGTGTGCATTACTTGAGTTGATGCCGACATCTGGTGAAAATTTCATGTCAATAGCTCGATTAGAAATATGTTTTTTGAGAGAAATGTTGACGTGTTCAATACTTATTTTCCCCGCTGTATGTACCATCACAACCATGGCAAATATTCGATGTTGAAAGCCCACAGGGGCAGGTAATAGGTGACTTTGTCCACTGCAAATTTACTAAAAACGTTAAAAGTTGAACGTAATGTTAAATCTAGCTGATGGTGGATCACATGAACAGATATAGAAACACAGTGGAGGTAGTTAAAAGTAATCAACCCAAGTCAACCAGCACGCACATCCGACCCTACATAGCAAGGGAAATAGATCGTAAAACATGAAAATCAGTCAGTGTGTTACATTTGAATGAGATGGTGTCTCTTTGCGGAGGAGAGGTTTCTGTGGGACACTGATGGATATCCTTGCCATTTCTTGTGTGTCTGGGGGAGAAGCAAAGCAAGCACTCTTAAGACTTTGCAATTTAACAGTGTGTGTCACGCGCATAATGCTCACTGCCACAGCCTTTATGTATTCACCCCTGTTCAATGTCCATGAGCAATATCCCCACAGGAACATTAACGCTGGTCTTATCGTGACACAATGCACAAAGACACTATACATGCACATAACAATGTGATAATGCATGTCAAATTAGCACAGATGCAATCACTACACAAACACCAACCTGCAGGCACACGCACACACACACACACACACACCCCTGCTTGGTCCAAACAACATGCTCCAATTAACATCTCCTTAATCGGCGCTCAGCGGACCCCCCACACCCAAAGCAGAACTGTCAGAAACCCAGCAACCTTTGGAATCGGCGAATCAAAGAGCAGACATCTCTCAACAAGGAAGTAATTGGCCTGACCCTGCGACCTCTGCTGCCTTACATGGGGAACGCATCGAATCAAAACCAGCTACTACAAAACACGCCTACACTGCTAACTAGCTCCTTGGTTGCTTTAAACACACACACACACACCTAATGTATACTGCAACACACATACACACACGAAGATGCGTCATTAGTGGCTGTGCTGCGCTCATCGCTCATTAGACACAAACTAGGGAGAGATGTTCAGTTGATGGGGAGGTGAAGTGGCTTCTACTGCACATACACACAGAACACAGTCGCACAGGCATACGGACAAACATAAAAACGACTGGGTCTTCATTTAGTGTGGACGAGAAGCTGCAGGGCTAATAAGGCAGTCTTGCAAATGGAGAAGAAAGAGGAGGAGAGGGGAGAAGGAAATGATGGAGTGACTTCCATTCCTCCCCACTGTTGAGAGGAGTTTAAATTGATGTTGGGACAGAAAGATCGGGACTTTTTTAATTAACCTCCTCGGAGGGAAGAAATGTCTCCATACTGTATGTATACTGTATGCTAGTAAACGCCATCATTAGGGGTTTGTGAATACATGCATCCACATCACCGCTTTCAGATTTAAAAGTTAGCTTATCAGTAAAAAGTTTGTTTATCATGACTGCCAGTTTTTGATTTTTCTCACTGTATTTAAGCTATGGGGAATTTTTCAAGTGTGTTTAATGTGAGAACTCTGCATCCTGTTCCAGTCAGTTTATAACAGCAACATTTTGCAGGAAATTCAGAAGTAAACTCATGCAAAGCTTTAATGTTGATTTTAACTTTGGTGAACTAGCTGCTTATTTGTGTTGTTAAAGAAAAGCTGACTCTCACAGATTTCTGTAGGGAGACTCATATTTCCACATCTAAAGAAGCTATGAAAAGAAAATTTAGCTAAAACTGTTTTAAGCAGTGCCTCTTTGGTAGCATAAAAACGTATACTGCAAAAGTCTTGTGGTAAGGTTTGAGCAAAGAAATGTCCAGTATGGGATGACCTGGACAAAGAATTGAAAAGAAGCCATCAAAACAACAACGTTCAGACAGAAAGTGAAGTAGATGTTCTCCTTGTGATATTTGTGCGAATGTCACTGCTTGACTGTACATTTTCTTTTACACGTAAACACAACGTGTTAGAGATTAGTGATATGGTATCGCTTATATACTTAAGCTTATTCAAAGTTCTTATGGCAATTATGTTAGCAAATGGCATTAGTCATCCTTGGAGTCGTGTTTCTGTTTACTTGATGATTTTAATTCCAATATTAACTTTCATTTTATCTCAGTTTATATCTCCACCTACTGCTGAGGGAAATAGCTGAATCTTTAGCAGCTATATGCCTTGTTATATATGTATATATCAATTGATAACTTTGGCTGTCTGAAGTTTGATGCTAAGCATAGGGTGGATTTATCTGAGCTCTTCAGCTGAAAATGGTTCAGAGCAGTGGGACTTAACCTTAATGGCCAAAGTGAAACCAAAACAAATTGCTGAGAGATGCTAAAATCTTCCATTAAGGTGAGGAGAGCAGCAGAGTTGGGTGATAACTATTTGGCTCAAACCCATTTCCAATTCTTTTCCCTTACCCCTCAGTTAGTTCCTCAGTTAAAATCTCTTCCTATGGACTGTTACTGTGGCGATTCTGGTATTACCACAATGCCATTTATCTGATGAAAATAGAAAATAATAGAATGGACACTCAATACACCCATTACGTGTACAACTTTACAATCAATCAGGTCGTCAAATAATGTAATGTTAGCCAGCTGGCTTGTTAGATATTGTTTTTTAAAGCTTGTTATACAGAAAATGACAATAATTCATTGAAACTACAGTTCTCATAAGCCTTTATTTAGCAGTGTGGCTCTGTAAATCCTCCATTTGGAGGACCATGTAGACCAAACACTTTGCCCTACCTCTTAAGCCCAATAAGAATTGGTACACTCTGATGAAGACACAGTAGATTTGAAACGTTCGCGCTAATAAAGGCTGCAAATAGATCAGTGTGCTCCAGTCCTCCACCATTTTTTGAAAGAATCAGAACACCTTACCCTGAGGAGTGAATGCACAAAACAGACAGGTAGGGCTTAGTGGTTGGGGCAACTGGTGTGTTGGGATTGGGCCTTAGCCACTATGAGCGAAGCCTCGCACTGTTCACCAGTCATGAAACCCGATGATAACATACAAATATTGATTAGTTTCTTTAAAAGTAAAATGTAATAAATATGGACTTGGACAGTTGGCCAAAAAAGGAGCTAAAACATGATATAAGAAACATTATGATTAGTTGTACATAAGGGGAAAGATTAATGTCAATTCAAAGTCGCATATTTCCTACAGAGGGCCTAAGAATCATTGGAATTCATTATTGCTCCTCTTTCACTAAGCAGTAGAATTATTTAAAGGTGAAATGGTACATTACTGACTCACAAAAACACACACACACACATACTGTACATGCACACCCAAGCATAATAATCACAGCCTATACCTATATATATCTTTAGATATCACACATACTTACACATGATAACACAACATAATGAAGGTGTTTGGCAGCCATTGCAAGGGCTGCTGTAAATGATGACACCCAGTACAGGAGTTAAGTGTTATTCATTCTATACACAGCACATGCTGTATGCTAATGAGGTGATTTTATTTACTGGACTTGGAGGAAAAACTCATAAGATTGTCCCAGTGGTTTATATTGTTAACCAGGTGTAAATATGTTATTTGCATTGTTATTGGGGATAAATATGTTCCCTGTTCACGCTGAGCGGACAAGCAGACTTAATTCCATATCAACATGCATTTAAATGGCACTAGGTTTCAGTGAAGGGGGACTTATTTACAGAGTGCAGACTTTTCCCTGCCTTGCACGTATTTACATTTACATTAATGCACACAAGCACACACGTATATACATTTGCATAGAACTACATGTGTGAATGTCAATTACATATACGTAACAACACTTAGATCACAGAAACATACACGTAACAAACAAAAGCAACGCATGTACACTTATATACTATACACACCTACCCACGCACAAACATAATGTACATAGTGCACACGCCTATGCAGTTTAATCCACATGCAGACACAAATACACACACAATCACACGTAAACATCTCATCAGTACACTCTCTTGTAATATGACAACCCCTAATTTAAACACATGAATACACACACACACGCACACACACAAACACGTACTCCCTCAAAACCACCCATCGACACACTCTCACCCTCCTCATCTCACCGCACATGCACCATACGTTCAGACCCGTACACAAACACACACGCACTGTTAGTTAATCACCGTGTTAGATAGAGAGCGGACGCAGCCTATGCTAATGTCTCAGTTAATGCCTCGGTGGCTCTCCTTGAGAAATATATTTATCGCTTTATTATGGGCTCGTTTCTATAATTCATAGGAAGCGCGCCGCCCTAGATCACTCCCAGATGAATAGAGCCGGGGAGAGTGGAGAGATGTAAGTGTAATTCACTGAGGTCTACTGCCGTTATGTCCCTCTCCACTTCTCTCCCTCTCTCCCTCTTTTTCTTTTTCTCAGCGTCTGTAGTTATGGATCATAATATTATGATAGCTGTTGGTTGTGCACGCACCATTAATGTTGTTGCCTCATGGGTGAGAACAACTGTTTCAGCAAGTACAGACCCCCCTGGGAGCAATCAGAGACAGTGAGATATTATATTAGATGTTTTGATATTATCTTAACTGTTTTAGTAATGCTGTCGTTAACTATGCCAATCCAATTGGCATGTGTTAAAAGACCATGACTAAAGGGCAACACACAACCACAGCATCATGACGCCTGTCATTGTGGGTTGGCGTGCTTTGAATTGTCAGTATAAATCTAACTCCACCAATTTTACACGTCACAAGTGTGTTTGCACTTGGTATTGGGGAGGACTACTGCGTATGTGAGAAAGTAGTATAAAGACATTTTTGGCTCTAGAGGAAATTGCATGTAATGTAATGAATAGCCTCTACTGATGTCACTTAGTGGCTAAGCTGCATTGTGTGATATAGGTTTTTTGTTGGACCTCTGTTATGACTGGAATTGTTGTAGTGGTAACTACTGTTGTCACAGTGATGGAATTTATGACTTTGATACAATACCTTGCAAAATATCAATATTTGATACCATATTCGATACCATGAGGGAAATTTGCCGCAACAAAAAACACAAATATGAGTAATATAAATAGGGCTTGTGTACTGTGTGTCAAGCACAGCATCATCTTAGTTTAACTACTTCTGGAGGAGGTGGGACTATGTAGGCAATACAGTGGTGCATGCAAAACACAGCCAGAGCTGGAGTATCGATATTGCAAAAATTAGTCTTTAAGCTGTTTCAATTATTCAGTTTCAATATTTAAATTCTTTTGACAACATAAAAAAACCCATGAATTTACTGCTGGTAGGCTACTGTTTTTGTCAGCTAATCTTTACATTACATCTTATTATGATAATGGCATTTGAGCAAACGATCAGAGAAGGACTCATGTAAAGGAGTATGACTCAGCAAAACAATAGCTAACCCAGTAGTTAAATTGGAAGAAATTAAAAGAGTTAAAAAAAAAGGGATGTCCTTTAGTGTACATTCACATCCAGTGTTATTGTGCTTCTCTGTGCTGCAGTGGAACCCTTTGTTTGGGACTATTTCTGACAGTGTGTGAGCCGGTGGAATATAGCAGAATTATAAATAATAAAATGAAAAAGAGAGAAATAAAAAACAGGAAGAAGGATTCCTCTTCTCTCCCTCCCAAGGGAGCGACCATTTGCTCTGACATTTGCTTTGCCTACCTGAGTGTTTTCCCTAAATCACCATGACTGCTTAAAGCCCAGAGAAGGGGGGGAAAGGGGAAATAAATGAGGTAGAGAGAGGGGAAAAAAAGGAGAGAAATTGGTGCAGGAGGGGAGAAAGAAACAGATGGTTGAAGAAAAAGATACAGGAAGAAACAAGAAACAAGAAAAGAAGAACCACTGTTTTGACTGGTACGGAATAGAACTGGTAGAAAATAGTATAAAAAGGAAGAATGAAAAAAGGGAATGGAGGAAGGAAAGCATGGATTCATAAAAAGACAAAAGTGAGGAAATTGAGGGAGAATTAAGGAATGTAATAGCTTGTACACCACTGTGATGGTAATGATTTATTATGTCAAACTGCATGTAGAGTCAAGATTATGTATAATTGACCCTGTCAACATTTACCAAAAACTGCTAGTCAGTGGGCCACATTTGAGTTTGATAAAGGACAGGGGAGGAAAGAGGGAGGAAATGAGCTTTAAAAAGGAGAATGGATCACGCTCCTGCTGCCCTCGGTCATACTTACTCTGCCCTACGTGTTACACACCATGTATGCACATCCACCCACACACACCTCGTCCATTCACCTGAGCAGAAACTTTGAACGAGCATAACCAGTGCTTGTGAAGGGGTCAAATGCAGCACAGAGGTGGGGATCGTGTGTGTCATGTTGTCAGTATGTTGTGGCCTGACAAAGGCCTGGGTCGCAGCACATTTACTCACTGACATGACTCTAATTACAGCACACACACACACACACACACACACACACACACACACACACACACACACACACACACACACACACACACACACACATTTCTAATTATGTCACGCTGCTGTGTCACTGCACAGTGGAAACGAAGGCCACAGAGGCCACACAGGGGCTTCAAAGTAACGATGACTTCTTCTGTCTGGGTCTTTGCTGGCGGATGGCCTCTCCCTCCCCTTCCTTTTTACTTCATGTGGATTTAATTGTGAACAGGTATTATTTTTTAAACAAAGTTAAAAGTCCACTCATCACACCTATATATGTTACGTCTACACTTTGTTTACCCTTGTCCTATGCTGGACACTTTATGGCAATCAGCGTGTCACATAACAACACACGCACACACATACGTACACAGAGGAAATGCAAAGACAGCATGAAAGAAAATGACTCAATGTAAAGACAAAGGACATGAGTTGTCTCATTCTGTCCTTCCCTTCAGCCACAATTTTACCTTCATTTGCTTTCTGGCTGCCAGATGCCCTTTTAGTTTAATACTACATTTTGGGTGGTGTAATTTTAACTACAAAAAAAAAAGTATCCAGCTTCACAGCAACTTCTTTGATAATGTTTAGCTTATTGCATTTGCAAAGATCTTTGATGTGCTCCTGTGCATTGTCATACAAAGTTGTGATTACATAGTTTGGCCACTAAAATTGGCTTTAAAGCTTGTCGCTGTTTTCGGGGGGGGAAGTCTGGAGGTCCATGGGATATTCTGTGGGAAGGCAATTGTTGGGATTTTAGGTTGGAAAAATGGTTGTCCACACTTAGAACTGTAAGGCCCAGGAAACCATTTTGATATAGACTGATGCAGATATTGGCCAGAATAGAATATTGACAGATGACATAATACTGAAACAAAAACTTTACCACACTGGCCAATAGGATTGCATATTATCAAACAAGAATATGTGGCCAAATGCAGATCTGTGTTTCGGTCCTTGACATAAGGGCAGCTGAGAACCTCTGAAGGTGTAAAGGGTCTGGAAGTTGATTAAGACTGAGGGGAGCACTCCACTACCTGCTTGCCCCTTAAAGAGCTCTTTATCCTGGATATGATGAGTCCCAAGGACCCCTCTCTCTAACCATCCAGGGATAGACTACACTAGCATGCATGTAGCCAGGCAGGCCAGGAGACAGAGAGAGACAAATGCAGAGCAGAGAAATAAAGTGCCTCTTCACACTGCCAGTTAATAGTACCAGAGTGGGGAGCAGAACTGAGGGGAACCTCTTGGCTGCCTGACCCCATGAAGAGCTCTCAATCCTGGGCTCACTGAGTCCCAGAGCCTCTTCTCTCTTGTAGACCTCCGGCCCTGCAGCCCTGCTGGGTCAGAGCTAACCCCACAACCCTACTGTGGAGGCTCCGTAATAGGGCCTGGATGAACTCTTCAAGGGGATTAAAAGCCTCCTCTGTCCCCTGGGTCCTGCATTTTAAACCAGCAGAATTTTCACTACCTCTCAGTCCAATTTTAGGACTACAGTTTTAAAGCAAGTAATGTCGGTTGAACTGCTAGTCTTCAGTTCATATAAACACTGAAATAAAGGTTGCATTTGAGGCGAGAACATTTTAGCACAGGACAATTATGATTCAGGACATCAAATCCGATGAATGTGAAAGTAGTCCCGGCGGTTTTGAAGCTCCAGTGGAAACAAAACACAGCGAGGTAGGCAGGAGAGCTGGAGCATGGAGAATAAGTGAAGAGAGGCAGAGTGGCAGTCGAGAGGAGAGATGAAGTGGTGAACCGAAATCGGGGTGGGGGAGAAGAGACGCAAAGATCAGCACAGGTCAGAAGAGGGTAGATCAGGAAGAGAGAGGGGATGAGAGCGAGCAGGATGCTAAAGTCCCATTCTGAGCTACTGCACAGCATGTTGCTGATGTTCTATGAAATAATACTTACAGTTATGAAGTTAAACCCACAAGCTCAATTTTTCTAAAATCACAAGTCATACATGCCATAGGGCTGTCACGCTTTGCAAAAATCAAGTTCCATCGAATGCGAAAATTGTATTTTCCAAAATGAGGACCTCAGCTAATTCCCAATGCTACAGTAATATTTTAGCAGTAGTTTGCTTAAAGATATAATATGTAGGAATTCTGCATTAAAATGTCTAAAAAGGACTAGACCTATATTATATATTATGTTTAGCTGTGTACTCATCCCAAATGTTGTCCAACAGTGTTCATACACAAAGAAATCCACAATTTACAATTTAAGTAGCGATGTGTTGCTTTTGGTAAACTTCACACTGTAAAGTAATGTAAGCTGTAGGATAATGTTATGAGCCAGAAACTGCACACACCGAGGGGAACACCTTCCCATAAGAGTGGAGATTATTTAATGCAACAATCACATATGGAAACACGTTTTAAACTTGGGTCTTTGATGTCTGTAGATGTGTCTGATGTGTCTCTTTTCCAATAATGTCAGTTGAACTTCTGGTAAACTGATACCTTGAAACATATTCCACCCATCAATCATTGCACAGAATAAACACTGATGTGCAGCATTATATCACATCACTGGCTGCAGCATCAGAGATTGAGTTGATGTAAACCAATCAAAGCCTGTAATATAGACTAATATCACATTTATCTTGTTTTGCTCTCTGCTCATTGTAATTCCAGCTCCCCTGCTGCTTCCTCCTGTCTTGTTTGCCTGTGATGGCATGTCACGGTGGAGGGTGCCGTCACGTCAGGGGCTGAGCAGGGTTAAACTCTAGCACTCTCGTTCCATGAGGCAATTAGGCAAGCGGGCATTTAGGAGCTGCTGGGATTGCTTTAGTCACTCGTGGGAGGTAATTTGGTGCGTTTTATGTAAATGTGACTTGGAACAAAACAGAGTTGTTGTGTTCTTTCATCCTACATTTTTGTCATAGTTCTACATCATCTTCTTCCTCCATCACTTTATCTGTCTTTTTTCTGTCGCCAGAACATCAACAAGCTTCTTTCTCCACCCACTTCTTCTTCTTCTCCTTCTTCTGCCTCTCTTCCCCTTCATCTCTCCTTACCCTTCCATCTCACTCGTCCACATTTACCAATCTCCCACAACACCTCTCTTCCACCATACAAATCCCCCCCACCTCTCTCTCTTTCTCTCTCTCTTAGTCAGGTGACACCAGCCAGACCACTAATTAGAATTCTGTCACTAAGTAAATGCATTGTGACCGGTGGCTGACAGCGCCGTGTGTGTGTGTGCGTGTCCACGCGTGTGTGAGTGTGTGACAGTTTGGGCAGCTTGTTGGCGGTGACGATGGCAGCCGCCTGGCATTTTTAACGTGGCAAGGTGCTGCTCTCGCCACTGACCTGACAGTCATTTAAATTACACAGAGGATGGCTGCTGTGTGGTGTGTGTGTGTGTGTGTGTGTGTGTGTGTGTGTGTGTGTAAGGAGAATGAGAGGGAGGTTGAGGAAGGACCATTAGTAGCTGTGGGATAATTCACTGACTCGCAGGTTGACTGATTGTGTAGCTGACTGACTCACTGACTCATTGTAAGAAAACAGACAGACAGATAGGCAAGGCTTGTTTACCATGTCAGCTCAGCAATATAACACAAATCTCCCTCTCTCTCATTGACACACGCAATCACACACACACACACACACACGCGCTTGGAGAGAAAAAAATATATAATGCGAGGAAAGCAAGAGATGAGAGGGAAGAAAATAAAATGGTAGAAATGAAGTGTGAAGGAGCTGAAAAACAAAAAATTGCTTTTATAGCCTGGCAATCAACTTTTGCAGGTTGATGAAGAGATTGACGGGTGAGGGAAGGAAGGGATGGTGAAGGCAGATAAATCTGTAAACATCATTTACCTGTCAAAGGTATTTCAGTCATACTAACATTATCTTTTTTTCCCCCCAAAAAAGTTCACCATCCACACGACAACACCAACAGAACAATAGAAAAACTGATAATCTCTTCAAGTGAGCATACACAGGACGTCAGAGATGGCAGCGGTACAATCTTTTCTGCGGAGTAGCTTTCTGTCTTTTTCAAAGTGGTGTTTGTCAAGAGAAAATGTAAATTGTGGGTTGCAAAAGAGAGTCAAGATTGTCAAAAAAAATGACCACTGTTTATTAGCATGTTCACAAACTTGTTTTCCACATCCACAAAATGCCAGCTATTCACCCACTTTAGACAGCATTTTTGAAAAGCTCCTCGAAAAAGATGTAGGACTAAAATAAAGAACATCTTTCTCTCTTTCTGTGTAAGAGCAAACTGTTAGTTACCGTTTGAAGCACAAGTCACCAGCAAAAATGATTAGAAAATAAATGAAAAATGAAATGAATATCTCAGTGATGTGTAACTGAGTCATACATTTGGAATTCTACAGTCATTTCCATACCTGAGGGAATATTAACATTAAACAGATAATGTCACTAGATAAAGTAATACAGTTATTTATTTTTACTGCACAAATGTGAGTAAATTCAGCTGGAAAAGCTTTGATGCTACACATTACTTAATGTAAAAATGTACGCTCAGTGTATCACAACAACTTTTGCTATAACGTGGATTGATTTTGTCTTTTACACAAAATAGTTTTCATCATCTCTTTGCAGGAGTAGAATAATGCCAAAACACAACATATATTAGCCATGTCACACATTTCTAATAATGCTAGTAACCTGAGAAAACTGAGAGATCAGTGATCAATCAGATTAGGCTATTGAGATGTTCGAATGCCCGAACAGAAGACCTCTGTGATGGTAGCCTGATCAGTATAGGGGTGGCCCTTCGCTCCACAAACAGAACTGGGTGACACAGACGTGTAATATAGCATGTAAATTAGCTCTAAGCTAACTCTGGTACAATGCATCATATGGCAATATTTATGCTTAATATTGTACATGGTCCCTCTACAAATAAAGATAAATGTTTGAGAGTTGAGTTTTTGTGTGAGTGTGTCTTAAGTTGGAAATAGACTCCGTGCTGAGTTAAGAGGAGAAGAGGAGGAGAGCCAAACCATCAAGAGACAGAGGGAGAGACTGTCAGCTATTGATTGGAGTTGGCATTCGAACAAATAAACCCACTTGCTGTTCTCTCAGATGCAGAGTTTCAGTCTGACTGCAGAGAGGTACTCATCAGTGTGACATGTCTGAACTTGTTGCATTTGTGCGTAGAAACAGTCTAGATTGTTGGGTATTGTGGGACAGTTGAGTTTGAAGAAGAATTTAATTTGACCTGTGCATGATGAAGTTGAAGTTTCCAGATTTGTCCTTGTCTCCTTGCCTTGTACCTGATTCCTAGCTTGTACAACATCTTCAGCCTCCCTATTTGCTCTCAGCTGTCAGACAGAAAGTAAGGCAGTTTTTGTCCTCGCAATATTTGCTTGAATTTGACCCCTGGACTGTAAACAGCCAAGGTGCCTACTGCACGTTGGCAGCTAGAAATGGATGCACCAACCATGTCTGTGGGAGTGTCTCTGTGTGGCAGCTCAGCTCAGAAACTTTGGTGCTTTCTGTCATCTCCTTCCAATTTCTATCATTTTTCTCCACTTGGATTTACACCAATAGATAGTATCATTAATACTACCGACAGGTGAAGTGAATAGCATCGATCGTCTTGTTACTATCAAATGTTCTGCCGGGGAACCTTGGGTCTTAACATTGATGCGGATACCATCGAGATGCACCACCCACCCACCATTGTTGAAGACCACGCAACAGCTGCTCAGGAATGGCAGAGGAACGTGACAAAGGGCTCACGGTGTCAACTTAGCGCCCAAACTCCACATATTGGGATCCGAGCAAACACATGACGGACTTGATAGAGCAAGTCTAATCAATGAAGGCCCCACCTCTCAACCCTCAGGACCTGAAGGACCTACACAAAATTAGGCAGGTTTTTTGTTCAAGTTGAAACATTTAAAATTTGCCTGGCTTTGTCGTTTGTGTCAATGGTGGTGTGCTTTGACACTGCCTGGACCATATGGTTGGCAATTTTTAAAACATTTTTGCCGAGAACATTGACACTTAGATGAAGGCTTTGTCTATTGTTGTGATGTCACATCTAGATCCCATAAAGGAAAATAATAATGATAGCTTAGATTGTGCGTGTTTGCATGCCCATGTCAGTAGGTAGGGACTAAACTGTTAAATTATTCGAATTGTATAAAACGTATCAAAGAAAGAGGATTGAATTTTATTGTGAAAGACAAAAAACAGTTGAGTATAAAAGGAGAGAGGGGTGAGCAGAGCACAGCCTTACAGAACAGTCCCCTTGAAGGAAAACAGTGCTCGGTGTCACCGCCGGCAGACAAGCCACAATGACAGCAGCATGGTAAAACACCTCTAATGCACCTCTATGGGTTTTTACTGCTTCTCGTATAGCAGCGAGGATACACACATGACACATGGCTGCACACGCACGCATACAAACACACGCGGAAACAAGCCAGCGACACTTGAGATTCACGTTTTTGTTTTTCACCGGGGCAACATGCTTCAGTACAAACTCACGCACGCAATGTGGATATTTATTATTCACGCTTTTGTTTTGCACACAGACAACATGCTCGCTGGAGAGAGGGAGGAGGGAGGGAGCGAGGGAGAGAGAGAGATAAATAACAGTGATAAGTCTTGTCTTGTCAGAGGAGAGGAGAAGGGCTGAGTGACATACGATTGGTCTCCCGGTCGTGAAATATGCATGGCTTTTTCAGCAGCCAGAGGAGAGGAGAGGAGTTAATTTAGGCCTCTCGCTATGCTCGGGGTAATTAAAAGAGATGATCGATAGTTTCCCCCCCGTGACTGATAACAACCGCCACACACACACACACACACACACACACACACACACACACACACGCGCATAGATGTGCAAGCAAACATACAAGGAAGACACTGACAATGCACAGACAACTGCACTGAGTATACATAACAATGCACACTCAAATCTGCAGAAGCGTACAAACAGAAAGAAACAACGAATACAAAGGCAACGATGAATGTTAGCTATTTCAGGCAATGTCAGGTTATTGACAAAAAATAGTTTTTTAAGGTTGTCAGACATTTTTAAGTCAAATTGTTAATATCAGGGTGGTAGGCCACCAGATTAATCATATGTTCATGATAACGTAGAGTCGTATCACACAAAGGTATCACACATACATTTTCAAACCTTCACATCGACAAAAAAAACACATGTAATTGAAACCTTTAACTATACTAAATACTAAAATATACTAAACTATAGAAAGGCCAAGTTTAAGGAATTGTAGATGCTCAAATTTTGATGAGACGGAGTCATTGACCATAACCACTGCATCATCCACTTTTAGCTGGCATGGATAGCAGCAACAAATCTGAGGGCCTTTTCGCCATGGAAAGGACCATACATGCCACCCTCCTCACACCCCCATCGCCAAGATGTAAAATGTATATAGTATTAATTTAGGGCCATATTTTTGTCTAATATAAATACGTGTCCTCAATTTTGATTTTGAGAGGATATTATCGGATGGTTTCTTCTTCAAGCTTGGTCAAATGCTTGCCTTTAATTGTGTTAAAATGAGAGTTTTGTTTTTTTCTGTTGATGTGGAGCATTTCAGATAAAAACTCTTTAGCCCTGTGTGTTTTACTCCAGATGTATTTATTCTCCCCTCTGCCATTTCAATTAGGCGGCTCCACAGTCACATCATTTCACATTTGCTCTTTACTTTTTTGGGGGGACAAATGACACACAGAAAGGAGGCTAAGCCAGATGAAACACTATTATAGAATGCAATCGCTTGTCACTTACAAGTGTTTCCCCCTCTTCATTATCCCCCCCAAAAATGGAAAATCAATTTTGGATTCATGCTGCTGCTCCGGGATGTTGATTTGTATTCTGTAGTCTCTGATAACAAGGACAAGAAGAAGAGAGCTCAGTCCTCCAATCTCTTCCATAAACAGGAACTCTGTCATCAATATTGTAGAGGAATCCATACTGCCGGACTAGAAGACTAATTAGAGCTAGCTCTAAATTATTTAACTCCCTCTGATTTTATTGATTTGTCAGTTCAGAGCTGCGACTTAGAGCTGTAAAATTGACTCTGCTGAAAGAGACATGCTCGTCTGCTGGTTTATGGCTGTCAGCACATAGACGGGGACAGACAGTGATGTACTAATACAGCTGCTACACACACACGCAGACACATGGAACAAAGAGAAAGAGACAGAAAACAGACATACATGTGGACGAAAGCACATGCTAATGAAAAGGAAAGACTTAATGGACAATATAAAAACCATAAAGTTGTGGCATTAACCCTCTTAATTAACACTCCTGCAATTAAACACTACCATATACTCTGCACACACCCAAAAACACACACACACACAAACTCGTAAACTAATTACGCATCTCTCAATTAACACAGATCTCCATGTGGAGAGCATGGAGCCCCAGGGATCCAGTTAGCCACCTGTTACTAATATCTCAACTCAAGCATGGTAGCATCAGTACACACAGATGCACATACACACTCATTCCTCAATACTGGCCTTTAATCAAAAGCACAAACTGCAATAAACACCGACGCACCTCGAGCTGGCCTGACTCGTCTGGCTTGTTAGATGTTTGCTAAATTGGTTAAATGCCTAATTGGTTAATTGCAGAGGGATTATGTTCAGATGACTGGGAATCAATTGACCGGGCATGCACATTAGCACACGTGATGGACAGAAGAGGAAAATGATCTCATAGGCTGCGAAGCAAATCAGAAGCAGTGATTAACCAATCGGAGCAGATGTCAATTGATCCCGCAGGCCTGGAGGTGAGCTGGAGCTTATGACAGTAATTGTCAAATAAATGTTATTAATGGAAAACTTTGATCATCTCTAGACTGATATTGAGTATTTCTTAATGTTTTGATGTATACATTGATTTTGAAGTGCTGCTTGGGAATAAGGCTCTTGTTAATGTATTCAGAAAGGGACGGAAGGTAAGGAGTTCAGTTTGCAATAGGGATATCAACACACACATTATTTCCACAAAAAACCCATACAGTACATGATCAGTAAATAAAATTGTAGTTTTCAAGAGAAGCTTTCTGGTGCCACTACAGGATGATGAACTGTGCACTTAAACCTCGCAAACTGTCCATGCAGTGGTAAGGCCTCATACAGATTAATGCTGATTTCAGATCAAATCAGGTGGTGCTGTAATAACGTACGTTTTCCCATTTATTTTAATGATGATCATCTATTTTGGCTGGCCATTGTGGAGACCAGTTACATAAGCTGCCGATCAGACTAGCAGCATGAATGAATACAACCACAATGGATTGTAATATAATGTGTATTCACTCAGTTTGGCATTGTGCACCAGTTAAAACACATCTGTGGATACTGACAAATACTGGCAAAGTAGAATGGGTCAGTAGCGGGGCATGTTATTTAGCATGGCTAAATGATACAGAGGGAACACACGCTATGTTACACTTACGATCAGTAGGTTTGGCTTTGTGCCTCGGTTTAAAACACACACTAATTGCATCCTTGCATCCTGGTTGTTATTTTTAATTTCTCAATGAGAACAAATGATCATAAGTGGGACCAGCATGCTAGTAGCATAACAACATAGCAGCTTCGCTTTTTGGAAAACTGATCAGCAGGGGTTCCCAACACATCACACACACGGACCATAAAGTGACGCTCCCCCACACTGCCACACAAGCTTGCGTGGTGTTTCAACGCACCACCTGATTTGGTCTGATTGTACCCTTATCAGTCAAAACACACACAAAAAAAAACACAGCTGCCCTGTGGCAAGAATTCAAACAATCGACTTTTGGAGAAGCCCAGCATCACACTGTGGTGAACATGTACAACAAATACACCAACATGATAGAAGAGATTCTATTATGTTGTGTGGTGCCTCAAACAACATCATGATGCCAGGAGGCTGCACCAGTATGGGAGGAGAAACACTTTAATCACTTGCTGTAAGTGGAAAAAACCTCTCTGGAAGACTTGCTGCTCCCAAGCTGAGAGCCAGAAACTGTTCACTATGCAGGCAGAGTTCACCGCCCAAATGCTAATCCTCTCCCAGTTGTGTCCTACCCTCTAGTTTGGTTTGAATGAGGCCTAACTAAAAAGTTAGTGATTAGTTTGTGAACAATCCTGCCGTTCATTCTACACTTAAAACTTAATGTCTTCAATGAAGTGCTGATATCGTTTCATGGGACCTTTCGCGCTCCTGATCATTAACTTTGCATGTAATCTAGGCGTGCAAATTATTTGCTCTGCATTTGGTCTGAACACAGCATTACTGATTAGTCCTAATTGCGGTGACAGATTCAGTGCCCTCTTAATGTGCATCTTATTTTTTTTAAGGGTACAGACCGAATTATGTCGGTACTACTGAGTACCAGTTCACATTAAAGCATTCGGTGCAAAACTTTGGCATCTGAGAGCCCGTCTTTATTCTAACATTATAGAGAGAAAGACAGAGTGAGACGTCTCCCCAAAACTCCAGCAGCCACTGACTGCACCTGAAATTCCTTACCAACAGGCGGTTTAGTTCACTAAAACAATACGTTCATGCCTATAAATAAAAGTGTATTTACAACAATACGTTTGAATTGATATGCTTCACATAAAACGACATAAGTGCTTATATTTATAGGCATGTACAGTATTTCATATGCTTTGGAAACTAAATTATATGTGCTGACTTCACATTGTTAGCTAACTCAATCTGCTACTCTGTAGCTTCAACACTGACCAGCTACAGCAAGCTCAAGGGGTCAAAACACAAACTCAAAATTTGCAATTGGTTTAAAAATCGACCACTACTAGGGGAGACATTTTGTGTCAGGAGAGGGTAGCACATGTAAATCTTTGTGTTTTCTTTTGTAATTATTCTTATAGCACTAGGTTGATGAGCAGGAACAGCTAAATGCAGAAGTTCACTGTGTAAAGTATATATCCTATTCATTCTGTTGTACATTTTATTTTTCCACTTTTATGAGGTCAGGTAAATGATTTTAAATGGACAGTTTTCAAGCTCAATTTAATGTAAAAAAATGTGTTAAAAGGCTCACATTTGTGCTGTGTGCAGTTTTCAGGGCTCTATATTTTATTTAGGCCTAAGATCTTATTTTATTTATTATTTTGTTAATTCAACAGCTGAAATGTAGCAGTTTACTTTAAAAAGTATTTTTATCAACCAGATTTGTATGCTACTGAAATAAAACTTAAAGTGACTGACGTGAATTGCGTTGTTACTTGAAATATGACTGACGATATATTGTCTGATGTGAATGATTTAAATGGTAAGAACTGAAATTAAATTTTTTGTTATTACAGACAGAGTAAAGTATGGACAAAAGGTGTGTTGTGGGATTCCAGGTACCCAACCCTAATGTTCAGTACCTGCTGTGAAATACATGTTGGTTTCAACAGGCATTTCTAGGAGCTGCAGTACGTAGGAGTGCAGCTGTGCTTTTGTTTGTTCGTGTATGTTCCTAATGTATGTGCATACCTGTGATGTGTCACATTTTTCTACACACCTGATGTCCCTGACACTGGTGGGTGTAAGTGCTCTGAGAGGTTTAAGTTCGCAGGTTTATGGTTCATGGATCAAACAATGATTTAATAGTCTTGTCTGCCACACACAGCAAGCTCCAGCTGTGGTCGAATGGCCGACAGAAAGACTAGAGCTAACACAGTACATTACTTATGGTGGCTTAGATAAAGGGGCACTCCACAGATTTCTTCCTAACATAACCAAGTGTTTTAGTTGCCTAACCCAAACCATACCTTACTCATAACAATCTAACCCCTCAATGCAGCAACACACCATAGATATACTTGTAAGTGAGAAATAAAAAAATGCTGATATCTGACTTTAAAAAATCCATTGATTTTTTAAAAAAAATTTCAGGTTTTTTTAGAATACAATTTCATGTTCTCTTTTGATGATAGAAATCAGTTGTATCATGTCCTTGGTGGCTGTGGATGAATTTTGTCAAGTCAGAGAAAACAAATGCCGTGTCTTTTTTGGCTCAAAGAAAGGAACATTTTTATTTCACAGACTGGAGGTTGAAAGACTTGGACAGTTTTGTCAGACCCACAGGTTCTTCTGAAACGATTGCTACTGAGTTGTGCTAAATGAAATGTAAGATCCAGGGTTTTTTGAGATGTAGACCATTGACTGGATAAAATAGTGGACAGAGCCACAGTGACATCACCCATTTCTGCAGGGCCGAAATGAAGCCCAATGTTGACCATACTGGCTGTCGCCAGCTTGGCAGTGCCTGCCTCAATCACAAATGGGCAAAGAGGTGGAGCTGAAGTGAGTCAAGTAAGTTAAGCAAGTCCACCTAGCTGGAAGCTAACGAGCTAGCTAACACTAATGAGCTATCTGTGATTACATATAAGGATTAGGGAATTTTACATTTACATTAGCTGCAAGATAGTGAGCAACAACTGGTACCTAGGGTGTGTGTCTGAGTTTGATCTGAGGAAAGGTAAAACTCACCAAATACTCCCCATCTTCTCTGTACATTCATGAAGTAAAGTAACGGTACATTTCTCCTCTGTTCGGCAGTCAAATAAGAGGGTTATAGTACATTACACTGGAATTGTAATGTTCCCTCCAGCTGATCTGCAACATAATACAGTGAGAGTCAGGCACAGCTGCGTGTGTGTGTGTGTAGGAATGTGGATGTTGTACGCTTGAGGGAATGAAGTGCTAAAGGAAAGGACTGTCCAACTGTAATATAAAGCCCCACAAATGTTCAAAATGCAGTATACACTTAAACGGTTATCATACTGGGCCTTCTTTTTGGTGGCTTAAATGTGTCTTACAGCAGTACAATGCTCTTCTTCCCTGTTGGTGCTACACGTTGCTTCTTCACACAGCGGGAGAGCAGACGGTCATCTGCTATAGGTAACACACTGACTAGGGATATAAGATAAAAGCCCACATCAAAAGACCCAAACTTTCACTTTAAGCCCTGTCATGGAGGGATAAATTGGGTACAAAGACCAAAAGCATTCACCAGGCTCTAAACATGTTTATTTCTGCTGTTAAGTTAGGCACTTTAACATGGGTTCTTATGCTTGGAGCCTCAAGTGGCCATTTGAGAAACTGCAGTTTTTATTACTTCCATATCGGCTTCATTTCTCAGTCCCAGCAGTTGCCGCTCGACCCATACTAGAAGCTAATTGGGTGTACATAGGCATTCTCAGCCCACTCCCTTCCATCCATGACTATTCATTCAGGTATCTTTGTGGGCCCTCCTCACACAGTCCTACACCCCTGGGTGCAACCTCATGAAACACTTACAAATACAAAATTATACAAATCTGAAGCAGTACAGAGTGTTTGACTGCTTTAACAAAGCAGCGGCTGCAGCTAACATTATGTCCTCAGTGCAGCCTCCCAGTTCAGATGCTGATGGGATTTGCTAAACTAAAAATGCAACTGTTCCCATAGACAATGCCAATCACAGTCACTGCTACACAGGAGTTAACAGAAGTCAAACAACGAAGTCCAACCCATTCTTCATCGCAAGACAAAGTAAAATAACACATGAAAAAACAGCAGGATGTCACAGTGCTGTTGCCAAGTATATCATGAAATATTTACAGCCCTTCGCTAGTGAAGTCCAGTTAGTTTATCTAATTGCTAGGTAAGTTTGAACTTAGTGTAAACTGTCCTGAGACCAGAGATACCTAATCTGTATTGCTAATGGTTCATATTTTCAACTGTAGTGAGATGACGACAGTCCCTATAACTTATTTCTGCAAAAAAAGTATCAGTATTGATATTGAACAAATCCTAACGATTCCAACCAATCCTAGTTGTGACGTGTCAAGTTGGACACTAATTTGCATAAACAGCAAACTTTCCAATGCTGATATGTACAATCGCAGGTATCATCAATCCTTACATGACAGAGAACCGTGACCTCTGACAAACTCAGCAGCCAACACAACAACAGCAGATGCTTCAGATGTAGGAGGATTGCAGTCAATCCATCACTCTCCAATCATTTATCAAGCGTTCTCACTCTCCCTGTTTACTGTGTCCGTCTCTCTCTCTCTTCATTTATCAAACTCTCCAAACCAAAGGAAAACCAGCAGACCCTGAGGAACACCTGGCCTGCTGTGACATCAACCATCAAACACACACACACACACACACACACACACACACACACACACACACACACACAAAGAATGAAAAAACATCCCGACAACACGAGAATTTCATTTCTAACCCCAGTGTCAATCAGCAGCAAAGAGATGTGACTATTTTTCATGTAGCTGAAACTGTGGCAGCTCCGCAGATGCTGTGTGTGTGTGTGTGAGTGTGTGTCAGGGCTGACTGGACACAGATTAGAGGTGGCGTTACAGGCCACTCCCTCATTGAGCAACAGCCAGAGTGTGACTGCTGTCCCTCTCTATTACTCTCTCTCTCTGCTTATTCTACCGCAACAGCCCTCTTTCTTTCTTTCTTTCTTTCTTTCTTTCTTTCTTTCTTTCTTTCTTTCTTTCTTTCTTTCTTTCTTTCTTTCTTTCTGTCTGTCTGTCTACTCAACTTTTTCCATCCTCCATCACCTTATTGTTCCCTTGTGTCCATTTATCCAGACTTGTTCTTCTGGTCATCCATTTGTCCATCTTTTTCTTTCCCTCCATTTCTCCATCTGTCCAAAGCACAAAGCTGGATGGAACAATAGATGGATTGGTCCAAGCTGAACAGATCAGGGGACCACCTGATTAATAACAGCAGTCACAGATAATAATTTTTGCTCTGCTCAAGAGGTGATGTGAAATCCGTTCCAGGTTCCGGGTGCTGAGTGCTAGCAGCGTTGTTTGTCATGACTGGTCAAGCCAATTCTTTGCCAAATCATCAGTGACTGCTCAAATACAACAATAGTCATTTACTACAGCCAAGGGTGTAGGTTTGGTTTTTAAAAGTCAGTGGACACAATTAAGTTTAAGTGAGTTTTTTTTAGAAGAATGACAGCCAGTTACAATGAATGAAACTTGAACCTTAAACCTAACACTAAGGGCAGGGCTCAGGCAGCATGTCTGTTGCCTGAGAGCCTGCAAAGCATTTGCGTCTAATTATAAACCCAGACTATTTAAAGTTCCTCTCATTGAGTTTGTACTAAATCAACCTGAAATTGTAAAAGTGTGGGACATATCGCCTGCATATGCTGTACATCCACATGTCCAACACATTTTGGTGAAACAGGGCATATCAATGTGTTTTGGTCATTTGTGGGGGCCTTGCAGGGCAAAATTGTGCCATTAAAGTAATAAAACTCCACTAATTCATATTTTTATATTCCAAATAGATGAAGTTATCAAGTATAATGGGGCAACACTCAAAATGATGAACCCACTGAGAATTTCCCCCCAACCATTCAGTTTTCCTCAGGTGTACAGTCCATTTTGGCATCTCTTATCTTACTGCTTTGCTTTTACAGCTCACTGTCTTGTTAATATGCTCATTATTGAAAACAAGTTTAAAAAATGCTCATTACAATTTCCCAGGGCCCAAAGCTTTTGTCCCCCTAAAAGTGTAAAACCCAGAGTTAATTTACTATCATAAATGACAGAGAGGAAGAAAATCCTTAAGAAACTAGATCCAGCTAAAGTTTGAATTAACACAAATAGTTCATTTTTTTCACTCACCTATTAATTAGGTGAGTAAAAACAGAGCTAAAAAGAAAGTGATTGTTGGACTTGTTGGGTGTTGGATGACCAAAAATACAACTCCAAATAAATGTTAATGTCTGCTGGATGTATAAACAGACAACGGTTTGCTATCATATCAGCAACTTAATGGGATGTTGATAATGTTGAGTGAATAGCTTGTTCAGTTTGTCCCAAATGTGCCGAAAATCCCAAAACCACAGTCGACACACTGGGCACCATTTGGTTTTTCTAAACGTTCCTCTTTTGTAAAATATAATGGAAATGCAAATAAGAACCTGGTGCTGCAGTAGAACAAGTGTCCAGGTTATGTCTGTCTGTCTCTCTACTGCCCTGTGATCATTGCATTTTACGCAACGTGTGCTGGGATTGACTGAACAGAAGGTAGATGGATGGATGTTCTGGTTAGTAGTTTATGCCTTGGTTCTGTTTCTGGCGGTGAAGCAAGTTATTTAAATGGACACAACATTAAAACTATGTCTCCAGGATTGTAAGTGATTATTAAACCTGCAGGAACCTTTTGGTTAATGAACCTGCTCATGATGGAAAGCATATCCACACACACACTCTTTGTAGTCTTTTCAAAGCTAAATAACATCTGTGCGGTTATGCATGTATGCACCCGCACACACTTAACTTTGCATGAATGTCTCAAACATACGTCTCTTCCTGTCAATAAATGTGTGTGTGTCTGTGTGTGTTTGTATGTGTGTGAGTGTGTGTGAGGGGGCGACAGACGTATCCAGTGGCAGTCCCATGAAGAATGAAGTCACCTGGCTTTCCCTGTCTTTGAAGGTCAAGAAGACCCACTTGCATATTCATGGCCGAGCGCGCGTTAGCTTGTGTGTGTGTGTGTGTGTGTGTGTGTGTGTCCGTGTGCGTTCACGCGCGTCCACGTGTGAGTGTGTGCCGGGATCGATGGCTTTTAATTGTTTTTTCCTGAGCTGTGGAAGGAAGTGCCAGCAGTTATTGATTGGATGGAGGGATGGGAGAAGAGAGGGACGGAGTGGAAAGGAAGACAGAGAGGGTACAAAAGAGGAAGACAGAGAGACAGTGTGGCAGACAAGAAGGAAATGTGACAAGACAGGGTGGCGACATGGAACATAGAATCACTGTCTACAGGCTGGGAGAGGGGGGAGGTGTGTGCACGTGTGTGTGTGTGTGTTTGTGAATGTGTGCTTATGGGCGGGGGGGTTGCCATGTGTGCATATGTAAGTGTTTGCATGGTTGTATGTGTGTGAGCGTGTGTGTGTGTGTGTGTGTAGGGGGCTGGGGAATATGTCACAGGGTGTCTGATCTGGATGCTGCACACACACACTCACTAGGTGCATTATTGAGTCGGGTTTAGTGTGCGAGGGTGTGTGTGTGTGTGTGTGATACCCTCAGCTGGTTCACATCAGTGGCATAGAACAGGCCCCTCGTCTGTTATTCAAGTGTTGAAAGTCACAATTTCAACAAAGGGATGATTTTAAACTTATATTATGTTCAGTATAAAACATATAAATTATCAACTTTATGAACAGAAAATGTACTGCAGGTGAACAAGACAAATGATAGAATATTTATAATATTTATAATGTGTGGACCAAGTAACATGATACAATTCAGTGCATGATCAATTTAGTTAACCTGCTGGTGCTTTTGCAGTGTCCTAATTTCACAGGACACTTCATTGGGTACTTTTTGACCCCTACAACATTTTTAGATGATGAAATAAAAAGACTTTGTTTTGTAGTATTTTCTGATAGTTCAAGGATTGTTCAAGTAGAAGTAACATTTATTTTTTCATGTAGATTTTTTCAAGTGATTTTTCATGATTGTGAGCACAGTTTAAGCTGATAGATTAACATGTCTACCATTAAGATGTTACAGCATTTTTACTGCCTTTTTAAATTGACTTCTACAAAAACCTTAATGAATGTATTATTTATTTGCAGGGCTGTTGAAAAAAAACTATATTGGTGTTAGCTGAGTGTGTCTAATACACTAGCAATTAAGTGACACTATGTAGTGTCAGCTGGAATGTAGTCAGGATTTAGTCTAGTGTATCTCTCTCCTTGGAAATGCCCGATCATATGAACCCATAAAAGTATTGTATAAAGTATAAAGTTTGATTTCTTGATTAAAATATTTTACGTATTTAACGGGACAGTTATATTGTCTGTATGAAAATTACCGCAACTGATAAGGCCTTAATGTTGTTTCAAAACAGTTTGTTCATGGCCAGGGCTTAATGTTAATATTTATCCATTAATTATATTTTGTTGGTTTAAAAAGTAGTTGAATTTTAATATGCTAAAGCTAAAAATATCTAAAAATATAATAATGATATGTCATTTGATATCTTCAAACTATAAAACACCCCAGAGTTGCAATAACACACAAATTCCCATACAGGATACAGAGGACATGACCCCCAGTATCCTGGCAGATGGTAATGTAAAGTGGATAGTCTCATTCATTACGTTGGTGGTCTGTGTTGTTATAATGTTATTAAAGCTGCTTGGTCTCTTACATTAAACAACTAAAATGTAAGGTTCCTCGTATTCAAATGAAAATTGAGGGAACTTTTTAAGAAAGAATATTGAGGGACACATTCGGTTTTCGTGTCCCTTTTACTTTCGAGTCACGTGCTCAAACTTGGCTGTGCAGCTATTAGTTTCTAATGTTACCAAAGAGAAAGAAAACAAGCAGGCCCGCATTTGAGCTACAGGGCAACATGAAATTGGAGTCAATGGTGTTGGTCAACCCTGACCCAGTGTAAGCGAAGGCTTGTTTGGATGAGGTGTGTGTGTGTATCTGTATGTGTGTGTGTGTGTGTGTATGTAAGTGCGTTTGTGTGTGTTGGTGAGTGTGTTTGGACTAAAGTAACAAGCTTTATTCCCTAACAATGTTCCACCATGCCCTCATTACACACAGGTTAAAGTGGCACTCGGCCCTGTCTAGACAGCTAAAGAGCGTGTGCACACACACACACATACACACCTAAACTCAGGTGAGAGTGGACTGTGGCCGGGTTTCACTGCTGACCAGGCCACAAGCCCTCAATCAAAGAATAGTTAGAGAGAGACCCTGAGAAAATGTGTGGGGAAAAAGTGTGTGTGTTGTTGTTTAATTGAATTTGATACGATCTAAACACGATGACTAGCTGGCAGGCTAAACATGATACAAATAAAGTGTCATGCTGTTGTAGCCTACACTGTAGCTCACATTGTAGCTATTGTTGTTGATGATGTTGCCGTTATTCTAGCTGCTACTGATGTTTTTAAATAGTTCATTTAAGGGCTGCAACCAAGGATTAATTTCATTGTCAATTAATCTGTCGGTTATTTTCTCAATTAATTGATTACTTGTTTGGTCTATAAAATGTCAGAAAACAATGAAAAGCCCAAGATGACGTCCTCAAATGTCCTGTTTTGTTCTCAATCCAAAGAGAATGAGTTTACTAACATAGAGGAGTGAAGAAACTAGAAAATATTCAATATAAGAAGCTGGAATCAGAGAATTTTGATTTTTTTTTTCTTTAAAAAATTGACATTGACAACTTATAGATCGTCTTTATTTTAAAGATGTAGCCTATGCAGTTCTATAACAAGCCATATTGTGGAGAAGATATTGGCTATCTTGTATTTTTTCTCTGTCCATGTGTGTGTCCCAAATCACCCTCATCACCCTGAGTGTGCCCTTACTCATTTGTATAGGAATAGTTTCACACCTCTATACCTATCTCATATACATATATATAAAAGGTAATGCTTTGTACCAAGAAATGTCCTAGCATTTTCCTTTTTAACAAGTTTCCTGGTCAGAATCCTATAATTTTGCAATATGTTAAAACAGAAACAGTGCTCAGTGGTTAGACTTCCAGTTCATTAATTTTAATCAAATGCTGAACTAAACTAACCAAGAGTCTTTTTGTCAGTGGTGGGCAAGTGAGCTTAACAACAACAGCTTAACAAGCATACAATACAGCATACAGTATATTGACAATTCCAAGTTTTCTTTATTAAATTAATGATTAATTAATATTTTCTTGTGTTTAAGTGGTG
Organism: Lagodon rhomboides; assembly: GCA_039737535.1. Lineage (NCBI taxonomy): Eukaryota > Metazoa > Chordata > Actinopteri > Spariformes > Sparidae > Lagodon > Lagodon rhomboides. Next base: position 6,210,145 of record CM077797.1, read on the forward strand.
CAGTATTCAAAATTAAATCATCATAACTATGATTGCTATTAACACAACACAACTACCAAAACAAACAATATTATCATATCTAACCGTTCATCAGGAGACTGAGGAAAAATTCAGACTTTACAGATTTGTGAAAAAAAAAATAAAGCATTACCAAATTCTTTATTTGTTCCATTATGAAATGAAATTCCTAAATTTTGGACACCCAAATAAAATGTCAGAGGCTAAATGTACTGCATGAGATAGAAAATACATGGTGATTTCAGACAAAACCCAGGTGTCCAGGTGCACTCACAGTCACACGGGGTCCCCACAGTATTTTCCTCACCCTCAAAGAACTGTTTCTTATCCTCCCTCCACTGCCCCGCGGTCTCTCTATCTCTGAGTCTCTCCCTTACACACTGTCTGCCTCACTCCTTGCCCAAAAGCCTCCATTCCAAAAGACGCGATAATCAACGTTTACTGAAGCACGGCAGAAAAACATTTAAGTGAAGAGAAGGTGGGGGTGTTGGCGGCGGTGGAAACGGGGATTGGGGGGGGTGAAGTGGTGTCGGGTTGGGGGGTGAATTGGCTTTGCTCTGCTCCGCCACACTGTCAAATCTGCCTTGTATTCACACACAAACATTCACACATACACACACACAGATTCTCTAATAGATTCTCGTCTTGACACTCAATTCCGTGGCGAGACGATCCCGCTTTATCCCTCCCTGCATCAAATATTTAAACACTTGTATTAGTGGCTGTGTCATCCCCTCAAACACCCGCAGCTTAGGGCACCAATCTCTTCTCCTCTCCTCTCCTCCTCCTCCTCTCTTCTTCTTCTTCTTCTTCCTCTTATTTCTTTTCTGTCTCTCCTCCACACTGCTCTCGCTCTCTTTCCTCATCTTCCGCAATTCCACCCCTAATATCCACAATGTTATCACCTGCTTGCCTCCCTCCACCACCCCATCATTTTATATTTTCAATACTTTTTTTCCCCTTATGAAGGAGTGTGATAGAAGGAGGGACATAGAGGAGGGGGTATGTTTTTTTTTTCTTTTTTTGCTCCCCTGTTCTTTTCAGGCTTTTTGTCGCAGGCCGAGAGCCCTTTTCAATCTTTAGAGGCGAAGCTCTACAGATTGCAACAAGGAGGGAGGGAGATGGAATGGAGAAAGCGGGATAAAGGAGGGAGGGGAAAGGAGACGGTGGAGGGAGAGAGAGAAAGAGAGAGAGGGAGAGAGAGAGAGGGGAAGGGAGTGGGGATCGGTGGTGGCGGCTGTGCGCTTGAATGATGTCTTTCAAGAGGAGCAGTCTAGCTTGTCAAATCGCCGGCTGCGAAATGAATTGGCATATCTGTTGGGCTCGACACGGAGATGTCGCGCCACAGCGTTTCATATTCCTCGATAAGGCCAAATAACGCAATTGTCAGAGAGACAGAGAGAGTGTGACAGAGAATGAGAGAGTGGAGCCAGTTAGAAGAGAGTGGTGGCGGAGGGGGGGAGGAGAGAGCGAAACTGGCAACAATGGAGTGTGTATGATAGACAGAAAGAGCTTTTACACCTGATATTCTGGCGGTCCGTCTGTCTGTGGTCGGCAGACTAATGCAAACCTTTTTAAAACCACTCAGCACATGAATCCGCTGCCTTCAATCTGATTGCCCTCCATTGAAGTTTTCCACCTCGAAGCCAAAGGGGCTAACACCATGACCTACCTATTTCTGCAAGATTATTATTGGGCATATCTGCTGTTGGTGGAACACAATAAAATATAGTAAGGATGATGAGAGAAGGAGAGGCGATAAAGCTCACAAGCTAGACGTGAACTCCACGATTAAACCTACCTTGGCCTCCACACTGTTATGGCCCCGTAGCTCAGATATTATCCTCTTAACTCTCATTCTCCTGCTCAGACTTTGGTTCACTTCCATAGTGCAAACAGAGATGATTTGTCCTACATGTTTTTTGTCAAATCAGGACCTGAATATCTTCCAGATTTCACCCAAACCAGGCTGCTTAAAAGGGACACTTCACTGTGTGTAATGTTAAACATAGAGATCAGTTGATTGTAGACCGTGGATGATCTTTAAGGCGTCCACCATCTGTTCTTCCTGATCCTGTTTTTGAGGAAGTTTGAGTGTACTAGCTTTTGGTTTTACCTCCAAAAAAAGTGATTTAGATAATCTGGTCAATTGGCTTGATTACAGGTTGTCTGATCTTCTGACACCTTGTGTTCAATGCTTCCACAATTCTAGATCTCAGAACCCGGAGAGGTGATAGCCAAACAGAATAAGCTGTAATAAACCAGTTATTCTTTAAATAGGTATGCACCTGGGAGAAAAACAGAGATTTGTAGCTTCTTCAGCTTTGCATTTTCTCCCAGACCTTCTACCTTTTTGAGTCTGCAGGCGAGTGTAGTTGCGGACCGTGCGATGTGTCACTGGCTGGTTCGGTGTTGCGCTGTCCGACAGTAGACTACGGTTTGGTTCGGGTCTGACAAACTGAGATTTGTTTGTTCAGTTGCACTGAGTACAACGGGGGGGGACTGGGTGAGTATCGTTAAGGGAGACCACTGTCTCCAGAGCTTGTGATGAGGGGTATGAGGGGACAGGAAGTCGCACAAATACACACACGTACAGAGGGAAGTGGTGGGCTAGACTCTGATAGTGGTTCAGTATGTGACAAACTGAGTGGATGGTTATTTGAAGCTGTAGTCCAGTTGGAAAGAAGAGGAGAACGAATGGACAGGCTTGTCTTGTGGGAATTACTACAGCGGGTTTTCCTGTGTGTGTGTTGTGTGTGTGTGTGTGGGGACCACAAAGGTGATGTCAGGTAGAGGTCTCCCAGGTTCATGGTTACTAAGAAATATGCAAAAGAAACAAGGAATGCTGTCAGACCCTGGCAGCGTCTTGTACATGAATATCTCGACTACGCACTTGTCACACACACACACACACACACACACACACAAACACATGCTACTATGATTGAGTATCCTCTGGCTATTGTGCTGTTTTAATAAGTTTACTCTTACATACATACTCATACATTATTCGAACACTTATCAGATAGAGATGAATGAAATCAAAACAAAAGAACAAGCATCAAGGTTTTTCATAAGGCGATATGTCCTTTGCCGAATGTTTTACCAGAAAACTAAGCCCCTGTATCATAACAATATAATAATGTTAATGATAATTAAAAATCAGGGCAAATATAATTGAAAGGCTGCAGCCAACAGTGGTTTTCGTGATCAGATTATTTGCAGATTCATTTTGATTTACTAATCAATTCATTGACAGATCGTCATATCAAAAATGGCATTCACAATAAAAGAACATGAAACAAATCATTTTAATGATGTGCATAAAATGTTTCTTAAAAAAACAATTTCCAAATAAGTTGGTGAAAACTGGCTAAAGGAGCTTTCATGCTTTTCGGGGTCCTTACCAACACTAGCCTTTTTCCTCCATCTGTCTTGCTATTCTGTGGCTGGCCCATTAGCTCGGTGACCAGTGGACTATGACAGGGCGGCCTGGTCATGGCAACACACAGCTGTAACATGGATGGTGCCTTTCACATTAGTGTGGTGAACAAGGGGAACAGGAGCAGGAGCTTTTCCATTAGCACCTCCCACGATCTGCCAACATCCTGACAGAGGGGGAGAGAGAGATAGAGGGGGTGAGGGAGAGAGAAAGAGAGAGAGAGAGAGCTGTATTGACCATGTTTTCAAATGGCTGCTTCTTAACAGCGTGACAGTGACCCGAGCCCCGCTTTGGGCAGGCCTATCACTCCATATTCATACACTGAGAGAGTGTGAGAGAATGTGAGTCGCATTGTAGAAACAGAGAGGAGAAAGCAGGGAGGCTTGAGGATCCTCACTCTAAATAGCATTTAAAGCTAAAATTGTTAAGTTATTTTCAACACATTTTTGTTATATTTGTACAAAATCATCCGACAGCAATAGATAAATACAGTGCTCTTTTAACAAAGCAAAACAAGATTTGGTTTCTTTAGCTCTTGCAGGCCTCTAATAATAATTGGATGGCCAAACTGAGCATTTACCTGCGTACCTGTATATCTGCGTACTCGCCAGTGACAGGAGTCCTTCACGAGGCTTCGCAGATATGTTGCTTAAGATTTTGTAATGGTAGAGGACGTGCAGTCAAAAGTTCCATACTACTAATTACTAACAGGCTTGACCTCCATTTATTATGATAATTACATGATAATGTGGTGCCTTGCATGTGAATGAGACGTGAAGTAGCTGAATATGTTTGGCAATGACAATGATGCACTGTTCTCACAGTACACAGCCTCTGAGCCTCTTGTTTAGCAGCTAACTCAGTAGCCCAAAGCACACGGGGCTAAAAGTTTCCACATACAGTATCTGTAACAGGTATTGTAGAAATCTTCATGATATGTATGAAACATACAAATTGAACATATCATTCATTCTAGCAGTTGGGTTGCCTTGGAATGTAACAGCCAAGGCTGAGACGCTGTATGCTGATTTTTTCTTTCTGCTCTGGGTAAAGCTACAAAAACATGAGTTTCCCATAATCCCCTTCTCTTTTTCACTGCACACCTGACAGGATACCACTTCTTTGTAACAGAGGCTTTCTCTTATAAATGTATTGTCTAAAAGATGAAACCGAGATATCCCTGATGACATCACATTTTGTCAGACTCAATAACTTTAAACTGAACAAAGCTGTTGGGAATTTTTGGGATTAATTACTAATAACTGAATTTGCTTCAGTTGCACATAGCATATTTACTTTCCGACTGTATGTTAATGCTACAAAACATGCACTTTGCAAATTTAAGCATTATATTTACTGTGATGACTGTAATTTTCTAGAAATCGACTTATTTTCTTTCGCCCTTTGTCTTTCTCCAAAGCCTTCAGGTGTAATTACCGTGGAGCCACTGAATTGGATTGCGTAGCATTTCATCAATGGTTTGCTTTTTAAAATTTCTTTGTTTCTTCTTCATCTCCAAAGGTAGCGGTGACGTCTCTTTTGATAAAGTGATCAAATGATGAGGGTCTCATTTGCTGTGATCACAGGGCCACACGTTCCCAAGCCCTAAGACTATGTCGTTTTTTTTATTTATTTTATCTTTTTTGTTTTGTGTTTCCGTGTCTCCTTCTTCTCCTGTCTGTTCCCTTGTAATTTGACGTGCAGATGCTCGTTATGGCAGATCAAAGGCAGCCATCTGTGCCCTGTCAGCTTCCCTCAGACAAAGTGGGACGTGAGACGAAATGATCTACAACATGCATATCAGAGAGAGAGACGGAAAAAGAGAGTCAAGGAGAAATGGATGTGCTAACAGACTTGGCCAGAGGGGCGTAAGAAAGAAAAGATGATAGAAATGAGCAATTAAAAACCAGAAGAGAGTTTAGATACTGTACGTTTCGTGTGGATCATTTTGTATACGTGGCCATTTTTTATCATTTTGATAGTGACATCAAACAAGCACAAATGTTATCATGATTTAGTCACAGCATTAAGTACTAAAAGTACATCCCCATATTCTCTATCATTAATATCTAAAGAACGAATCATTTTTTAATGAATCACAGCTTTCCATAAATGCTGGGTGCCGGCCAACAGCCATTTAAATTTCCTATGAAACGGCTAACGGGGTGCTATTTGCTCCAGTATAGTTATGTGTTTCCTGTAAAAACAGAAAACAGCAAATTGTGCGAAATGTACGTTACACCCTTTCACACCCCATTATCGCCAACAGCAAGGACCGCTTACTGTTCAAAGGCAGCTAACTGCATTTAGCAGCACTTATTGCTTACTTTAGCAACAAAGCTAGCAGTATATGTCTATCAATAAACTCCATAAAACCATAAACCATAAATCACGTAGAAGGCTACATACAGCACTAACAGTGGTTATTGAGAAACTGCTGACTATCAGTATGTTTGTGAGCAGTTACTTTAGCAACAATTAAAGATATCCATTCAGAGTTGCTCAAGATAGAGCCGCCAGAAGGCAGCAGAGTGAAAACCAGAAATCAGTGAATGACATTTTAAAGTTGTGTTTGAGTTTTTGGAAAATAATCTGGGAGGTCCATTCCCTAGCAACACACTTCTCTGGCGACGTTCTTCTTTTTATACATCCATACATCCACTTTAAAACAATACAAGCATAATGATCAAAACCGCTGCCTCAAAAGCTAAATTCTTCGACAAGTTCCTTCAACGACGGCCTTAACGCAGTGAATAAGACATCAGAGCTGCACAGAAATACTAGTCTTATTCCTCAACAAGTCAGGAACACAGCTTTTGATTGGTCAAAAGAGTCGAGCCCCGAAGCACCATGGGATTGCCAGTGGATGGCTAGCAGACATGCTAACAACAACAATAACTGTATTCAACACAGAAAAATTGATAAATAATCACAGAAGACATTTAACGTCAGATTTATCATTGGATATGTATGGATATATTTTTACAAAGTCTCCAAAAAGACACTGCTGTTCCAGGCTGGATTACAAAGCTGCTGAAAGCTGCCGATTGCACCCGAGCCCTCTTTTGAATGGCACAATGGTTAGATGTTAAAAGTAAGTCTTGCATGCAGCGCTTTAGACATATTTAAACATTAGTAATGTTGTGTTGTGTACAACACTGTTAATCTCAGAGTCAACGTCTACAGTATGTCAAATTCTTCTGATCAGTCATGTCATGACATGAGTCATGAGTCATGCCGGACTCGAACACACAGCTCAGCTCGAAAACAGCAATACAGTACGCAGTTTATTTTCAGATGCAGTTTTCTGATCGGGCAAGTGAAAAGGCTATTTTGTGATATTTACAGATATTTTTCAATATTTTTCCTTTTTGTTATTACTCATGTCCTTAAACTGGACGACAAAATCGAAAAGCACAATACTTTTGACCAAATACCTCTTAGATTATGTCTTATGTAATGTTGTCTGAAAATAAACTGCAAACTGTATCGCTGAAGCAGAGCTTTTCCTGCTGTGTGAGTCTGTCTCACCGCCCACATGCTTGAGGCATTTCACTCGTCCAAACATAGTTTTTTTGCCCAGGGCAGGTGTTAGTGTCGAGCCCTGTAGACTTTCAAACGTAGTGTGACCGTAGTGGATTCACATGATGGTTGTGCTTTGTTATTTTAAAGTTATTTTTGTTAGTTAGGTTCATTTTATAAATAATTTAAAACTAATACATACACTACATACATTAGATAAGACATGAGGTTAAAACATGTTCTTTAAAATAATCCTGTTTTTTTTCTAATGATTCTTAGTAATAAAAGTTGTGATCAGTCAGGAATAGTTGGGCTTTTATGGACTTCTGTATTTTTTCTGCTTTCACTCTTCTTTTTTTTCCCTGTCTTCTATTTTATGCCTGGACATAACACAGTTACACAATTGAACAAGCTAAATCAGCAGTGGTGCAGGGGTTAGCACTGTTGCCTCACAGCAAGAAGGTCTTGGGTTCAAATCCCGTTGGCACGTTCTCCCCGTGCTTGCGTGGGTTTCCAATTTCTTCCAAGTGTGTATAATGGAGACGATCCAATAAGTGCTTCTCTGATAAGTGCATACACGCACAAGATGTAGCATGACAAGACAATAGCTGCCTAATGATGAAGGGCACACATTACATGGAACTAGACACAGATATGGACGGGACAGGACACTGCTGGCATGTAATGGTACGAGACCCTCATTACACAGGACAAGACACCGCAGAGGACAGGACATAAAGTGATCGAACCCTCTCAAGAGAGATAAAAGAGATGAGAATGACAGAGCGAGGGACAGGGGAGGAGAGAGTTGCGGAGAGGACGAAAAGAATGTGCGAAGGAGGGATGAAATAGGAGGACAACTCCACTCAGAGAGAGCCTATCCCTCAAAGTAATGATGATGTCTTAGTTGGTTAAAAAGCAGTGTTAAGTATTGGCTGTGTTGAATATCAGGGAGAGCTGGCTTCCAGAGATGGATGGCATCTTAAGTAACAGCATCTTGATAGATATGTTGGCACAGGAGCCAAGTGTGACACGTACTGTGAGGACAGGAGGGCATGAAATATTACAGGGGAAGGAAAAGAAAGAAAGAAAAAGATAGAAAAGAGAAAGGAAGAAAGGGAGTGAGAGTTGGGGAAAGAGGGAGGCAAACACTGTTATACGTAAAAAGACACGCATAAATTCCTAAATTGTATTTTTGGTGAAAAAATGAAAGATTCAGCAAACGAGTGACATAACTCTTGGCTGTGAATAGAAAAGTAAAAGGCATTATGTTGTTATTATGTATCACCTAACTACATTTGATTGTGTAGCTTCTTTCAGGAACCAGAGTAACCCAGAGTTCAAAGGTTCAGCTAAAATGAGAAGAGATTTATTTGGAAACACATCATTTAAATGAATAAAATGTTTAAAATATCAGTGTCAAATAATCTGTGAAGCTGGGGCCTAAAATCGTTGGACTGACTATATTGATGACTTTGGTATGACATCGAATCAAACCCAGCTGGACCTTTCCATTCCTTTCTAGTCAGTTCCTTTCTAAACCAGCATTCATATGCTCATAGAGCCAAGCAGAACTGTCAGCTGGACCTAAAACACCTCTAAGAAATGCTTACTAATGGCACAAAGCAATGACTGGTGCACAAAAAAGTCTTGGCCTGGATATCTGTTGATAATCTGATGGCTAAACCAGAAGTCCTGAAACACTGGCTGTTGGCTGAGGCGTTATAAAAAGTAGTAAATACTAAAGTGCTTTACTCTGACAGATTTCAAGATGGAAACAAACAGCGCGTTAAATGAAGTTAATTGGAACTAAAGCATGTACATTATGTTCTGATGTTATGTTTATGATGGATCTATACATGTATAACATGAAGGTTTAGAAAATTACCCACCGAAAGATTTTGTTTACAACAATAATACATAACCTTAAAAGAGTTGAATTTTGCTTCCACTTTATTCAGAATTTACTTTTCTGAATGTCGCTAAAGGCAAGGTTTATTTGTCACCAGGGAGGTATGTTTCTGAGATATTAAAAAAAAACAGACAGACCTGAAGCTTGCCTTTGAAAATATGTCCATTTATCATCACCTTTAGACTGCTCTTACCCTCGGAGGGTTATTTTGTCTGATGGGACTGAACCAGCCCTCCTCCCCAACCACTCCAATAAGTGTTTTTCAATTACTGCTGTCAGCCGGTAATCATCTAGTGATGAATAGTCTGATATCCAGCCTTTATATTCATCTGCCTTCTTTGTTAGATTGTTTCTAGACAAGGCTGCACTTGTGTGTGTGAGCCGGGGGAGAGGTAATGTATTTTTTTCTTATTTACAAAGTGTAGAAGGTGAAATTAAACGAATGGCATACTTAATGAATTTTGCCGTGTTTAATTTTTCATAGCACAAACGAATATAAATGCCGCTTTTCTGAACAATTAACCCATCCACTGTCATTCCTGAGACGAGGCCGAAGATTTTATTTTGATCAAATATTTATGATTATTACTCATTATGGATAATTATTGCAATTTGTTTCTCTTGTCCAGCTCTTTTGGTGCTAATAACAAAAGCACAAGCAAAAGTGGCCTAATATTATCATTAGGAGCATTATGTAAATACAGTATTATGCAGAAGGCATATAATTGCACCAAACGAATGGCCATACAGAGCAGATGGGGAAAACACTGATTTTATTACATTTGGGTCATTATAGCAAGAGCAGAGTGGTCAAATATTAACACTGGAAACATTTTGTAAATACTGTATTGCACAAAAAATGGAAATTACTCCCATTTAAAGACTTTTCTCAAGTACACAGGGGAAACAAAGGCAATGGATTAGTTATATGAAGTCTTATGCCTTATTATATCACTATCAGGCAGCAGGGCTTCCAGTTTAGGGAATGTGGGTGTGTTTTTAAAGTTTCAGCTTTTTGGTTAGTTTGCCTCTCTGACTTTTGAGGGCATGACAGGTTGAGATTTTGTTTTGGAATATTTACCACAAAAACACAGTATCTGTTCACTAGATTAGTGGTGCATCCATCTTAAAGCTTGAGGCCACGTCTTGCAGAGGTTCATACTGTCACACAGCAAATCTGGTAGCGCTCCATTTAAAAAATGTTAGCCTCGGATTATCTTCGTATTACATCCATGGACAATATCACACCTCACAAAGTCCAATGCCGAGGTTAATTAACAAATTACATTTCTAATGCCGCTAATTTGCATCAGCTAATATTTAAAAACATAATGCTTTCCAGATTACGTTCTCTGTATGAGTCAATCTTATTTAACATAATTTGGCACGTTGCAAAATGTTTAATCTGAACATCTGTTGATACAGAATGACCTGATGTGTCTCATTAGTTTTTTGCCAAAAACAAATCAGCTCATAGTAACTACAGTGTTATTAAAACTTTATAAGGTTATGTTTATGTTGTAACATATGGTTATGTTTATCATTGTCTGGTGTCCCAGGACTCCGGATGTTATCTCTATCCTCTGGTGTCAAAGTCCTGTCCTTTGTAAGGACATCCATCTACCCCAACTCCTTCCCTATATGGCAAATGCAGTGCTTCATTCACTTATCAAATGTTGCCCGTGCCAATCGGCAAAGCAGTTCCTGTGGGACTGGTTGGTGCATGAAGTAGTGTGAACTTCATATAGCAAGTCAGACGGTAAGCTTGTGTCAGGTTGGATGTTGACTGGGAAGCTGATCTGACTTTAATGCAAGAGATCAGAGCTCGCCTTATTTAACAGACTTGCAATTAATGTTACTCCTTTTATTAACCATAACCACGATCTTTCCCTAAATAGTGAAGAAATAATTGAAGAAAAATAAATATTGTATTGCTTTATTTTGGCGACCACAGGTCAAATGATTCACTGCTGTATTGTTCTACCCTCCTGCCAATTTGAATTCTGTGTTGCCGATACTTTAAAAAAGCAGTGGGGGTACTCCAAAAATGTATACTGTATATATAGATGTAAATTCGTATGTATGACTGTTGATACACTATAATAGAATAACATATTATTTTTAAGCTTAAAGCACTGAAGATTTTAAATGGAGCTAGACAGGATTAAAACGTATTTTTTATATTATTGTGCAGTCTGACTAAATAACCCCCACTGCGCAGCCACACACAAACACATGTTCATGAACAATAGCAAACACTGCTGGCAACCAGGTACAGCCAACACGTAAATACTCATTTTATAATACCCTACCATGGTGACATGGTAGAAATGCTACAAAGTCAGTTCCTAGAAACAATAAAATAAAATACATGTGCTGGCAGAGAAAGGACTCCCTGCCCTCCTCCCTCCCCTCGTCCTCCCTCTCCGCTCTCCATCTATCACATCCAGCAGGTACCACAGGCCACTGACCAAGCCTGTCCTCCCGTCATTAGCCCCGCGTTCTCCCCACGCGATCCGTGTGGCTACCCCTGTCTCCTCTCTCCAGCCCGACACCCCATAATAATATCTCTTTCAACCTTCACACCGTGATAAATAGGAGTGTGCAGAACAAAAGGGATGGCGGGTGAGGAGGGGGGGAGAGCAGAGGGGTGAAGTGTAAGAGAATTAGGGGTAAAGAAGAAAAAGAAGTCTGATGTGGTCTGTGTGTGTGTGTGTGTGTGTGTGTGTGTGTGTGTGTGTGTGTGCGTTTCTATTGTGGCCTGCTGTCTCATAGATCCCACATTAACAGTATGTAATATGAAGTTAAAAAGTTTTCATAGGATATGGAAAATCTTGTTATACTAGATTTGTTTGTTTCCTTTGGACATTACAAGATGCAGGACATTAAATCACACACAAAAACAAAGTGATAAGAATGACGCAATAAGTAGAGATGTACACTGACAGTGAAGATGCAGGAGTCCTGCTGACATCGTACTACTAATGAACCACAAATACAATTAAACCAAAATAACTTGTCACACAGCAAGAAAAAAAAGCATTACCTAAAATTGAGGTGGCTACACATTTTATTTACGTGTAAAAGTAATACGGTCACCAAGGAACAAATACCATACAGTAATTTGAAAGTACGAAACTGTTTAATTTTCTTTTTAATTTTTTATTTCTTTTTTATTATTTAATTCGCATTGATTATTAATCAAAATGGTAAGTGTGCCAGTGTTCTCCAAATCCCCAATTTTCAAGCAATTTTTCTAAAAACCAGCATAAACACAAAACAGAAACCGGGAAAACAAACATATACGCCACCAAGTAAACAAAAGCTTAGGAGCTAAAGTTCAGGAGGTGTGAGTCGCCATGATTACAAATATACACCATCCCTATGATAAATGGCTGACCAACTGAACTACTTCTGCCTGGGACACAAATGAATAAAGCATTATTTACATCTCTAAACGAGAACTAAGATGATTAAATTGACTGGCAAGACTCTACATTAGAGAGTATACAGTATTCTAACAATTGGGTTTAGTAACTCCACTCATTTTAGGTACCTCACTTGAGTAGATCAGTTCTCTTCTACTCTATGTTTCAACTCTGCTAAATCTTACAGTGAAACATTATACTGTTGACTAGATTTATTTGAAGCTATAGCTACTAGTTACTGTGCAGTTACAGCACAAAACATGTGATAAGCGTAAACAATATGATGCATTTAAACAGACTGAACTACTCATCATGAAATTTAGACGAACCTAGACCATCTACTTCATTAATATACTATTTGATACAGCACTAGCAACACTAATCTAGTAGTAAAATGTATTTTGACACAAGTACAATTTACTGATAATACATTTTCGAAGTAGGATTTAGTTTTATGTTGACATATTACCACTTTTACTCAAGTCAAACATATCATTTCTTTCCCATCGCTGCACTATAAAGTGTGAAAGTCGATACTTATTCCTTTATATGTGACATTAATGATGTCAGTGTCAGTAACCGAAAGTGAATGATCCCTTTGGTTGGTATCAGCCTTTTGTTTATCTTTATGCAAATCTAACTTGCTTTGTGAGCATATACTTTATAAAACAGTGGCATCAACATAGACATGTGAAGACCCCCGGAGGAATTTGTGGAACTGGAGTTCACAAAGCGTACCGAATGTGAAATTATAACCCACTCGTACAAGTTCCTCAGGTTGCTATCTCCTCCCCTGACTGTATCACCAGCATCTTGTGTCTTTGTCTTGTTGATTCATTTAATCCCGCAAATAGTGATAACAAAAAATAAAAAAAATCAGGATCCCTCAGCTCGAGCAAGACAAAAAGAGGGAGATGAAATCATTATGCACAATCCCCTGAGACGTGTTTTGAGTTTGATGTTTAAGTCATAATTAAAAAGTCTCTCTCCTCTCCTCTGTCTCAATCCCTGCTCTCATAATATCTGTGTGATTTATTAGCTCCGCCGCAAATTACAGCCCACCCCCCCTCTGAGATATGTATTGTAATATTACATTGCAACAGTTAAGCAGATTGTTTTGTGGATATGTGTACGTCTGTGTGTGGACCAGTGCTCCATCTCTGTATTTGCTTTAATCGGTGTCGTGCTGTCTTCATGTACTGTGAAGGACTGTGGAAATGGACTAGTTGTCACATCTTTATCAACGGCTGAGATGAATCATTGTTATCATTTGGAAGTTTCTGTGACTAACTAGGTGTGTGTGTGTTTAATATTGTGTGTGTGTGTGGGTTTCAGGGTTACTTTTAATATCAGTTTGAAGTTCAAGTGTGAGCAAAACAATATGTCATGTCATATCAGGAGAGGAAAGGTTGTTAATTAATTTCTTCCTCTTTTGTATGTAACACTAAACAGTGTAGAAACCTGCATGGACTTCCCCTCCCTTGTTCCATCTATTCCTCCGTCTCAAATCCCTCTCTATCTGTCCCTCTGTCCTTCCTCCCTTACATCTATCCTTCCATCTTTGCCGCCCTCCGTCTCCCCCCGATTTGATTTAAGAGTTGCCCTCATGGCTTTGACACATCGGTATTTCTATCAGGGAGGATTAGAACTGTGTGTGCGTGTGTGTGTGTGTGTGTGTGTGTGTGTGTGTGAGGGACTGAGAAAGAGAGAGAGAGAAAGAAAGGGAGAGAGATATCTATGATGATTCAAATATAATAGCCCTGTATTGCCTCCTTCCCTCTCAAACCGTCCCGTTCAGTTGCAGAGATTAATAAATGTGTGTGTTCACTGTAGTGTGTGCACGCATGTAGAATTGTGTGTGCGGCTACACATTATGGCCCAGACAGTAATATCTGCCGTGCATATATTATCCATCCTCCCTATTATCCCGGAATCGCAGGAGGAAGAATTAAAGTGCGGCTCCTCTCAGTCTTGTTGGTGTTCCTGAGCAGACCGGACTGCTGGGCCTCCCCCACAGTCAGAGGTTAAGATAGCAATCAGAGCAGGACCGCAGATGGAGGCAGACATTTTAATATTATTTTAATATTCACAGCGGCTGGTAATTGTTAAAGGACAGTTTAGTCCTAACGGCTCTCCCTCAAGTCCCAGTAATTGCGCCACAAGCTTGCTGGCTGCAGGGCTGCGTCCACGAGGGGGAAGACGGGGAAACAAAGGTGGTAAACTCACTCCTGGGACGCTAGTTGAACCAGGCTAACTGATTTTTAATTCCACTGATCCCTCTGATTGATGCAGATCATTTGTGTTGTCGGCCAAAAAAGTGTATCATTCCTGAGTTAGTTTTCATAATTTTGTGACACAATGTCACAATCTGGCTGGAAAATGACATCTTCACCATGTTTTTTGAGTGGCCTTCTATGCTTATATAACCTCTTTGTCTCTTTCTTCAGAGTAAAGTCAACCCAGTTGCCAAAAAATAAATGTTGTACGACTGAAATTGTCCAGACTTTGCTGCCATGCCCTTCAACTCTGGACATTTTATTCTGGCCACTGGGCTGGCACAGTACAAGTATGTTTTATATATTTATCTTATAATTATTTGAATTGATTTTATTTATTATTGGTAAAAACAACAACAAAAAAACTACTCATGTGGCCACTTTTTGTTTTATATTTTTAAAGAACTGATAACCAACAGTTCTCCTCACACCCCAGTACCATAGAGGTTATGTACAGTAGTTATGTAACAAAGTTTCTATTACTCAGCTGATGATTCACAGACCTTCCTGTCAGCAGTTCCAACTTGAAACTTTAGGGCCCCGTTGATTTTACAGACTAACAAAGTACATTTCACGTTGCTGTTTTTAATGCTGTGGATTGGTGTTGGGCAGCCATTTATTACTGTTAAAACATGCTGATATTGTATTCTGGTAATGCATTATTACTTCAGCATTTTATGGTGTTCAGATATGTACTGTCTCTCTAACATTTGGATGTGTTTTGTGGAAAAACTGGTCCAGGACATGTCAGCTTAGGCAGGGGCTGAAAGTGTTGCTAGCCTTTACCGAAGGAGGGAGAATTAGTTGAGGAACTGATAAGTAACTAATTACATTTTTCAAGTATCAAAATTGTATTAATGGGGCGACAGAAATGTGAAAGATCTCATTTTTAGGATTTTGTAATCAGAGGTTCTGAGAGGAACACAAGCAGAGAGTATGCAGGGAAACCACACGGTTTCCTTTTAGCTTAAACAAGCAGGGGTACAAAATAAAATGTCAAACCCCTCCGCCAGGCGCACTGAAGCGACAGAATACAACTTTGATCAAAGTCATTTCCCTGCCTTAAAGCCTGGGATCAGATCTACAACATCTGAAGTGGCTGAATGAAACAGGGCCGGGTGGAAAATAAAGGGAGTTGACACCAAAATAGGCTGCCTGCTCTGCATGCTCCTTGCTGTTATGCATCAATCTATCAGGCAGCCTTATTACTATTCAGATTACACACAGCACACACACACTATTCAGATTAGAGGCTAAGGTGTGCGGGACGTTGAGGGGTGCAGCAGAGACACGAGTGACCTTTTCAATCGTTGCTGGACACTTTGAGCCGGTAGTGAATCCATCTCAGCGAACTGGTGTGATAGGCCATTTCTTGAAGCCTGTCCAATGCTCTTCAGATCTACTACCAGCCTATTGTAATGTATGCACATTACATTTGTTCACTTGCTGTAGCTGTACCTCTATTTCCTTGATTCTGCTCCATGTTTTTCTGCTATTTACTGTAAATATTTAAGACTAGTATTCAATCGGGAAAAAACAAAATGTAGTAACATACAAAATGATGACATCTCTAGTTTTACTGCCTTCATTTTGATATGTTTTTCAAACTGGTAATCATGAGTCTGTTGTAGGGCTGCAATGCTAAACTGATGGAGGACTCCTTAAAGTTAACTGCTAGGTTTTAGGGCAAAATGAAACAAAATCTACCTCCCAAACAGAACTAGGCTTCATGAACACAATGTCAGGCTGAATTGGTAAAGTGAAATGTGGGACCTCATAGTTCAAAATAGAATGGAATAGCGCTTTTCCATACGACTGACCACTCAAAGCGCTTTCCAACACGTGTCACATTCACCCATTCACACACACATTGATACACTGATGGTAGAGGCTGCCATGCAAGGTGCCAACTGCTCATCAGGAGCAATTTGGGGTTCAGTATCTTGCTTAAGGACACTTCACATGCAGCTGGGGGAGCCGGGGATTTGACCCAGCCATGTTCAGATTACTAGACGACCCGCTCTACCTCCTGAGCTACAGCCGTCCTGTGTAGATACACAGCCGCAGACACCAGTTCTTTTTAACACTGTTTTTTATAGAACTTTCTCGGGTCCGCTTGGAGGACGCATACCACATGTGCACAGGCATATTTCGTAGACTGTACTCGGTGGTGGCCTTGCCGCGTTACGTGGATGTCCGCTCAGAGTCGACATGTACAACCTTCGTTATGTGGGCCTTTGCGCACCTATGTGCATGAAAAGTGTCATTTTGGCTTCAACTGGTGATCAGGACAGCAATAAAAGGAGAGTAAGCTATCTGTCGTTACACCAGGTTACACCTCGACAACGAGTGCTGACTGATAGAATGACTGGATTTAAATAGCCCTCTGATGAGTGCAACTTGGGGAAACAATCCTTACACACACAGTTTTCAGTTTGAGATGTGTCATTGGAGAGCTTAATATCCCTCTGCATTGTGATGACGCAAGTGCCAATTTGTCTTTGCGACAGCTGATGCAAAGTACTGCAACTGCACGACTTAACTAAAAACTTCAAGATACTCATGACTTGCTTAAAATGATGTTTTATTTAGCGGCCGGAGTTGTTGTTTTTTCTCTCTCATCCTGTAGGAAGTTAACGAGGGGAAGAGGGCAGATGATGCTGATGTCACTGGATAACTTCAGATGACGAGTGTATGTGTAAAACTTGCACTTTGAAGATTAAACTAATGTCGAGCTTCAGATGCATGGCAGAAAGAACCTCATTGTCAGAAGAGCATTTCATCTTGATTCCATGAAAATATACATTTTGAGAGTGATCCCTCCTCCTCTACGTCACCACATGAACGTGCAGCGATAATCACCAGACATAGCAGCAAACAGGAGATCCTGCTCTCTCAGTGTTCACGAACAGGCAGGCCCACTTCTTTATGGACCTCTGATCGGACAAAGTGGGCAGGGATGTTGGGCAGGGATTGTTTAACGGATAATGCCCCAATTACATAACATTACATAAAACTGTGATGTTACTGTTATTGTAGATTTTCCAAAATTCAACATCTTAGTCAAAGTCAAGCAATCAGCTGTGGTAAGAAACACTCCAGGTGAATTGGATAAATGTTTGGATGATGTAATCTATGATAAAGGTCCCAGGTTGGATAAAAAAACCCATGTTAAGATAATTTAATGTCAGGTGATGAGATGAGTTGTGATAAGAGGGGAATTTGGGTGTTACAGCAGTACAAGGATAGAATAATGAATGTGTATAAAATGAATAAAAAACAAAGAGACGCAACTCTTGAAATTACAGGCTAATAGGACATTATCCCCTCAAACAAAGTGACATAGTGGTATGATTAGTAGCAGCAAAGTCAGGAGAGTAAAGTATATTTAAGAGTAATATAGTACTGTCAACTATAACATCAGTGTTGAGATGTAATGACATAGTATTGTCAAAAATGTTATTTTTTCAATAATAATCAATCCAATAATTTTTCAATTGTGAATATTTGAAACGGTTTAGATACTTTTTGTCTGCATTGAGTTCACACACACACACACACACACACGTACACACACACACTCACACACACACGATTGTGAGTTCCCCACTGGTGCTCCATCATGCATCTCCAGCCACACTGGTTAATTAAACACGCCATTAATTTATTGCTTTGTGTATTTGTTGCTCATTAGCTCTCCTGTGAGAGAAAGAACACACAAGTACACACACACTCCAGCTTTCTTTATACTGTTTCATTATAGTTGAATTTAATTTAATTGTAGTTTTTTGGGGAGGGAGCACCTAATACTTTCTGCAAATACTTTCTGAACCAATGCTGTTAGTGAGTTTTAGCATTTAAATCAAACTGCATCTAGTTTCAAATTAAATGACTAACCAAAGGTTTTGTTCAGAGAAGCATCAAATTCGTAATGCAGATGACGAAGATGATGTTGTGGTCATTAACACTGTGAAGATTACAGTTCTTTACTGCATGATACTGTTTGTATGCACAATTTTTTTGCTCAGTTGAAAGATGTACAAATTTGGAAGTAATACAGCTAAGACAGATAGCTAAAGTTAGATACCGTAAATCTTGTTAGGGTCAGGTAACAAACAGTTTTGTTACCGTGTTCAACTTGGGGTTGTTGTTTCTCTTTTATTTTTCCAGAGCAGAAAAAAGAAAATGCGTTTATTTATTTTGAATATAAGTGAAGGAAAATAACAGATCAGATACAATCTGATGAATTAATTAAACAATCATGGATCCAGGAAAAAAAATTGAATCATAAATCACACTTACTTTTATAGTAATTCATTGTATCTCTCACATTGGCGCTTCCCAATTCTCTGTGGGTACTGACTGGCTTTTGTGATCTCTTCATTCAGCTTGCACTGAAATAATAATTGTTAACTCCTGATCCTGCCATATTCCTTTTACTTATTTATTTATTTTTTTTGGCTTTTTTCACTTCTGTCTTTTTTTTAAGTTTCCATGTGTTTCCTTGAGTGACACATGTGGCCTTCGTGTACGAGATCAAGCACAAAGTATTGAAATCCCACCCCTCGGTACCAAATTATAACCTCCATAAAAAGCCTACAACAGACAGAAGAGTCAGCAGACACCTACACAAAGACATGGGGAGGGAGCCCATGTGGCAGATAACTTAATAGAGGGATCGGACGAAGGCTAAAAAGGCAGAGTGAAATCATTAGGATGCAAATGAGAGGGAACGATTAGCATGTGTGTGAGAGATTGAAAGAGATACTGTATGAAAGGCAGAGGAAGAGATTGAGTCGTCTCTGCTTTAACTGCCGTTTTCCCCACTGAAAGCAACAACTGTCACATGTTGCCTGTCAAAGATCCAGGCGACGGGACCAATTAATTTTACAGTGATGACTATTTTACCAGCTACGGGAATCAGTTATACAATGCTGCGCCTCATCCCACTGTCCAAATGATTTCGTGCAGCATTTTATCAAAGACATGAAGACAAGAACTGATTTATCGACTGTACTCAAGAGTTTACCAAGCTTTTTAAAAACAAGTCAGAAGACAGTTTACCATTTAATTTGCGCTTCTCTGTTTTGGGCCCTTTTAGATTATAATCACCTAAATGCTCATATACAAAATGTGTGCAGATGCAATATACATACTCCCTTGTATGAAAAGTGAAGTTTAAGGTTTTTTGATGAAACTATTTAAAGGATTTGGAGTCACCTGACACATTGTATAGTCTACATGAAGGCTGACAGAGAGCAGCAATAGAGTAGAAGAGTAAGATGAGGATTACTATAGTATGAGTATTAATTATAAGTATTTCAATCTTTGGTGTTTTTGGTCATTGGCTGAAGCTCCGATAGTTGCCGATGGCTGCGACAGCCTCCACCACCCGCAGGGGAGTATGTCACCATTTCGCACAGAGGTTATGCTAATCTAAAGTTAACAAACTGACACAGACAGGAAACTACTATACGATAACTTTAGATCTTTAATGTTATGTTTTTAAATGTAGACTTAGAGAGACTAACGTCACAGCAGACATATTTTCTTCAAAAGTCATTCTCCACTCCATGAAATACCTTCCACGCATTAGGTTTAGGAAATATGGGCTAAAGTTAAGTCTTTGTGGTCCCATCATAACATTAAATGTTGGAACAACTGATTTTACTGGAGGCTGACAAGTGTGGCATTCAAGTCTTATCTAGTCTCTCATAGCCAGACCTCTCTCATCTCACTGGTTTTCAGTCGAACCTTGTCCACGATAGGGACAGGACACGGAAGGCAGCCAGACAGGCAGGGGAAGAAACCTTTCTGTTAACGTAACGTTGCTTAAAACTGTATTTACCAATGTGGCGTTCACCCTTCCAAATAATCCAGTAATGTTGACACTATCCATCCATTCATGAAATGAAAATGCACACTTTAGGATCTTCCTTACCCCGTGAATGTGCACAAACATTAATGGTTTGTAAGATTGACATGTAACAACGTAACAGGACGTGCAACAGAAGTAATCCAGCCGAGTTAAACCACAGAAGAGCTCATCGTTCAGTGTAAATAGAACAGATTCCAGCAATGTAATCCACTAAATCACATGTTTCCAGACCTTGTGTCTTTATCAAACAGACAACGTCTGCTAGCTTTTACAACTCAAATTAAAGACTGTGTCCTGCACATCTCTAAAGTTACTCTGTTTTAGTGGGGTTACAAAGCCTTATCACCGAGAGGTGGGAGGGACTAGGGGGAGAGACAGAGGGCCCTAATGTTTAGTTCAACAGTTCTAATAAAGTTAATACCAAAGATTGTTCAATTATGACAGTGTAACATCTAAAAAATATGTTGTACTTGTCCAGCTTTCACCAACCAAAAATTATATATTTTCAATATCGGCTGTTTAATCGACTATCAGCTTTTTTCTTCTCCAAACTATCGTTATTATATCTGCTTTTAAAAATCCTCTATCAGACAACCTCTAAGCCAAACACGTAGTGTGTGTGTGTGTGTGTGTGTGTGTCTATCAAGAACTGATACGTCTTATCCCTCTTTGTAATAAGAGCTTCTTTGTCAAAAACATCAATGACGCACTGGGTGACATGTTCCCTCATTACAGTGAACACACACACACTGTGTCAAGCCGACATTTTTTAACTATTATTACGTGACCTTTTTTTTTATATTAAGGCTGAATGGCACAGTCGTGTCAGAAAGTATTGTGAGACAGACTAAACCATGGTTGGTTTTGGTCTTTTTCATTTGTGGCTGATTAGAAAAAACACTGCCAGCCTTGTTCTTTTAGGTGACAGATCGAAATCCCATGGGTTGTAACAAAGGCATGACAGATGAAGTGGTTATAACAAGATGATCCCCTTAAATCAATTCAATTTGCAATTATTACAGAATTTAAATATAATCAGTGGTGACCAAAGTTTTTTTTTAAAAGCATTTTTTAAAAGATGCAAAAAAGACCTGAAACTTTCTGGTGGGGTAAATAGTTCCAAAGTTTGGGCAACAATTGTAAAAGCCTGATCAACCTTTGATTTCAGTTGAGGGCATGGAACGTAGAGCACTGACTGGTCAGTGTATCTTACTGTGTTTTAGTAAAATGCCAAAAGGACGAGACTGTCCTTTCACTTTCTATGTGCAGCCTTTCAGCTTCAGTGATTATGAATGATTTTATATGTGTGTACCTGTGTGTGACTGTTAGTGAAAGTATGAAATGCGTTTGTTTCAGAGCAGCAGACGTTTATACAGTACAAACTGTAAATGTGTGATCCTTTTGTGTTTTTTATGTATCACTCAAATTGTGCTCCTTCTTGTTTCTGTCTCTTTGCAGTTGTCTTTCACCTGTCTTTTCTTCTCCCTCCACTTGTTCTCTCTACCAATCTGAATGAGGTGAGAGGGTTCGCGCCACTCTGTTAGCCGCTGTCTTAGCCGTTGAGTCTCTTCATAAAACAGAAATATGTACTGGCTCGGGCCAAAGCCACGACCAAATAAAATCCAGCCAAGTGTCTTCTAGGGAACCCATCCATTCACATCATAAAAATGGCGCTTTATTTGTGTTTTCAGTCCGTCAGTCTATTGTTGGCCATTTGGCTCGTCTTAGGCACTGGGATATCCCCCCTGTTCATAAATCCCCCTCTCATCTCTCTCTCTTTTTCCTCCTTAACTCGGCCTCGCTCGTCGTCTCTTTGAGTGTTTCATGGTGCATCATGTGAGATTTATTTCCAAATATATTGTTGTGAAATGTACTGTGTGTCTTCTTGTTTTGAGGAGGGATTTACTCCCCGTTAAGAAGAGTTATGTACACTGAGGCGTTTTACATCCTGACTCTTGGTAACAGGGTGTTCTCTGACATATTTCACCCGGGCCTTCGCCTAATCCACGTATCAATCCACAGCCTGCTATAGAAACACTTTCACACACATTTACAGCAGAAGAAACAGATCTCATGGGGTGGGACATTTGACAGTAATGTCTGTTGACTGTGAGATTTACTCTTTTTCTTTTTTTTTGTAAAATGTAGCCTTTGAAATGTGAAATTCACATCCATTTAAAAACACGCAGAATTTCTTATTTTCCTGAAATGTTATGAAATAATACACTCTGAACACATTTCATTCTCGAGTTTTTATGCCAGTGTTGTACGTATGCAGATTATACAAGAAGGTGCAGTCATTTGGCTGCACCTTCTTGACCTCATCATGCCTGACATTGATGTGCCACAGCCACTCGCCAGTCACCCAGTGATTACCTAGTATTTGTGTTCATTGATATAGAGAAGAAGGTGATTAACAGAGTTGCACCGCTTCCTGGACATTGGCTGTTACTTTAAAAACTGCTGACCAATGGGGATGCAGACCTAAATCACATGTCAGAAGACTTGTGGCCAATAAAAGTGGAACATATTGTAATCAAAAGTAGCACTCATTATTTTGGTTTCACTGTCAACTTTTTTATTTCATTCTTGTGAGATTTTGTTCGACTTCTATAGACACAAAAATAACTCATAAATGTACTTGCATTGCGGAATTACGTCTCTATATCGTAGTTTTTATATGCTTGCTCAAATCCGCATGCATCCAATTCATGTAATATCATGAGTTCAGTGTTACCATGTCAAACGACTGCAGTGACTCTCTTCTTCAGTCTTCCTGTGAAAACGGTATGTTGTCTCAGGCCAAGGTTTATTTGGCTGCCCTGTAAGCAGTTGCAGAAAAGCTGTTCAAGGAAAAACTGATGGCACCCAGCGGTGATCAGATGAGTCATTTCAAACAGAACTCTTGGACTCATTACATCAAAACACACATGATCTTCCCACCATTTACCACAGGTCAGTGACAGCTCTCGCACAGTCGTTACACTCCATATCCCCATTGCGAGGCCTAATGGTAATGGAGGCCGCGTTCACCAGAGCTAAACTTCAGTAAATAAATAAATAAACTGTGTTCACGTATCAAACTTCCACTTTCAAATGATATCCTTGGGTGGAAGATTACACTGATGGTCGCGATCGTTTTGGCAAATGGAACAGTCATTCTGATCGCTGTATACATACAAACACTGCGGTGCCACTCGTGTGTATTGCTGATAAGATTGTCACAGTCCTCGAGCTGCTGGAGGACGACGTGAATGGACATATACATATGTGCTCTGTAACCCCCACCTAACCAACGAACACCTTCGCCTTTCTCTCGTTGTGGCCATGATCCACTGTAAGGAGCTGTCGATCAGCGGCTCATCTCCAGGCATTAACATTCATGAGGCACTTTGCACTGACCATTTATGGTTGCATGTGGGTGTGGAGAGGGCGGAATATGAGGAGGTATAAAAGGAAATTGCCCAAATTGTTGTGCGTATGCCAGGTTTTTATAAATCAGAATCTTTTTGGCACACGCAATTTTGGGTGCACTGTTGCAGTGTTTTATAAATGAGAGCCCTGATTCGTGTTAGCTTATCTTGAAGCAAGGATTTTTAAGACTCAGTTCTTTAGATGGCTCATTTTGTCGGCATCCCCCTCTGTAGTTCGTCTTCTTTCCTTTTCTCTTCCCATTTCACTCTCCCCCTCTCTCCCTCCTCAGGCTGTGTATCAGGGCTCTATGTTAATGACAGTTGACAGATAGTTGAAGGGCACGGGCTGCTCCCTGTCAGCCCTGTTTTGGACTCATAATTATTTCACCAGTGTCACGTCACTGTCACCCTCGCCTGCTTAACACTGTCACACACACTCACACACACGGATCCCCCCCAACCCCACCCGCCCTGCCTGCTGAGCCTTGAGGAGAGAGAGAGTGTGTGTGTGTGTGTGTGTGTGTGCGCGCGTCTGGCTGTCACTCGACCTCAGAGTTGGCCGTTTCCCTGCCAAGACAAGCATCGCTGGCAAACAGCAACCGTCGCCCTGCGTGCTCGTCTCCGTGGTAACAAACCAGAGCCACAGCCTTGTGGCAGCGTGTCGGCGCGGCGGAAGGTGACTTTCCGGCGGGGTACTAGAATAATGTTCGGGCGAGATGTTCTACACCTGGCAGCAGATGTGCTGAGGGGTGCGCCGGAGGAGAAGATGACAATAAATAGACGCGCTGCTGAAACAGATGTGTTACTTTGAAACGATCAAAACGGCAAAACCAACGGATGGGTCCTGCTGTCACTGTTATTCAAAACTACCACACAATATTAGTTTAATCATTGTGCTTGGGTGACACACGCCCCGCTGATGTGTGCTTGTGGTGTGTTTTTTTGTGTTATCCGCCTCGTCTGCGACTCGTTGATATCGCTACCTATCTTTTTTGGAGTGTCCTGGCACTCTTGAAAATAGATTAAAAAACGTTAAATATAAACAAGGAGTGCAACAAGATGATGATTAACATACACAGGATGTATTGCAGGATTTAAGTTTATGATTCAAGTGTCACCTCTTGATTTTATCAGCACACCAACTTTTTCAACCAAACTTTTTTCTCACTATTTTGGACTTCTTTCAAATTTCCAGCATTTTAAACTCAGGTTTTTTTTAATGTTTAATTGAAAATGTGCATACAAACAGGGGGATGGAAATGCGCTCAATGACAGATATCTCAATAACACGATGCAAGCACGTGTTTGATCCGGTGTCTTCCATGATCCTCCAAGTCATAATCCTGGTAATCTCAGAAACACATAGAAATGATGCCAGGCCACAAGTCCACTGGCAGCCATCAGTGAAACGGACAGTTGGTAACAGTGCATTTAGGACACAGAAATAAGTCAGGGCAGATGATGAGGAACTAGATACAGCTTAGGACCTTCAAATAATAACAACCATGAACCAAAACTGAGGAAAAATGGGTTGAGAGAGGACCGCATGTGAAAGTGTGGAGGTGTGGAGTGAGTTTTTGAAAGAAAAGGGTAAGGAGGGGTAAGAACAAAGACAACGGGCCGCCCATGTGACTGTCACGGAAATATCTGAGGTAAAATGAAAAGAAAGAAAGATTGAAAGGAGGAAGAGCATAGAAGAAAAAGAGCAATATATATAGATAGATAGGAAGAGAGAGAGGAGAGAACAGGACAAGATCAATGATTTAAACAATAATGCAGCCCTCTGTATTCACTGTCACACTCTCGCTCTCTTCTACCATCAGGATTGTCTCTCAGACACACACTAGTCCAGACTGTCCATCTGCTCCATCATGAAGCTGTCCGTAAGGTAGGCTCGCCCTCCTCTTCCTCCCCTTTCACCACTCCTCCTCATATTGCTCTCTCTACTCTGCCCCTCTTGCTGTAATTCTCTCTCTCTGACTTTGTTACCTACACCATCATGTCACAATCAAGTCACTCCAACTTAATCTACTGTGCCCTCTTCTATTTCCATCTTCTCTCTGTCTTTCCCGCTTTATGTATTTTTCTGTTCCCACATGTTCTACACACCATTCACACACTCGTGTCCTTTTTCTGTTCATCTGTCTGTTCATGCAGCATTTCCAGAATTTTAACCTTTTTGATTTTCTGCACGTCCTTTTGAAAAAATGGGTGAGAAAGACAGTGTGAAGCTGCTCACACGATCATTCTGTGTTTTCATGGTCGTACAGGGATGATTTTGTGGAAACAACCCACTAAAAAGAAAGGGGAAACACCTGCAACGAGCGCAGACACGTCGTTCATTTTAACTGCAAGTAAGCCAATCAGAAAGTGAGTGTGTGTGTGTGTGTGTGTGTGTGTGTGTGTGTGTGAAAGCCTCACTCTCATTCCCTCACTCCTCGCCTCCCTCAGTCGTTGCCTCTCTCCCGCTTCCAGCCTTCTGTTTAAATTAAGGTGGGCTGACAAACAAATTAAATCTGTCACATCCTGTTTGCATGAACCAGACAGGAAGTCAATATCGTCAGCCATGTTGGTTAGCCAGAGTTCTAATCACACTTCAACGCCATGGCAACCGAGATGAGCGTGAGGGGTGGAGGTGGCCCACATCTTCTCTCTTTTGACCCGCTCTCTGTTGTGTAGGTTTCTGGTTGCTCTAATTAAGGGGATGCTTGTCTGTTTTTACCTTGAAATTAAAGTTTTACGGTCTTTAAAGTTATGTTTTGCAGTATTTATAGAAGTTAATGTCTTTTACAAAATTTGTTCTTCTTATTTTGAGTCTGGTTAATCTTTTGTTGTTGCTCATTTGGAATAGACTGAAAAAGACTTGTGAAGATGGCATTAACAACAATAGAAAACTGAACAAAACAGAAAATCATGCCGACTGTAAAGCAAATGATATATGACATATAGCATGGAAACACCTGTTTCATGTGTAAAACAACAAGTTTTCCAGATTAAACAACACAATGTGTTACTGGTTCGAGGCCTCTTGATTAGCTGGATGACATCATTGTCGCTTTCAAAACTATCAGAAATAACAGTTAAAACATATATGATACAACAACACTATGGTTAAAGGAGCAGTTTGTAAGATAGGACCAAATTCTAAGTACACTTGAGGTTAGGGATGATTACCTTGTAAACGTATAATAAAACACACTTCATTCTATAAATGACCTCTATACTGTATCCTGTCCTGTCGCCCCTGACTTCAGTCACACTGTGTTCAGTCCCAGTCTGGTGTCCAGCTGTGTTCACTGGAAGCTGGTTGAGGTAGGCAATCTTCCGTCAGCGAATGGGGACTAGTGGAGCTAGCCACTTGCTACTAGGAAGCTGGTTGCTACAGACAAAGATAGCTACAGTTAGCAGTTATGCTTCCCCCTATAGTGTTGGAGCTACCTTCAAATTCTGGCCACTTCTTACAAATTGAATATTTGTTTGTTTGAGGTGCAAAAATGACTTTCTTGGGTTTAGACAAACATTATGGTTTGGGTTAAAATAACGACTTTGTTGTGGTTTGTGAAGCTTTGTCGTCATAGTTACAATGATAAGCTCTTGGTTGAGGTTGGGGAGTGATCATGGACAGGCTTAAAACAGTTTGACTTTCAGTTGAAAATAGGAAACAAACAGTGGTCTTACGTGTTAAAGTCGGATGTTTTGTTGATTTTTTTGTCCGTAATTACGTCACCTTACTTCCCTTTACTCCCATCATAATTCCTACAGCCACTAGAGGACAGTCACACTTGAATGTAAACAGATGTAGTTTTGGGGCAATTCCTGAAACTGTGGATGCTGCTGTTCTTCCTTGGAGGAGAGTCTGGTGGAACAGCAATTGACAAATGGGCTAAGAAATGGGCTGATGATTCACGGCACTTACATACTGACATATTGCAGTCATTCTCATGCTCATACACACACACACACACACACACAAGGCCAAAGGGCACCATAGGCTTCTAGTCTCTAGCCTCTGTTTGTCAAATCAATGCAGACCTTCTCTCTCCCCTACACACACTCTCCATGTGTCTCACACACTCCCAAACACTGGCCCGCTGTTCCCTGCTCCCTGTGGAGACGTATAGCTAATCTCAACGACATCCGTCACAGTCATGCTTGAGGCTGTGTGTGTGCGTGTGCATTTTTGTGTGTGTGTGAAGGTCAGAGGTCAAGTCACCTGCAGGGCAGAGTTTGACCCTGCTACCCCCTAAATACACAGGTGTCACACAAGGATCTTTAATGCAGGAAATTAGAAGGTATAAAGATTTGACGAGGAGAGAAGTAAATGGGATGATAGAAAAATAGAAAAACTGTTTGTTTTTTTATCACTTAATTACTCCTGTAGGCTGCTGCTAAAACAAGTACTACTGTAGATCCCTCATGATTGGTTACCCTTGATGCTTTTCACACAAACAGCAACAGTTTTTTGCATTCTCTCTCCATCTACACTGACATATCCAATTTGTCCATCTCTCCTCCTCCTTCCTCCTTTTCGTCTTGCCCTCAGGTTAAGTCCTGTTTACTCATTTGACCCCGCTGGTCTGTTGTTTAAAAATGCATGAACAATAAATAAGGATGCTCTCCCTCTTTCTCTGTGTGACTCACTTCATCCGCTCATGTTTGTGCAGAGCTCATTCAGGCTCTTAAAGGAAATGGAAATCTGCTGTAGTGACACCGGGGTGACTAACTGATATCCTATCGGTCAACATTTACAGTTCTTCAGCTAAAAGGTAGAAACCCATCAGGAACTCCACATCCCAAGAGGCATAGGAGCTGATGTTTTTAAAAGGGTCTGGCTGACCCCCAGGACCTCAAAGAGGAAGCTCTTTAAGGATGGAGATACTATGCACAGCATGGGTATATCCTATATGTAACACTTATTGGAACTTCATATCGTAGAATAGTGGGAAAGGTTCCTTGCTTATTCTCACAAAAGTTTGTTGCCTACTACCTGTAGTCAGTGTGTGTTTAAAGTTGGCATATTATACTTTTCCTTGTTTTATTTTATATTGTGTCATATATAATGTTACACTGTTGGATATTTATATAAAGTATATCCAAAGTTTCAAATAATAATAAGGTAAGGCGAGGAAAAGTAAGCAAGAAAGCTGAGACTGCCTCTTCTCATGTTATTTCTACTTTCATGATGGCGTGAAGATATTTCATC
The DNA here is from genome assembly GCA_039737535.1 of Lagodon rhomboides. Lineage (NCBI taxonomy): Eukaryota > Metazoa > Chordata > Actinopteri > Spariformes > Sparidae > Lagodon > Lagodon rhomboides. The sequence continues at coordinate 6,239,237 of CM077797.1, forward strand.
GTCAGCTTGTTTATTGGTCGTCTCCCCCGGCCACAGCACACCCACAAAGTGCAGGGACATTCCCATCACCTGCTTCAGTCTGTCTTATCACTGGTACTGAAATAAGTTGAAGCCACGCTGACCAGCACTCTGAGCTGGGTCATATTTAATGGAGAAAATATGTATTTTTATTTATTTTTCCCTCTCTGATGTCCTCCAGCTGCTCTGCCTGAACTCTCAGTGATTAAGAGAGTTCCCTGATGGATAAATAGGTTTGCTCGTTAAAAGTAACCTCTCACCGTAGCTAACTGTAATGTTTGCTATCATTGGCTAATTAGCTCAGTTAGCCGTGCAGTTAAAGGTCCTATTAGCAGACTCTCCCCCACTGGGTCACTAGGCCTGAAAACCTGCTCCTGGCGGTCCGAAGCTCCTGCTTCAGACGTGTGAGCACCTATCCCAGTCTGAGCAGAGTCAGCTAGGTAATAGCTCTTCCTCACTGTAGCTGTTTACTGAACTAACTAGCTAAGCAACAAGAAAAGCTGTCTGTCCATGAGGTAGCTCTGTAAGTCATAGAGTATCAAAATCAGTTAATTAAATTCATCTCACTGAGCTGCAGTCTCTTCTAACACTGACACACACACAACAGTCTACTGTTAACTAACATGATCTTAAATAATGACACTATCTCAACAAACTGTGGTCGGATTGTCAGTAAACTCTGTACAGGCATTCATGTTCTCTAGAGGATTCATCTTCCTGTATTTGGTGAAGCCCTGACTCTTCATCTAAAACCAACAAGTGAACTATCTCAACATTTATGAATAAGAACATTGTACAGACATTGACGGTTCCCAGAGGATGCATCCTAACGACTGTAGTGAGCCTCTAACCTCATCTCTAGCCACACAGGTTGGTATTTGTGATATTTGGTGTCTGTGATAACTTTTTACAAAGCTAGAAGAAGCTGGAAACAGAATCAGGTGTTTGATGTATGTGTGTGAAATAGGCTACCTCTGACTTATACAAACAAATCTCTTAAAAAAATGAAAAACACTTGAGATATTTCCATCACAGACTTGTTTTTTCTTTGTGTTTAAGAATGTGGGCTCTGGGTTAGTAAGTTGTAATGTAGGATTTGACAGTCAGACCATGAAACTTTTTATTTTTTGTCATATTCACTGTCTCCATCTTTACCATGAGAGGCAGAAGTCTGTTGACCTGTGGGACAATTTAAACATAAACACTGTCTCTGGGTGCCTTTGATCATTGCTTGAATTCGAATTTTTCCTTTGATTTTGAATATTTAGAACTTTGAGAACCCCGGTTGCCAGGACGATCAGAATGTTGACACCATCGTGCGCCTATAAATTCGCCTGCACTTCTGTAGAAACCTTGTTAGCGTTCAACCACTTGATCTGTCAAGATCTTTGTGTCATTTCTGAGAAGAAGCCTTTAACTACTCGACATTCAGCGGATACCTTGTGGATACTCGATATTCAACGGATACCTTCTGGATTACTCGATATTTAACGGATATCTTTTTGGATTTATCGCTAGCTACCAAAGTCTCTCTGCTCAACAACCGAAACTCTGTTTCAGTTTCAAGTTGAGCTTTGAAACTTTGATTTCGACGACTATTCTCATTCCAACTTTGAAATAGTCACTGTGCTGCCATGGACAGACGTCCCAGTGAACCCACAGAGTCCCTGTCCTCAGCCCTCAATGAGATTAAGTTTCTGAAAGCTCAGAACAAATCTCTGATGACTGAGAATGGTGAACTCAAGAAAGACCTGATCAACAAGGATAAAGCTCTAGAAAGGGCCAAAACCGTCGCCTGTGTGCTCGGTTACGCATTGGAGGAGTGGAAGACCAGATGTGAGGTCATGGAGAAGGGCCTCGCCCCCAACATATTCCTGCTGCAGGTAAGCTGCCTCAGATCATCACTTTACTTCAAAATAATCTTCTGTTGGATTCTAACAGCTTGTGTTGGACTGCTTCAGAATCAGCTTCTTATGTAAAGTAAAAAATAACACTGTTTTTCTCTTTTCAGGAGCTCAACGCCAAACTGCAGGAGCAGGAGCAGGTGTTGACCAGCCAGCAGGTGGAGGTGAGCCGTCTCCAAGAGGAACTTCAGGAAAAAACTGGCCTCCTCAACAGGGAAATACAAAAACGTCGGGCAAGAACAAAAGCCCACGTAGAGACCCTGCACCAGCTGTCTCTCAAAGAAACCCAACTCAACAGGATTGAAGGACAGTGGAAGAGCAGGTGTGACGCTCTGGAAGAAAGCAATGCGTCCAACTCCACCCAGCTGCAGGTAAGCTGCCTCAGATCATCACTTTATTTCACAATAATCTCCTGTTGGATTCTAACAGCTTGTGTTGGACTGCTTCAGAATCAGGTCCTTTATGTTAAGTAAAAAAATACTGTTTTTCTCTTTTCAGGAGCTCAACACCAAACTGCAGGAGCAGGAGCAGGTGTTGACCAGCCGGCAGGTGGAGATGAGACACCTCAAAGAGAAACTGAACCACAGTGAACACCTCCTCACGAAGGCCGTCTGGAAAAGGAGGTTCAACACGAAAGACCATGTGGACACCCTGGACCAGTCGGCTCAGACAGAGCAAGAGCTCAGGAGGACCAGTTGTGATGCCCCGGAAGAGAGAAAGAAAAGGGAGGAAGAAAGCCATGTCTCCAACTCCACCCAGCTGCAGGTAAGCTGCCTCAGATCATCACTTTACTTCAAAATAATCTTCTGTTGGATTCTAACAGCTTGTGTTGGACCGCTTCAGAATCAGGTCCTTTATGTTAAGTAAAAAAATACAGTTTTTCTCTTTTCAGGAGCTCAACGCCAAACTGCAGGAGCAGGAGCAGGTGTTGACCAGCCAGCAGGTGGAGATGAGACGCCTCAAAGAGAAACTGAACCACAGTGAACACCTCCTCACAAAGGCCGTCTGTAAAAGGAGGTTCAACATGAAAGACCATGTGGACACCCTGGACCAGTCGGCTCAGACAGAGCAAGAGCTCAGGAGGACCAGTTGTGATGCCCCGGAAGAGAGAAAGAAAAGGGAGGAAGAAAGCCATGTCTCCAACTCCACCCAGCTGCAGGTAAGCTGCCTCAGATCATCACTTTACTTCACAATAATCTCCTGTTGGATTCTAACAGCTTGTGTTGGACTGCTTCAGAATCAGCTTTTTATGTAAAGTAAAAAATAACACTGTTTTTCTCTTTTCAGGAGCTCAACGCCAAACTGCAGGAGCAGGAGCAGGTGTTGACCAGCCAGCAGGTGGAGGTGAGCCGCCTCCAAGAGGAACTTCAGGAAAAAACTGGTCTCCTCAACAGGGAAATACAAAAACGTCGGGCAAGAACAAAAGCCCACGTAGAGACCCTGCACCAGCTGTCTCTCAAAGAAACCCAACTCAACAGGATTGAAGGACAGTGGAAGAGCAGGTGTGACGCTCTGGAAGAAAGCCATATCTCCAACTCCACCCAGCCGCAGGTAAGCTGCCTCAGATCATCAATTTATTTCACAATAATCTCCTGTTGGATTCTAACAGCTTGTGTTGGACTGCTTCAGAATCAGCTTTTTATGTAAAGTAAAAGATAACACTGTTTTTCTCTTTTCAGGAGCTCAACACCAAACTGCAGGAGCAGGAGCAGGTGTTGACCAGCCAGCAGGTGGAGATGAGACGCCTCAAAGAGAAGCAGGACCACAACGAACACCTCCTCAAGAAGGCCATCTGGAAAAGGAGGTTCAACACGAAAGACCATGTGGACACCCTGGACCAGTCGGCTCAGACAGAGCAAGAGCTCAGGAGGAGCAGATGTGATGCCACGGAAGAGAGGAAGAAAAGGGAGGAAGAGAGCGCAAAGACGGACAATGACGTGGAGGAGATTAAGGAGGAGGGTAAAAGTGGAGAGAGAGAAAGGAAACATACAAAGTGTTGGGGCAAAAGGAGAGCGAGAGGAAGGAATTCCTGAAATGTTCAGAAGCCAGGAGGAATGGTTGGACTCCTCCCAAAACTCCAACCTGCATCCTACCGCCTACCTACCTCACCCTCTCCCGTCCTACACTTCCCTCCTCTGTACCCACAACCCTCCTACCCTAAACCCTCCACCCCAGCCTACCCCCACCCGCTACTGTCTTCCCCTTCCCCCTATTATTTTTGTATTCATTTTTATATTGTATATATATATATATAGTATGTAGTAGAATTATTTTTATATCTCTCTATATATATTATATATATTGTATATAATAGAATTATTTTATATTTATTTGCATATTACTATATACATTGTATATATTGTATATAGTAGAATTATTTTTATATTTACTTTTATATTTATTTTCATATTTATTTTTATATAATATATATAGTATATAGTAGAATTATTTTTATATCTGTATATATTATATATTGTATATAGTATATTTATTTTTCTATTTATTTGTATATTACTATATGTATGTATATATTGTATATAGTAGAATTATTTTTATATTTATTTGTATATTACTATATATATATTATATATATTGTATATAGTAGAATTATTTTTATATTTATTTGTATATTACTATATCATTGTATATATGTATATTTATTTTTATATTTATTTCTATATTTATTTGTATATATATATATAGTATATAGTAGAATTATTTATATCTATATATATTATATATTGTATATAGTATATTTATTTTTATATTTATTTGTATATATATATATATATATAGTATATAGTAGAATTATTTTTATATTTACTTTTATATTTATTTTCATATTTTTATATTATATATATTATATATAGTAGAATTATTTTTATATCTATATATATTATATATAGTATATAGTTTTTATATTTCTTTTTATATTTAAAAATATTATATATATTGTATGAAGTACAATTATTTTTATATTTAAATGTATATTTATTTTCATATTGTACATATATATTGTATGAAGTACAATTATTTATTTCCTCCAAGAGGAACTTCAGGAAAAAATTGGCCTCCTCAACAGGGAAATACAAAAACGTCGGGCAAGAACAAAAGCCCACGTAGAGACCCTGCACCAGCTGTCTCTCAAAGAAACCCAACTCAACAGGATTGAAGGACAGTGGAAGAGCAGGTGTGACGCTCTGGAAGAAAGCAATGCGTCCAACTCCACCCAGCTGCAGGTAAGCTGCCTCAGATCATCAATTTATTTCACAATAATCTCCTGTTGGATTCTAACAGCTTGTGTTGGACTGCTTCAGAATCACGTCCTTTATGTTAAGTAAAAAAATACTGTTTTTCTCTTTTCAGGAGCTCAACGCCAAACTGCAGGAGCAGGTGTTGACCAGCCGGTAGGTGGAGGTGAGACGCCTCAAAGAGAAACTGAACCACAGTGAACACCTCCTCACGAAGGCCGTCTGGAAAAGGAGGTTCAACACGAAAGACCATGTGGACACCCTGGACCAGTCGGCTCAGACAGAGCAAGAGCTCAGGAGGACCAGTTGTGATGCCCCTGAAGAGAGAAAGAAAAGGGAGGAAGAAAGCCATGTCTCCAACTCCACCCAGCTGCAGGTAAGCTGCCTCAGATCATCACTTTACTTCACAATAATCTCCTGTTGGATTCTAACAGCTTGTGTTGGACTGCTTCAGAATCAGCTTTTTATGTAAAGTAAAAAATAACACTGTTTTTCTCTTTTCAGGAGCTCAACGCCAAACTGCAGGAGCAGGAGCAGGTGTTGACCAGCCAGCAGGTGGAGATGAGACGCCTCAAAGAGAAACTGAACCACAGTGAACACCTCCTCAGGAAGGCCGTCTGGAAAAGGAGGTTCAACACGAAAGACCATGTGGACACCCTGGACCAGTCGGCTCAGACAGAGCAAGAGCTCAGGAGGACCAGATGTGATGCCCTGGAAGAGAGAAAGAAAAGGGAGGAAGAGAGCACAAATACGGACAATGACGTGGAGGAGATTAAGGAGGAGGGTAAAAGAGGAGAGAGAGAAAGGAAGCATACAAAGTGTTGGGGCAAAAGGAGAGCGAGAGGAAGGAATTCCTGAAATGTTCAGTAGCGAGGAGGAATGGTTGGACTCCTCCCAAAACTCCAACCTGCATCCTACCGCCTACCTACCTCACCCTCTCCCGTCCTACACTTCCCTACTCTGTACCCACAACCCTCCTACTCTAAATCCTCCACCCCAGCCTACCCCCACCCGCTACTGTCTTCCCCTCCCCCCCTATTATTTTTGTATTTATTTTTATATTTACTTTTGTATATATATATATATATATATATATATATATATATATATATATATATATATAGTATAATTATTTTATATTTATTTTTATATTTAGATATATTATATATTTTGTATAAAGTACAATTATATTTATATTTAAATTCATTTTTACTTTTATATTTATTTTTATTTTTATATTCTATATATATATTCTATATAGTAAAAATGTATATTGTATATATATATAGTATATAGTATAATTATTCTATATTTATTTTTATATTGTGTGTATATATATATATATATATAGTATATAGTAAAATTATTTTTATATTGTGTATATATATATATATATATTATTTTATTTTTATTGTTATATTTAGATACATAATATATTGTATAAAGTACAATTATATTTATATTTAAATTCATATTTACTTTTATATTTATTTTTATATTATATATATATATATTGTATTTAGTATAATTATTTTATATAGTATATAGTATAATTATTTTATATTTATTTTTATGTTTAGATATATTATATATATTGTATAAAGTACAATTATATTTATATTTCAATTAATATTTTCTTTTATGTTTATTTTTATATTATATATATTGTATATAGTATAATTATTTTTATATTGTATATATATATTGTATATAGTATAATTATTTTATATTTATTTTTATATTTAGATATATTATATATATTGTATAAAGTACAATTATATTTATATTTAAATTCATATTTACTTTTATATTTATTTTTATATTCTGTATATATATATATATGTATTCTATATAGTAAAAAATGTATATTATATATATATATAGTATATAGTATAATTATTCTATATTTATTTTTATATTTATTTTTATATTGTGTATATATATATATATATATTATTATTTTATTTTTATTGTTATATTTAGATATATAATATATTGTATAAAGTACAATTATATTTATATTTAAATTCATATTTACTTTTATATTTATTTTTATATTGTATTTATATATTTATGTAGTATAATTATTTTATATAGTATATAGTATAATTATTTTATATTTATTTTTATGTTTAGATATATTATATGTATTGTATAAAGTACAATTATATTTATATTTAAATTCATATTTTCTTTTATATTTATTTTTATATTATGTATATTGTATATACTATAATTATTTTTATATTGTATATATATATTTTATATAGTATAATTATTTTATATTTATTTTTGTATTTAGATATATTATATATTGTACAAAGTACAATTATTTTTATATCTAAATTCGTATTTACTTTCATATTTATTTTTATATTGTATATATATATATTATAGTATTATTATTTTTATATTGTATATATATATATATATATATATATATGTATATATATATATATATATATATATATATATATATACATATATATATATATAGACAGTATAATTATTTTATATATATTTTCATATTTAGATATATTATATACATTGTATAAAGTATAAACTACAAAAAGGAGATAAGAGGGGCAGAGACTCTTCTGTCATTTCAATGGACGGCTTTAACCCTCCTGTTATGTTTGGGATCATATATATATATATATATATATATATATGCTATTTTTTCTGTATGAAACATCTTCGAGAATGCAGGTGTTGTTACGACTTGTGACGGGAACCTTCAAACTCCACCCACATTGAGTGGACACTCAGCAGGGGAGGGGCAAAACATATAAAGATTGTCTGCAAGGGAGTCCTACCAACATTACAGTCTGCAGCTACGTATCATATACTTTCTGTCAGAGCTTTACACAATGAGCAGCAGAGGTAAACAGATGACAGCCCTGGAGGCTCTGGAACTCTATTTTGATCATGACAGTGAAATAGAGGAGGATGTTTCTGAAGATGAAGACCATCTGGAGGTCAATTCTGAGTATGATTGATCCATATTATGATCCAAATGAGGAAACTGCTATCCATATTCCTCCAAGCAAGACATTCACATCAAAATATGATGAAATACAGTGGTCTTCATCCCCAAATATACATCAGGCAAAACTGTCTGCAGAAAACATACTAAAGACAGTGCCAGGGCCCTCTAGGATGGCAGTGGCTCGTGTGACAGACATCACATCAGCTTTTGAGCTGGTCATGCCCAACTCAAAACAGAAAATCATTCTCAAAGTGACTATCTAGAAGGAAAGCATGTTTTAGGGGGGAGAAGTGGAAGGAGCTGGATAAAATGCATTTACATGCATATTTAGGGGTCCTCATCCTGGCTGGGGACTATAAATCAAAGGAGGAATCAACAGCCAGTCTGTAGGACGCAGGGACAGGCAGGGCTATATTTTGTGCCACAATGTCTCTGGACACTTTTCATATCTTCTCCAGAGTAATCGAGAGACAAGCTGGCAGCTATTAGGACAATGTGGGACAAGTGGGTAGAGTTTACTTTCAATACAAATCCTCATAACTCATTTGTCTTGATTTCAAGTCAGCGGGTCAATCTAACCCTGAACAGAAGAGGTGTCTCGTGTTCATTTATCAACAGCACCCCATAAAAAGAAAACATTTAAAAATGTAAAACAAAATCTTTAAAAAAATCAATGTCATGTAAAACTATTGTATTTTATATGTATGTCAACAAGTTTTACCATGCATTTTTTTTTTAATCGAGTGAATTATCCTCATTGAACCATCATCTGTGAGAGGTAAACAACTCCATTGCACTAAATATTGATTGAAATGGTTAGTGATGGAGTTAATAATGAGATATAAACAGTGTTTATTGGGATTTTTTTTGGTTTCTGACACTTTTGGATAATTAAACATGTACCAGGTCAAATTGACCCAGGAACAACAACGAGAAATGACCATAACACAAGGGTTAGGTAATGAGGTTTTTGTGTACCGTCATCCATGGGTGCTGCTCTTCAGCAGACTTCCGGAGGTTCGTCCAAACAGATGAAAGTTAACTTTTTGTGAGGGGGTGATGAGACAGGAGTGTGTCAGACATGGAGGCTGCATAAAGGGCCATTATGCTTTAAATAAGATTTTATTTTGTATCATGCAAAGATAACCTATTGGTATCCAAGAACACAAATGTAAAGCTGGAAATTAGCATAATAGATCCCCTTAAATTTGTCCATGTGCATTTTTACTTGTTTTATTTCTGGCTTTGGAATCAGTCAAACATCTTCATATATCTTTACATGGTTGACAATGATGTTTGTAGTAATGGGGGAAAAAAAAAGAAGCATCAACACGACTCACCTTTTTCCCTCTCTGTCAACTCTTACACTGCAGTGACATCCCTTCTTACCTCTAAAAATCATTGTATTTCACCCTGTGGATAATGAGGGCAGCGGATACCGCTGTCCAATGTTCTCGTCGTCTATTAGCTCAACACACTTATGTTGATGGCAGCACATCCAAAAATCACCTTTCTCCCGGCTGTGTAACCAGGGAACACTCAACACTGACCTGCGAAGCTAAAATTATAGGCTAAAGGGAGAAGACCTCAGGGGGAGAACGGAGATGATGTCAAGTGCAAAAACTTTTTACATGTCCGTTTGCATTTTATGAATATCCATTATCCCTTTGAATTGAATTAACCTTTATGCTGGAAGACCCTTTTGTTTTCTTGCAGGGACTTCATTTTCTGACACAGTGTTCCTTTCCTGGCTGGATGCTTGTCTATAGCTTGTCGGCACAGTTTTTTTTTTGTCAATAAAGCCGTTCACATAGAAAGTAAATCAGAATCTTTTGTGCGGCGAGATTGGAGTGGATGTGACCTCAGTTGTCGGTACCGTGATGTAGACCGCCGACTGGAGCTAGAGAGAAAATGTACTTAATGGGTGAACAGAAAAGCTGAAAATCTCACATGAAGGTACTTGGAGTTTGTTTCAATGTGACATTCAGAGATACATCTGCATCATTAAACAGACGTCTGGAAACGTAATTCCGGCACAAAAGGAGACGAATGGAAAAAAAAAACCAGACCAGCAAGGACAAACGTTTTAAAACAGCGGGAGAGCCATCAATCTTTCCCCAGATCAATTTCCTAAAGGCCAGGAGATCAAGAATAAAGCCAGAATGGGGTTAATCTGTGGAAATTATTTTGTTATTAATAATAATTTCTCAAATATCTAACGGCCGAGAAAGACGGACCGCTGCACTAATCAAAGCTGAAGGGAGAGTCTGTCTTTGCACATCGGAAAATGTCCTCCCCTTGATTGCCTTAAGTGGTGTATGGATTTAGTCCCTATGTATTTAGTCCAAGTGGAAGATGAAATGTATTAACGTCGATTTATTTCAATTAAACGCTGAACAACGATTCTTTGCTTGTGCTAGCTCAACATTTTGAAACATCTAATCATTGTAATAGGAGTTTGACTCGTAAACAGTCGCATTCGGCGCCATTACAGTTGCTCTCCTTCGCAACACGGCAATTTTCATTATGAAATAAATGTAGTCTGATCCAATTTAATTGCTGTGTTGCTCATAAATAGTCACAATATTATGCTGCTAATAGATTCAATGGGCTAACCGCGTGTGCGTGTTTATGTGTGTGTGATCTTGGAGAGTTAAAACGGGCATAATGAAGTAGCAAAAAGCTGCCTTCATCCGCGGACCCCCTGAAACAAGCAATTATGGCTAATTTGTCCTTTTAAAAAGACACGGGGAAGCCATTTGTCCTGGCACACTCACTCACACACACAATGGGAGAATATTCATGTATCTGCCTCCCCCCCCTCCGCAAACACTTAGGAGCTAATTATTGTTATTAGCATCATGGTTGAAATCCCTCCACAAGGACATGTCAGCACACTTCAACATCTGTACACTTCTTTTCTTTCGTCGAAGAAAGGAGCGAGAGAGCGAGGAGGAGAGAGAGAAGGGAAGAAGTGACACATAAAAATGTCCCGAGATCACCTTGAAAAGGCCTAATCAAAATGTTCCGCACTTCCGAGTCATTTTGTTTCACACACAGTGACACCATTTCACTACAGCGGTAATTGCCTCTCGCGAAATATTGGCCTAATATATACATGAATATTGATTTAGCCATAAGCAGCACCGTTCCCATTATAGGCAGTGTTGCTCTGATTTTACTATTATTTCAATCACACGGCCATTATAGACCAACATGTTTACTACAGTGACAATATGTTAACTATAAAACATGGATTAGACTATGGCTTGATTCCCATTTGAGATGAATGCTATAAACATGGGTGAGGATCAATAAACTATGGATTAACTTACATATAATGCATGTCAATGGATGAACAGGACTAAATAAGGTATATTCTGCGACAATGTGGCTCGATGCAATACCAGTTCACATTAAAAACAGCATCAATCAACCAGCTAATATTCACTTCAGCATTGGTTTTCCACTGCTCTCCAGGTCCGGCCCACGGTGGCAGGAGCCCAGGAGTCCTTATTCCAAGCCACGTCCTCTAGTTCTCTCTGGACAGATGCCAGTCAGGATTTACAATCCCTTCGGCACATTTCTGGATCTGCCCTTGGTTCTTCACTCGGTTGGCTACGCCCAGAATGCGTCCACAGGTAAGCCTCCGTGGAGGATCAAGTCACCCGTGGATCCTGAATAGATACCGCAACCACATTAACTGAGCATCTTTTAACACAAAAGAACAGCAACTCTAGTCTGATCTTCTTCTAGATGTCATAACAACCACTAAGGGTTAACCCAAACACCCTTCTAAGGACACTTTTGAGGGGTTTAACTGATTTATACCTCGGCTTCAAGGGGTTACATCTACCAACACTGATAGACTCAGAGATTATACCATCGGCAACACCTTTTCCTTAAAGATGTGACTACATATTTGAGCTACAGCAGCTACGTAGATGCTACACAGGGACCACAAAACCTGTTATGTACACCCTTAATGCATCTACTTCAAATGGGGCGCACGCAAACTGTTTTGTCTTGTCAAAAAAAGGTGTAAATAACGTCTTACAAAGCATGAGATTATTTAAGGATAGGGTTCACCTCACCTTTTTAGGTTTTACTAAAATAAACAAGGGGTCTAAGTTTTTTTTCCGGTTCATGTCACTCTGAACAGGCCGAGGTGTCTTTGCATCACCAGGAACAAAGATGCCCTGGCCTTCGCTGTCGATGTTTCAGTTCGATCCTTTTAAAAATCATTTGAAGCTGCACTGGCAATATCTGGATATCACATTCCATTATAATATTGGGCCAGTTCCACAGTTCCAGCGCTTACGCGCTATGCAACAAAGACCAAGAGTGAAGCCTGTGAGGCACATGCCCCGTGGCTGTGTTTTGACAGTGTTAACGCTAACTGGGTGGATTTGCTCTTGAAGGGATTCATTCCGTATTGAGCTCACCGTGTTCACATTTATCTTTCTTTGTTGTTCTAAAACACAATGGATGGGTTCTAACCACTTGACTGGCTGAAGACACACTGGAGATGCCAGAATAAACACACACACACCCACACTCAGACACACAAAATTAACTGTCTTGCTCTCGTCTCTAATGCATCTGTCATATCGGGGGTAAGCCCTTTTGATCTCTCTCTCCCTCTCTCTCTGACAGCTGGCTTGCTGCTCACTGGTCCTAAATGAATTGATATTTCTTCTGGCCACTTGAATTTGTCACTTGACTTCTCTGTGTAATCTTCACTCCTTAGCGACTGCGGCGTCTGCTCGGGGTGCATGTGCTTAGAAACCCGGGGAGCAGAGTCCTGCGTTTTGGATGAAAACGCATGGCTAATAGAGTCGCTGACTGTCAGGCTGCCAAGTCAGGCAAGATGCCTCTCGAAGGCCTCCATGATGAACCTGTCAGAGGTGATCTCGTTTTGCCTTCAAACACAACAATGAAACATAATTGTCCGCAGAAGCGTGACTAACACAGTGGAAGAGAAATCGGAATTAACTCGCTGTAGCGAGTGTTTGCGTTGACCTGCAGTACACAGGGCAGGAGTTGTGTTATTTGTAGTTCAAACCGTAACGTGCAGCTGTTACAGAGTGAATGTCTTCATTTGGAATCTTTTCTGAGATTCTCTAAATTTGCTTGTCTCGTCCCTTTTTTCCCTTCGGCGCAACTGTCTTTGATACCGGATCGCATCCTTTTTGTCGCTCACCGTGATGCAATGGGTGGTCATTAAAACGCAAGAACAGAGCTTTAGCAAAAAACATGCCGGTTTGTTGAGAAACAAATCTACCTCGAGCATCATACGAGGGTCCAGCAATCCTCACATTATTAAGCCACATTATACAAGAAGTGTCAGTCAGGCGGTGATGTTTAGATCGTACTAGAAACGTCACCGCCTGTATTACCTTTAAAGAATGTTATATACATTATTCAGCAGAAAATGGGAAGTTTTATAATCACACATGTAATCAGTCGTGACCTATGGCTGACCTCCGCAGCAGCACTGAGAGTGGAGTGTTTTCTTTAACTGCACGGCAACATTTTAGGATGTTGGACCGATCAAATCTCTGAAAGTAAGACGTCCAGTTTCGAGATTCTTCTGAACGCTTTTAAATATATTCAGCGATAACACATTTTATTGTATTCAGTATTTTGACAGAAACATAGAATGAGATCAAAATAAATCTACTGAATTTCTGAGTTTGTACAACAAAAGATTTAATTTGCTATTTATAATTGTCAAAATCTCCATAATGTCAATCTTGAAGACGAAGGTCCGAGCAGAAAGAGAGAATATAGGTTGCATGTGATCCTTTTGTGCCTTTATCTGTGTGTGTTTATGTGTTCACATGTGTCTGTAGGTGTCTGAAGGCTCTTCATATGAATCGGGTTACAAAATGCACATTTAAAATGTTACAAAAGAAAAAAAAACAAACCAAGCCTCCCATTTGCTTGTCCCCCCCGGCTTTGCTTCACGTGTCCGTCTTTCTCTGAGTGTGTCTGAGTCCAATCACTCCATATCTCTATCAAAGGCGCTCGTGAGGAATATGGCACAATAATATTCAGCATAAAATCAATGGCTTGTTTAATTTAAACAGGGAGGAAGTGGGAAGGCTGGGTAATTGCAGAGAAAGACCCACAAATCAGCCGTCCTTGTTATCCCATTTGACGGACCATTAAACGTCTGCAGGAATAAACATTATTTTTAGCTTAACTACCAGCTTCTGCCGAGCGGCCGTAGAGTGGATGGGCAAATCATTTCAACAAAAAAAATAAAAGCGGCCGCTAGAAGTAAAGAAATTCTGGGCCGCTTGTTTATTCCACCGTATTTGTATTTAAAAGTTTTTACGATGAAATTGACAGCTGACACTGTGTATCACAAGTGGAAAAATGTTTCGGCTGCCTTGCTTCCTCCACGGAAAAATGTCTGAGCAAAACAAATAACATTCAAGCTCACTTTGAAAGGAAATCTCACTCATGCTCAATTCAGCACACTTTTGGTGCCACATCCTTACTTTGTCTTCAGCTAGCTCTTTTGTTCTCGCGCTAATGCTGCGCCATGTTTCAACATGTCTCAGGCAGAGATTTCAGTGGTTGTCGGTGGTTTTGCCATAAAAGTAAACAGAGCTCACCTCACCTCGTTTTTTTGTCGTTTCCTGCTTGTGGTCTCAGTGGACAAATGCTCGCAGTCAGGCCACCTAATGACGTCTTCGAAGCGAGGGGAAGTCTTGTAACCACACGTGCTGTCACAGAGGCCATTTTTCTGAAAAAAGTTAAATTGTTTGAAACGTTAAGATGAAGATTCTATTGCAAACTCTCCGTCCATATGTCGCGGCGTATTTAATGGCCTCCTCTATAGTCGCCATGATTGTTGTTGCCAGTAACCGTAGACTCTGAGCTACCCTCAAGTGGATGTATATTTCTTAACAATCCCTGCCCATATAAAAGACACAAACCCTAGATTTGGATTTTCTGACACTGCCAGACAATAATTTAAACACACAGTATGTCATTTCTGCCACTAGGGGGTCTCTCAATCAAAACAATGAAAACAAAAGACATGAAGTAGCGTGGAATCATGGGAGACGTTGTCTTCGTTGTTCATCAAACACCACTGACGACGGAAATCTACGTTATCTGAAGTGACTCGGGCATAAATGTTCATGTTCGCGTTACGTTTTGTCTCGTTTGCTTGCTTCCTTCCTGACTCTCACCTGGAAGTTACAGCAACCGTACGAAACGCACCATTACCACGAATAAAATAAAGGATTTCTCTGAGTTTGAACATTGATGGAAATATCGGGATACACAACTCAACTAAATATATAATAATGGTCTAGTCGTTTTCTCGCATTTATATGCGGAAATGTTACATATTATACCTTTAGTTATAAAATGAAATTGACTTATTTGCAATGGTCTGAGCAATCACCCCAGCAGTAGCAGGGACAGTGTCAGTGGAAGCAGTAATATGGAGATTATGTGGACTATGAAATAGGCTGGTTTTACTGGGTAGATGATGATAGAAGGAGGCCACCCCGCCATCTTCACCTGACTGACTGAGGAAATTACTCCTTCTCCATCTGTCACTGCAGTTACCCCCCTTATATTTATCTCTGTTTCAGAGAACAAAGCAGATGTATGTTAGATAGTCATGTAACCCCCCCAGCTCTGCTCTTATTTTCCACAGATAAGACTTTTTTTTTATATGTTGCCCTTGATAAATGTTCCCCCAGGGAGTTGTCAGAAATTAACTTTATCTAGTCTTTAATTATGGTACATGTGCTCTGATGCATCTCCTACGCCCCCCTAAACCTCAGCATCACCCTCCCCAGCCCGCCCCCCCGACACTGTCATTTTCAAAGCTATTTTAAGGCGATGTGTGATTATCTGTGACATTGCTTGACATGTGCCTGAAGACTGTCTCTCTCTTCACTATCTCTGCCCTCTCCCTCTGTCTCCCTCTCTCTTTCTTTTCTGCCTCTCTCTAATCAAAAAGCCAAACCATGCAGACAGCTCAGAGCAAATAACAAGTCACTCCCCGTGGATGTTTGAAGATGACGGAGCGACCGGGGCGACGAGGGAGGAAATACACTCTGATCGTTCCCCGGTCTTCAAGCCGACACGATATTTCCAACCCATAAATTTGCACCAGTATTATTTTCGGATATTTTGATATTCTTGTTTTTGTTGTCATCCGCGGATATAGACGTGTTTGTATTTGTAAAGTAACAGTGGATACGGGCTGTCTTCCCAATGCTGCGATATGTAGAAGAAATCCCCCAAATGTTTCAAATTTCTAATTATGTAAAATGGTAAGTAGGTAAAGTACAGATCAAGTAGGTCAGAAATGCCTGAGTTTTGGATTTGGCCGCCAAATAGTTATATTAAACAACAAAAATCCGTTTAACTGAAAGCATTTCTTTCATCTTTCGTCTGTTCATTTATTAAGTTTATACACAATACTATTTTTTGGCACTGAAAAGCAAAAAGTTAATGTTCTCATTTTCGTGTGCCCAGAACATGATGCAACATGAGACCTATTTTCAATTTTTAACTGATCCCATTACAACTGGAACAATGTGATGATTAAAGTCAATTAAAAGACAATTATTGGCCAATTATTTTTGATTACTTTTGAAAAAAAGTGTAAAGCTTATATAATATGTAACATTCAAATTCCTAAAAATAACTAGACCTTTGTTATATATTTTGTTGAGTTGTGTACTTACATTATCACAATTGTTTCCAACAACGTTCAAACCCTCAGAAAGTTTACTCCCGGTAACGGTGTGTTTCATTTGGTTGCACGTTGCTGTAACTTCCAGGAGAGATTCGGGTGTGAGGAGGAAAATCGGTGAAAGAGACAAAACATAACATGAATAAAACTTTAATACATGACCTCATCTGGGAGCATATCAGGTAGACAGGTTTTCACCAGTAGCTGTGGTTGTTTAACAATGAAGACAACAACTCCCACGACCCCACAATACATACGTCTCTTGTTTTATTACAGTTGAGGGATCCCTCGGTAAAGAAAGGAATTACATACAGTGTGCATTTAAATGTAAGGATTTGCTGCTTCAACTTGTCATCAATGACAGTGAATGAAGAGAATTTGGGTTTTGGACTGTTGGTTGGACAAACGAAGCGATATGATGTCGCTGTCAAATTTTAATGAGCAATTTTCTGATTTTTTTAACATTTTATAGACCTAAAAGTTACCAATTATCATTACCATTAAACATAAAAATGCTAGCAAGTGGAGCTATCTGCCAAAGGTAAAACAGGTTTCATGACACACATAAGGACAATCTTCGCAAATTTTTCACAGCCAGAGGGAGCAATGGAGCGCCTGACGTGATCTCACTCTCTCGTGATCTCAAATGCAAACAAAGAAAGACGTGGGGCAACGTTAATACTTTGCGGTGAGAAAAAACAGAAGCAGAAGAAATGAAGCAGGTGTGACAGCTGGTTTTGTTATCAATCAACAGTTGTATGCTAGCTAATGTAGCCTGATGGGCTGGGGTTGTTAACCCATTGCTTTGGAACACCGTTAGCTGCTCTGGAATACTCTTGGCTACTGTCAAAGTACTGACGTAATGACAACTATGGTCGTCCAGATTTTGAATCCTAGATATCAAGCACATCTGATATTTATCAGGGTGGCCCCAATGAACCTTGAAGCATTTTGGGAGGTTTTAAAACGAGATTATAAAATCTGTACACCACTCAGTCACATTACCAGATAACCTGGGTCGACCGGGACCGACCAAGCTCTCCACCCAGATTACTCCTCCAATTGTCGGTAGTGGCAAATCAGGGTTCAACAGGGTTCCTGTAGTGTGAGCCAGGCCTTGATAAATAATGGGATATACCAGTTATAATAAAGCTTTTTTTTAAAACCCACCAAAGTCATTAGGTGATCCATTTTAATGTGCATCTAAACCCAACAATTTACGTGTTACAAACTCTGGAGCATTTCAGCATCGTTTCTGCTTTCTACAGATTTATTTATTCATCAGGCATCATGACTTTTTCCTCTCCTTTCTTAATGCAAACCAAATCTAATGACAGAGAATATTTTTAAGCGGCAGTCAAGTCAGTAAGTGACGACTGGCACAAAATCAACATTTATATTAAAGCGGGTTTCCATGTCAAGCAGTGAGGCATTGATGAAATTTGCCCATCTACCTTCCCCTCAGAATGTTGCCCATGTATCATAGCCAGAACAAATACCACATAATTACATAATTAATCAGATCATGTATGTTTCCTTTCCCTCCCTTCATTTTTTTTTGTTCTTTTGTACAAGAGTCAAATGCATGTAATCACTTGTTCTGTAATGTAATCTGATCAGGGCCATGTAATTCTTCATTTTCCAACAGCTCCCTGGAGCAACGGATCTGAGAGCGAGATGAATGTGGCTCAGTCTGTGTCCCTCCTCTCTCCGTCTCTCTGCTTCCCCTTCTCTAAATGTGGCTCCCTCGCTGTGGTTAACCGCCTGGCCATGTAGCTGCTGGCAGCTGCGTCTCCCGCCACAAGACAATATCTCTTCTCCTCACTTGTCCCTCCATCCATCCGCCGATGCCCTCTTTCTCCTCATCCTCCCCTCCTCGTCTCCTCCAGTCAGCTATTCCTCTTCTTTCCCCTCGTCCTCCCCTTTCGTCCCTCACTTCTCCTCTTTCTCCTCTCTCATCCCTCCCTCCAGTGGCGACACCAACCATCAGGTCCCATCTATCTGTGTGTACGTCAGCAATTAGAGCGCCGTGGCAGCCAAATGCCAGCCATGTCCCCGAGCTACACACACACACACACACACACACACTCAAAGGCTATGCCCTGACAAAACAGCGAGAGAACAAATCACACCATAATTTATAATCTCGCTGCGCTAAAATCTCATTATATTACAGACATATGGATTTGGCGGCATGCACGGCTGGGGAGCCGCTGCTATAAATTCCAACAATCGTAAATTATTAAAGGAAAGATAGAAATGACCGTCGCCTGTCCAGATTAGCTGTAAATCACACTCAAACACGGTTTGTTTAAGGAATTAAGTCCCACGTGGTGTAAAGGACCTAACAGGGTATTACTTTAGTCGCTGGGTGGTAGGCAGGGTCAAGTTTGAGCTGCCTTAAAATATCAAAGGATTACAGGTTCAAGCCATAAAATAGGCATGGAGTTCCTGCTAGGAAGCCTTTATCTTTCGTTGTATGTATGGCGTCCAGCTAGAAAAACTGAAACTGTCCTCACAACAGCACCTTTTCTCCTCACAACAGCACCTTTTCTCCTCGCAACAGCACCTTTTCTCCTCGCGACAGCACCTTTTCTCCCCTCCTGATTGCTACGTTTTACCATTTAAAGAGGATGCCCAATAGCCAAGCCGACAAGCAACATAAACAAAGCAGAGAGCCACAGCTTGTCACACCCTTTCCCCTCTACTCGCCTCAGTCCAGCCCCGAGAGTTCAGAGTTTTGAAAAAGTGGAATTCAATTTAAGGATAAACCCGGCCAAGCAGAGGTGAAAGCAGGCAGCAAGAGGGCAGCCCCGGCCCTCCGCTGTCAGCTCGGCTTTTCATTATCACTCTGTCATTTCGGAGGAGATGTCAGGGGTTTCATAACACAAGGACATGACTCACTTCTGATGGATGAGACGAAATCTGCTGAAAAACAGAATAAACCCCGATGTTAACCTGGTTCAGATGACACGCAATGTTGTACACTTGTGCGAGGGGAGTTCTGAGTGCAGGAAAAGATGGCTTTTGAGACATTTCTTGCATTCGGGAACTTACAATTACTTATACCATTTTTACACCAAAATCAGTGTGTAAATGCAGGACTCTTGAAGACAAGGAAACCAGCTCAAAATAGTTGATTGACTCCTTTCCCACTGCCAGTAGATGAGTTTGCCTTTCTGTTGTTTTTACGCTTTTTTTTCTGATATGGCATGTTCAATGACACAAACGTGCCAGGAAACAGTAGAAAGCCGCATGAAGGCCAAGAGCGAGAACGTGCAGGCAGGGTGGAACTTGGGGTGGACAGATGGATCAAACTAACAGAGGGCTTTCACCCAGGAGAACAGTTTTGTGTCGATTGTGAAACATTGACGGACGTAACACATTCAACTTCAGTCATATTCATAAAAACATTTTTTCCAAACCTAACCAAACTAGGACAAACATGTGTTTTTTTTTTTGTTACCATGATTTCGCAGGTCACCTGTCTATGGATCAGATCTGAATTTGAATGATTGGCATATAATCTACCTGCAACTTTGGACTTTGGTGTTTGCACTACACTCAGTTTGAAAGTTTTAAATCGTGTTGTTTGCGCTCAGGTTAATGAGATCGGGTTGGTTCATATATTTAAATGATCCACAGAAAACTGTCAACACAAAGTAGTTCCAATGAAACCTGTTCATGAGTGAAGCAGAAACCATATCCAAAGATGCTGATTCTGTAGAGCTGGTCCTGTTGCACCACAAACCAAATCCCATTCTTATCCATCTGTGTGGTGGTGTGGAGGCAGATGCCTCAAGGCAAGTACAATTGAAGTCATCTACATACCACATATAGCCATAGCTACATACCAGTAGAGGTCAGGGAGTATTATTTACTATTTGGGTGAACCTGCCCATTAAATATTCCATACGTCTCACATGCCTTTAAGCACATCTATAGTATCCCTTCCACCTCTGCGGGGGGAATGTCTTTTCTCTAGGGGAGCAGGGGAAAAGCAGCAGTGCAGATGCCTCAGCAGTGATACAAGTGCTATCAAAGTGCTTCCTAGTCAGTACACACAGAGGCAGCATTTAAAAACATCAGAGGGGCTGGGCTAAAGGGTGGCATTAGACTTTGAATGGAGAGGGATCTAATACATGGATGGTCCTCTTCCTCAGTCAGCCCATTGACTCCAAACTGAGCCTATTAGCAAGACAACACACCACTAATGGCACTGCTACTGCTCCTCCTGTGTATGGAGACCACCCAGCACACACACACACACACTCACACACAACCCTCTTCACTTTTCCCACGCTTTTGTTACCTAAAACATTGGTACATTATAGAGTGAGACCGGATCAAAGCGTGAGTTCCATTAGAAAACCATCACGCACCTTGTATGATGAACTGTGGGGTGGGAGATGTTAGATGGGCTCAACATCAGATTGTGTTTACTACGTTATCTTGAACCATCATTCTGGA
Source organism: Lagodon rhomboides (assembly GCA_039737535.1). Lineage (NCBI taxonomy): Eukaryota > Metazoa > Chordata > Actinopteri > Spariformes > Sparidae > Lagodon > Lagodon rhomboides. Next base: position 6,260,603 of record CM077797.1, read on the forward strand.
CCTCGAATAGTTTATTTCAGGCTCATTTGACCGAAGCAACGTTTTGTGACCTTAATTTTGACGTCACTGAGAAAGGATTTTATATCACGTATCTCCCCTCCTACCAGCCAGGGTTCAACATTTTTATCTGAACATACTAAAGATGTTAAGTATTTTTAGAGTCCTCCTTGACCTTAATGGAATGTGCTGTCTAAAGAGCATGTGAATAAGTCCCTTCAGGGCTTTTAATTTTGAAGCTTTTTAATGGTTTCTTTGTGTACTGTATCGCTCTGTGTCACGAGTCGTCCTATCTTGTTTTCTTTCTCGTGAAAATCATCCATACTTTAATCGCCACCAGTCAAAAAGTCAAATACGTGTTTATTCCCGGCGAGTGTCTTATCCACAGTAAAATTCTATAAGGTGGACATCATGCAACTCCTGAGGCCAAAGTAACCATTAGTTTTTACTTCACATGTTCTGATCAGCCTGACCTGAGTGTTTTCTAATGAAAAAAGTTGTATTTATATAAATCCATATTTGCTTTATTGTAAAAAACTAAATTTTACCACTACAGCACCACTTGTTTTCTTTCAGTTACTGACCCAAAATAAGTTACACTGAGGAGAAAACTTGGTCCAAAGCTCTGAGTTCATTGATCAGTTCCACACGTGACCACCAGGGGGGTGTAGTGGAGAGGAAGACGGGGGACCAGAGGCTTCCCTGCTCCTCGTCTCTTTCTGTTTCCCCCACAGTGTGACACACGCCCTGTTACACACTTTACTGCGCCCAGTACTCACACTGTCCAAAATAACTGGGCCTGTAACCGACCACAGAACCGGAAATGTTTCAGGTGTAACACTCCAGGACAAACGACTAGAGGTAAAAACTCCACTTTAGACGTGTGTGTGTGTGTGTCAGAAACGAGCTGTGTGTCTTAACTGTGCCATGATGAAACTGAACAGACAAACTGAAACTGAACGAGTGTGTGCACTGTCAGTGTTGTGATGGTGGTTATGGGAATGTGTGTGTGTCTACACAGAATGAATTCAGCCCAGTGAAGTCCAAATTGAGACAAGGAATCCACAAAAATCAATGAAATAATGAATTAAAAACAATCACAGATGCTTGGGATCATGTACACAAAAATGATCCGAGACCGATCTGAGAACTGAGTTTGGCGAAAAACACGCGTCAGACAGCGCACTGCTCTTTGGAAGTGTACGTGCAGGACTTTTCCCACAGTGCACCCTTCACACTTGATATTTAAATGTCGTGGAAGCTTTTTTTTTTTTTTGGCTGATCGATGCCGGGACGTTCCCCCGCACGGCGGCGGCAGGCTGCGCGCTCAGCTTCCCCTCTGTCTCACCAACTTCAGTCTCTAGTGCGCACTTTATGAGAGTGTCTGTAGTCCACCTCTTTTTGTTAAGAGGTGGACTTCATTGGCTGTATGGCGAGCAGTCTCTCCAGCGGGTGAAAGAGAGGAGAGGAGAGGAGAGGAGAGGGAGAGCGAAAAAGGGAGAGGAGGGGGGATAATTCATTCACTTTGCGCACAAAGCGCAGTGGAAATCACCCAGGGGAACGAAACAGCAGACCGAGGGGAGAGGCGGTGAAGGAGGGGGGGGGGGGCTCCACACACGCACACGGACCAACACACTCCCCAGAAATTTAAAAACTACATTCAGTCTTTGATTCTTTAATTCCGCCCTAATTACTCATCATTTTGTGTAACTAGAGGATGAAAGCAGAGTGTTGGTAGAATTGACTTTGTCCTGGCAGAATTATAGTAACAGTAGATTTGATCTGCTATATTAAGTAAAGACACAAACAAGTAGGAACTATAGGATATTAACGATGTCCGGTCCCCTGATCTCACACTGGAGAGGAAACAAAGTGATCCAGATTCTTTTTCAGGAAAGAGAGAAGGCAGTCCGCTGGTCTGGGAGCAGTCTGGTGTCCAGAGAGGATTTAAAAAAAAGCGCACACTGAAATCACTAACAAAGTGATGAGAACGGAATAAAAGTGTGTTTTAACCAAGAAAAAGGGGCAGCGCGGCGGTGTGTGTCCGCGTGTCTGTCAGTCAGTCACTGAGCGCTGCGCGGCAGCACTGCACCTCGGAGCGCTCTGGACACCCCTCCCTCCCCTCCCTCCCCTCCCTCCCCCTTCCTCCCCATCCACCCCCACACTCCCGGCTCAGCCTCGCGCAGCCCCAGCTCAAGCCTCACACACGTCGCTGTTGAGACCCCCACCCCTCCTTCCCCTCACACCGCCACCACCACTGCCTGCCACCGTCTCTGCGATCCTGCGCTCCCTCGCCGGCTCCACTCCTCTCTGCGCTCACTGATCGTCCCTCTCGGTGTTCCAGCGGAGGGGCTGCACGCGCGATTGCGCTATTGATACCCACTTTACAGTGTGTTTGTGGAAAGTCAGCCTCTCTCTCTCCCTCCTCGCTCTCTCTCTCTCTCTCCCTCCCTCTCTCTCCCCCCTCGCTCTCTCTCTCTCTGTCCTCCTCTCCGGCTGCGCTTTGGTAACCTAACGGGGAGGTGTTAACTACTTTTGCTTTCCACAAAGCGCCTCCCGTTATCTCCGCCGCCGCCGCTGCGCAGGAGCCAGGAGGGCCAGTGCTACTGATATTCCCCACTCCGCCGGAAAAAAAAAGTTTTCCGTTTGTTGTGAGGATAAAAAAAGAGAGAGAAGAAGAAGCCGGGGAACCGAGGAGTCGTCTGCAGGAGAAGCGGATTGTGCCACGGCGAGGTGAGTAACACCGACTGTCTTTTTGTTGTTGTTGTTGTTGGGTTTGAAGCTCATACAGTTTGTGCTTCCACGCCTTTTTTTTTTTTTTTCGCGTCCCGCCGCTTCTCTCTGTTTTGGAAGCGGATCTCGAGTCGTTTCAGTAAACTTTCTCGGGGTTTGTGCGGCTTTTCGTCGCTGTGCGCGGTGGCTTTTTTTTTCTTTACGCGCAAAAAAGCAAAAAAAATATATAGAGAGAGATGGAAAAAGTCACGACACGGACTGTCTCCGTTTGGACACGGACTTGTACGCGTGTGCGCGTGAGTGTGTATACGGTATATAACTGTTCGTGTCTGTGCGTGTGTTCACGCACGTGGTACGAAGCTTCTTGAGAACACTTGTTTCGGGATCGTGCGTGTGTCATTACGCATACATTACCACCAGCACACGGGAGGACATTACAAGCGGCCAGCGTCTCCACTTTTTACTACTCCAGATATTGATTCAGTCAGGGCTCTTGAAGAGGGCTGGTCATCTCCTCTCAGGATTAGTGACTGGAGACTTGAATTATTCTCCCAACATCTCGGCAGAGGAATTAAAAGCACAATCAAACTCCGCCAAAGACACTGGAATCTTCATCATCCCCGCAGAGCTGCAGAGATCTCTCCTCATCGTTACCCGTCAGATTATCCTCGATATGAGCCTCAGCCAGCAGGCCTGCATTGGGTACATTTATTTTAAAAAAGTTAGGTTGAAGTTGTTCACGTGAAACCAGCAGCGGGTAGAGTTCACTGACTCGTTCTGTCGCTGCTGCTCAGTGAAAGTTGCTGCTGCTTCGGAGCGCTGAAGGCGCACGATGGCGAGGGCGACCCGCCGCGTGCTGGTCCCGTTATTTGGGGTCCAGTAAAACCTCTGATGATGCTGATTTTAATGAACCGCTAACATAAAAATGTATGACGAAATTATGGACAACAAACCGCGCTGAAGAAACGGGATGACCAACGTTCATTCAATTAATTTGCGTTTTAATTTCTGATTTTAAACTTTTATTTTTAATCAACCAAATATGACTGTAGCAATTAAATTAAAAACAAAATGATCAAAATACTATTTTTTTAAAAAAAGAAACCACACCTGAAGTAGAATAAATAAGAGAGAGACGTCCTGAGTGAAGCCTTCCTCCACAGGCGTGTGTGAACACAAGTTCTGTTAAATGCGCAACAAATGACTGTGAGCTCGTCTCAAAGAGAAACAGAAGGCTGCGATTCAGCGAGAAAGCAGCTCGCTGCGTAGCATACGCGTGCGCGTGCACACGCACACACACACAGGCCTCCACACAGTTGGGAAACACCTGTTAACTAGGGAGCCACTATAATTTACATCCTCCCCCCTTAAATAAGCAGCGCCCAGCCAGAGGAAGTCCCGGGGGCCTTCCAGCTTTCGCGGCCGACCACAGCGAGCCAAAAGTCGGCTTCCCCCAAGAGCCAGGACCCGGCTGCTGCTGCTGCCGCTGCTGCTGCTGCCGCTGCTCAGCCGGTGTTACCGGATGCAACGTTCACTTTTCATTAGAATTGTCGGCCGTGTCTCATCATGAAGTCGAGATTATTCTCTTTAACAGAAGTCAGGTTTTTTTGTTATTTTGGCAAACAGCTCTCACTTCTTTATTAAAGGAGGAGTGTGTTTTTATTTCAGTTATTTGTGCTTTTCCTCCTTTTATTCTCTGCACTGTGGGCGAAGTGAAAGAGATTTTATTTGTTTTTAGTTTTTCAATTCCACGTATTCAAGTTTTCTATTCAGTTTGTCGGACTCAGACAAAGACAACTTCAGACGAGACTGCCTTTATTATTATTTTTATTCCTCCCAGTTCCTCTGCAACTTCTGCTCTTTTATTATCGGTAGAAATATTTCACTAATGTGTTCTCAGTCTTTCATTTCTTCTTTCTCGCGCTGCCGCTCAGACTTAATCACATCCATGCCCTTTTTTTAAAAGAAAAAGAGAGGGACCTCACTGAAGCAAACAAGTGAGCAGTCGCGCCCGGATCAGCGCGCGGTGCCGCACAAAGCCGCAACACTCCGAGCAGGGGAATAATAAAATTAGTAGTGTGGGAAAAATGCAGCAGGGGCTATTAGTAGTAATTTCCAAGTTAAAAAGTCCTCTTCACTGCCAGCAATAAATAGCGCGTAAAAAAACACACGTTTGGAGCGGAGGTGCGCCCGAGGCGGGTCATTGAACTCACCGCACTGCGAAGATTGAATTATAGTTCCTCAAAAAAAAAAAAAAAAAAATCAGAAACTCCACATTCGCATCCAGTTGAACCCGGCGTGATGAATCCCCTCCGCATCGATTTTATTGATTGTGCCGGATCAGCCGGCCCGGACTTCTAACGGACAGCCGAGCCCTTTTATTTTCCAACCTACCACATTAGTGAGCAATAATGAGCTCATAAAAAGTGGAAAAAATAGTCAAGGAGAGGTTGTTTTTTTTTTTTTACAGAAACACCTTATTTTCAGCACGTTAAAACGGCGTCACGCACAGCAGACACGTGACGGTCTGGATCCACTGGGTTTGATTTTGGAGCACATTTGTCATGAACACAAAAAAAACTGATAAAGAAAAGTGAGCACTTGGATTTTTTTTCCTCTATATGAGACACGCGTTTCTCTATTTCCCTTTAGATTGTAGAGACCGTAAACGCATCCATTTCATTCTAATCATTCTGAGGATGATTTGAGGGATTTATTTCATGATTTTCTCCCCCACCTTTTCGCGCAGGAGGGCGCGGGGTTTTATAAGACGCGTCCGCATCCCCTGTTTGAGTCTGACGCCTTTAATGACATGTTAATGAGACGTTCACAGCCATTGATTTCAGTGACACCGCTTCATACGAAGGGTTAAACGTATTTTAAACTATCATTTAAATAAGCCTGGCGTTTTCCTGGAAAGCTGTTTTTAATTAGGGACAATTAAAACTGCGTTTATTTCCCCCACACACACAATTTTATTTTATTTTTTCTGTATATTTTCAAACGTGTTTTTCACTGTGAGCTGCCGCCGTCCGGACTGATGCACCAGCTCGTCACTTTCTGTATCATTCTGTCGTTTTCCGCTTCAGTTTTCAGACCTCAGTGATTTACAGGCCGCCGTCTGCTGTCCTGTTCAATTTTTGTTTTTCCACATCTGAAGATTTTTATTTATAGGCGCGTTTCTATGAAAGTCAGATTTCCATTTTAACTTCTCAGTGTTTTAATTTGTCAGGTTTTTTATTTTGTATTTTTTATGTGCGTTACAATCTCTTTGGTATTAATTCAGAGATGTGCCTCTGAGCTTTGGGATTACACACACACACACACACACATACACACACATAAATCATCTCATAATGACGCCTGTTTTCAGCCAGAAATTATTGTTTGAATAAAACAACAAAACGCGGGCCGCGGATTTGTTTCCTCAACCAAAAATAAATATAATAGCCTCGGTTTTTTTTTAATTCCGAGGCTCAGAATATCTGCGCTCTGCTGTATTTTTCTAAGTTATTCATTTAGGCCTCGTCCTCCCCTCTCTCCGCCCTTCCCACAGGAATAGTCTGCAGGCGCAAAAAAAAAAAAAAAAAGTGTCGAGGTCGGAGGAAAAGTAGCAAAAGATGATTTATTTGTCAGCGTTTTCGATCCTCACCCCTCCTCCCCCTCTCTCCCTCTCTCCCTCTCTCTCTCTCAGCAGTCAGCTGTTATTGCTCGCCATTGATCTCTCTCGCTCTCCTCCTTTTTTTGCGCAGCGAGAAGTGAACTAAAATTAATGTCCATTTCACACCTCTCCTGCGGATCGATGGCCGCGCGGAGAGAAGTTTATTTTAATTTGGATGCGAAGAAGCGAAACAAAAAAAAAGAGAGAGAGAGAGAGAGAAAAAAACTCCTTCCACCTGCTTAATTATCAAGAAACCTGTCAAGCGTCACTTTTTTATCGCGACGTGGATGATCGTGAAGCAAAATCATCCTCATCACAGGTGGATGGTTTTTTTCTACGACAGAATGAAAAGCGGAACTGACTCTTTCTGTTTCTCTGATTGTTGATTTACGCCGCTCATAGTTTCAGAGAATTTAAAAGAAAGAAGCGGATGTAACTTCTGTCGGGCTCACCTCCTCCTCCCACATGTTCTCTCCCCCTCCGACAGATTTTTCTCTCTCGCTGAACAACCCACCCGGAACAAATATACCGTAACTCCGCGTGTATTCAGGCCTCTATGTTTGTATTCTCACCTAAAAAAAAAAAAAAAAAAGGGCCACTTCTCATATTTGGGAATATTAATGCGTCAGGACGCGCGCATTAACGCCTCTCCCCCCTCTCCTCCCCCCTCTCCTCCCCCTCCTCTCCCCCATAACGTGACACTGATAGTAAATTAACCGCGGATCGCTCAGTCGCGACTAGTTTGATGACCCCCCTCGGTCTATTAAGTCCTATCAATATGCACTAATTCCTCATTCTTTATTAAAAGCAGAAGCAACTCCTTCTCCTCCGCTCCTCCATCCCTCCTCCCCTCCTCTTCTTCATCTCCCCTCCTCCTCCTCCCTCCTCCTCCTCCCCCGCGCGCGCGCGTTTTATTATTATTTTTGTCGTGCTAATAAACACTACATACGGGAGCTAATTTGACATGCAGACGGTAATTGAAATAAACGCGTCGCCGGTAAATAACAAGTGTTTGAACACGCAGGAGCGCGCGGGGGGGCCTCGCGGAGAGGAGACGCGTCGGCGCGCGGTCTGCATCCCAAAACTTTGTGTTATTGTTGTCTCGTTATCGGCGCTTCTAATCACCATAATTAAGTGCGAAGAGCCGGATGCAATCATTTAATGGGTGGATATTGTGCCGGCTGTCTCGCTTATCAAACCGAACCAAATGTTGTTTTTTCTTTCTTTCCTCTGTAGAAATTGCAGCCTGTCCGCGACGCGAGATTGTGTTTTGGGGCGATCATGATTGATTTGTCCAATATTGCGTGTTGGAAAGTTTCGTATTTGCATTTGTCACACGCCGCCACGTCCTCGTCTGATATTCAAAGTGCATTGTGTTGAAAGTTATTGGCAGTTTTTTTTTTTTTTTTTTTCTATTTATTTATTTTGTTGTTGAGGAGAACAGGTTTATTTTTATTATTTTATTAATGAAAGTCATTTCAATGTGAAGGAGTCAGATCTGTCTGTATTTTGCCGTCTATAGAAGCAGTTTTAAATCATAGAGAGCGTTTTTTCTCTTGTCATAATTTAGAAAATGTATGCAAATGTTAAAAACGCTTGGGTTTGGATAATAATGGGATGATTATTTTGGACAAACTGAGCAAATCCGATCTCGGCCGCGGCCCTGCAGTTTATCTCCACCCTGCGAATATGCATGCCGACCCAATGATTCCTTTTATTGATGACAGGAAAGGGGAGTAGCTCGTGTCCAGTCATTTTCTATTGGAAGGAAATCACTCCATGTAGGGGGTGGGGGGGGGGTGCAGCCCTGTGTTTAATGGTTTGATTGCATTGGAGAAGGCAGCCTCTGGTAATGCCGTTATGGGGGGGAAATATCACTTGGAGACGCTCTCGGCAACAAGAGAAAGTCAAAGAATTAGCCTAATGGGGGGAGAGGAGTTGTGTCGGATGTCAGATACTTTCTATTCTCCATATTGCTCCGTGTCTCCTTCTCTCTGGGTCTATATCCTCCCCCCTCCACCCCCACCTTTGCCCCCTCCCTGCCACATCATATCTCTCTCAGGTTTCCCCCCACCACCATTCGTCAATTACACCCAGAGCCGTATCACGAGCTCCCTGCTTGGAAAATAAGCTAATATTCACCCCTTCCCTCCCTCCCTCCCTCGCACACCTCCCCTGAAGACACCGTTGGTGCATTTGCCTCCATCGATTGCAGACAGGCAGTATTTGTGTAGCCTACTTATCATTTCTCTCCGTGCGGCCGAACAGCCGGCCGGTCGGCCATCCAGGCGAGCGAGACCGATACAGGCATTGTTGAAATACCTGCAGGAGCGTGTCCACACATACACACACACACTCGGTTTGGGATCACTGTGTACGCTTGGCAGCCTTTTTTTTGATAAGTTCAAGATCTGGTTGTCTGGTTGAGCATCCTTCTGTATCTCTGACCTCTGGCTTCCACGCAGAGCATCGTTTCCCAGCAGGCATCAAGCGTTGCTTCCCGTTGTTCTCGTTATCATTATTAACTCCACGACGGAGGATTATTACGGCGGGATCTGGGATTGAAAACAGCGTACCTGGCAGCGGTTTTTTCCTTGTTAAACTTGAACTAATTGGCTTGCACTCGCATGCAGCCCTGTAGTACAGAAACCGGCCAGCCAGCCGCCTGTCTGCCTGCCAGCCGGCTAGATTAGTGGCTGCTGTTGTACACGCCGGCGCAGCCAGCAATAAAGAGTCGTAGCGGGGCGGCCAGTACCACACACACACACACACACACACACACACACACACACAGTCAGTCACACTGCTGCGGGACAGACAGCGAGCTCTGGGCTCCGTCACCTGTCGGTCAGCGAAGAGACGCTGGTGTCACCCGTCGGGCTGGGAGGGTTTTTGTGAGTGCAAACTGAAAAAGGCAAACGTTAAAAGTATTATCACCTCAACGGAAAGGGACGAATATGAGGCCCGAGAGCAGATTTTCCAGCTTCTGTTCAGCTCTGTGTTAAAGCTGGTCACAGCTTCCATTGCAGCATAAATTTATTGTTAATTAGATTGTTTAATTGTTTTTTTTTGGGCTTCTCAATTAGTTAAACTGATCAAAATGCTTTAAAATGACAAAGACGTGTCCGTGTCCAGGATGCAGGCCGGCGCTGCTGCACCTGACAGCAGCCAGATCCGTCAAAGTGAAGTCTATTCAGCATCAGTGCGGGGAAACAAAAAAAAAAAAAAGGAAACTAGATGCTGAGATCTGGTTTACCAAATGATCCAAAAATAAGCTCTTTGGATGGTAATCTGCGAGCGATGGAACGGTGTGCTTTTCCCATTTAGCCCGGTCCGTACCAGGAATTAGCTGGCCCCCGCTGAACCGGGCCTCGCCGGTGCTGCCACGAATAGAAATCCCCGCCACAGGTCAGGGCCCGCTTCCAGAATGATTTCTTGTCTGCCGGCCATGACTCTGTCTCTGAAATCACAAAGGCTCATTTGAGAAGTAAATCCTCTTGCTTTTTTTTTTTTTTTTTTTAGGAGCATTGCATGAATATCACAGAGAGAGTCTAGGGAAGAAGAATGATTAAAACATCGTCCCTCTTTTCTTTTTTTCTTTTTTTAAAGCATTGAAGAACACAAATGAGTCTTAAGTATTTCCTGTTAAGAAACACGTCCTCCAAAATATATTTGTCATCAGTCGACTGCTGCACAAAGCTCGCGTGTTCACTTGCACAAGCTTGTCCAATCCTTATTGATTTTGTCGCTGAATATTGCCCGAGTGTCATTATCCACCTCGGGATGATGTGTGTGTCTGTATATTATTAAATCCTACTGTAATTTTTTTTTTTTTCTCCCACTGCTGATGCATGTATCTGCCGTTAACTGCAGCAGCTGCTGACTGAGGCGAATAACCTGGTTACAGATTTCATATCAGAGCGGGGCGAAAAGAAAAAAAAAAGAAAGAAAAGAAGAAAGAAACGTGAGATTGGATATTTGAAAAAAGGCATTCGGAAACAAAATTAGGGTTTTACAGCCCGAGAGGAAAGACAAGGACAAATAATATGAGAGGGGGACGGGAGGAGATAGATGGCTGTGATTCTTATTCACAAGGACATTTGAGCTTTGCCTCATGGCCAGACATGAATGAGTAGATTTCAATAGTATCGACTGTTGCTTCGGACATCAGCAAACACACACGCACACGCACACACACACACACACCGACTGACGCACAAACACAGCAGTCTGTCTGGAATACAGAGTGGACCTGTGTGCAGCTCAGCTCACGCTTTTTATGTTAAGACACACACACACACACACACACACACGCAGGGCACAGACAGGCGGTTTACTCTCTCTGTTTCCCTCTCTGCGTGTGTCATGATGGCAAATATTTAATATTTGACAGCAGGGTTTTAAATAGCACTGTTTTCTTTGTCTGTTGGCCGGTGAAACCAGTCTTCAGTTATAGTCTGGTTCGCTCTGCGGGGTTTGCAAAATATATATTTTTTTTCCGTTTCAAAGACTAAAAACCCGATCCAGGAAAATAAAACAGGCGTTTGTGTTTTCGTTCATTTTTATTAATCTCAAAGCAAAGTCTTCACTTTATTTTAGTCGTGTCGTGCAGTGATGTGCATGTGAGAGTCACCGAGCTGTCCAGTGAAAACATGTGTCTTCATATCCGCGAGAAATGGTCCCAGACAATTCTTCCAAGTCCCGGGCTCAACTAATGGCATTTTCCACAAGCGTCCCGAAACTTAAAACAAGGCCACAGCTCAGGCATTTTTTGAGTTGTACAGTTTTCATTGGACAGTCGCAACATGTTGTGGTGCTATGATTATAAAATAAAAATGGCTGAACTTAAAAGATATTTTTCATATTCTTTCCAATGGTATTTATTGCTTCTACCGAAAAAAAAAACATGGCACCTGCATTAGTGCTCTGATGGTAGTCCACCGGGTTGATAGCTTCTTATAAAATGTTTATACGGTTGATATTTACAGTTTTTAAAATTGTGCAGTGCTGTAATTACCCCAAAGTAGGACGTGCCAAGCCTTTCAGGGGAGGGAGAAGTGCAGACTCGTCGGATGGCAGATGCTGAGGGTAGACTACAGAGGCTGTAAATTTTAACTGCAGTCTCAGGCCCGCGAACACGAACATTTTGTTCTCGGGAGAGTTTTGTTTTCACTTTTTACGCCGCAAACCTCAGATCACTCCTTCCGAAATCTCAAATTCAATCATGGGAGCGTGCGTTGAGATCATTTGAATGCACTTTTTTTTCACAATCAAGTTTTAATATGCTGAACAGTGTTTTTTTTTTAGATACTTAATTCTTCAAAGTCTCTACATTGTCTCTGCATGATCTGTGTATTCAGTGTGCGATTACGTGTTTCCACCAGAGACAGATGAGATGAATGACGCAGCCCGGCCTGTCTTGTAATAAAATATAAGAGTGGCACTTTCACGCTTGTCAACAATCTCTAAATATACCCACGGACCGGGAAGTGTGTACTCACACACACACGTACGCACACACACATTTAGACAGGCCTGCGGTTTTGACTGCTTTTCTCTCTGTCTCCATTAGAAAAAAAAAAAGAAAACTTCAGCTGCTTTGCTCCCCGACAGTCTCAGCAGCCACACACACACACACACACACAGAGACGTGTGCGTACACACACCAGTCACAGTCGACAAGACATTTTTATAACAAAAAATTGGATTCCTCTCCGTTCCTCTCTGAAACTCAGCAGACGCACCGGAAAACTCGACCTGACAAGTTTCGGCAGGCGTGTTGGAACAGCGAAAAGCGCCGGTTACACACTCAAAGCATCCGCGCAAAGAAAAATATTTATTCCGACCAGTCAACAAAAAAGGAAGGCTTCGACACGACGGGCGCTCTTTGTCGCCAGTGTAGTTATTCGGGTTCCATTTTTCCCCCCTTCGCTCTTCTGATCCTGACGCTCTTTCCTCCGATTCACCCGTCCGCTGTCACATCTGGAAGATAATCGAACATTTAAGTCCACTTTTACGTCGGGACCTTATTTGGAAACCATCATTGGAGTCCTAAAGTGATATTTTGTATCCATAATACCACCATCAACATGTCGCCAACCCCTGAAATTTTGTTCCTGAGCTCTCCAACAGGCACATCACACTCTGTCATTATTTGTAACCAACAATAATAATGTGTATGACCACATTTACCAATTATTTTACACAGGATCTGTGACTTCTCCGGCAGCCCCCCCGCTTCTCAGCAGCTCATATTCCCTGAGTGAAATCCCCCCTCAGAATGATGTTAAAGCACATTGTTGTTGACACCGCAATTTCGCCGACTGGTACGACATTGTCACTTAAAGTGCAGATTTGACGCGAAAAGCCCTCCTCGCTGTTTTGTGTTTAATATCGCGCCGACAGCTGTATCATTCTTGCCCACTGTAATCAAATTATGACAGCGTGGTAAATGTTCCCCCGTGACATTTCCTATTATAAAATGCATACACCCGGCGTCAGGCGGCGTGTGTGTGGGTGGGATCCCTCGGTGGCAAATGGGATTGTAAGTGGCACTGACTGACATTACGCGCGTGTGTGCGTCGGATGTAATTGCGCTCGCGCATTGATGACATGCATAGGTGTGTGTCATCCGGAATTATGATTGTTGTTTCCGGAGATAAGGTGAAAAGCGTCGCTGACTTTTAAGCGGCATTATGACACTTTTGTCAGTGTGATGATAGAAGTCGAGTTGGGATTTATCTTAAATTACACGGGGGGGGAATAATATTTAGAAAATGCGAGAGCGTCTGTACGGAAGCAAAAGTTAAATGCAGGGAGACAGCTGAACGGCTCCTCAGGATCGCTTTCTAGAGGCCTCATCGCATATGTGTGTGTGTGTGTGTGTGTGTGTGTGTGTGTGTGTGTGTGTGCTCACATGTGCACAAAAGACCACCAGGCCAGAAGGCAGCCAGCTTGTGTCAGTCACCCAGGGACATGGGATTTGTACCCTTTGCTCTGATATCACACCCTCTTCTCTCCTCTCCTTTCCTTGTATCCTCTCCTTGTTTCCTCATCTTACCTTTCCTTATTTGCTCTTTTCTCCTATTCTCTTCTTTCCGCTAGTTTCCTTTGCTCTGCTTTTCTTATCTCCTGTCCTCTTGTTTCATCTCCTCTTTCCTTTCCTTTCCTTTCCTATCTTCTTGCATCCTCTGCTCTTGTTTCCTCTCCTCTCCTCTCCTGTTGTGGCCTACGAGGGAATATCCAGTGTCCTCTTATTGGATTGGCTGCCTCACGTTGGCGGGGCCCTTCGCTCGCCGCCCCCCTCGGCCTGCTGGGTAATGATAATAAAATTGAAATATCCTGGTACTTATCAGTGTATTACCTCGCTATCAACACCTCAGACACACTCCCGACTTTAGAGGTTATTCAGGAGAAAGCGTGATCTGATATACAGCGCGAGGCCGAGAGAGGACGCCGGCCGAGAAAGTGAGAAAGACGGCGGGAGAGGGAGAGGCGGAGGAGGGAGTAAGCCGAGAGACAGAGCGAGGGACGGGGGAAAGAGAGACAGAAGTTCAGTCACGGCTACATTTTCAAGGTGCTATTTCCAGGATGGATTGCGGTAGGTAGGGAAGAGCGGGGCGAGAAGAGGAGGCGGTGGAGGAAGAGAGGCGTGTAATGTGACTCTGTGGCATCTGTCCAGACCAGAGGCCGTGTTAGCGTAAGCCGCTCTCAACACTCCACACTAGTCTACTGTACATTTGCGGTAATGTAAAACATCTCACATCTCCCCATCTCTCTCTGTCTCCGGGCCCCGCTCTCCTCTCTCCTTCCTCCTGGCAGTTGTTGGTGTGTGTGTGTGTGTGTGTGCGTGGGTGTGTGTGGGAGGCGGGGGAGCGTGCCAAGGCCGAGATCAGGTTTGGAAATTGATTTGAATGAGTGTTGTGGACAGCTGATAGCTATAAAAGATTTTCTCCTTTCATTTCCCAGGGAGTTTCTCCTTTGATGCTGGCTGGTAGTCAACGCAGCTTTGAAGCTCGTCTAGAGCCGACCGGCCGGGCCGCTACTTGATACTGTGTGAGTTCGTATTTGTTGTGCGTTTATGCGTGTGTGCGCACATGACTTCACGTTTGACCTTTTTCGAGTTACATGGGCGTTGAATTTTGACGGCAGCGGTGACTTTAACGAGGATGTGACGGAGAATGTCGCCTTTTAAGATTTGATCAGATTTAATAAAGTCAGGTAAAATTAAGGTATGATAACGTATTTGCGTGTAAGCGGATCTGATTTCTTTTTAATCCAGAAAGGTGCGCAAAATCCCACAGCCGTTCATGTAGGACAAGCACGTCTTCACCCACTTGTAATCTCGACGTATTGGATGCTTAACAAGCCAGCCACCTTCAAATTGCCCTTTGGGGATAAAAATCTCTGAAATGTTATTTTGTCGTTTCATCGGCTGCCTCCCTTGCGTTTCTCTGAACGGCCAATCGCGCGCTCCGATCTAATCCCCGGGAGGGAAGATTCTAGTCTGTTGCCACGGATGCCGCGGGGTCGCGGGGTCAAGTACGGCTAATTTATTCACTCAGTCAGATTTCCTCTGGCTCGTGGATGGCAGATGGAGAGGTCTGATATGATATCACCCATCTGAATCACCCAAGGGAGGGGAGGGCGGGGGAGATGGGGGAGGGAGGGATGGGAGGAGGAGAGATTGACAGGAGAGATGTAAAAAGAAAGGGAGGACAGATAGTAAAAATTGGCAAATTAAAAGTGGTTAGATAGAGAGATAGAAGAGGGTAGCATAGCCTGCGAGAGTGTGGAGTGTGTTCGCCCCAGCGAGTCGGGTGTCAAGCTGAACATTGAGCCACATAGGCTCTTATCAGATGTGTGTGTGTGTGTGTGGGTGAAACGTGTGAATGTGTGTGTGTCCTTATCTTAAGACAAGTGGTTCTGGTCCAATAAGATCCTGGGAGATGGTAGGAATAAGCCGCTTAGACTGAGATCTGAGATGGAAGAGGGAGGGAGGAGAGATAGCGCTAGGGAGATGAGAGGAGGAGATGACTGGGAGAGGAGAGGAAGAGAAGGAGGAGGAGATGGACAGATTAGCAGGATGGAGGACAAGGAGGGGACATTTGGAAAGAGATGAGACGTGGAGGGCTGTAGAGATTGGAATGGAAAGATGTGATGTGGAAACAGTTTGGGAGAAGTTTTTTAAAGAGCAGGAGGAAAGGAGGGAGGGGAGAGTGGGAGAAGTTTGGGGTTTGAAATACTTCTTGGCTTTTTGTCAAAGGGCAGGGATTTACAGGATTTGATCAACAGTGTCAACTTGAGGACACTTTTTCCCAAGAGGTTCTGAATATGTGCCTTCAACAACAGTGGCCACTTAAGAACACTCAGTCCCCAAAGGTTTTGACTTCAAGCCTTGGCTTCCAGCGTCTCCTTTATTAAAAAATGTTCCACTCAGCTCTCAGCCTTTCCTCTACATACAGATTGAGGGCAAGACATTGATCTTTGTCCAATGAAAAAGCAGCACGCCTCTCGTCTCTAAAAGCACCTATCATTAAGAAAAGATGAGGAGGTCTGGGGTAAATGTGAGAGGGTGTGCAAAGGGATTTGAATTTTTATCATGGATATTAAAAGAGCTTTAAGTACCTGTGTCAGCACAGATGAGATCTTTTCAGGGCTGTTCAAAACAGCAGAAACCTCAAGGAATCTCGAGGGAAACTCTGTCAAAGGGCAGGACTCGTCTTACCACAAATCGTCTGATAAATTGATGTTGAAGAAAGTGTAATTATCTTTACCCATCACATTATGTCTGTTAGGGGAGAACTCAGTTAAGGGGTCACAATGCAGTGTTGTTAACAGGTGAGACAGCTGTTCTTGCCTCATGACAATTTGTGTAGACGAACAAGACTACATTTTGTCTACATACTAAATATTTTAAGCATTACAAGTTGTTTTTCTTGCAGTTGGCTATATGGGCTCCGCAAGAATTCTAAACATCACTGTAGCACTCTGAAAATGACTTGATACTCATCCTTGTGTTTTGTGTCCTCGCAGTTTGGCAACCACATGAAGATGAGGAACCAGCTTTGACGACCTACGGATGTCCACTCTCTCTGGATCAGTCGGCCTCGGCAACACACCCATCAAACTCTCCACGAGGGAGGCATTTATTGCTTACTACGCAGGAGGAAAAACTTCATCTTGACCATCTATTTTATTTGCCAATAGGACTTAAGTAGTCCAAACTTTGAAGTCTGTGAAAGACTGAACATACCCTAGAACATTCCAGGCACGGAATGATCTGGTCTGAACTGAGCTAAGGTGAATTTGGCTGCGGAAAGATTAACTCACTCTAGTTCCACTGTAGAGAAATGAACTGAATTCAAGCTAACCTGAACTGATGTTGGCTGCCACTCTTTAATTTCTTCAAGAATATTCTTCTATCTTCCAAACCGCTCTTTTCTGAGACCCTTTTCCAAGGGTCTTGGACATTGTCTCAAATCTCATTAAGGAGGAATCATCTCCTCCTCCCCCTAAAATCCTTCCGACCTCTTTCTTCCATCCAAAATGGACCTCCACAGGGCAGCCTTCAAGATGGAGAGCTCCTCCTACCTGCCCAATCCCCTGGCATCCCCAGCCCTTATGGTCCTGGCTTCCACTGCTGAAGCCTCTCGGGATGCCTCCATTCCCTGCCAGCAGCCGCGTCCATTCGGCGTCCCAGTATCTGTTGAGAAAGATGTCCATTTGCCATTCAACAATGGTTCTTACACTTTTGCGTCAATGTACCACCGCCAAGGTGCAGTCCCACCGGGATTCCCTAACAGGGATTTTCCTCCATCCCTCCTCCACCTCCATCACCAGTTTGCCCCGCCTAACCTAGACTGCTCGCCAATCAGCATGCTGAATCACAGCGGCGTCGGCGCCTTCAGGCCTTTCGCCTCCCCTCCGGACGATCGGGATGGGGCGCCAGGCGGGTATCAGTCTGCTTTCACCCCGGCCAAGCGCCTCAAAGGCTGCCTGGACGCAGACGCCTCCCCCCACCTGCGGTACTCTGACGCAGAGGGGAAAGAGTACGACTTTGGCGGCTCCCAGATCCCTCCTGGAGGCTCACCCAGCAGCGCCTTGAAAGCAGTGGAGGACAGTGGGAAGAAGATCTTCGCGGTGTCGGGCCTCCTGTCTGATCGAGAGACATCCTCCAGCCCCGAGGACCGCATTGAGCGCTGTAAGTAGCAATTCATCGCTGTTCTACATTGCAATCAGGGAAACTAGAGCCACATTACGCATACAGATGGGTGACAAATGAAAGGGAAAAAACATGAATAAATGAGTGGAAACAGCACAGGGCACGAGGGACCACTGAATGGTTTGATCAGCGCAACAGTGATTCGAATCTTGTGCTATGATTGTTACAGCTACCAAATCTCAACCCAATAGAACACCCATGGGAGACATAACACATTTGGAACTGTTGGAGGCTTGTAGAGGAAAAACACCTTAATATTTTTATTTTTTTCGTACATACATATTTGTCACCCAACTGTATGTAAGATTGGCTTGTACAGCACGTGAAGAGAAATCATCAGAGCTCGTTGCATAATGTGCTGACACTGTAAACAATACATTTGCACAACACTCAAACCTCATTTTGTTCTGAAAGTCTCCTCCAGTGCAAACACAAATCATTGCCAATATGCTTTTGTAATGATATGAAAATGATGTGCTGTAGGATATTTTTAGTGCGATACAATGAAGGAACACACCACACCACTTGGACAATTTTCCATTGTGCATTTTTCCTCCAGCTCAGTAGAAACACTTGCGCCGATGGTATCCAACACACATCTAAAAGCACAATGTGTGCAGCATTCGAACAGTGTCACACTCCCAATAGTCATCTCACATGTCACATTTGATCTGAGCAACTTACAACCATGTTCTAGGATTCTTCTACAGCTCAACTGTAATAATTAAACCCGCAAACAAGACACCTGTACAGCAAGAGAGAGACACACACGCACAGCCAAATCTAATTCTTGCTCACAAATTAAAACCAAAGTACAACTTGCTGCAATTTGTACGAGAATGCAAATTTTTTACGCACTAGCATCACACGCCAATAAACAATCCCATCTATGTTCTCTTGTCATCATCTCTCCTGGCTCCCCCTATCCTTGTTTCACAAGCCCACAAGCTCCACTGGTCACATTAGCATTCACCAGTGGAAGGATGCCATTTGGCCCTCACGCACTGGGAATCTGATTAGTGTTTGTGTGTGTGTGTGTGTGTGTATGTGTGAGTTTGTGTGTGTGTGTGTGAGTGTGAGTGACTGGTTCAGAGACCGGCCATGCTCTTTGCCATCAGCATTCATCATAGCTCCACGCTGGCAGCCCCGTTGCCAAAAGATTTACCCACATACCCAAAACCTTGGCAGGCTGTGTTTGTGTGTGTGTGTGTGTGTGTGTGTGTGTGTGTGTGTGTGTGTGTGTGTGTGTGTGTGTGGTGTGTGTGTGTGTGCAGTAAAAGGGAGGTGGAAGAGGGGTTGTGAGAGCTCCAAGCACAAACACACAAGCGTCCACAAACACTTCTTCCAGACACACAAACAGCTCTCAGCATGAGCACCGACATCTCCTACACATGTCAACAAGCTGCATCGGATCTCAGTGACAAATTAGGAGAGAGGCAGACAGAGACGTGCCTGTAATGTATAATTTAGCCGAAAGAGAGTCTTCCTCTCAGTTTTTTTTTTTTTTTTTTTGTCATTCGATCTCTCCTTTCTTAAATCTATCTCTTCTTTTTTTTGTCTTTATTTATATATTTCTTCTTTGGTTCCTCCTTCACCTTTTGTGGAAGGAGGACTGTGTGTGTGTGTGTGTGTGTGTGTGTGTGTGTGTGTGTGTGCGTTTGAGGGGTGCACCCTTGATGGAACACATGAGAGACAGAGGCGACGACCTGAGACTGATCCGATAAAAAGACCACCGCAGGAGACACAGAGAGGGGTGAGGAAGAGAGAGATGAGGGGAAGGAACGGAGGGAAGGACATTGGGAAAATGACACCCGGTGGCTGCTGCCTGGCTGGGGAGGAATAAGAGGGAGAAAGATATCAAAGAGCGCAGGAAGTGAGAGAAGGGAAAGGGACGGGAACAAAGAGGGAGGAGAGAGAAGGGAACGATAACTTTGCCGTCACATTTTAGTCTCTGGTGTAAAACACACATTTTCAGTTTTTGGTGGCTTTGAGTGAGGAGTATGTCATCGCCGTATGTGCCAGGTTATCACTACAGATCTGCGAGCACTAAGACCGAGACCAGAAATAGAATAGGATATGGGTACGGGGGCTCCTGTGCTGTCTTTTGGAACGGCTGAATCTGTATCTAATCAGGTTAAATCTTGGCACAAGTAGCCTCCACCTCTACCATAAGGCTTCTAATGCAATTGGATGTGCAGAGGCACTGCTCACAGCAAAGAATTATGGGTTCTCCTTCACTGGTTTTGGCTATCCAGTGGAGGCGTAAAGAACAAACAACACTTTGGTACAATCCCATGAGAACAGCGCTCTCGCTGCTTCACACACACATTAGCTAACTAGCAGCCTTCGCGCTGCTTCACACATACCTCTGGAAAATCTCACAGTGAGAAGAGGTTTATAATGCTTGGGATCATACAGTGTCATCAGAAAGTCTGGTGCAAAATATTAGATAGTATCAGGAGGGGTTTGAAAATGTATACCATTGAATAAAGAAAAGTAGCTATCAAAGGTTTCCAAAACTTGAGTTCTCAATGTCTAGTATATCTGAAGTTTGCTGTGTTTCCTTATTCTACATGTCATGTCATTGCCGATATACTGTTCGTCTGGCTAATGGACTTTGAATCCATTTGGGCCGTTCAATCTCTATCTCAACTGTGTTTATTTAGTAACAAGGATAGAATTTATAGCTGCCATTATAGGGCGGGTATCGCTCAACTAAAGAGATAAGAGTTTATAAAGATAATTTAACGTTCAAAGCCGACGTGAATTTAAATCTCAACCTTCCTCAACCTTCTCGTTGTATAGCACGACACTTATGGGCAGGCGTGGAGCGATGATGCAACACTTTTGGAAAGATTAACACCTGCATTTCACCAGTATGGTTACCTAGGCCACATGCAAATATTAGTGGAAGGTGATCTTTGACTCGTCAAAGCTCAAATTATACTTCCTTCCTCCGCGTAGACAAATTTGCTCGCCGATGACAGCGTTCACAAAAACCTTTGTGCGCTGCGGAAACGTATCGCCACTCAGAAGCACGACCGCGCCAGCTGTGTGTGTGTGAACACGGCGTCTTCGCTAATCAAGTATCCCTTGGAATTTTGTCCAGACTGGATGATGCTACACCTCTGAATTTATGTTCAAAGCCAAAGTTCAACGCCAATATAGGGAACATTGTGCCTTATATGCAGAAAGTAGGGTGATTGATGGACATGTAGAATGTCTGATGTAAAAGCAGGACTTTGTGTCCAGTCAGAGACCAGATATTAGTGTCCTCCTTTTTATTTACCTTAAATAGCTTTTTCTAAGCTACCTAATCACTTGGAATGTGCAGCAAAGTTCACCCTTTTAAGAGAACTACCAAATCCTGTTTAATTCAGCAACAAACATGACTCATGTCTATTTAAAAAAAAAACAACAACTTAATTTTACCTTTTTTCAAAATCTTATTCCTTTATTCCATTATTTTCTTAAAGGCCCCCAGGGATGGGTGGATCAAAATCATACATCAGACAGCTGGTTTCAGTTTTGTATCCATCCCTATCGCAAACTTTCCCCAACCTTAGCCATACGATGGTTGCCATGCACCGATGTTGCAGAAAGTAACGTTATTTAAATGTGGAGAAGAGTTGTGATCAAATGTAATCTTGAAGTTTGCACGATCGTCCGGTTTTGAGTATATCCAGGCCTCCGGGAGTATATCCAAGAACACCAGTCGTGCATCAGAAAATCTGATTAGTTTAAAGAAAAAAGCCCTACTTTTACATCCGTCCTTACATCTTGAATATATGTTTTAGTGCCATCCCATTACAGTCCAATCACCTGTCATGCTACTTAATCCCAGGTGTGAAGTTGATCCTTTTCCTTCTTGGCTACACGCCGAACGAAAAATGATGTCAACACAACTTGAAAAACCCTACAGCCTGAACTCCCCTGCATTGCGATTCTGCCAAGCCTGCCGCATACCACTCCAAGCAACAGTGGCCTACTCTGTGCTAAGCCCTCCCAAATCCCCCCACTGCACTGGCAGGCACGTCGGCTGTTAACTAAACCCGCTAACCTGTCAGCCGCTAAACCTGCACATAAAGGCCCCATCATGCCTTAAGAGGACTATGCATGTCGTATCACCGTAAAAGCTATTACCCTCCACTGTATTCACATTGTAGGGTTTTAGAACGAAGGGATAGGAAGCGGATGAGGGTTTCTTTTTGTGCATGTACAGTAAAGGAGAGGGTGGAATTATGGGATGTGTGATTGGAATTAATGGGAGTGTTGACAAATGAAACAATCCGCCTTCGCAGTGCACTTGTTTGTTTGCGGAGGGGATTTGGTGTTTTTTCCGCGCGACGTGTCGACGCGAGGGCTCCAGCACGTTCCCCCCTCATCTTTGTTTTCCTCCGGCTCTTCCCTTTTGTTCTCTCCCACCGTCTCTCCATCCTCCCTGCTTCTCGTGCGTGTGTGTGTGCGAGCATCTCTTCCGTACGAGTGTGTGACAGCTGTAGTCTGTTTGTTTACATTCTCTCCGCTCTCCACATTTACAAGGCTGAGAGATTTACGCTGAACCTGACCCCGAATGCCTCGCCCAGCTTCATCGTTCTCCTTCCCCTCCTCTTCTCTCTCGTTTTTTTTGTTTGTCAGTGGCCGTTTTCTGCACTTAAAATAGACCAGGGAAGAAGACTGGAAAAAAAGTCAACAAGAGGACAAATGCACGACTGAAAAACTGACAGGACTCTCTGGCGTTGGATAGAAAGCAAAATTCTTTTCGAGGAAGGATAGTACGAGGGAGGAAATGGGGCGGACGAGATAAAAGAAAGGATAAAAGTCAAATAAGAAGAAAAAAAAAGCAGGCAGGAGAGAGGGAGGATGGTGAGATGTTGAGCTGAAATGCAGATCCCATCTGCCCGACTGGATTTAAAGCGGAGGAATTTTTAAGGCGGCGCACCGCAGACAGGTAGATCCTGCTGAATGGGCGGCGCACTCACGCTCATTTACACCCTCGCATCAAACGGCTTCGACGCACCGAAAAAAAACAATCCAATCCAAGAATTTAGGGATGAGAACCGCCTGGAAACTATTCCTCATCTTCCCATCGACATCTAACAGTTGTAACATTTAGCAGAGTGCATCACACACAGCTGTTAAAACACACAGCGAGAGGCCTCTTCTTCATCCTCCTCTTCGCCTTTCTTCTCTTCTTTTTTTGAAGAGTCGCCTCCTTTCTGTGTTTATCTTCATCTCCCCCAGCCCCCCCCCTTCCACGGAGCAAAAGTCACGTGTGTTGTTTCTTTCCGGGGACGAGTAGAACAAATTGTTGTAGCTGAAAAAAAGAAAAAGAAAAGCCACGGCGAAGAAAAATAAACCGAGAAGTTCTCACAACGGGAAGATGGATGATAGTGACACCGATGTTGATGGATGACAATCAGATTTTGTTTTGAATTCGGTTTCCCATCTTTAGTTTGAAGCAGGAATTACTGTTCCCACAGACCACCTGTCAATCAAATCCCGTGGGTGGGGCTGTGATGTAGTCAGATTCTTTGAATGTTAATGTCATTTCTTTTTAAAAATGTAGTCATTTTCGCTTACCGTCTTCTCCGTTCCCCTCGTTCTTCTCTGTCGCGGCACGTGAGGAGTTAAAAAATCCACCAAGGAGACAGAGACGCTCATCCTTCTCCTTGTCCTCACAAAATCTGCCCTCCTCCTCCACCTCTCCCTCCCCCTCTCTCCCCCCTTCCATCTCTGCCTGTCACGGTCTAGTGGCAGGGTTAAGTTAAGTAAGAGTGTTCTAATAATTAGGACTGGGACTCGCCTGCCTGCCTGTGTGTGTGTCCATGTGTGTGTGTGTGTGTGTCTTCCTGTCAGTGCTTAGCCAGATGTTAAAAGGCTTGTCCCTCTCATGTTGCCTCCCTGTCAGTCTCCACTGTGTGCCACACACACACTCACCCACACACACACACACACACACATGGAGGACTGTCCTACTTGTGGTGGCTTTGTTTACCCCCGTGTGTGTGCCCTCCTGCCCTTCTGGCAGCTCCCCCAGGGTGAGGAGTGTGTGTCTGTTTCCCTGTCACTACCAGCCTCCCTGCATCAGATAATGATAGCTTTGTTTTAGTGTTATTTTGTCTAAATGTTTTGTCTTCTAGGATTCAAAACATCATTTTTTTTATGAAATACTTTGCAGTGATTTGACTCTTGGAAAAGTTTTTTTTTCTATCTCTCTTTCAAGACGCTCCTCTCCCCTCCCCTTTCTCTCTCTCACTGGGTGGCAACTGGAAGCGAGCAGCAATTGTCTATGTGTGTGTGTGTGTGTTACAGTGCTTGTGCAGTTGTGTGTGTGTGTGTGTGTGTCACTCGGTGTGAGTCGTCTTGTGGTCATTGTTGCGACGCTGCGCAGATCAAGGATTAGTCGCTTCCTGTCGAGCCTTTTGTCGGCCCAGCCACTCCATTTGGACACAGATCACTGTGTGTGTGTGTGCGTGTGTGTGTGTGTGTGTGTGCAGGGGGGTAAGTTACACAAATGAGCCACTGGAGCTGCTGGAAGGCAAATGAAGGAGAGCGGATGAGATGAGAGGATTCCCTCTGTGGCGCCCTGCAAAATATCCTCCAGTCTCAAAAGTCATTTCATCTGATTTTCACTCTTAAAATAAGACTTTTTTTTTTTTCTTCAAATGAGCAAACACCTGTTAATGCGGTGATGTAATGCCTCACTGCTAACCCCGCTGCTGTTTGACTTGATTCAGGAATTTTCTGGAAACGGTGGAAGCATTTTAAAAAATCAGGGACAGGATGTCACTCTGCAGTCGGGGAAATCTTGAAACGGGTCGCTTTGAAGTGAAAAAAAATTACACACTGTCTCTCTCAAACACACACACACACACACGCCCGTGCGCACACACACAGGGCCAGAGTCCGTAACGTCCCGAGTTCCGGAATTCCACTTTGTTCCCCCGGTGATGTCAGCGCTGGCCAATAAAAACCCTGCGTTAAAACTCCGCCGAGCCTCATAGAACTGCAGCACACCTGGCAACACAACACACATTTAGCTTTTAATATGTGTACACACGCACACACACACATGCTCACACACAGGCTGACACAAGGTTAAAGCATGCCACAGCCCTGAACTTACGCCTGCACCTCACTGTGTTTTAGATTTTGTTGCGCTTGTGGGATTTTTTCGGGAAAGATGAAACTATTTTTTTTTTTTTTCTGCACAAAACTGAGTTTCTAGTGATAAGAAGAGAAGCAATTCTCCTCCTCCACGTCATGGTTTAACTTTAAGAATCCAGCCTGTGTGCTCTGTGTAACGCGACATGCTGTACCTGCAGGTCTGGCGCGAGCAGAGATGCGTTTATTTCCCACGAGGCTCCTCCTAATGCAGATGTGTTAGAAGATTCTCCTCTCTGGTCTGTTCCTCTTCTCGTCTCTTCCTCCTCTCCATCTCTAGCCTTCCTTTTCCTCCCTCCCTCCCTCCTTTCTGTCCTCATCTCCTTCTCTCCTCCTCACCCCCCCCTCCCTCCTCTCCTCTCCTCAGTAATCTAATCTGCAGCCAGTTTGTGGATGCAGTCTAGTGTGACAGGCCTCCCCCCCCTTTTGCTTCTCTCACTTTCACACACACACACACACACACACACACACACACACACACACACACACACAGCCGGCCCGTTTCCAAAAAAGCCCCACTTTCCTTGGCACACCTCCTCCCGTCTTGGTCACACCCTCTTTAATATTGAATTATTCATCAAATCTGATTGGTTCCCGCTGATGGCGGCCGTGATGCGAGCGAACAGTTTGTGCGTGTGTGTGTGTGTGCAGGAGGAGGAGGAGGGGGTTACGGGTTCGAGATCGTTAGCTGTTCTTAACGCGCCGTCGCTTCACAAAGCTGGACCGGCCCTTTACTCACACACACACACACACACACACACACCTTTTTTTATATATACGTGGCGAGAGCGACTAAACCACTTGCACCTGTGGATTTTTTGGAAGTGAAACACATCTTTAAATAAGGAAGAGGGATTTTCTTTTTTTTTGCGTTATTTATTATCATCACGGCGGTGAACTTTCCCCGAAGCCGAAAGTGGCGGTTCAGATATAAACGTGTATCGTCACGTTCCTACCTCGGTGCTAAAAGTTGCAGGGCGTCCCGGAGGAGCGGAGCTTAGCATCTGCCGCAACAAAGGCCTCTAAAGTCCGTCGGAAAGGTGAAACAAATCAATAACGGGTGTTTCATATGCATGCCCGAGTGTGTGTGCACGCTCGTGTGATTTGCATGCACCAGAATCTACACTGTTCAATACCGGAGTGCACTCTGGTAGCAAAGACTTCAGGCTGCTTCATCGCCTTATCTTATTTTGCATCCACTTTTTCATAAATTCTGCTGATGCTAATGCTAACAGCAGCCATCTGAAGTGTTCCGAAGGCCTTCGGAGAACATCGATTTTGCACGGGGATGCCCCCTCTGTGGAAAAAGTTCCCCGCTCCGAACACAACGGCGCACGTCTCACCTGAAGGCGCGCTCCGGTTTACCCGCGACGTCCTCCCTAGTGTGTGTTTGTGCGCGTGTGAAATCGCATTCACGCGGCGGGGCTTCGCTAAAGGCATAAACAGTCGATGAGCACGGATTTGCCCGCACTTCAGGAAAAGACGCGGATAAAGAAAAGGATGAGTGTGTCGGCGTTTGCGCACGTGTGTGTGTGTGCGTTCGGTGTCTCGAACGCCTCGGAAGACACTTCACATTGACCCCGCGGTGCCTCTGCATATCTCAGAGGCATTAGAGCCACAGAGACTGTGTGTGTGTCGACCACAAGGAGAAAAAAAACACCCATGGTTGACACACACACACACAAACACACACTCATAAAAACTGAGCTTTCGAGTTCAGGTGATGACCTTTGTTGCAGTTTCAGTGAATATCCAAATGAAGAAAAAAAATCACTTTGGTGAAACTTATTCACCCTCGTCCTCCCTGTTCACACTCATCTCCCTCCTAGTCCTCTCCTCCCTCCCCCCCGCCTCCCTCTCCTCCTCCCGGGGTGTGTGTGTGTGGAAACCCAGCCCACTGTTCAGCAGATGAATAATTTAGCGGTGTGTGTATCATCTGTTTACCGTGCTAATCCATCTGTCAGCAGGCACCTATCGATTCGCGCCTGCCTGGTAATTGTGCATCCGCGCTACACGCACACACAAATGCGCACACACAAACACACACAAACACACACATTGCTGGAGACACACACACCCGCGCTTCTATATGATGAGCAGGTTAGCTCATATTCAGATGCTGCAGTTGGCAGCTGACCACCCGGACACTTCATATTCATTGAGCGAAACTGATTTTGGGGTCAAGGTCACAAAAAGCAGCGATATTGGACGGAACAGCTTCAGTTCAGTTCAGTTTTGCGGACATGTACTGTCTAATAGTAGTGTCAGTGCTAGTAGTATTTTTTTAAACTGTACTGTTCAGTATCAGTGAATGTTGGTTGTCATTCATACTTTAACTAGAAGACAAAACAACAAATGCATCATTAAAAACCCCCCAAAAACTGCTAGTGTCCACATTCTCTAATCGGGTCATTAAAGCAGATTGGAACTGAGCTGAAGACGACCGAAATGTGATTTTACAAAAACGTAAAATCTGGATGTCTACATTAGTTTGAGGTATGGGAAATGAAAAGGAAACATAATGAAATGAAGACTATTGTCAGCCACTTCCTGAACTGACATAAGGAAAAGTACCCTCACGTGTCGTTCAGATCTAAAATCTGACAGTGAAAGTGAGAAGTGGATTCAAGTAAAAGACAGAATAACATATTAGTGGCTGATTCTATTAGCAGATTTGTTTCAGCCTTTCCTCTAACTGTCTCTTCTTCCACCCCCCATCTTGATTTGTCCCTTTCTTTTTAAATTTGATCATTGAAGAAAGAGCATTTGGACATTTTAACTCACCGAAAGGGAGTAAAAAAATGACATAAATACTTCATAGAGCAGAATGAAGGACAGATTTTTGAGGTGCGGAAGTACAATAATGATTGAATATTGAAATAGCTAACATGCACGTAGTGAGACAGTGGAAGAGAGAGAGAGAGAGAGAGAGAGAGAGAGAGAGAGAGAGAGAGAGAGAGAGCGAGCATGCCTCTGTAATGAATCCATGGGTGACCATTGATGGTTGTAATTATCAAATGGCTGGTTTTAAAAGCTCATTGATTGATGTCATTAGCTCCATGAGTGATTACTAATTGCTGCTATAGTATGTTAACCACCACACACACAGACACACACACACACACACACGCGCGCACACACATACAAACATTCATCAAACGCAGACACATCCGTGCCGCCGCTGCGATCCTCGCGTCTGATCTGATCGTCGGCGACGGGACGAGGACGCGGCGACATGAAATGATGCGCAGGAGTGAAGAGGAGGGGGAGATGTTTATCTAGACGCGCACGCCGTTTGTTAAGATGAATATTTCTTTATCACATGATCTCCCACCATCCCTCACTTCTTGTAATCCATATCACAGGATCCATTTCGAATGGCTTAAGGTCCTTTGATCAGCTCGGTAATCACGTCCATTAGATGTCACTTTGAATTATCCCGAGCAGGAATATAAAGCATTTAACATCATTATATGCTTAACCCTGCAGCGTTTTTGTGCTGTCACCTGTCTGACAATAAGAGCAGTTAACACTGACGACTTACATTCGGATAGATTCATGTGTGATTGACAAAAATCCCTTTCTGGAAGTTTAATTTTTATTTATCTTTTATTAAAGTACAAACCGTGTTAAAACGTATGATTGTTTCTTCTGGACATACAAAATTGTAAATACCAGTTTTACCAGAAAGTATTGAATATTTACCAAATCAGGAAAGACTGTGGAGCAAAGTGACATTTAAAGCAATAAAATGTTGAATTACTATAAATATTCAAGCGATGTCAACTTAGAACTAAAGGGACATTTCTGGAAGTTGGCTTATGATGATTGACAGGATATTACAGGGGAGTAGGGTGTTCGCTTCTGTCCTTTAGGTCAAACTGACTTCATTTTTTCCGTGTTTTTTGCTTCGTGTTTTCATGAATTACCTTTTGACTCCTCACCTGCACCGTGCTGCAGTCAATCTCTACGTTTTGCTCCCCTCTTGTTCCGTCCAGTATCAGAAGTGAACGAGTCCAACAATTTAAAAATGACTTTGTGGCCAGAATGTCCTCATCAGTTACTCTCCGGTCTCTGCTTGGTGTTTGTCTCTTTTCGTGTGGTCTTTGTACAAGCAGGGGCAAACTGGGTGAAAACTGTAGTAGTAGTTTGCTTTGATGAGAGGTAAAAGTGAAGAGCGGGGGCTAATGTGTGTGTGTGTGTGTGTGTCACTTTGGGTTGTCTGTTTTTATCCATTGCACTCTTTCTTCTCAGTGTTTATGTGCGTCCTACCCTGAGTTATGACGCTTTCCGAGGCTTGTATTCTGTTGTCCAAACCTGGCTTCCACTGACCCTCTCTCTCTCTCACACACACACACACACACACACACACACATATGCAGTACGGGCATACAAACACTCAGCGGGGTACGCAGCAGGGTTCATTTCGATGTGGAACGTCTAATATCACATCCCTGCGGCAAAATGCTCGGAATTCTGCCCTCCTGGAGAATCGTCACATCTTTATGTGTGTGTGTGTGTGTCTCCTTCCATCTCTTTGTGTGTGTGTTGCTTCATCTATATGTTTGTGCGTGTCTCCATCTGTATGTGTGTGTGTGTGTGTGTGTGTGTGTGTCAGGAGGTTTTAGAAGCAGGCAGGGGCTTAGCAGAGCAAAAGAGAGCAAATCTGTCAGCTCTCCCTGGGCAGACAACCCTTCTGACCCTCATTCAAAGACATATTGATTCTCCTCTACACCCAACAGGGGAGGGTGTGTGTGTGTGTGTGTGTGTGTGTGTGTGCGTGCGTGCAAGGGTGTGTGTGTGTGTGTATGCGCGAGTGCACGAGTGCTTAACACAGTCTGATCTTTCCCTCCTCGCTTCCTTTCTAAGCGCAGAGCCCTTGTTCCTGCAGCGTTGTTGAATAAAGTTAAAACATTTTTGATTGTGTGATCAATGAAACAGTTTTTCATACTTTCTCAGCGGCTCCACATAGATAGAGATTAGTTCAAAAAGTGAAAGCCGCGGATCTTAAAACACAGCCTGACCCAGTTTGCCGTTCTTTTGGGGGCGGGGGGAGGAGGGGGGTGTTATCTGTCTTGCTCTGTTTCCTGTCTGTTACATACTCAGTTTTGGTTCTGGAAGACAAAAAAAAATTAAAGCCAGTGGGCGAGAAAACACAAACCAAGCCAGCCACAGAGACGAGCTCTCTCATCTCAGCGCTAACAACACATTAAACCTCTCTGTGCACTTGTTAGCGCTGCCTTGTTTTCCAGGAAAGAGCCTAATGACCTGCGGGACGTCACCAGTCGGGACTCGGCAGTCTGTTAGGGACCCCGTGTGTACTTTGGCGTAATTGTCAGAGCAGTGTCGTGCGACGACCGGGTCAGGACCTAAAGGCCAGCGGTGGGAAGATTAAAATCAACCCCCCAAATCATAGCGAAGACGGTGTTAACTAAAGCTTCTTGCTGTGGGTAGCCAGAGACTGTGAAGTAACCACAGGGTAACAGTTCACAACGGAAACCAAGTACAACAGATTCAATGTGATCTCACTTTTGTTTTTCAAAGGGGAGTGAGCTCTAATAGCAAATTTATAGGGAGCTAATACACTTACACACGAACATAAACCCTTTTTGTTTGTTTGACGCTTGGTGAACATGTTCATCACATCAAGAAGATATGGAACAAAATTAGCATTCATTGCAAGTCGTGCCTCTATTTACCTCGCACATTTTTAAGCCACAATATTCACTCTCCTTTTATGTTTGTTTTCGTCTTCTATATATATTGTAAATATATAAAAAATGTATGTATTGAGCTCATTAGCTGCTTAATGCTGCGCTATGTTGACAAGCTAGTCGCTAACTCTGTTAGTCTGCTGTTTGATGCTGGGCAGGCAGTGTGCTGTGGGTTTATAAAGGCTTTTTCACTGAAAACAACTACTAAAAAAACAAAGCTGAGGCCTGGAAAACTAAAAAAAGTAGCTAAATGATGCAAAAAAAAAAGCCCAGTTGAGCTGTGAGAAGCTGCTGGGGTTGATAATTCTTCGGTACAAGCAACACCTGTCACATCACAATGATGCAGATAAAAAAAATATTGATCAGCGCAGCTTTAAACAATCCAACCAAGACGTAAAAAGCAGGATTCAACCCGTGCAGAAAAAAGAACAGCATTGACTTTGCATCAATGTCAGGGAGACTCGCTGCATGCATGTGTGTTCGTACGCGCGCTAACCGCCGGGTCACATGTCTCGCGACCTGGCACGGAAGCACAGCACGAGGTCTCTGGTAATAGCCGGTCGCCGGGGGCAACCGGTCACGGGCAGTTAATGTGTGTGTGTGTCTGAGGGAGAGAGTGCGGGTCGGGAGTTAAAGTCTCCTACATGATGGGGTTGTTGTCCGCGGGGCCGCGGCGTAATGTCGACGGCATGCTGACCCCGCTCCCGCCGGCGCACACGCGGACGCGGCCAGCGGTATAAGCTGAAAAGTGCCGGCTGCGGTAATGAAAGGCAGGTGCGCCGGGAGGAGTAACAGGAAGAGAAAACGAGAGAGGACAAAAAGAACATGTGAAAGTCAAAGCAGGTGGAGAAAGATGAGATCGGCCGACGGACCTCAGCGAACGATCACGTTTGATGTGTGTGCGAGTGGGAGACCTATTCGACCGGCTTCGCACCGAGACGGATGTAAAACCGGAAGACGGGCAGAAAATGTGTGTGTGTGCGTGTGTTCTGTGTCGTTAATGCGTTGTAGCACCTGAGGGCCCCTTAACCACCCCTGTCCTGCCGCCACTGCATTCCTGATACCCCGTCAATACACACATTACACACTGAGGCGGCTGATGTCCGGCGTTGGGCATCCATCACCTCCTTTCACACTAACACACACACACGCACACACATCAATAAGTGGTCAGAATGCTAATTGTGGCATTTTGACCAGAGGGTTGACAAATTAACCAAAGGACATGTTTAAATATTCAGAGTACTGTAGCTTTAAAGCTGCGTGACTCCCGCAGATCGCTCTTCACTTTTATTGCCTAAACCGAGCGTCGTAATAGCCGGAGGCCTCGCTTAAATGGCGCACGACCGCCAACGCCGTGCACAACATGCGTAATGATGTGAGGTGTAATGCGAAATTCGGGGCCATGGCGTAGAAACCTCAACCAGATGGCACTGTGGGACGTCGATCACGCTGATTTGATTCGGCAGTTCAAAGCTAAAGCTACGGACCGAGAACTGATCCGTTATATCACATGAATGGCGCGTTATGGGAATAATTTTCTAGCATATAGAATAAAACTACCAAAGAGGCACGATACCGTCTACATCACCCCTGAATCTAACGTTGAATGAAGCAGTTCTGCGAGGCGCAGGCTCCCCTCGCAGTTTGCCGGCGACACGATGTGAGGAGTTTGAATTTATGCACGTTCAGATCATAAAGACACAATATACACACCTTCGCCTGTATCTGTTTCCCTCTATCTCCTTGTTCCTTTGTCACTGTCTCCTCTGTCTCTGTCTCTCACACACACACACACACACACACACACTCACACACACACACAGTGCGGGCCACAGATGGCATGGTGGTGTCAGGGCGAGAGGGGTTTGTTAGGATCAAAGAGCTCCAGTGTGTGGCCCCTCCACCCTTCACTTGCTTTCTTCTTCTCTTTCTGTTTGTCATTTTATTCCTCCCCTTCCTCTGCTTTCAATCTCGCTTCCTACCCCCCCACCCCCGCCTCCCGCCCTCCGTTCCTCTCTTTCTCTCTCTCTCGCTTCGTCTCTCTTCATTTTTTCCCCTAATCTGTCCATCAGAAGTGTTGATAAATTATTCATGCCTCTGTCTGTCCCCGAAGCCTTGTCACCTCTCCTCCACTCGCCCAGCTCCTCCGCTTCCTCTCTCCTCTGTCGCCCTCATCCCTTCCTCTCCCTCTCCGGCCTCCTCCTCCTCCTCCTCTCATCTCCTCTTCCCTCCGCTCCACCTCCTCCTCCTCCTCCATCCCTTCCTCTCCAGTCTTGCAGAAAGCTCGACCACACACGAGCATCAAAAACCAAAAACGGAACGAGTTAATAAAAAAAGATTTTTAATGAGTCCGGCAACTTTAAGCAATCGTTTAATGGCTGGGTTTTTAAACTGCTGCGACCCGATCTTGTTAGCATTCCTCAAGATTCCTCCGAATATTCTTCGAGCTGCGAGCCGAGAGATGAGGGAAGGCTTCTTTAAAAATTGATCCGAGGTTGAAACATTTTGTTTCGCGCGCATGGCGGGATTGATTGAAGCTGCTTTCACGACAGCCGGTTACATTGTTATGGCACTTTTTACGGCTCTTCCCTTTACTCCTGCAGGATTCTGTACAATCATCACGACGCACGCTTATGTACAACCCATCAATTAGACCCGGGGAGCAAAAGAAAGAGAGATAAATGGGTATAAGAGAATTGAAACGCATTAAAGACCTCCTCCAGTATCTCTCTTCCTCTCCTTCCTCGACGCCCCCCTCCTGCATTCCGTATCCCGCCGGATGGAGTGCGCGGCACAAAGGAGTGAAAAGAGAAAAGAGGTGGCGTGAGGAAAAGACAGAGAAAGATGCAATCGGAGGAGTAATCTCGTGGCTAATCCAACATTCTCTCCCCAAACAATTAAAGACTGGTTTATGTCTGCTCACTTCCAAACGCAGGCACGCGCTCAAACGCAGTTTTCAGAGAGATAAAGTTTGCGGCGGAAAGCTATTAATCATAGGAAATCCAGATGAATACAAAGTTAGGGAGTCTAGTGATTAGTGATAAATTGCCTTGTATTTCCCCTTAGGTGGTGTGTGTTTGTGTGTGTGTGTGTGTGTGGTGAGGATCGTATCTTAGGTGTCAGTATGCGTGTGTGTGTAAAGCACTAGGGCTGAACCCTCGGGTTATTAGAATGCGGCTACGCGTTTGTGTGTGTGTGTGTGTGTGTAGGCATGTGTGTGTGTACGTGTCACATATGGTTTCTCTCTCAAAAGATGGGCCTGTCTCAACCACTCTCATCCCCCTGTTACCGCGACGATTAATACATTTTAAAAAAAAATGTCCCCTCCACTTTCCCCCCCGGTGCTGGACACACACACACACACACACACACACACACACACACACAAACACAAACACTGTTCACTATTCAGCGGAGGTTACTGCTACATCAGCAGCACACACAGCGCTGCCTTTAGAGGCTGATCAATCTGCACCGCCGCTCGCGCTGATGAATTACAGAAGTCGGGACGGAAAGAGAGAGAGGGAGAAACGGAGGAGGGAGAGTGGGAGGATGAAGAGATGGAGGAAGATGGGAGAAGACAAAGATGTGTGAAGGAGAGGAAAGGCTAGCCGGACAGAAATTAAGGGGAGCGAGGGAAAGCATGAGCGCAGATGGGACGATGATGATGAGTCTCTGAAAAAGAAGAAGAAAGGTTAACTAAGGATAAAACGGACAGCACAGCCGAGGCTACCAAAAGACATGAAATGAAAAGAGGAAGTGAAGAGGGAATGGTCAGGATCCCTGCAGTCCAAATGAGATAAAATACTTGGACAGTTGGGGAAAGTGTGGGGAAAGCCCATCACATGGATCTCTCGTTTAGCCGTAGTCGGTCCAGGTTCAAGGACAGAGCCGTGATATACACAAGCCAAGCGCTTGAGACTCGTCCCTGGAAGCGGGGACGCATGGATAATATTGACTTTAGCTGTTACATTTTGACAGACGGGAGGACTTTATGGCCGAGGCACGGCAGACACATGTTAGGCTTGAATAGACGTCTTTGTTTGGCAGGAGGGAAATTGTTTTTACGGAATGGAGATTTTCTGACATCGCGTTGTTTTAAAGAGCTGTCACAAGGGTTTCCAGACTGATAATGCGTGCAGTGTTTTCCGCCGAGGAGCGGGGTCACGTGAGCAGTGTTTTATCACAATAGGTTGTTCTGATGCTCATTTGGTCGTACAGACTTGATACCCTCACAGGGAACTCCATTTAAAAAAGACCTGTTTTTACTTGTCTGGGTTTATATGGAATATTAGAGGCAGGTTTCGTGACGTCTGAAACTGAGAATGAGATAGCATTTGAAGTTCTAATGGCCCTGTCACATCTGTATTTAAAATAGTGACATTTTGCAGTGATGTGAATTCACTTCAAGCTTGGATTAGCTTGTAGGGGCAAAATAAATCTGTACCAATCCTTAGCCTGGAGCTGAATTTTTTTTACCTTGACCCATGAAATCACAGAATGGGAGAGCCAGAGGACCCGATGGAGGATGCTATTGTAGCTTATTAGCTGTTATAGTGTTATTATTGTCATTTAAGTTTCAGTTAAGTTTTAGTTCAGTGCTTTTTAGATTGTTACGAGACAGAAGTTGATGGTACAGATAAGTCTTTTTGAATAAACTGTCCGAACCTATGATTCGGTTAG
The DNA here is from genome assembly GCA_039737535.1 of Lagodon rhomboides. Taxonomy (NCBI): domain Eukaryota; kingdom Metazoa; phylum Chordata; class Actinopteri; order Spariformes; family Sparidae; genus Lagodon; species Lagodon rhomboides. The sequence goes on from CM077797.1 coordinate 6,295,785, forward strand.
TGATTGGGCTTCTTTCCCTCTTTAATAAAACTCTTTATTGAACAGAATCATGTACAATCATCAGACAGAGTGAGAGGAAATAGCAAGGCCCAGTACAGAGAAAATACAAAATTAGCTTGAATAGATCATTGTGAGCATGTTCGTGGCTTGCAACAGCTGTTCACTAACTAGCGCTGCAAATAGAAACCAAATATTTCGAGTGTTTGTGAACTTTGCTGTGTCTCTTAGAACTATATTTCCGCCACAAAACATGGTCCTGATCCAAATTATATCATTTCATAATACTTCAATTAATAAAACTAATGACAAGATTATGATTCTGAATTGACACAAAATATATCTCGCCATAGTTTCAGCCTTTATCATACAAACGGCTTCTCAAAGCATTATCGGACCCACGCTGAAGCGTCCTTTCCTACGGAACGCGGACGATTCACCTGTTAAAAGGGTTCTAATCTTAGAAATAAAAAAATGCTGACTTGGGTTAAACCTGCAGATAAACCACCCTTTCCATCCCTCTGCGCGACATTATCTCCCGCTGATTGTCTGCCTGCCCTATCCCCACTTGTATCAAGTTTTTTCTTTGTCCACCCATCTCATTTCATTCTCTCAGATATCTCCCCCCCACCCCCTCACCCCCTCCAATGAAAACATGATTAAACTTTAGAGTAGGTGGCTTTACCCTCCGTTACGTCTCAGACAATATGTGAAATATATCTTTTTCACTCCTTCCTCCTCTCTCCCCTTATCCTTGGCGGTGATAAATCCATAGCTATCTATGACAGCTTTGTTGCCGCGGGGAGGTCCCTCCTGCCTTGTTTGGCTGTGATTCCGGCCGACAGCTTTAGGAGCGTGTCTTTATTTAAGAGCTGCTGTAATTACACAGGCTTTAGCATATGTAGACGGCCAGATATGATTCAAGCCGCCGCGACGGGGAGAGGGGGAGAGAGGAGAGGGAGCTCAACGGGTGAACGAGAAGGGAGATAAAACACAATGGCGGGAAGCGCAAGAGGGAGAGAGAAAGGGAGGAGATGGAGAGAAGGAGGGGAGGAAAGAGACAGAGAGGGAGAGATATGGCGAGCGGGGCAGACTGATAGAGCAATTGAGAGACGAGGAGAGGGCAGCCGGGAGGGGGGGGGAGAGGAAGAGATATGGTTTGGCAAATAAAAGAGGAGCGCGGCGCTGCTGCAAACTGTTCGCCTTATGATGCCTCATTAGGGCTTAGGGCTGCAGATAGTGCCTGTTAGAGAGATCTATGGCCTCGGCGCTGGGAGAGAGACAGAAGGGGGAGAGGGAGAGGGAGAGAGATGCAGATAAAGAAACAACGGGGAGAGTGAGAAGCAAAGATCAGAGCTGCTGCCGTGTGTGTAACAATTTCCTTTAACAAAATATATGATTATGCGCGTCGGCTGTGTTATTAATCTCGTGAGCCGTAATGGATGGAAAGGTGGCTAATAAAACTTTGGGGAGCTGGGATTTCAGCGGAGGGAGACCGACAGACCCTGTTTTTGATCAATTAAAAAAAAAAACTTAGAAGTTCTTTCTTCGCCACAATTTACAACATTTCGAAGACGAGAGCTGACTTTGTTGAGCGTTTTTTTTAGTCATCTTTATTTTAACAATGTAATGCAATGAATCCACCCTGCCCACAGTTTGTTTGAGCGTGACGTTAAGCGAACGCACAACTCGCTCCTCGTCCTCTCTCGTTGCCCCCGGCGATGGATAAATATTGAACAGAACTGGAGGACTTATCGTTATTAAGACATTCTTATGTGACCAGTCATTTTTGTGACAAATCACTCCTTCCGCCCATCTGCCGGTGCCAGAGAGCTCTTGTTGACACTGGAGGAATCCTCCCCGCCTTGTGCCATAAAGCACTCGCTTGTGCTGGAAGGCGACACGGTACGTTTCCTGCAGCTTGGCGGACGCCGACACCACAGTCTCAGCATTTGACGATCCGAGGAAGAGATTCGACGATCGTCGGTCTTTATCCAGAAAGTTACAATTTCTTACTTTGGGTTATAATTTGATATGATACCACCGACCCTAGTTGGGTTCAGGTTCGGGACAGTTCCCTATCTTTTTAAGTTCTTTTTTTCTGTTTGGCTGGATGACATTACAAAAGCTGATCCAAGTCAAAATAAAGACGTCGTTGGATGACGCTACATTCTTCGTCATTGTCCTCGGCCATGGGCATCGAGGCAGCGGCCTCGAGTGTGAACGAGGAGGCTGCGTTTCTCGGACGCAGCCTTAACGGCGGCCTGAACACGGCCCGATCTGACACGGCGACAATGAAGAACAAAAGTGCTAAATGGAGAACAAAGGCGAGTGAGAGAGGGAGCGGAGCAGATAAGGAATCAGACCCCGTCCAGGCGACGCTGACAAGAGCGGAGAGAAAAGACCACAGACCAATAAAATAAATGTCTCCTTTTCTTCGGCGTTTGTAAGAAAGATAGCAGACGGTATATCACCGGGCTCCACAAGCGCTAATTAGGAGCCCGGTTTTAACAAGCAGACAAGACACGGCGAGGCAGGAGAGAGACGGAGGGAGGGAGAGGGAAGAGACGGGCGGAGGGCTGAAGGCGGACCGTTAATCCACCGTCCATTGTCAGCCGCTACGGGGGGAACGGTGTTGTGCGTTTCGCCATGGGAGACGACCGTAAATCTGCGACGCAACCTTTACACGCCGCGCCTCACAATGCGCGCAGATGCAGCGGTACATGATACCGGCTGACACGAGCGTAGCCACCCAGTGACGGATCGCTTTCATCAGAGAGGCCACACAAATCAACTGCCTACCACTCTCTCTCACACACACACACACACACAAACACAAACACACACACACACAGGGAGGGAAGTATAATCAGTAGGCATTTTGCTGCAGTTATCCAAAGTAGTAAATCAGAACCTGTTGTTTCTGCCATGAAAGGCGAGCGCTTATCTGCTAGCTACAGGTGTGTGTGTGTGTGTGTGTGTGTGTGTGTGTGTGTGTAGGGTCTGATGCTTATCTTTATCTTGTAGCCACAGAGGGGCCTTTTGTGGTCTGCTGCTGATTAGCTGTCTGTACACATGCCCGATCGTAAATCTACCTATGTGAAGCAATATTAGCGGTAATGAGGCGTAAGGAAAGTGTGTGAGCGTGTGTGTGTGTGTGTGTGTGTATTTGTTTGTGTTTGTGTGTTCACTAATAATTCCAGTGTAATTTCCATAGGGGGTCTGGTGCAGGTTTTCTGCGGAATTTATTAGGTTGATTCACAAGAGCTGGATACCTGCTGCCTTAGAGGGCCTCAGAGACTACTATGTTACACACACACACACACACACACACACAGCACAGGCATTCTTGCATACTGCCAACACACGCATGAACATATGCATTACGCACAGCCGTGGTCCTCGCCCCTACTGCTGTCTCGCCCTTCCCTAATCATAGCATAAACCCGGAAACGACGGCGTGCGTGTACACCTGCCCGTACATGAATACACAAATCACGCCCCCCCCGCTGCCTCTCCCTGGCCTAAATATGCACGTTGTTCATTCTAACCACCGTCATTTCCCTAACTGCCACTTACGTCACACCCGGAGGATCCCCCTCCAGCTGCTGATCACAGTCATGATGGGCTGTTAGGTGCGCAGGACGCCGGGCAGAAGCCGAAGGTTCAAGGAGACAACCGCTCGCACCTCGGACTGTATTAAGACCGCCTCGTGTGTTCTTTGAAGGAAAGCTCGTGCTCAGTCTATTAGCTGGATATTTGCCGTCATGTAAAATGTCCAAAAATGAATGTGTACTTTTTTATTTGATAGGAATAAATCACATTTCACATTTTGGTTCTGTCAGTTTTAACACAATCGCAAGAATAAATGTCGACAATGTTCATTTCTGCAATCTACAGATACATTCACATTTCCTTCGGTTCCAACTATAGAATTCTTTATGGTCAAGTTTTATTTTTTATGCTGTGGCAGTGCTGTGCTCATGGTCTGGTTAGGTTTAGGCACATAAACCACTTAGGGTTAGGTTTAGGAAAAGATCATGTTTTAATTAACCTGGTTCGGCTACAAACACGGTCAGAAATTGTCCCGGCGTCTCATGAAAAGTATTTCGTTTCGTTGCCACTAACGCAGCTAGAAAATGTCACAACATCTCATGGTTTCATGCTCACAAATGTTAAAAGTGCAGTCCTGGAACAGTAGCCCCCTGCTTGGCAGCTGTCTCGGTCGAATCTCAACGCGATCCGTGGTTTGCAGAAACGTGCAACGCCGACATTTTTATTCTGACTGTCCATTTTTAACTGAAAAGAAAACATTAGTTCGGCTTTAAGTTTTGATCCTGATCTAGAGGAGTGTAATCTGCCATTGCAAATCCACTTGTGCAAACAGGCTGAATCTCAATCAGTGGGGTGGAGACATTCCTCTCAGCTGCAGTGAAGATCTCCGGTGCTGGACGCTTCCAACGGTTGAAAAGTGACCACAGTGCGTTCGCGCTAACAGGGGTTTAACTTGGTGCGAGATGTTTCGCCTCCCTCTCGTTGTTCTTCTTAATGGGACCTATCGACTGCTCGCGCAATCAGAGTTCATCACTACGTATGTACAGTAGATTAGAGACGAGCACAGCAGCCTCCACCTCACACTCTCTTCACATCTATTTATCTTTTCTTTCTCCGTTTCTGTTTTCCCCCCTTTTTTCAGCTCGCAATTTGCAATCCAATCGAAAGGATGCCTCGCCGGCGTGACTGCGGAAGAATTAACAGTGTTGACAAAGCGGTTTACAATACGTAAAGATCACAACAATACAAAGAAATGATTAAGGTATAACGCAATCATTTATGCCGCCTTTGTTTCTCTTTGCGTATCTTCCTCCTCTCTCTCCGCCTAACAGCAGGTAAACAGTCTTGTAGCTTGTAGTGGTTATGTGATTCAGTAGCGCGGCGCGTTTCCGAATGGTAATTTGCAGAAATGAAAACTTAATCAAGCATGCTGCAGAAGTGGCCCTGAATAATTTAACAGCGAGGGGGAGGATGAGCGAGCGAGGGGGGGGAGAAGGAGGGCGTCAGCAGGGAGAGGAGAGGAGAGGAAGGTGATGAGGAGAGGATCTTCCTCCCTCCTCCGCTCTCTCCATCCTTCTACTTCTACTTCGATCTGATCTCTTTCTGCTTTTCTTTATTTCTTCCTTGTTTTATCTCCTGTGTCTTGGTATCTTTCAGTTTTCCTTCCTCTTTGTTACTTCCCACCATCCTTCATACTTCTTTTCCTTTTTTATTTCTCTTTATCCTCCTTCTCGTTTTTTTCCCTTCTTTTATGAGTTCTTTGTCGCTATTTAACTCATTTCTCCTTTTCTCCTTTTTTCAGCCCTTCATTCTCACCGTTTACCTCTGTTTTCATTCTCTCTCTCTCCCATCCTTCCGCCCTTCTTGCCACTCTTCTCTCTTCCATCTCTCCTCCTCCTGTCTTTCTTCCGCACGTCACACGTTTTGTGACGTACCCGTCCGGACAGTGTATAAGCGGAAACAAATCTTACGTTGGAGGACTTTATCTCTGTCAAACGCCTTCTGAGAGGATAATTAATTACTTAGCCCCAGTTAAACTTTTAATATCTTCCTTCTCCCTCTCTATCTTTGATTAATTTCTCATCCTGGGAAAGAAAGACTTTCATTAATACGAAAGCCATTAGTCTTCCAGCAGGAAGAAAGCCCATATTTGGTTGTTACAGATGAATCCCTAACCCCCTAAATGATTAGAGAGCCACAGAATAAACATTTTTCTTCTTTCTGCCCCGACTGGGAAGCTTGTCTCTTACAAGTGCCAGGACATGATCCCGCTGAACGCTTTTATGTTCCAGATCTTTTTCTCCTCGCGTGTGTCGAACAGTCCCCATAGGCAGCCATTCATATCTATTTTAATTATAAGTATGTATTACAATGATTGAGCTTGACCTGTAATGTCACAGTGAGCATTTCAAGTTTGTTTCAGTGCTTTTTTATATTAAAAAGATGGTTGAAATTAGATTTTATTTTGGCTGATTTGTAAATAGAATGACTTGCATATTCATCAATTATGTAGGGAGAATCTATTACTATGTGAAGAAGAGTATTTTCAGATTTCTAAAAATTATTTCTAAATTCATGAAAACAATTTAAATTCAAAAACAGAGAAATTGAAATTGTCATTTTCTGTCAAATTCAATGTGCTTAAAGAGACTTTGGATCCTCTTTTTTTTTCTTCTTCATTTTTTTTAAACACAAAGCTTGTCAGTTTTGCTGTATTCATTCTAACCTGCTATGAAGCATCTCAGTAATAATGTTTCAGTGTAAAAACGCCTATCAATTGACATTTTAATAATAGAGTCGGATGAATCTGCCGCAAAGAAAACATTTTAAAATGCAAAATACAAACACTACATGATGTGTAGCTGCTCTCTCTCTCTCCCTCCATCCCACCCTCTCTCTCTCTCTCTCTCTCTCTCTCTCTCTCTCTCTCTCTCTCTCTCTCTCTCTCTCTCTGTCTGGCCAAACTCTATACTTTGGCAGATTGGAGTGAGAATGAACTGCAGCCCCAGACGCTAGTTTGTGAAAGCTCTACGTTCCTCTTCTCTAATGGAAATTAAGGGCCATGTATATGTGTGTGTGCGTGTTTGTGTTTATGTGTGTGTCTCTGCGTGTGTGTGTGTGTGTGTGTGTGTGAGACGTGCCATGCTTTTGTGACAAGGCCTCGCAGGACTCAGATTTTATTAAGTACCCTTTAGAGAAAGAGGGAGAAACAAAACACGAGAAAAGTCTTTCTCTCTCACACACACACACACACACACGCACACACACACACACACACCAAGACCAGACTCAGAATTTTATTAAGTACCCTTTAGAAAGAGTGAGAGTGAGACAAGAGGGGAAAAGTCACCGGCAGCATGGTAATCAGGCCCGCTAACCGAGACACCAAGAAAAGAGGAGAGTTTGTTAAAGGAGAAAAGACGGACAGAGAGAGGGGAGGAGGAGGAGGAGGAGGGGAGGGGGAGGAGGGGGGCGCTTTCAGAACACTTTCCTTTTTTTTTTTTTTTGTAAAACCGGAGAAGGAATAAAGGGGAGTTAAGGAAACTTTACATGCAAGCAAAACGCTGTTTTTCTTTGAGAAAAGAAAAAAAGAAAACAGGTCAGCGTCAGAAACAACTGATACATCGACTTTTTCTCTCTGAATATTCATGCTCCTTCTTTTATCTCTCGACATAATGTTTAAACGAACCAGATCAGAAAAAAAAAACACATTTCAGACATCGTGTTTCAATGAATCATTTCATAATATGGGAGGTTTTTTTCTCTACATTCTCTCTGAGAGGCCTTTTGTCTCATTGCAACATTCAGTGTGCTCGCTGTTAATTTAAGACATTCTTTAAATGCAGTCTTAGCTTGTATGTCATTTTTGAATCACTCCATAAGTGAGTGAAGCGCTCAAGCTTCTCTGTGTATTTGGCAAAAGCATTTTTTCACCTTAAAATGTGTCGTAATGACATTTTCTCGTATTTCTTTCTACGTGCCGAGGCTCTCGTGTGTGAGAGGTTAGACAAGAACAACATTTTTCAGACTCTATCTGTAGATAAAATGACTATAGTGAGAGTATGAACGACACACTGACAGATGAAGAGAGCTGTAACGCACACGGTCACACATACGAGACGGACGTGAAGTGGCGTGGAGAGCAGGAGGAGGAGAAAGGAGGACGTGGAGCGACGGGAGATATCAGGAGGAGGAGCCGGGTGATACCTTGCATGACTGCGCTTTCCCTGGAGGAGTCCTGCCACACACACACACACACACACACACATTGAGCGACGGCTGGTGTGCGGGTGGCTGTCTTGTTGGCAAGGGTTTCTGATTTCACGGCCTACTGGGTGGTGGCATTCAGCCTCCATCAGGCACCCCCTCTTTCAGCCTTTCACACCCCCCCATACACACACACACACACACACACACACACTGACCCATCCCCTCCGTTCTGTCCACCCAGCAGCTCCCAGTTTCTTCCGTATCTCTATTTTTCTCACCTCCGCTTCGACGATCTGAAAAACATTTTAGACACAAAATATGTCTTTTGTATTTAAGTTAGCAAATGTTGTGAGGAACTATGTTGACACATGAAGCAGTGTGTGTGTGTGTGTGTGTGTGTGTGTGTGTGTGTGTGTGTGTGTGTGTGTGTGTGAGTGAAACCCTGCATGTCACACACACTTTCTTCCTCTGTGCTTCCACTCCACATTAAAACAAAGCTATTCTCTTTATCTGGGAAAAATGAAAAAGTGACGGAAAATAAATCTGCTTCTGTTTCTCATTTTAGTCCAAATAATCCAGTTTGGTTCCGACAGTTTAGCAAGGCACTAACTCTGCAGTGTCGGGGGTCCAATTCCCTGCACACAAGTTACTAAATGACCTCTGGTTTGGAGAGGGAAAGCTGATAACGCTGACAAGCTTTTTCTTTCTGTGAATGGCCGGGACAGACCCCCTGCTTTCCCAACACACACACACACACACACACACACACACACACACACACACACACTCCCGCACATAAACCAAATGACAAGTAGCTCATCAAGAAAAATGGTCGACTGCAAATTTGCATTTTGAGTGAGTGCGTCCCCTAAAGTCGAGGCAGATGATGCACGCTCAATCTGGACAAATGATAATTGATAGAGAGAGGGACGGAGCGAGACAGAGGGAGAGAGAGGGTGGGAGGTCCTGTCAGCTCGGACCGAGGGCCCCGGAGGTCAAGACACAAGAGGTCTCAGAGACACGCACACACACACACACTGCACTGCACTTTCTTTCTCAGCCATTCAGGCTTTGTTATGTGAGAGAATTTAGTGCTCAGCAAACCAGCTCCAGTCAGTGAGAGAGCCTTCGCTTCTTATTTGACTTCATGAAGCTCTCGCTCTGTGTCTTCCTCTCTCGGGAAATCCTTTGGAGTCCGGCGGAAGGCCTTTGATGAGTCGGGGTCACGATAAAATGATTTAAAGCTTTCCTTCTTTAGGATTCTTCCTGTGATTAGATTTACTTTGTTATTATGAACAAGTGAAAAGGTTTTGTGCTAATGTACTCTTATTTCCCTTATAATTGAAATTTTTACTTACTGTCCCACAAAAAGATCGAAAATAGCAATAATTGTTGCTACAAAAGAACTTCCTTCCCACACAGACCCTGCATGTCTTGTTCCTCCGTTCCATGGAGCTTCACTGTGGTCCCAAAACTATTAAAAACACATCAGTGAAACACACAGATGCACGATTTGACATATTCCTTCATCATTATATGAGCGTGGACATTGTATTTATTTTGAATCATTCCCATATTCATTGTCCTGGAGGTGTAAACACCTAGCTTTTATTAATACGCAAATTAAAATAGTCCCCAACAAATTCGTTGAAACAATATATTTGTGGCCTGTTTTTAAAGATTCACATCCTGCTTGTGCGCCAGGTGCCTGAGACGGACAAAGATCTTGTTGGGTTTTTGTCTTTTAATGGATTTTTCTGACAAGGGGAAAAATATATAATAACCACCCAAAGACCCATTTTTCAAATTGCTAAATCGTGTGTATTTAAAATATTTGCAGTCGTGTTGCAAAATCAATATTTGCAAACGCTCACTTAAAACCCACATGCGTTCATTGACATTGCTACGATATTACTAAATGTCTGAAGTGTGTGTGTCCGGTGCTCAATGTGACTCCACAGTGAATCATGACGCAGTCAGATTCTAACACTCCTGTAGCATCTTCTTTCTGCAGTATCTATCTTTCTAAAATGTTATTACGTTCTTCCGGGGATAATTGATTTCTTTAAGAGTAAGTTCCCATTGAGACTACTCGTGTATATGTGTGAGAGAGAATGTATTAGGAGCAGACACCCGATCCATCCTCCTCTACCTCTCCTCGCTTAGTTTTACGGAAACACTAAATGAAGCCCCGCGTCCTTTAGATGATCCTCCTTTGATTTAACGCCGGGCCGCAACCAGGGGAACCTGTTGAGAAATCGCACCTCCCGGATTTGGTTTTGGACAATAAAACACTGTCCAAACGTAATTAAAAAAAAGGCCGCGCGGTCCTTTTCCACAAGCCGTTAACCTCTCGTGATACTTTTTAGGAATTACGCCATAAAAGCCGGAGTTTTTAATGGGCACAAATCAAATATGGGCCCGCGTTAATTTAATTAAGGCTTGCCACCGAAACGTCCGGCCTCGGTCCAAATATTTGAGGAGAGCAATACTTTTCTCCCTTCCTCCAAGTTGATTAAAATATGTGATATTTCACATTAGTTTAGTTTTTATGGGCAGTGAGGTAATTCATTGTCAGTAAATGGCTTGTCAGAGTGCTCTGTGAGTGATGTAATGCTATGAAGTCTATCGTTTGAATTGCCCCTACGCCTATTAGAGAAAATCGACTTCTGGGCCCATTATTTGATTATCTTGCAGGAAGTTTGGAGGAGGCCATTGGCATCATGTTATGGGAAGGGATCACATTTTTCAGTTTTACAAATGGGCCGAGAGGATAATACCGCTTCTGTGCTTTTAAACGTCCGACTGAAAAGACCGCAAAGCCTCAGGAATAACATATTTTTTAGCCGACGCACCGCTATTAACAGTTATATATCAGTATTATTTGTGCCGCTGCTCCTCTTGAATGGAATAAAATGAACAATTTAGAAAATATATTTAAATAATCAAGCTATCACTTTTGCCGTCTGCTCATACAACATGCAAACACGTCCCTTCCACCTCATTTGTACCCTTTAATTAAAATGTGTCAGGTTCCCATTGGCCGTAAAGGCACTTGAACACGTTCCTCAGGTCCCGTATCAAGGTAGGACCCTAATACCTGGGCCTAATTAACACGCATTTAAAAATACTCGTGATGCAAATTACCGTTAACATCAGAACAGGGGTGCAGGGGGTAGGACGGGGAGGTGGGGGGCAAGACAAGATAATTCGACTAATGCATATTTATCTCATGCTAATTGGCGTGCACGGCTAAAGAAAAGCGCGCACTTAATTAATTGACATGGAGGGGGGCGGAAATGAATTGGAGGCACTCAATCTGGAGAGAGGGAGACAACAACGGGGGCGGGGGAGGGGGGGGGAGGCAGAGACGCAGCGAGAGGCAGAGATGAAAACAAGTTTAATCGTTCCGAGGAGTTTCTTTTCATTTTTAAAAAAAAATATAATAAATGACTCCTTATGGAAACGCCCTCATCATCTGTCTGCTCTATTAAGGAGTCATCGAAATATTCACGAGGTACCTTGTGAAAACATTTGTAAATCTAACAGGAAGTCTCAAAACGAAACAGAATCACAAAATAAATGATGATTAGCGATCATCAATACACTGATTTTGTCGCAATATTCTCATTAGACAACTACTGACAACAATTAATATACGATAAGGCAAACATAATGTCGATAGTAAGGACCATCAACACAGTACACATGCCTTAAGGAATGTCACAGAAATATATCTATGCCATAAAAGACAAAACGGACAAACAAAGGGATTTTGTATTGAAGATAACTCACATATTGTTCACATCTTTGATTTTATACGAAAAAATCTGTACATTTGGCAGCAAAGCAGTGGCTGAAAATAATTTTAGGCTAATTTGGCATTAAAAGCATTGAGTGTGTATTCTCCTAACAAGTGGGACATGGTGGATTTCCTAAACTGGCCCTTAATGTCCGTCCCAGTTAGTCACTCTGTGTGTCCCTAATGCCAGATTTCAGAGTGGTTTTGTTAACAAAATAGCTGTGTCTGTCCAGCTCGCCCCGTGTAATTTGGTTTGTGTAGATGGCCCTGTGTTACAGGGGCCCTCACACACACACACACACACACACACACACAAACTCCAGGCGTGCGCGCACACACACACACACACCCTGCATTCATTTGTTTACGGTGTTTCCCCTTTTTAAAGAAAGTGATAGGACGCAGAAGCAGGACCTTTTCACGCCTGCCTCCCTCTCCTCCTCCTCCCTCCCTCCCTCCCTCCCCTCTCTGCTCCGCCCGCTCAGGAGGCACAAGAATTAAAACAGAAATGTTTTGAACACACACGCACACACACACACACACACACACACACTCATCCATTTCAAGCCACAGATGGTCTTTTGAATGGAGCGGGGGTTCCCTTGTTGTGTGTGTGTGTGTGTGTGTGAATGTGGGAGTTTACCCTCGCTTTTAGCCTCCTCCTCTCCACCTCCACCTCCTCCTCCTCCTCCTCCTCCTCCTCCTCCTCTGTGTCCAGGCAGCCGTTTTGCTCCGTCGTTTCTTTCTCCCCTTTGTGCTTCCCCAACTTTTTCTTTTTTTTTGGAAACGTCTTTTGTGTCAAACCCCACGGCCACTGACCGACTCTGCCTTCTGCTCATCTCCCCCCTATTTTCACCTCTCCCATCCTACACAAGTGTGTGTACGTGTGTGTGTTTCAGAGATAGAAACCGTTACAGATGCAAACACGGAGCTAAGTGAAGTCGTCCTGTAAAGATGGAACACAAAGTTCCTTAAATCCTCTTATAGAAAACATGAGAGTCGAAGCGCTGATGTGCTATAAAGTACACAAAATAGGAATATTATGGTATATAATATAAGATGTTTCTGATGGGTAAGGTGATGAGGATCCAAATCAAACTTTTTTAGAGACATGCTGTAGACTACTTCAACAGCTGTTTATCGTTTGGTATGCCGCAAGAAAATGCCACAACATGCGAGACATAACATTTAAAGTAAGCTTAGATAATGTGCATATTTTCCGTAATATGTTGTGTGAGGGATTATCGTACAGTGGCACAATGATCTCATTGTATTTTTCATCTCGAGGCCCCGTGGAGAATCCGGCATTAAGGCGAACACATGCCCACTCCAATTAGTCAGGGTAACACTCGGATAAAGAGGGGGAAGAAGAAAAAAAATCATTGCTACTGTATGTCAAATTATAAAAATTGGCCACCTGTTTCTCACTCACGCATAGGCGCTCATTCACTCATTCATTCGGTCGCCGGCCGCCGTGCGTTTCTTGCTTACGCGAAGAGGCAGCTGTCCAAGTTGGTGGTCCCACTTATGAATTTTTACTCTTATGTAAAATGAAACCCAACCCTATTTTGGTTGTGCGTTTCCCCGGCGCGCTGTTGTTTTATAGCGTCATTTAAAGCGTCTGCATTCTTCCCTGGACATGTCGGGTAGGGTTTCATTCACTCGTGTGGCCGCGTCCTATTTTTTTCAGCCGTGCATATTTAAAGGGCCACTCGCAGCGGCTAAAAGGGAAGTAGGATGTTATTGCTTTCCCTCCGTCCGACGGACTAATTTATCTTCCCCCTTTTGCACTCTGCTCGCTCGTCCTCCCGCTCCCTCTCTCCCTAGGTGGCTCTGGTAATAAACACACTAGCTGTCTGTCTGTCTTGCCGCCTTGGCAGGTTGAGGCCTACTTAACCAGGCGAAACCGCTGCTCTTTTCTAAGTCCCTTTGAATGCCTCCCTTTGTCGGCGACACGCTACCATGTTAATGTCATGTACCGTAGAAATTGCCGCGGCTATGGCTATTAGCCGCGGCGCTAAAGTACAGAGAGCGGCGGAGGGAGAGAGAGAGCGATGGAGGCTGCCACAAAACCCCGCCGGGTTCAAATGCAGACCATAATTGCATTGCTGTGAAGAGGGTTAGCCCTCTCCCCCCCCCCCCTTCTTCTCGTTCCTTCGTATCTTTTCCTCGCCGCCCCCCCCCCCCCCCACCTCTGTCTTTCTCTCTTTCTCTCCCTTTTTGTGTGTGCGATTTGTCCCTTAAGCCGGCGTAACGTCTCGGCCGAGGCCGCAGAATGTGGAGAGCAAATTGGAGGCAGAGCGTGAACAATGGAACATGCATCGCTGCTGGGGCATTCTTCCTCTTTTACTGGGAACTGTGGGAGGGGGAGAGAGGGAGAGAAAGTCGTTTTGCAAAAGAAACTCTAGTGCCACAGACATCCAGATGTAGACAGTGAGTGTGCAATGAAGGGTCTTCATCCCGGATGCACACCAGCTACTAACAAAGCGGGATAGTTTGACTTGTACATACTTTAGGTGTGTTGTTGGATTGAAAAGGATGAGAGAGGAAAAGTACATAAAGACATGGAGGAAACTCACTGTAAGCAAAGGATTTAAAAAAGGCTGAGATAGTTAGCAGTGGTACAACCAGGGTACGTTTTTTTTGCGTTCAAAGTTAGGACATCATTATTTTTGTTTCGTTCTCAGGTTTCATTCATCCTGTTTCGCAATCGCGGATCGCCTCTTTTTGTACCCCCGGAGTGGTATTCAGCCCGAGATAAGTTATGGGCCGCAGAACTCAGATCTGTTTTTTTTTTTTTTTGTATGGACTTTACATGGACGTTTGTGTGTAAGTTTCAATTCTCTGAAGTCAGATCACAAGGAGGGGGGGAAGCAGCGCTGACAGGAGGAGATGAGAAGAAGCGAGATGACAGGGGAGAGAGTATAAATATGGAATATGTACAATGAGGACAGCTGACGAGAAGAAATGACAGCGGGGGAGCGGAGCACACGACAGAACCGAGGAGAACACACGAGCGGAATCAAAACGCGGCGAGAGGGGAAACGAGCAGGAAAGACCAGAGCAGAGCAAGACAGCAGCTTAAGACAGGACTGGAAAGAAGAGTACAGGACAAGACCACACAGGACAGGACAGGACAGGACAGGACAGGACAGGACAGTCCAGCAACGGCAGTCGTTCCACAGTAGCCGAATAATACCATCCTCCGCAGTCAAGTTTTGCTAGCTTGACTTCAGCCGTACCTTAGAGCTGACGCCTTTGAAGCCAAAGGCTCAAAAGCGGGCGAGAGCAAAAAAGCGGAAAAAAAAAAGGGGGCCAGATGAGAAAAGAAGTCAAACACGGCACACTGAGGCAAAGAGAAGCAGAACAGCTTGTCTTCAGCGGTGAATAGCGGCGTGTATCGTTCACATTGAGTCAACAGATTAGCGACCAAGGAAGCTTAGCTATTCCTGGCCTCCCCCGTTTGATGTTTGGGGAGTTCTAATTTGATTTTTCACCTCCCATTGTTTCAGCGCTGTGTGCCCCTAATCCATTTTAAAGTGGAGACAGCTTTCATCCTTTCCTCTTCCCCTTTTTTTCTCTTTCTCTCACTGTTGCGGCGTCTCTCTTTTGTCAGGCCCTCTCGCTCCTCTGCCACCGCCGTTCCTCCGGCACACGTACGCTACGTGGCATAAACGGAGTAGGAAACCTGAAATGTTTGAGAAAACTTTTTTTTTGACACACCTCCACCCGTACAACCTATGTCTGCTGTTTGTTAAAATTAGTAAATCCTAAATCTCCTCAGGAAAAAACAGGTTGTTCGCAGAGAAAGTCTTAGCTACATGTTAGCATAAGATTATAAGTCAGTTTTTTAGCGTTTTGAACATTGAAGCTCCAAGTGACTCTACCTGAGCTGCAAACAGCATTAGAGGCATTTTATGTCAAAATATTCACCGACATTTTAAGCAACCGTCACTGTATGAAATGTGCTGTATTATAGCCAACAAGCTAACAGTAATAAAGTTAGCTAGAGAATGCTATCTTTGGCTTTAGGGTGCATGTCTGTGGTCTTTATCAAGTGTGCAATTGTCTCACAATGTCTCTTCTCTTATAATGACAAACTGAACCAAAAATGTACAACAAACATTAGCTAGTTAACTTTGTCACCATTAGCTTGACAGCTAAAATGCTTTAGCTTCTGCTACAGGAGTTTAGTGATGCTAGCAGAAGAACCGGACTGTGAAAAAAAAAACTGTTTGGTGGTAAAAGAGACGCTGATTCAAGACAGTTATTGACATAAAGTGTCTGACATAGCAACAGTAGCTAATTAGCCAGGTTCTTAGTATTTGTCAGTGTCTGTTTCCGTCCTGTGAATTTTGCCATATTATGTCCTACATCTCTTTCACCTCACACTGTATATCAACTGCTAAGATAAAAAAAAGAACGACATATATCATCAAGGCCTCCTTGTCTTCGCGTCTCTCTCAGTCCAACTTCCCCGGAGCTGAAGTGCTCCAACAGTTCTTGATAGTAATAAAAGCCTTCGGGGTTGGAGGGGTTTAGTTTTGGCCTTAAAGCGCTCCCCTCCACCAAACCACCCCATCCCATTCTCGACTGCAGGCTGTATTAACCCTGAAGAAAAGCCTCTGGAGAAGCAGAAGAATGGCTGGAGAAAAGAAGAGGTGGAAATTGTCACCACAGAGAGAGAGAGACCCCCCCCTCTTTCTCCCTTCTCCTCCCTTTTTCCCCCTCAGTGAAAACAGCAAAATGACCAGCCCCTTGGCTCAGTGACTGCGCTCAGCTTGCTATGAGGGAGCTTAATGCACCCAACCCCTCCACCCCATTGTCAACCCCCCCCCCCCCCGACCCCAAAACTACCCCTGAAAAAAAAAGGGGTTGTTCCCCCCACCAGCACACACATGCACATTACCGACGCACACACACAAAAACACCAGCCTTGAAAAGAGCCACACACATCAACTCCTTTTGTGCTGGCTTCTCCTCCGAACCGTTGACTGACAGACTCGCTGCCGCTGCGTTTACACCCTCCTCCATCACCTCCACGCCATCCCTCCTCTGCCCTCCTTCTGTCTTCCTCTTCACTGTCCGTCTCTCCATCGTCTTCTTCCTCCTCTCAGTCCCCCCCCTCTCCCAAAAGTGGTCGGGAAGCCCCGCTAGACAGAGGTGGAATTTAAAAAGAGGGGGTGAATAAAGACGAGCAGACTGTCAGTGCATATGTTGGGTGGGCGACTCCACTCCTCTATATTTAAAGAACCATCTGTGATAGTTTTCATTCAGATAAGCTGCATCAATAGAAAGTTAAGAGAGCTCCTTTTGTCCCCTCTTCCTCTCTTTTTAAGTTCCTGCCCGTTCTCTCTTTTCTCCTTGTAATATCCACTCCCCTCAGCATTTTAACTCCTCTTTTTGCGCTGGTAATTTAACAACAGTGATGCATTTTCTCTTGCGTTGTCTTCCTGGTACGTTTCAACACCCGGCTTTCTCACAAAAAATGAAAAAGAAAACAAATGTAAGGTTGAACAAAACAAATCTATGATAAATTTAGTGTACGGCAAAGATGTTCGCTGTGATGTCTGCTTTTGTACTGCACGTATGTATGGATGTGTGTGTGTGTGTGTGTGTTATGTGTGTGTGCGCGCGTGTGTGATGGATTAGCTCTGTAAGGGGCTCAGCGGTACACTGATATCTTTGCTCAGTGCTCACAGCATGATACACCAGATACTGGCACGTGCTCTCCCTCTCTCTCTCTCTCTCTCTCACACACACACACACACGCATTGGATTTGGTGTCCAGCAGTGTGTAGACAACCCAGTGGCGAGCTGTCACTCTGTGTGTGTGTGTGTGTGTGTGTGAAGCCTTGTTCTTCTAACAGTCCTCTAATCCTTCTAGAGTGGCCCTGATAGGCCTAATGACACACATTGGGACTCTACAGGGTGCTGCACCTGTGTGCTTGTGTGTGTGTGTGTGTGTGTGTGTGTGTGTTGAAGCTACGACCACATGCTGTGACACTTAAACATGATACTTTTTTATCCCTCTCCTGTTTTCTTCTCTTCTTCTGAACTTAACCTCCATCTGAAACAGATATTTTGTGAATGTCGTATCAAAACACAATTTGCCGCTTTGTATAAAAATGTTTGCGACATCACTATAAAACAGAGCTGCTGTGTTCATAAATGTCAAATGTGATTTTTTTTTCTTTTTTTCTTTCCCCGGACCCTCCAACACCCCCAGAATAGTTCAGGCACCCAATTAAATCTCGCGGTGACCCCAGTTTGGGTCTCGCTTTGGCTGCTGAAACACTTGAGCGGGCAGGGAAGTGTCGGCTCCTGGCACTGCAGCGGCAGCAGCAGCAGCAGCAACATGTTGGTGGCTCCGCCAGCAACGCTGCCGTTAGAGCTGCAGAGAAAGCAGACAAAGAAAGTGGTGTGTGTTAGTGTGTGTGTGTGTGTGTGAGGGTGACATCACCCCAAAGAGAGTTGTGCTTGAGTTGTGATCCTCTCCACTTTGCTCTGAGTGCAGGGACGGGCGTCTAGCTCATCTTTACAGTCAATATGAAAGTAAAAATATCTTCTTTGTTTTAAATTATATCTTTTCAGGGTTAAAATCACATTTCATGTTTTCCAATATTAGTAGTTACATTACTTTCTCATACGATGTCTGTTTTTCATCACTAAAACATACTTCTTTTTAGCTGTCAGTAGACAGTTATATGGTGTATTTACCACCATGGTCACTATGCAACTGTGGAAAACAGGCCGACACACACACACACACACACGCCGCTGAAGGAACTCCGACATACACTGTCTCTCTCCGTAGGAAACAGACTACTTAGACCCATAAACTTAAAGCTACCTGTTAACTGAAACAGGTGGTTTAACTACTGTCTGGCCTCTGGCTACCAGGCTAATGGCTTCCTTTACAGCACACACTCCCACACACACACACCTACACAAACACAGTCGGACTCTGTCCAAACACGCGTCGCGACCCACAGGAAGTGTGTGCGTCTCCCCTCAGTGACAGCTCGTACTGTATAGCCAGAGTGTGTGAAGCGGAGTGCACTTCTCCCTCTCCCTCTGCTCTCCGTACTTTAATGGCCGTTTCCGTTTTCAATCCGGCGCACAGGACGCAAACATCACCGAGGTACCCGAGCGGCTGTCGCTGGGAGGGGACGGGGGGGGGGGAAGCGAGCAAAAATAAAACAGGAAAAGGTTGAGAAAGGAAAGATGGACGTAACAAGCGCTCGTCTCTGTCCTCATCAGTCGATCTCACGGATCTTCTTATGCGAAATAAAAGCCGGAAGGAGGCAGAATCAAGGGGTTTCTCCGTCGGTGCCTTACTGTTTCTAGCTCTTTATTCAGACGGGAAGAAACTTTCCTTCTCTCATTCTATACCTCGCACATCCATTTGCCTCTGTCTGAAAAAATTACATGGGAAGAAAGAAGGGAAAGAGAAAAAACAGCACATGTAACAATCTGTTTGCCTCCGTGCTTGTGTGTGTGTGTGTGTGTGTGTGTGTGTGTGTGTGTGTGTGTGTGTGTGTGTGTGTGTGTGTGTGATGGGAGCAAAGTGAGGTTAGATTATAGGGTCTGGGCTCTGAGAGGGAGGCACAGGGGGGTGGCAGACCAGGGACAGCTAGTGACATGATGGGACTCCTAATGGTCATAATTGGCGGTGGCTTTGACAGCGACTATATGATAGCTGCACAATATACACAACTCTGACTCTGTGTGTGTGTGTGTGTGTGTGTGTGTGTGTTTCTTTAAGAAGAAAATTTACACAAAATTGCAGCGAGCTCGTTGAACCGCTTGTTTGCAACTACCGCCTGTTTCTCTCTTTTCTTTGTGTGTGTGTGTGTGTGTGTCTGTCTGCGTGTGTGTGTGTGTCAGATATAAATATTGTATAAACACAGTTGAGTTGTCCCCTGACAGGTGTAAAAGGTAGCAGTTAAGCTTGCCGTTCCTCCTACCTGTTTTCCTCTTTTTAATGTTGCTTAAACACACACACACACACGCACACACACACACACACCGATGACGCTGTCCTAGCATTCTGAAAAGGCAGCAGCTGCCTTTTGTTGTGACTTCTTCAAAATGGAAATGAAACCTTCAGCTGCTCATCCATCCATTTATCCATCCACACCAGTCTGTATCCTCCCATCGTCTGTTTCACAAATTGACTTTTCTGTTTCTGAGACATTAACATAGTTGTTTTGGCCGCACGTGTTCAGTGGTTTAATAATGCGGTTTCTTAAAATGTTGCTTAATTTGTCCCTCTTCTTTCAGGAGGATTCTTGATGTTGATTTATTGAGTTGTGTAACTTTGAGAGCGAATGCAACAGCGTGTAAGAAGCGAAAAATGACATTACAATCATTGCGCAACATTAAAACCGTTTTTTTTTTATCTTTTCCATCAAAGAAATCCACATAGAAACAGTCGAGCACATCGGTAGTATTGCGAGGAATGAAGGATGGAGGCCGCTTAATGCAGGATGGTGAGAACAAATAGTGCAAAATGCAGACACGCACAGATAAAAGCCTGATTGCAGCATTTGAGGCTTAATGCCTTTTACAGGCATCATGAAGAGGTTTATGCCGGCGAGAATCTAGAAATAAGGAAAATGTAGGAAGTGACAACCAACATGAGATGTGTCACATCATCATCTGCATGCGAATCACTCAATAACTGCAGAACTGTAAGTAAAGTGAGTGTATCAGGTTTAAGGTGCACATGGGAGACGGGCGAGTGAGTAAACGGGAAATACAAAAGAAAAGGATAAAACTTCTGCATGCTGCCAGCGCTGAGGTTATCAGAAAAACATTCGGTCAGGGAGCTGCTTTCTCCAGGCCAGATCCATGGCACGTTCCACGGCCAAACATTGTTTTCTGAATAAAGTCGTTGCGCACATTGCGCTTGAATTTGACCTTTTTACAGGATGAAATGTTGTAGTCTGTCACTTAACATCCCCAGGAAGTGACTTTTTTTCTTTCTTCATAATGAGTTTAACTTCATATTTAACAGACCAAACTGGAACATACAGGAATATGCAAAATATCCAATAATGGATCGGTTTCCATTTTGCTTCTCTTGGGAGTGAAAGATCTAGATGGAGAGATAGAGAGACGGGCGATCAAAACAGCAGACAATCCCTTGCACCTGAGCGAGCAGCGGCGCTGTGTGTGTGTGTGTGTGTGCGTGTGTGCGAGCCAAAACGCTCCCTCTGATCTCGGTTCAAAGGCAGCGGGGAAGAGGCTCAAAGCATTCTGGGTCCAGGGGAGAGACGGAGGGAAGGAGGTAAAAGAAGGAACGATGCGAAGGAAGAAAAAAAAAAAAAAAGTCAGGGAGAGGAAGAGATAGATGCGGCGAAGATTCCCCAGGGCTGGCGAATCAATCAGAGCACACATGGATACGTAGGTTCAAAAGCTTCGTTTTTTTATGAATTTCAGAGCATTTTACATCTCAGGTTGCATCATGTTTCAGCGCGCTTGACCTCTCGTCTTCCTTTTGCATGTATATGAGTTGTTTTATCGAGATGAGGATACTTCAGGAGATGACATGTCGGGGGTTTGATGTGATAGTCAGGCCGGCCTCGGATCTGCATCTCAGATCCAGGAAGTCGAAATGGTGAAATATAGCCGGATTTGAATTGTTTACACAAGGATTCCTCCTCTGCTAGATGTGACTTTGAAACCGGCTTTGAGGAGCCTCACAAAAGAGCGTTAGTAGAGGAGGAATTAATGCCGTTGAGAGTCAATGGGGGTAAGATGAGCGGTGGTACTCGATACTATTAGAGAGACAAACCCCTGAAAGTGAAGGCCTTAAGTTCAGAAGGAGCGCTGTTACCCCACTGTGTGTGTGTGTTTGTGTGTGTGTGTGTGTATGTGTGTGTGTGAGAGAGGTAGAGACAGAGAGAGAGACAGAGAGAGAGAGAGAGAGAGAGAGGGGAAGAGTCTGATGGTCTTAACAGTAAAACTAATAGTGGATGACTGCCTTAGCTGGAGGCTCACTTCTCTGTGAAGTTTCCAGCTGCTTTCAAAAGACACGCACGGCACACACACACACACACACTCAGAAACACACACACACAGGTACGGACACACGCTCTTCGGAAAAAGCCAGAGATAAAGCCGTGGAGGTTGTATTTAAAAAGTAGAACAGGAAAAAGACAATTTCACGTGGCGACACGGCGCGGTATAAATCTTGTTTTTTCTCATCGACGTGAGTCATCTTCTCTTGAAGAGATCTCGGGGGTTCGTCGTGATGGATGGAGTGGAGGGAGCGAGACGGGACACCAGGGAAAACAATCTGGAGGAAATTTACGCCTCAGTTTGGTGCAGTTTGTCGAGGGTATTGCGGTGGTTTACGGCCCGCTGTCCGAGTCCATTTCCTCTCGTTTTATTTCATTTAGGCTTATAGTTTCTTTACTCAGCGTTTGTTTTGAAAAGACGCTCGCCATCAAATAGTCCGTCACTCACGGCTGCGTGGGTAGCTACGTGTTGTTTCGTCCTGGTCGTAAAGTCGAGGCCGTAAAGGTTGAACGGACATGTGGCCACTAAAACCTGCAGACAGTCCTTTGGTATGTGTGTGTGTGTGTGTGTGTGTGTGTGTGTCCCACCACCGAACAATGATGGTCAAGGTTTCTGTCTTTGTGTGGTGGTGGTGGTGGTGGTGGTGGAGGTGGAGGGGCTGGGCAGCTGGACACCAGTCTACTCCTCCTTCCCCCTCTAGACAGACAGACACATGGACAGGTTTTGGTCTGTTTTTTTGTGGGAGGAAGGCGTCACGGGTCAGCGGCAAAAGGCCATGTCTGCTTTTTCATTGGTCGACCCCTACTTCCTACTTCCTGGATGACCCGCCGCCATCTGGGGAAGTGATTGGTTGAGAAGAAGAAGAAGCCTCTCGAGCGGGGTTGAGCGGGGCGGCCGCGGGGTTACCCCTCCGAGGCCCGTCACTCCAATGAGTCGTAGAGCCGCTTCTAATGATCAAACCAGCCGAGTCACGAACATTTTCACCTCGCCGCGTTTCTCAAAGGTCTCAATGCGGCCACGGGAATTCGGAGGGGAAACAGCTGAACGACTGATAAAATCAAAAAGAAAGTTACATTTAAATAAAAATATCATTGTAATTGAGAAAATGGATGAGGAGAGGAAATAAGGATGGGAGAGGAAAGAAGGGAAAGAGATGGAAGGAGGATAACCAGGATATTGGAGGAAAGGAAAGGAAAGGAAAGGAAAGGAAAGGAAAGAAAGGAAAGGAAAGGAAAGGAAAGGGAAAGAAAGGAAAGGAAAGGGAAAGGAAAGGAAAGGAAAGGAAAGGAAAGAAAGGAAAGGAAAGGAAATAAAAAGGAAAGAAAGGAAAGGAAAGGAAAGGAGGACATAGGGTTACAAGGGGAGAGGAAAGGACATAAGAGAGGAGAGGAGACATATTCCCTCGTTCATACCTACATATATTTACTTTCACCTGATCTCATCTATACCAGCCATCCTTCCCTGTTTTCTCATCTCCTTCATCTGTGTGCCCTAGATTTACACATAACTCCTTCCTTTCCTCCTTTCTTTGTCCTCACCTCTTTTCACCCCCCCTCCCCTCCCCTCTTTACCCTCCTCTGCCTCCTTCCTCTGCCCCGTCTCTCCCAGTCTCTCCTGTTTATGAAGGTACATTTATAGGTCTACCAGGAGCTGTTAGCTGGAGGTGGCCTCCGCTGCTCAAACCACAACAAGGCTTCACCCTCCACATGGAACAGAGGCAGCATAGTGGCCATACTGGGCAATTTCCATCAGCACACATTACACGTGATGGTACACTCACACCTCCCATTATCTACTAATGAGCATCCCTCTTTCTTCTCCCTGCACTCCCTTCTGGATCCCCCGCCTCGCTCCGTCATGTTCTTGATGAGTGGTTGGGTGGTTTTTCTTTTTTTCTTCTTACTTTATATTGCTCCATCTAGCATTTGTTTTTTATTGGTCTACAAGGAGCAGTTAGCCAGTGGTGGGCTCCACTTTTTTAACCAGCACATGTGTTGTACTGTTTCTCACACACCGCCGTTATAAGTCAGCTCACTCAGTACATAGTTAGATCATTTATGTAGTGTGTCCTCCCCGCTGCGCATTTGTCTCGTTTTCTACTTTGCTGAAATATCGCTGTCAAAGTCTTTCTGTTGCGCCGTGTAAGCTGGGAGCGAATGTAGTGAGAGATGTCAGAATAAAGTACACGAGAACACGAGACTGCTAAGGTGAAATACGCAACACGAGCATGCAGTAGTTTAAACTAAAACGAAAACAAATCAGTTATTAGCTTCTTTGTATGCTTTTTGTAATGAAGAGAACGGTTTCTCACACACTCACACACACACACACACACACACAAGCCCTCCACTTGACTCACATCAACATGGAGAGTGTTGTGTTCCTGTCATAACAAAAGGCTGTTCACTCTGTGGTGGTCTGATCCCTCTTCCCGCATTAGACAGTCAATTAGCCACAGAATGGAGCGAGCTTATTGGATAATAGAAGGTAAAGCTGGTTATTCACACGCAGGCTAACAATTGTATATATATATATATATATATATATATATATATATATATATATATATGTATATATATATATATATATATATATATGACTCTAATGGAAGATACATATATTGTTCATACATTTTTTAAATGACATAGTATTAATGACAAGTCAAACTGATTTTGCAAATAGAATAATAAAAGATACATCAATTAAAACACTTAATTAAACAATGATTAAAGACAAAACATAAATGTCAGATTTAGAGTTTTCATTGATTTTAAATGACTTTAGATTATTTAAAATTCAGATTTATTTCTGGGGGTTTTTATCCTTCTTTTTTTCTTTTTCAGTAGGCTATAATAACATTCTACCTCGAGTTAATTACTAAGATCTGAAGCTGTCGGACGATCTGAGGGGTTTGTGACAAACCCCGAGGTTAGCTAAACTTATGTGGCAAAGAAACTGGAGGTAGAGGTGAAATTCTCACCCAAGCGGGTCCATAGCAAACATACCAAACCTACTGTATCTCGTGTTTTTGTACCATTTGACTTCATTGTAGTGATGTTTTCCTGTTCTGAAAGGGCCAAAAAATCAACAAAAAAAAACAGATGTTAACAGAATTATCGTTTAAAATAAGTTAAAACAAGAAAGACTTTTTAACTCCATCCTGAGAATTGTCTTGTGATTGTCTTTTTCTGGTTGAACATTTTCTAACTTGTGTCTCCTCTCTCCCCCTCCTCTCTCTCTCCTGTGCCATGTGCTGCCTGTCTTCACCTTCTCCATCTTCGTCGACTCAGGTAAGTCAAATTTCTCTCTTTCACACACACACACACTCAAACACGAGCTGAAAACACCCAGTGGTGAGTTCATAGGAGGGAGAGAATGCAGTGATGGAGAAGGGGAGTGGTGAGTTTAAGGGTAAAGTGGGGGTTGGGGTGGTGGTGGTGGTGGGGTGGGTGGGGGGGGGTTCAGACTTTTATGAAGTCACTATGAGAAATGGCCTCGACTTGTGTGGCTGGCTGTTAAAACGGTCCCGGGCCATTCAGCAGTGCAGGGTTACAGAGTATCCGTCAGCCACCGCTGAATGGGAAATCAGCTAGCCTCACACTCACCCCTAATGATGATAGCTCTTAGTAGACACACACTGACTCATTTGTGCACACACACACACACACACACACACACACAAATCTCATCCGCAGGTTAAGCTCATGTTGTTATTCAGAGTGACTTAACATTAGCGCCTCAGTAGCTCCAATTAGTGGATCACAAACATCAGAGGTGACGAAAAAAAATAAGGAGTCTCGCTGCCCTAGTACTTTACTGTGACCACTGAGATGCAAATCACACACACACATACACACACACACACACACACACATATTTTCATACGCACTCTCCCCTTTCTTTAACTGTTTTTGTTTCTTTTAATCAAATGGCACTCATTCTCTGTCTGTCTCTTATTCTTTGTACTCTTTCCTCCTCACACACGCACACACACACACACACACACACACACACACACAGAGTGGTTGTAATTCCTCCGGGTGGCAGCAGTCATGTCAGAGGTTTTTACTGATCGCTTGTCGTCTGGTGGGACCAAGGTGACATTTCCTCTTACGGCCTTAAATGTGAAGCGTGGAAGTGCACGTCTATTTGTGAGTGTGTGTGTGTGTGTGTGTGTGTAGGTGTGTGTGTGTGTAGGTGTGTGTGTCCCTCTTTAGATAATGAGGGGTCTATATGCAGGGCTGGCAGGATATTAAATATGTAACAGCAGGTTGGAAATGGTGGACAGAGGTGGCCTGTCAGACACACAAACAGACGCACACATTCACAGCTGAGGTGTCTTTCTTTCTTTCTTTCTTTCTTTCTTTCTTTCTTTCTTTCTTTCTTTCTTTCTTTCTTCCTTCCTTCCCTCCCACCCCTCCCTCACCTCTGGTCTCAATTGTTCCGTCCTCTGCCTCCCAGACAGACAGGTGTTTGTCTGGTCCTGCACAGTAATTAGCCACATAGACACACACACACGTAAACTTGGCGATTTTTACGAAGGAAGCGGGAGGACGTTCGGGGGAAGTAGGTGTGCCGGTGGTCACCCTCCTATCCCCGCCGTCGCGACCCCGTCCCTCCCACTGAATTCCACAGGACGGCTGCATTTGTTTAGACCTTCACTTCAAATCGGGAACATATACCTCAAAACGTACCTTGAAAACGCAGTATTTTTACTAGAAAAATACTTTTCGAAAACTTTTTGCTGACTCAGGAGATGCTTTAGCGCTAGACGTGAATAAACATGGTGCTTTCCAGTGGTTTTCCAGCACATGCAAACCTTGCCGGACTGTTATTTGGTTGCTAGGATGATTCCACAGCTATTCCCCAGCTGTGGACACGCAGGACACACACACACACACACACACAAACAAGCACACCGCTAAGCCGTTTGTAGCGGTCAATAGGGGCTCCCACCCTCTCTTATCCTCAAAAGATGCCCATTGTAAAGACCCCAATCTATCTCTCTTTGTTTTTTCCTTCCTTACCTCTCTCTCTCTCGTCTTCTCCTTCTTCTTCTCCTTCTCTCCGTCTCTCTCTCCTACAGCCTTTTATCACCTCCGTCTTTATTCTCTCATTTTCTCTTTACCTCTGCCAAGATTGATTTCCCTCCTCGCTATCTCAAGCAGCCCTCTCCCGTGCTCTCTCCGATACAGTCGGCGCAGCTCGCTAATATGCACGGACACACACACAGGCGCACACACACACACACACACACACACGCATGCACACACACACTTTTGAGAGTCACAGTAATGGGATTAGAAGGGTCTGCTGAAATATTGAAGAGTCCCAATGCAAATAATGAATAGGCCGGCGATGCATCTGGATAAGTGTGTGTGCGTGTATGTGCTCAGGGGTAGTGTCGGCTGTTAGCTGTGTGTGTGTGTGTGTGTGTACGTGTGTGTGTTATTAGCAGCACATAATGTATGGTTCACAAGTGCAGGTTCACGCCGCAGTTAGTACGGCCCGGAGGCACAAAGCAAAGTATCAAGCTCAAGCACACACACGTGAACACACACACACACACACACACCCAGATAAGGTTTTAACACTGCTCTTCATCACCCTGCACTCTGTCTGTTCACCCCACAATGACACCCCACTTACTTCTGTCTCACGGCGAGAGAGAGGGAGTAGCGCCTTTGTGCGTGTGTGTGTGTGCGCGCGCGTGTGTGCGTCTCCATGCATGTGAGCAAATGCGACTATGTATGCGCCCGTGAGTGTGTATCATACCAGTGTCTAAGGTTGCTGGCCGAATGGAGGAGAAAATTAGACCTGATATGATAGTCACGCTTCACACTGTCAGCGCGCCTGTGTGTGTCTGCGAGTGTGTGCGTGTGTGTGTGTGAGCGAGTGTATGATGACGGTCACTGGAGTCAGTAGTACACAAAGAGAGCAGAATATCAACAAGGCTTTGAGAGTAAGCGGAATGACAAGGGCCCAGATATCAGAAAGGGCTCGAGATAGCGAGAGAATCGTTGAGTTTCCCTGTTTGCTGATATGAATTTTACATTTCTCGTCACTGAAATATATGGATGTTTCTTGCAGCAGCAGCTGTGAGTATGATAAGATATGTGTTTATAGCTTGTGACATAAAAAAGATAGTAAAGACACAGAAGTGAAACAATACTCATTAACATAACCCAGTGTTCTCGTTCAAAGCTAGCCCACTTGCTCCAGTTTGATATTTACCATAAAGACATCTCACTTTTGGCAACAAAGTGAATGTGTATATTCCCTAAAATGCTGAACTATTTCTTTAAAAAACACCCAAGGAACTGTGTAAGTGTGACTACATTTACCATTCAGACGACACCAGAACAATCTAGGCAGTCCATTTGGAGCAATTACATGTAAACGGGACAAAACTTGACACACATCACACATTCATTAACCTTAATGTCCACTGACTTTGCATTTTGGAAAAAAGGTTGAGCCTGGTTCAACTTTCACACTGTGTTTTCTTGCAGGATGTAGTGCCGTTGCCAGTCAGAACGTGCCTTGCGACAAAATTGATTATTTGTTGAACAAATAAACAAAAGAAATGATTTTCCTGCAGTAGTTTTACTATGTGCTATTGTATCCATAACCGCAGCTCTAAGCTCTTATTTTTTACGGCGGTAGTGTGCTTTAATGAGTCTCGGTCCCGGGGTGGCTCTAAATTTACCCACTTTCAGTCCCAGAATGAAGAAGTTACAGAAGCTTTGGTTGAGTCCATCGCCATTTCTCCGTGTCCATTTAGATTAGACTGTGGGGAGTACCTGGAGACGCAATCCAGAGCTGCTCTAATGGCCTTCTGGCTGTTATCAACTCAATCTTATGTTAAATGAGACAGGAGAATGGACCTGAGCAGTCAGTGGTTAGCCAAATGGCTTCAGCGTCTAAGCAGCACAGACAACACAGTGTTTGAATCTCCTGTTAGAGGATGGAGAGGAGGATGTAGATAGAGGAAGAGGGACACGGCTAAATGAAAGAGTCTGAACCCTCATACTCAAAAGCTACATACTAGGATAGAAATGGACCTGGATCATCAACACAGTCTGGTGACATGTTTTCCCTTTAAATGCTACTGAAGCTGCCTAGACATTCCAAAATGTCTATAGAAACTTCTTAAACCCCTCCGTAGTCCCCTTCTTTCCCTGTAAATGTGAATACTTCCTGTGGTCCACTGTGTATGTTGTCTGTGCATGTAGCTTAGTACAACGAATATTTATTTTTATTATAAGTTGGCAACCTCTAGTCTTTATTAGGAGGTGAACAAAAGAGGGAAATCAGCGGACAAAGTTCGAGACAAAGTCCGACGTAACTTACTTAAGCTGTGTCACCTACATATCCTTTATGTTACTAACGTAGCTTAGTTATTTGAACCCAAACCATGATATTTTTTCCTAAACCTAACAAACTAGTGTTGTTAGCATAGGAGTTTTTTAAATGTATTTCTTTAACTAAACCTAACCAAGTAGTGTTTGAGCCTCAACCTAAACTAAACTGTGAGCATTTCCACGTACGACAGAGGTCCGGCCCGGTTTGCGTGTTGCTGGAACTCTCCGGTGTTCGTACACCATAGTTTGTGTTTCGTTGTGGGGGTCATTGGCGATCGGCCTCTTCAGTCAGTTATGTATGAGGACGCGTTGGAAGCACATGGAGTATGTAGCTCACCTGGGGGAGAGACTCTAGAGTAGCGTAGACGACATATGGCACCAGGCTCTCAGAAGCACTTTGAAAATGTGTCTATGAACGTTCCTGATACGTTTGCAAACCTGACCACAAGCTGTTGTCTTATGCAAATGAGCAAGTTACAAACATTTTAGAGCCACCTTTAAAACTAAGTAGGATGAGTATTTGATACGCAAATTATATTTTGGTGGCATGTCCCTTTAACGACTGAGAAGCATCTCGTATCACGATTCTGTGTCTCGAGTTTTTTCGCGAGCAGTTTGCAGTCGGCTACTTCTCAGGAAGCGTTATCCCAGTGACTAATTCATTCAAATTCAACCGTAATCACACCCCACTGGATGAGGGGTCATGACTGACAGGTGTTTGAGCCAATGGCGTGCAGGTGTAAATCCCTCCCTCAGGAATAGAGCAGTCCTAATCAAGCCCTTGTAATACACTAGTTCCCGTTAGCTCCCAGGGGCTAATTAGCATTCTAATTACTGATTGCAAATGAGAGCTGCGTTGATTGTGTTCCGCCTGTGAGTGGAGAGCCTCGAGAGAGAGGGAGAGAGAGAGAGAGAGAGACACACACACACACAGACACACACATATCTGCATCTCACACACGTACACACTGTCATACTCGCGCACACTGAGTGATCATCGTTAAGAAGCTTATCATGCTCTTGTTCCTCTGCGCATTTCCAGTCCCCTCTCATCTACGGTGTCTCATTAGGATCATAATGCAGTACATATACACACCGGCGGAACACACACACGCACACGCGCGCAGACACACCTACGAACACACGCGCAAGACATTAAAGACGGTGATAAAGAAACAAACATAAAACATTATATACTGCCAAAGTGTTGCTGTTGTTCCTACCAATTAACACAGCGCTGATTTACTGCTCGGGGGAGAACACACACGTACAAACCACAAATGTATCGCTCTCTCTCTCTCTCTCTCACACACACACACACACAGATATACACACTAATATATGTATATGTATGTGAAAATGAGGTTTGGCAGGGCAAAAGGGTGCAGAATGGACCGAGGGGGCAAGAATAATGAAGGAATAATTCCTTATTGCAGTGCAACTAGAATGTGTCCACATGTGCTTGTATATTTGCGCGCGTGTGTATACGTGTGTGTGTGTGTGTGTGTGTGTGTGTGTGTTCGTGAATAAGCGAGGGAGAGAGATAGTGCGTGCGGGGGGGGAGTAGATAAGAGCGAACTCACCAACAGCAAATCATCATGTTATGCTGCTCAGTTAGGTGCTTTAACAAGGCTCCTCTAAGCTGCACTTCAGTCCAGTGTCTGTGCGACTGTGTGTGTGTGTGTGTGTGTGTGTGTGTGTTGTGTGTGTGAGGCTGTTTGAGTGGGCATGTGTGACAGAAACACCTCTCCGCTGTGTTTTGATTGCCGCAGACAATTGTAGCTCCTCGTTTTTTTTTTCTTCTCCCTACTCTTTTCTCCGTGTCACCCTCATGCCGACTGAGTCATCTCTAAAGGAGCATTACACTTTTATTCACCTTTCGGTAGTCACAGGGTCGGGCGGCACTCCCGCTCGGTTGGTTTCGATGCAGCTAACGGCATAGTTCTTCTCCTTTTAATTCCAAACTATCTGCTGGTAAATGTGAATCGCGGTTTCCCACATCATCGTTTTTCACGAGTTTGGTCAACATTTTATCAAATCCTTGTGGCAGTAAATTTCAGGTAGACAACTGGTGGTTGAATTGTCTAGCAGAATAAAAACAGCGATTTTTTTTTATTGTTATTATTTCCAAGGTCATTTTCAGCCTTAACTGTAGAGTTTGTCAGACCTTTTAGCTGTGCTTATTTAATGCACTGTGTTGCTTTACTGGCCTCTTTCATGAACCAAATCTACCCAACAGCCAGTTGGTTTTGGGTAAACTTTAATCATCATTTTCTTTAGTCTGCGTCCCAGGTATCCAAGCTAACGATAGTGAAAGTGTCTTTATTAATGCGACGTGACAGCTATCAACATGCATTTAGGAAGAATGAGGTGTATACACTTAAATGTGAACATCAGTTCAATTGTAATTGTATGAAAGTGATTTCAAGATGTAGGATGAAATGATCGCTGCCATGACAACTGTACAATCTTTCATTATCATATTATAAACCACTGTGTTTTGGCCTATGAGCCTCTTGCTCTTGTTTCTTTTTTCTATTTTTAGGTAAGAAAGCAGCTCTTTAAATACATGCCGCATTAATACACAAAAAATATGTAGGCTACTGTTTTACAAATATCATCATGTCCCAACCTGGTTATTGCTCCCTATGTTTAAGATAGTAATATAGTTCAACGCATTATCGTGCTGTAGCGAAGGCACCATTTCATAGGAATCATTTAAGAGCTAGTCAATTTGTAATCACACACACACACACACACACACACAGACACGTCACCTGGGGTATTATCTCCTGGTAGATTGTTCTGACCGTATTCTGTGTAAAATTGGTGGAGAGAAGAAAAAAAAAGCGCAACAGTGAAATTGGAGACTCTCTCTCACTCTCTCCGCCGGTGTGTGTGATGTGATTGATGCTCGGCAACCGGTGTTTACTCTTGTTGGTCAATTGAAAAACCCAGCGTGGCGGGCAGGGAAAGCACAATGGGGAGAGGGGCTAAAGTGGCGGTGTGAGGTGCCGAACGCTGACACGGAGACAAATAGATAGAAAGCTGTTAGAGAGGAGAGGACACTGTGGGAGAGCGGGGAGGGAGGACGAGCCAGACACAGAACCACGCTGAAAGGGGGCATTAGATTTGATTTCAGCGACAGGAGGAGCAGAAACGGGAAAGAACGACGAGGAAAAAAAAAGAAAGGGACGGTGAAATGAAGGAAAGAAAGAGGGATGATATTCCAAAGGAAAAAAAAAGAAAGACAAAGTAATAAAAAGATGCTAAACAAAAGCTAATACGGGCCCCCGACACATCCGAAGACATAATTTGAGTGATTGATGGAGAAAGGCAGATGGTCTAAGTAACGGAGAGAAAGAGGTCTAACGAGCTGTGAGAAAGGGAGAGACAGACGGAGAGAGAGAGAGAGAGGGGAGTAGGAGGGCTGGAGGAGCGGAGATGTTGGTCATTCCTGTCAGCGGGCCTTTAAATGAAAGGCGACAGTGTGTGTTGGGGAGAAGATTGGAAGGCATTAAGGCCTGGCATGTCCTGTGACACCCCGAGAGGCAGAGAGACCTGGAGAGAGAGAGGGAGAGGGAGAGAGACAGAGAGAGAGAGAGAGAGAGAGAGAGAGAGAGACAGAGAGAGAGAGGCCAATTGAATTCTTTTACCAAGTGCCCACTTGTCCATGTTAAATCTCTCTGTGCCTGTGTGTGTGTGTGTGTGTGTGTGTGTGTGCATGCGTTCCTACAGTATGTGTCTATGTGTGTGCCTCGATTCCAATGTGTGTGTGTGTGTGTGTGTGTGATCCTGAAAGGTGAAGTGATTTAGCGAGAACAGAGGAGAGGGAGGATCTATAACGGCCATGCTGCCCTCGCCTTTGTTCACAACCAAAGCCCGAGCTTATCGGCTGCACAGATTACTGCCGTATCGATGGCACCCCCCGTGTGTGTGTGTATGTGGGACTGGCTGTGTGTTTATATAGAAACGAGAAGACCTAGAAAGAAAAGTGAAATCTGGATGGATGAGCTTGTTGTGCCCATGTAAATTCTCTGTGCTTAAGACTCAAAATGTGACCTCTAGACCAAAAATAGCCGGCAATTGGCATGATCTTGTAGTTTCAAGCTTCCCTTTTACTCCATCAGAATTTCAAATTCAGGACAAAAGCCACCTGGAATATTTGTGATTCCAATTCTTCCTTATATCGATGGATTGACTTGACTCCCTCTTAGCACAGTCGTTCTCAGCTTGACTCTTTCTTAACCTTATCCTTCTTAACCCGATCCGTCCTACCCGATCACCTGAACTTGACATTTTCTTAACCCAATCCTTCTTTACCTGATCCTTGTTAACTTGACTCTTTCTTAACCCGATCCTGTTTGACTCTTTCTTAACCCGATCCTGTTTGACTCTTTCTTAACCCGATCCTGTTTGACTCTTTCTTAACCCGATCCTGTTTGACTCTTTCTTAACCCGATCCTGTTTGACTCTTTCTTAACCCGATCCTGTTTGACTCTTTCTTGACCCGATCCTGTTTGACTCTTTCTTAACCCGATCCTGTTTGACTCTTTCTTAACCCGATCCTGTTTGACTCTTTCTTAACCCGATCCTTCTTAACTAAGCTCTCTCTTAACTGAACCTTTTCTTGCTTGAATCTTTCCGAACCTGCTTCTTTCTTATTCCGATCCTTCTTCCCTTGAATCTATCTTAACCTGATCTTTCTTATCCCAGTCTGTTGTAGATGAAATCTCTTTACCAGATCCAAGCCTGAACTACAGCAGAATTACTGATCAGGAATTTTATTAAAGCCCAAAAATGGCATTCCTCTTTTCTTGTGTTGACTGTCAGCACATGCATACACATACATACACACAGAGATCTTGTCATTGCTGACAATAACGTCAAGATTTCTTTCAGTGGAACCTAATATCTCTACCTCTAATATCTTTCAAAATTTCTTATTTGATTTTCATCATTTGAACGAAAAAGACTTGATGAAATAAAACCAGACCCCAATAAAATCAGAGGAATTTAGAAGCTCCCACACTGGTTGGGTACAGCAAATTTGACTCTTTGTGCCATTATTGTAAAGTGCTTCAGTTTTTACTAGTTAACTGAACTAAAACCAATAAAAACACTGAATGTGAGAGGGAGAAAGCAAATGTTTGTTCTGCTCCTGTGTGCCATCGGCTTGCAATTTGGACAGACTCTGGGTGTCTGTAGTGGAGTTCTTGGGCCCTCTTAGCATTGATTTAAAAGTACAACTCTGAAAACTCTTTCACCCACAAGGTCTATAATGCGTAATGGGGTCAAAACGAGAATGACGAAAAACTTAAGCGCATGGGACGACAGCCAAAAAGGACCAGAGGCTGGGATTGGCAGCGCTGCTTCCTTCTATTTCTTCTCCACCACTTATTTTTCTGTGTAAAAGGTTCCTTTTTTTTCGCCTTTTTCTTACCAGGCAGACCTGTCCATTGAAAGACTAACGACATATACAGTATTTGACATGTATAATCAAGACATCAACATGTACACATTAGCCGGGCTTGGCCCTCCTCGGAGCACTCAGCTTTGACGGGCTTCGAAGATGCTCATTTCCTTGTTTGACCACAATGAATCCACCTTTGTGTGTGTGTGTGTGTGTGTTTGAGAGAGAAAGAGAGAGCGATCCGAAGGGGAGGGGTGCGGCGGCGAGAGAGTGTGTGTTTCTTAATAGAAGGTGGTTAGAGGTGTCACCCTGCACCCATTTTAATGTGCTCCACAATTACAGCTGTCATGGCTTGAAGATAATGTCTCGGGCTGTTTTTTTTTTTTTTTTCTGTGTTGCTGCACACACACACACACACACACACTAAAGAGGTGAAATATGGTAGACAAGGAACAGGCCCTTGCTCATAAAAAACGCCTCAACGACCTCCATCACCCTTGTGTGTGGCTGTGCGTGTGCATGCACTAAAGATGCAAGAGGGCTATGCCTCTGCGCATGAATTATTAGGGTGTGTATTTGTGCAGACGCGCGCTTACACGGATGTGTTTGTGCGTGCATTTGTGTGTGTGTGTGTGTGTGTGTAACAATATTTGCTTTGTTGAACGAGCCCCTCGGTGAGAGTCGGGGCGGTTGTGGCATTCCTCATGCGGCGGTGGAGCTGCTCCAGTGACGTTAAAGCGCTGTAACAGCCGCGCGCTTTAAGACCTGTTTTTCTGTAAACAGCGGGTCAATACGCCGCGCAGAGATGTCACATGCTCGTTGAACATCGCTCAGAGAATCGCAGGATGGCTTTCAGAAGGTGTCGAGGCAGTTGCGTGAATTACGCACAGTGGCACATACATACTTTATAATGAAGAGATGAAGGCAAACGGAAAACGCCCGGAGACAAACACTTATTGTCTTATTATTACGTTTTCGGGCAGTTGAAACAAGGCATTCCTAGTTGATCATACATTTGACGGGAGCCAAAGAAGCACAGTTTGCTGTTGGCTGACATCTTACACTTACCCAATGAACATATGAGGAAATGGAAAACATGGAAAATGATGATCAATAAATTGTCTAGTCTATAGCATTTCAAAACATTTCGAAAAAATGTTCATCAAAACTCCCCAGAGCCCAAAGTGGCGTCTTCAGATTGCTTCTTTTAACCAACCAACGGTCCAAAACCCAAACAATCTTTATTTACTATCTACATGTCAATAGAAGAAGGAACTCTTTAGATTTAAGAAGCTGGAACCTGCAAATGTTTGACATTTTTCCTTGGAAAATGTCAAAAAAGAATGTATTATCATTATAGCTGGCAACTAATTCTCTATTGGAATCTATATGAGGTCGCTAAACTGCATGAACTAACAACAATAGTAAAGGTACAAGTTGTAGCACCACAAACTGAGGAAGACAGTGAGGGAGATGTAACTCAGACACTGTCTGTCCACATAGTCCACATGGAGAGGAGGTCCAATCAGGCAACAACTCCTGCTAGTGTACCAGGGTAGCCATTTTTGTATTTAGCTCATTTTTAATGCACATATCAGATATCAGCATTGTAAAAACTGGAACTTATCAAACCCCTTAAAGGCTACATGCACCAAGTATACATCAGTTGTATATGCTAAGATGATATACCTTAAAATGACAACCCTACTCAGGTTTGAAGCTCATCATTAACGTCAGTTTAGAAGATGCTCTGAAGCTTTCAGTCATACAGTGGGATCCTTATAAGCAGATGGCGTCTAACCAGTAGTCATGGAACTGTAGACTTCAGAGCACTTTAAGGACTTTGTCTTAAAATGCTGGAATTACAGTAACTTAAACCTGCACAGTGCTGTATACTTACTGTGTAAAATCCTGTTTACCAAAGCTTGAACTTAAAAGCCCAGTCTTTAAACCCTAATCTCATTAAACCTATGAAATCCAGTGCCATAAAATGCTTTTTCTTTCTTTCTTTCTTTCTTTCTTTCTTTCTTTCTTTCTTTCTTTCTTTCTTTCTTTCTTTCTTTCTTTCTTTCTTTCTTTCTTTCTTTCTTTCTTTCTTTCTTTCTTTCTTTCTTTCTTTCTTTCCTTTTCTCTTTCTTTCACCTCTTCAGTACAAACTCCCGTCTCCAGATGAATATGGCTTCTAAATGGTGTGTTGTATTGACTTCACCTCTTCAATATCTGACCTCTCTGTCATAAGCAAGGTAACCCCAGGCTTTGAGTGCTCTTTGTATGCCCCCCTCTCTCTCTCTCACTGGCTCTATCTCGGCATACCTCGCTCTACCCCGTCTTTGAGTGCTCCATAGATCGGTAACATGACCTCCAATCCTCCCGAGACGAAGACGCGCACACGGATAAAAATGAGACAAACGACAAGAAGAAGAAGAAGAAAAAAAATGTCTGAAGAAGAATCGACTGGGTGGTGTTTTAATGTCATGCATTTAAGGCAATGATGGGAGATTACACCACATGGTGCACACACACACACACATATACAGTACACACTCGTACACACATTTGGCGTTGGGGGTGTGTGAAATCAAATCTCTCCAAATCTCTATTCTGGCGTCACGGAGCTGAAGACGCAAACACAGATGATCACTGCTCGCACGTACGCGCGCGCACATTACATGCATGCACGCTTACACATATGCAAACACACGCATTTGACACACACACACACACATACACACACGCCCATGCAGATGCACACATGAAGGGGTAACCCTGGTAGATTTATCAGTGGAGGTCTGCAGCACAGTGGCTGCCTTTCTCATTTCATAGGCCACCGGGGCAGAACAGGCATGGGCTTGTTCAAATCCAACCCAGCAAGACCAACACATACATACACACACACACGCACGCACCCGCGCACACACACATGCATACACACTTTCTGTTTAGCGGCTTAACAGATGCCAGCCAGAATCGGTGGAGAGGAAAGGAGGGAGGGATAGAAGAGGGGAGACAGAGACAAGCTGGTGGAAGGAAGAAGAAGGTGAAAAGGGAAGAGGGGGAAAAAAAAAGATATCGAGTACTTCTGAAGTAGACAGACAAAGACGGGGGAAGGATGATCGACACAGACCAACAGGTGCAGAGAGAGAGAGAGAGAGTCATGCAGGTTCCTTACCACAAATACAGAGATATCATGTACACGGACAGCTGGGTGAGTGGTGGAACACACACACACACACACACACACACACGAAATGTAAGCGAAGGGAGGGAAACCGAGGTAAAGATGACTGCGGCGCGTCTGAGACGTTTGCGTGTGGCGCGCAGTGTGTGTGTGTGTGTGTTTGCACATTCTCAATGGAGAAAATCTGTGTTTTCGGAGCGCAGCGCTGTAAGACCGAAATTTAATTGGATTCTTTGGAAATGATGCAGGCTTATTGGTGTAATGGCTTGCTCATGGTGCGGTTGGAGTGAGTCCCTGTAACAATACCTAGTGCCTCGTTAGCTTGGCAAGCCGCGCAGACACACGCACACACACACATGCTAAAGAGAGTGTGTAACAAGCGGGCAGACCATGGGTGGGTTCGAAGCTTTGATGAAGGGCCCTATAAGCTGAAAATGGCTACTGTCTGCGACGAGGGCTCGGCGGGAGGACAAATGAGGACACACACGTGCGCACACACACCCTCGCGTGTACGAAAACACACACTTTGTGTCATTTAAGACATCCTTACCATCCTCAAATAGGATATTTCAGTTCGGATCGTCCTTTATAAATGAAGTTAAAACGCTCGGTGAGATGAAGTCCAGCCAAGCCCTTCAGCAAACACTGAACTTCCACGAAGAATGTGGCCTTTGGATGATTATCGCTCCTCGTTCCCATGGTATCACAACTGACTGAGCTCCTGGAAATGACGGCGGGCCCGACCTGTTTTTCCTCTCTCTCTCCATTCTCTTGTCGTCTCCTTCGCTTCCCGTCTTTCCCCTCCTCTCTCTCTCCTGCAGTCGTAAAGCTCGGAGCCCTCGGAGGTACAGCCGGTTGTTTCAGATGAGTAGACAAACACTTTGCACCTTCCTCGGCATCCATTCTTCTTCTCTCAACCTTGGTGGCTTTAAAAAAAAAAGAAAAGAAAAGCAGGCAGGGTTGGTCTGGACGGAGGGATGGAGAGGACGGAAGGTTACGGCGCTCTTTGATCTGGCTGGTTTCAGCCGAGGGAAAATAAAGAGGCAGCCAGGGAAAAATATACAAGGCCCCGGGTGGAGCCTGGGCTTCACCCGGGGAGGCGACCCAGCGGAAGAGCCCCGCGTTAGGCTTGAGCGCTGCCCGGCAGGGCCGGGGCCGCCCGTGTTATTCTAACATGGTTAGCACATGGGCTAAACTCCCCGGTCATTTATTTAACACACAGACTCCCCACAGCGCTCCCAGATGCCACGAGGCTAAAGGGAGCTACAAACACCTCATGTGAGGCCGACTCTCGCTCTCATGTGTTTTTTATCCCGTTATTTCCAGTAAATGTCTGCAGGTTGCCCTCAGACAGGAGGGCGAGGTGCGCGCCTTCGCCGCTGACATGCACGACCTGAGCTGTAGTGCCATTCTGACTATTTTTAGTTTCTAGCTTTTCCAAACATGGATGGATTCATCTGTTTGAGGCCCTGTGGTATAAGTTTGTTGTTGGGCCCCCGTGGCAGGTTCAATATTTGCCCAGAAGACAGAAACCAACCAGTGGTCATATACTGGATTGATACCAACCGGCACCAGGTCGATCCTACGAGACAGAGCCACAAGATTAGATAAGAAATAAGGATCCACCTGACAGTAGTTGATATTTTACATTCATGTTGCAAGTTCCTATACAACTTCATAATTAAAAAAGTATTTAAACCTCATAAACACAAAGTCATGGGGCATCTCTATTCTTTCAACAGATATTTGGCTTTGTATCGTCTTTTTTGTTGATTTGTTTTTTTTATTCTGTACCTTTATCGCTCTCTTTTCTCCATTGATGCAATTAAAGTGACTCATTGAGCTATTTCTTTTTTTACATAGCTGCAAAATAGTTCTACACCTTACGATTATTTTACGTTATTGATCACCAGTTGTTTTCATTAACAGTACACATGACACTTGCTTTTTTACAATTTCCCCACACCCACATTGATGTAATCAAATTACTTTTATTGTCCAAGTAACTGTCCAAAACCCAAACATATTCAGTTTTCTATCATGGATTTTTGGTAAAAAAAAAATTACTTGAATTGTTGTCGATTAATCTTCAGGTGATTGACGAATCAGTTACCTCGCTGTTTCAGCTCAACGTTTAGCCCAATGCAAAACCCAGCAGATGAACGCTTTATCACAGGGTTAGCTAACGCCTTCTTCTCTGCACCCGGTGACACAAACACATACCCATACACACACACACGAGCAAAACCAGCGACCGAATGCCAGTTGGACGTTCACGGTTTTAGCCTTGTGATATTTGGCATCCTTATTCCACAAACAGACAGCACACACAATCCCTGTGGGCAGCTTGCTATACCACCGAGTGTATGTGTGTGTGTGTGTGTGTGTGAGAGTGTGTGTTTACCCAGCGAGCAGCAGCAGCTGTGTCAGTAATAGCTCTCTAAGCTGCAGGCTAATGACAGAACTCAGAGAACGGGACTCTAACATGGATAGATGTTTAACCCCGTTTAGCCCCGATCTGGAGACCACTGGGCAAACACCATGCACACACACACACACCCATACACACACATAAGCATTATCCCTGCCTCTATTTCTTTTCTGGTGGCTTTAGTTGTGTGTATAAAGGAGAGAGAGAGAGAGAGAGAGAGAGAGAGAGAGAGAGAGAGGGAGAGAGACATATAGGAGTAAAGAGAGGGGGACCAACATCCTTCACCCTATATATCTGTCCTGCCTCTTTCCCCCCCTGTTCCCGTGGCAACAGGACCCCACACACAACAACCAGACCCCAAATCACCAACCCTCCCACCACGTACATACACACACACATGCACACACACACACACACAAAGGCAAACACACACACACTATGCTTTGGAAAGCAAGAGGGGTCAGGTGGTCACATCGGTAGAGTGTATGGGGGGTTGTTAGCTTTTAGGGTTAGTGTGTGTGTGTGTGTGTGTGTGTGTGTGTGTGTGTGCGTGTGCGTCACAGCCTGCTCAGCCAGCAGTCTATTGTCCGGTCACATGAAGTGACTGTGAGGTCTAATTAGCAAGTTAACAAGTTAAGAGGTGGAGTCTGTCAAACGCTTAGCTCTTTCACCCCGAGGGTCAGCCCACCACCGCTGGGTATGTATATGTATATGCATGTGTGTGTGTGTGTGTGTGTGTGTGACAGAGTGTGAATGTGTGTCCGGTATAAGGGGTCCATCACCAGCCTCAGTGTAGAGTTTTTGGACACAATTGTTCAGCTGCGAAGATGTTGATCAGTGGATTTAAAATAGATTATTTATAAATCACTACAATAATAATTTGAGTGTTTTTTTTTATCACTGAAATTATTTTTTGCAATGAGTGAAATTAAAAGATTATTTTTTTTCTTGCCCTAAGTTAGATGAGAATAAAAGCATTCTCATGTCTGTACACTGAATATTCAGCTACATCCAGCAGTTCATGTGTTTAGCTTAGCTTAGCATAAAAAGTGGAAACATGGAGAAAGAGCTAGCCTGGCTAGCTGGCTTCTAAAGCTCACTCGACATGATATAACTCGTGTGTCTGCACGCAAAACAAATTGTAAAATGATATGTTCTGTTTCTGTAAAGAGACTAGCCAGACTATTTTTCCCCTAATTCCATTCTGCACTAAGCTAAGGCTAAGCTAACAGTGTTCTAGCTGTACGTTAATATAAACGGACAGATTTGAGGTGGTATTAATCCTCTCATTTAACGTTTAGCTGAAAAGCCAAGCATGTTTCCTGAGACGAAGTGGAAGGCAGTGTTATTTTACTAAAAGTTGAACTGGCTCGTGTCCATTCAAAGCTTATGGATTTTTTTTTTTTTTGTGAATGGAAACCCAATAAAGAGGAGCTTATTAACAGCCATAATAGTAGCGTTAGCGGTAAATGGAGCAGAAAGCTGTGAAAGTCCCAATAATATCAGTGGCATTTTTTAGAAGTACTCTTTTGACCGTGTGTGTGTGTGTGTGTGTGTGTGTGTGTGTGTGTGTGCATGTTTCGCTGGGAAGCCAGTGATGTAATAATCAGTGTGGTGAGACGCTGGGTCTATTCCGGGCGTCTTTACGAGGTTTGTCGAGACTCATTTGTAACGGAGCCTGCCACAGTAACAGCAAAATGTGAGTCAAGTTGAAATTCCTGTCTCCACCAGCATCCTAACCCTTCCCCACATCGGCTTAATTCACTTATTCGAGGCCTGGATGCCAGCAGTTTTTTAATGTACTGAATGTACGTGCAGAAAACGTTTAATTAAAGGTAATTAACACAGTTGAGGATTGTAAACTTGTATTACTTTCCTCGTGGCCACATTCTTCAAACCACTTTCTCTGCCATATTCGATCTGTTTCTTTTCTTTTTCGCTACCGTTTCCGATCATTCCACGTGAGCGGCTGATCCGTCTCTCCCTCCTCTCTTCCCCTCGCTCTCTCTTTCTGTCTTATGCACTCTCTGTCTTTCTCCCTGTTAATCTGTCCGTCTCTATATCACTCCCTCAATGAACTGAAGCTCTCTACCTCCCACAAAGGCAGCACCATATTTCTCCTCTTAAACATCGGGGGCGATGCGCATTGTCCGCCACGCAATGGAACTCGCCCACAATAGGGGTGGATGGCTCAATGTGTGTGTGTGTTGGTGTGTGTGTGTGTGTGCAAAGTAGGGGTTCCCCCACCCCCCTTTAAGCAGACAAAGACCCCAATTTGTCACCTCATGTACAGCTGTTGACCGGGTGGGTTCAGCTTGTATGTGCGCCTGTGTTCGTATCCGTGTGTGTCTGTGTGCGTGTGTGCGGGTGTGTGAAATTGGGGGGAGGAAAAGCAGGGAGGAGGCCAAGAGGGAGAAAGTGAGGCGGGATACCCTTTTCTGCCCCAATACAACCTCTGAGGGGGCAGGAAGGGAGGGGAGGGGGGGCTGGGAGGATAGTAAGTAAAAAGGGGGTAAATAGTTTTCTGCCTCTTTTCTGTGGGAATGTTTGTGTAAGAGGACAAAGCAGCAGCCACTCTGTTGCTGTGTGTGGGAGAGGGAAAGTGTAGGGGGGTGAAAAGGGGGCGGTGGGTGAAAGCAGCAGCTCTCGGGAGAGGGAGGAGTTTGGGCAGCCCTCCACCCTTTACCCCCTATTTCATTTATCCATCCTCTACGTCCACCATCCATCAGTGGAGCAGGAGTGTGAGTTTGTGTGTGTTCAGATGGATACCTGTCAATCCATAATGATTTTTTAAATTATTTATGCTATTATAATTCTACTACCATGGCCACTGAGAATCCTCATATCTGATTGGCTGGCTGGTTTGCATTTGCAACTTTTTGCGGCTAATCAGATACAATTAGACTTTATTTTAATCACCAGGTACAAAAAGATCCTTCATCCACAAAGAGGAATGGAAAGGCTCAGACAAACTGTAGGTTCTGGCTCTTTGAAAGACTTTAAACGCCACTCTTTTGTGGAAAGACAATCTCTTTAGAGCCTGTAGCTCTGTTCTTGAGGGTTTAAAGTCAGCTGTTCCTCTGCACGAGTCACATCCTTAGAATCCAGTCCTGCTGTATATCACATCATGAGGAGTGTCCAAAGTTAATAACTAAGCCATGATGGATCCGTCACATCACTCACACAGGTGAGCATCTCAGCTGTTAAGGACCAAAACTGCCAAAATCAGAAAAATCAAGAAATTATTGACTCAGTTAATTAATTAATATGCCAATGATTTGCAACAAATAAATGTTTAAAAATGTGACACATTTACCTTTTCTATTAATTCCCTTATTCATTTACTCTCTCATGTGTGTATTGGCAGAAAACCATGACAACATGCTTCAGTTCTTATGTGTTTAAAGAGCTCAAAATACCCAACGTGCAGACTTTTTCACTTATATTAAAGAAAAGATTTCAAAACACTAAATAAAATCACCTATTCCTTTCACCCCCGAACACATCCCATCATGCCCCGGGGCCTCGGTGGTATTAAGCCATCAGCCCAGCGCCGTCCTGCCTGCAGCTCTGCTCCGTCCCCCGGCTGGCCCCTCGTGTTGTGACTCCTGACAACTTCTCCAATTTGCTCTGCTGTGTGAAGAAGGCAGGGAGCACATTGATATCTTCCCACCTACACACACGCGCGTGCACACACACTCGGGCGCACACCGTCCCCCCTGCACACACGCACACACACACACACACACACACACACACCGAAGTCATCAATATCCTCCCATTTATAAATGATCTGGCCCCGGGATAGAGTTTCAAACCTGCTGGGCCCTTCTGCCCCCCTGCGTGTGTCACACACACACACACACACACACACACACACACACACAGTCACATTTCTCATTGGTCATTGATCGCCTTCTCAGATTTTACACAGCTCCATCCGTTGTTTGAGCAGCAGCGGGGACCTCTGTCTCTGTCCATGTTCATCCCTTTGAACTGAATGTGTGTGTGTGCATATGTGTGTGTGTGTGTTTATTTGTGCAGTTACGCATCAGCAAATTTTAACCACACGGCGAACGAAGGTCAAAGGAGTCTACCAAGATCACGCGCTGCCGTTAGCCATTTTGTTTTCAAATCAGCACCGAAAAAAGGCGACGTGAGGGAGAGAGACGCCGACGGAGACAGAGAGGCTGTATTGTACGTCGGTGTAGGTGATCGATTCATCGATTAATGCCAAACTGCTATTCGTAGTTGCAGAGCACGTGGACATGCGGGGCCCTGCAGTCAGTACAAGGGCAGAAATCTCAATCTGAGACCCGAATGTTTTGGCTTTT
The DNA here is from genome assembly GCA_039737535.1 of Lagodon rhomboides. Taxonomy (NCBI): domain Eukaryota; kingdom Metazoa; phylum Chordata; class Actinopteri; order Spariformes; family Sparidae; genus Lagodon; species Lagodon rhomboides. Next base: position 6,340,097 of record CM077797.1, read on the forward strand.
TGTCTTCATTATGATGTGTGTGTATTGGACAAAGTATTCAGATACTTAAAGCAGCAATAGCTCAACATAAAGTACTGCAAAAATCAGAAGTCTTGCATTCACAAAGTAAAAGTGCAAAAGCCTTATAAGCACTCCAGTGTAGTATATTGTGTTTAAAATACCAAGCTGAAGAAGTTGTTGTACGGCCCCCATCAGAAAATTATACTATTGTATATTATGTTTCTGGATTATTATTATTATAATTAATGTACAAATATATCAGCATTTTAATGTTGTGTGTTTTCTATCTAAATCTGCAAAGTAATCTCATTTATGTCAGATAAATTGAAAGGTCAAAATGAGCGAATGTGTTGAGTTTAGGTCTAAAAAAAATCTCAAGTGTTCTACCTCAAAATTGTACATCTGAATAAATGCAGGGTCACAGTTTAGGCTGAAATCATATAAAATCAAGTTATCCACTCTTTTATACACAGAAAAGTACACATTTGTATAGCTGGCATACCTCTGTGATATACAATGTACCCTGAATTCAAATTATTGAACGTTCTGCAGCTGATACGGACAGTGTTTAAGAATATTTTGTTTTCTTTACAAGTCAGAAGTTTTTGTTCCTTTGCAGCAGTCACTATGACTTTATGAGATGCAAGAGACGTTTTTTGATTTTTCGAACTGTGTGTCAGCAAGCAAACTCCCGCTGTGATGCAACTGAATTTTAAATTCTAATGGAGAACCCAAATTTTCTAGAGATATGAAACATTTCTGGTCGTCTTTCGTGTAACAAAATGATGCAAAGACCTAGAGAGCAGCACCATCATAAAAACCGGCATCTTTGTTTTGATATGTTACATCCACATGTGTGTCATGTGTCATATAAATCCATCAGCAGAACTTTAAACCTACAATGAAGGTATAAAGAGGGAAAGACGGGTGTTAAAAACACACTGTGACAGATCGGACCAGGCTCATGTTTCATGTCATCCTCAAACACAGCTCGCAGTGCACCACAAAATCACAGCAAACATGTGCATCTTTACCATAAAGCCACATGTTGTTTGTGAACCCCAAACCACACACACACACACACACTCACTCACTCTCTTCTCTCTCCCTCTCCTCACACTCCGGTGGGCTGTGTCTCACTGTAGATTCCTTAAAACCTGATCCTGTCTAAATTTGCAGGCCTTTCCTCATTGATTTCCCCGGGTGAAAATAAGAGGATAGGAAAGCATGTTAGACGTCTCCGGAATCAGAGCCAATCCATTAGCAGCGATCAATACGCTGGCAGAGCAGAGCAGGGAGAGAGAGAGAGAGCGAGGGAGGGAGAAAGAGAGAGAGAGAGAGGGGGAGACGTGAGTGTTGACAAAACCAAATAAATATAGACGCGCAAAGAGAGGAGAAATCAGATTAGCGCTGAGAGAATCTAAGCACAACACTTTTAACCCCTAACCTAACAATCTGTGTTTACACCACTGTAAGGAGGGGAGGGAGGGGGGAGGGAGGGAGGGAGGGAGGCACAGAGGGAGGAGGGAGGCTGCGGTCGCGCGGAGAGTACGTCTGTTCCCAACTTGAGTTTAACAAGGTTTTTTTGCGTGTTGCTGGGTGGCATTAAAAATCCCTCGCACACACACGTACACACCCAAACAGGACATTGCATATAACTGTTGACATGCATGCTATTCACATAATTACTGCGGCGGGGAATAATGTGACTTTGGATTTACGGTCATCTTGCGGCGCTGTGAAATAAGTCCTTTTTCATATAAAGATCATTACATGGTTTCGGAGAGAGGCTGAGCGTGGAAACACGGGCCATATGTTGCTTCGTAATGTTCCTAATACTGTCTCTCTCTCTCTCTCTCTCTTTGTTTTCCATGTGCCTTTTCCTTCCATACGACTTCTCCTCCCCAGGTAAGTCCCTCCTTTTTGTCTCTTATTTGCCCTAAATCAAAGAAACACCACGCCTCAGCCACAGATTGGATGCTTTCAGAGTCGAAGATGAAAAAAAAAAATTTGTAATACGCACGTACCGCGTGCCAAAACGACCCCGACACCCACGAAATGAACACATATTTCCCACATAATCCCCTCTGAATAAATGGAACACATGGGCATTACGTACGGCGGCAAAATGCGGAGGGACTGTTTTTAGCCTCGCACCTACGCGGCCCCGTACAGCTACGCCATGACTCACGCAGCGGACCCCGCCCTCTGTGTTTCCCTCTCATACACACATCATCATCACCGCCGCGGTCATTATCGACGATATCTTGGCGTTCGCGAAATTGAACATGTGGTCTTTGCATACTGCAGCGTCGTAGTAATGATGCAAGTACAGGCGCAGGGACTGAGTGTGTGTGTGTGTGTGTGTGTGTGTGTGAGTGAGAAACACAGTCCTTTCTTTTATTCCTTCATTTCGAGGTCACAAATAAACACACACACTCTTGCTGCCCAGGTGGAGGCGTGACCCCGCAGAAAATAACCGGCTGATTAAATATTTAGTCGTCGTTGAAGTGTCACGTTCTGGATGTTTGCTCCGCTGCTGCAGCGGTGACGCTCCTCATCAGAACGGAATTATTTGGGAAAATGTGCGCTCATAATAATAGTTACGCATGCAGGTAAGATATTACTTAAAAGATGTGTTTCACTACAACTTTGCCTCTTACTTTCTCAGTGTTGCCGCTAAAACATTTAATTCAACAGATTATTTCTGACTGTTGCAGCAATATCACACGTGACCAGATCTCTGAGTCCAAGTGTTCTCATTATCAGATGGAGCAATTAAAAAAATGTCTAAAGTTACGGAAGGAGGAGTCAAGTAACCCATTTTTTCCAAGAGTGAGATGAGAAAGTCGTTATCGCTCTGCATTTAGTTTGGAGTCAGAGATTTAAGACTGAAGTAATTGGGGGAAATGGCTCCAAAGTTCAAACTGCTGCTCCCAGCGCCTCTGAAGCACACTCGTCAACGCATTCTGTCGTGTTTGTTTAATTTATACACAAACAGACATGTAAAAATGAGAAGTTGTGGTTGGAGAGAGATTTATTTCTTGTTAAGTTGTAGCTGGGAGCGGTGACTTCCTGGAGTATCGTCAGGAAGTCACAGCCTTCACAGCACCCAGCTGTTGTCTACCACAAAAATAAAGTCACGGCACAAACCAAAATGCGTTGACTGGTGAGCTTCGGAGACATCGACAGGTGTATTGTGGAACTTTGAAGGAGGCAGACTAGCTGCTGCCCTCTGCTCCCAGTCTGCCAGGTTAGCTTAGCTTCGGCCTGCTAACTCGAGCTAATCACCTCCTGACACACAGACATGGCAGCTGGGGGAGTGAAGAGCAGTGCGACTTCACTAAATTCTCTTTTTAAAGTAGTGGTAGTAGGCGATGGAGTATCAAGCCAACCGAAGCCCTTCAGGTTGATCTTTAATACAATTGTTTTTTGTTGTAGCAGCACAGACATGTACTGTAAAGTACATTTGCCCTCACACACGAAAACATGCGTGCGACATGCATTCAAGCACCTGAACGCACGCGCATTAACACGACCGACTGAATGACCACACTTGTCGGCCGATTGACCGAGCGGCCAATACCTCCTGCCGGGTGTCTCTGTATGCTCATGCAGGAGCTCTTCCTCTGTGGACGAGGAGAGGCTCGTACATAAGTGTCCGGGTTGACTTTGTTACACACGCTCCAAACGCTCTCAAACACTCTGAAAATAGACGGCCATTTTTCCCCCCTTCTGGAAGATAATCGCATTCGAGCAATCGTTGTGCATTACCATGTAGTTCTTCCCGCCAAAGAGTTATATCGAAGAGTGAAGAGGCGTTCTCCTCGGCTCTGACTTTGATAGATGGTTCCCGTTTTCAACGCGAAACACTGATGTCGTTACCTATAGATTTGTATTCAATCAGCATCTTCTATTCAATCTGTGGCTTTTACGGGTTTTTTTTTATCTCCCAAACGTTGGTTTGTATACAGAATATTCTATTAAGTTGAATTAGATGCCTCATTGCACTTGGACTTCAATTCAAACACAAGCCGGCAGTTTGCGTTTGTAACTCGCTCGCTGGCGAATCAAAGAGAGAGAGAGAGAGAAAAAAAACAGGGACGAAGAAGAGTATCATTTCTCTTTCTCCGTCTAGACTTTTTCTTTGAATGTCTCTATTTCTCTGTCCCCTCCCCCCCTTTACAAAGACATAACGTAATTTCATCTGGAGCTCAGCTCGAAGTTAACTACATATATGGCCTTAACAGTGCCGACACGCTAAACTCCCTCCTTTCCTTTATGGTGTATTGAGTGAAAGATAATAGCCAGTTTGGCTATGAAGACACTTTGCTTTGTTGTCTTTGTCAATGTATCCTAATGGCTGATGATTGCCCCGCAATGACAGTGTCTCTGTCACACAGAGGAGGGCACACGCCTGTCTGTCTGTCTGTGCTCGTGTGTGTGTGTGTGTGTGTGTGTGTGTGTGTGTGTGTGTGTGTGTGTGTGTGTGTGTGTGTATTCAGAGGTTGTGTCTTCGGTAGAATCACGCTATCGGCTGCCGTTGAGGGTCAGGCTTTTATTTCTACTCTGTATCGGCTTATTGTCACATGAGCTGAGGGTTTTATCAATTATATCAAGAGACAAATCAAAAGATAATTTAACCCTTCATGCTTAAAAAAAAAAAAAGAGTGTCTCATACACCGCGGTGTGGAAAGAAATTGAGAAAAACGTCTATGGATGTGGCCAAAAACCAAAAATTGCGTGCGATGTCTCTTTGTCTATGGGGTGTGCTCAATGATTTTGTAATAATAACTCGTAATAACTCAGTAATCCCTGTCGTTGCTCATGCTTCTCCAACACAAATGCCAATAAAACACCTGTTGAAATAACCCTAAAATACTGATATCTGACAACTCTGATGGCGTGATGACATCATTTGTCAGCACCTTATATCATATGGTTGTGAGCATTTGGGATAATGTAAGTACACAACTCAACAAAATATATATTGTAACAAAGTTGCGGTCATTTTCAGTCACTTTAATGCAGGAATGTTTCATATTGTATTATCAAAGTTTGGTTGGGTTCAGGCACAAAACTAAAGACATTTAAGAGTAAAGCGTAAGTTGGATGTATAAGCGAAAGGAGGAGAGGAGAGGAGAGGAGAGGAGAGGAGGACAAAGCTATTAATGTTGGCTAATGATGGGGCCTGGTAATAGTTATCAGTGTTTTAGGGCGAATGTTATGGCCGTGTAACGAAGGCCTTGATTACTTTATTAGCCTCTTCAAGTCGTTCTGCTAACGCTTACCGATGTGACCCCCCCCCCCTTCCCGAGATCCCCTTACCTCTCTCCCTCCGAACCCTTCCACCACCGTCACCTCCACCTTCTCCTCCCTTTTCCTCTCCCGTCTCCCCCTGCCTCTCCCACAACATAACCCCTCCTCCCCCCCCGTTTCTCGCTGCGCCCCGTGATGATGAAATCAAATTAGGTGGACTGGATGGGCCTAAATCACAGCTCTCGTTGCGGCCCGTGACATAAAGAATGGCCGCGACGAGGTTACCCAGAGTTCACGGCAGATAATGAAAGAGACAGGGAGGTAATAGCATGACGGAGTGGTGGGGTTCAGTATACTGGGGGGTGGAGGGGATGGGGGTTAATACGAGGGGAGGGGTGGAGGTTCATTTGGAGGGTACCTGCCTATATGACCACTCCATCTGGTGAGGGACACTCATTCACCTCCTCCTCCGCCGTCGTCTTCTCCTTTCTCCACCTTTTCTTTTCTCTTAAGTCTCTCCCCCTGTCCTCTCCTTCATCCTCGTTCTCTCCTCTGTCTTTTCCCACCCATCCATCCCTCTTTCCCCCCTCTCTGTCTTGATAGTGATAAAGGTTTCACACTCAATTAAGTAAAGTATCACCTAAAAGGGAGTCGAGCTGGCGTTATCAGGAGACATTCACTAAGTACTTCAGTGATGGTTAGCCACTTCCATAATGGCATATCTCCTCCAAGTCTATTTGTTAGAAAACCTGCCATGTCCACTTTTGTCATTTGGCTTTGCTTTAATTGACAACTGACATTGTCCCTCCCCTCGTCGCTTAGGAAAAAAAAGTCCACTCTGTAGCCAAAAGTATGAAGTAGCAGTAGGATATTAAGTAGAACACCCTCACATTACACCTGTATGTAATTTCAAAACTATAGGAATCGACATGCTGTTACAACAGCCTCCACTTTTCTGGGGAAGCTTTTCGCAAGATTTTGGAACGCGGCTGCGAGGATTTGCTCCCATTTAGCCAAAAGGGCATTACTCTGGTGTTTGGCAACAGCACCCGCCACTCAGTCTCTTCAACAATTCAGTTCATCGTGCCAAAGTTGAAGGTCCCTGTAGGCCAGTCAAGTTCTTCCATACCCAATTGGAAAGACCATGTCGTTCGCCATCGGTTAGACACTAGGCATTGTCATGGAAGAGGAACATAAACTGTTGCCGCAGAGTTGGAAGCATAAAAAGCTCAAATGTCATTGTGAGCAATACAGTTTCCCTTAAATGGAACCAATTATGAACTCAGACCAAAACACACAAGTATCTAAACAGGTGTCTGGTATATATTTGGTCATTTAGTGTTTTTTCCTCCATAGTGTATTTGAAATGAACTAAATTAATTAAAATATATTGTAAAATGCCCTAATGTAAGATATTTCCTCAGTTATTGCTTCCTTTTGGGGGTTTTATCACTTTTTTCCCGGTTTGTAGATATTGATATTAATAACACCTTCATTTAAAGAAGCCTTTATCGTATTAACATGTCACTGGTATCAGCTGCCGTCTCAGGTGGTCTAAATCTTTGTCTCGTTGAGTTAAACTGGTGGAATTCAAACGATTTATCTAATTGAGGGCTAATAGTTTACTGAAGACATCTTGGATAATCTTGTCAGTTACAATAGACAAAACACTCAAACGTTTCTCCAGAGTTTTACCAGCCGGTGGCTCGCAGGTGCCTAAGTTTGTGCGTGTGTGTGTGTGTGTGTGTGTGTGGGCCCTGGTAATTCGAGCCTAACAAGACACCTGTCGCTGTTTGCAGTCTGCTCCGCCGTTGTTTTTTCCTCTCATTACGGAATACCACCACATGGAGTATCCTGTTCTCACACACACACACACACACACACGACAGGCCTTTGACACATGCCACCGGTTAGTCCGCCAAAACACAACAACATGGACTGACCCCTGACCTTTCCTGCGGAGATCATTTGCTTCCTGTTGCCGCCTGAATAGGGCAGGTAGGGTAATTGAGATCACCGGGGTCACAGTGGATTTGTTGGCTGCCGAGCTAACGCTGCTGTCTAACAGCTAACTAGAGTAATTTCAGCTTCTTGCTAGAAATGATGCCAGCAGTAACAAGTCTCCTCTGATGGTTAAATGGTTTATACCCAATAAGTATTTAAAGTAAAACAGTAAGTAAGCTACTGTGTTTGCTCATTAATCAGAGTTTTTAAACAACTATTTTAAAAGACAAGGCCTCTTTACTTTAAGATCTGTAAATTTAGCGGCTCTTGGTTTTAAATGTGAAGGTGTCCTCCTCACCCTCCAGTTCTCCCAGTGACCTTGAGGCCACCTTGTCCTCCGTTCGCCAAACTGGGCTTTAATTCTGTAGGCCGGGGCGACCAAACGGAAATAAAAAGCCCATTATGTGTTGCCTGCGGCGGGGGCTTGTTGACCAGGTTTTATTACGGCGGGGGATGAGAGCGCTTGATGCCTTCATTTAGGGCCCTGAGCACCCGGCGCTGACAGCGCCGTGACAGCACCGGCCCCTGTGGCACTGCTAAAAGAGCCCATGACAGAAAGAGACACACTGTCCATGTGTGTGTGTGTGTGTGTGTGTGTGTGGAACAGCGTCTGTGTCCTGGCTGTCTGTCGTCCAGGCTGGCATGGTGAGGCTGGCTCGTAAAGCTGACAGCTAGACATATGTATAGATCCCCCATTAAAATTTTACTACTAATCACTACGGTTGGTGTGCCTGGCTGCAAGCTGGCTGACGACTCACTGACACACACACGCACACACACACACACACACACACACACTTGCATACTCTATCACACCCAAAAATATGCATGCATGTACAAGAACTGAAAAAGTCGCACCGGATTACACGTCATATGCGCATGCACACATTTTCCAAACATGCAATCAGCATTTCCGTTATCCACCGGCCAGCTGACTGACTGATATCCAGTGCTTTATTTTTTAGCAAAAGCACAGTAGCCTATACATAGAGTACTTTGAACCAAAAAAAAACAAAATTTTTTACAAGTTAATGGAGAGTTTTTAAAAGTTAAGACATAGGAAAAGGAAAGGAAGAAGCTTTGCTGAATGTAAATGTACGCTAAGCGCCAAACGGCAGACAAAGTTAGTGACTAGAACCATTTGGCCACGTTGTTCAGTGGTGTCCCTCCCTAGTTTGGACCTCACTGTCCTCTCTATGTTATAATTATATTTTTTTATGGCACCATAAAATAAATGAAGGTGATTAATGGTATGATTTGTCCACCGCACCAATATAATACTGATATATTAGCGTTACCGGTCTGAAGCGGACAGTGGGTGTCAACATTGTGTGAAGGGTCATTAAACTAATTAGTTTACTAACTGATCATGTGCATGTAAAAATAGCGCATGTGGGTCCACAGTCTACCTTGTCTCTCCCCGTGAGAGCTTCGCCTTTGTCGCGCGGTGGATCCAGGTAAAGTTCATCAAGGGGTTGGCAGACTCATAAAAGTCGATGTTGCGTGTCTTAGGACCCTTCCACGTTGTGTTGTAATGTTATCAGCCCCAAGTGTCAGTGTAAGAGAGAAGGGGTGGGGCGTCGGCGCGAGAAATATTGTGAAACAAAAAGTGAAGCGGTGGAAGGATACGTGTGGCGTGTCAGGTCTCTGCTGATAAACTGTTCCCCGTCATCGACCTGCCGGCAGAGGACACCTGAGGGAGGCTCACCACCTCAAACCGGGTGTTCTGCCGTCAATCTGTGTGTGTGTGTGTGTACACGATTCTGATGGTGGCGTTCTTTAATGCTCTAAATAAACTACAAATGTGAAATTTATCTTTTAGCGGAGCAGAGGATAAGATATGCCCTCATAAAAGCGCTGATGAGCTGGTGATGGGGGATGGAAATGTCACCGATTATTACGAATAAAAATATGATTTAAGGAATCTGGACCCACAAGAAGGAGTCTGTCCTCCTCTGCGTTCTCTCCCTCCCTCCATAAATCTCTGTTGGTCTCAGGTGAACCTGTACGACTCAAGGAAGGCCAAAGAGTTACTCTCAGCCGGCCCTGTGTCGTGAAGGTTATCTAAATCGGTGTCGCGGGGGCCTCCGTATACGTATCTGCCTCCTTAATGCCCCTGATGGCTACACTGTGTGTGACAGGCAAAGTGTGTCAGGCGTGTGTGTGTGTGTGTGTGTGTGGCAATGGAGTAAATAAACACATCGTTGGGGAGGTCACAGAGGCAAAGGTGAAACAGCGGTTGCAATCGATACCCCCGGGGTGTGTGTGTGTGTGTGTGTGTGTGCGCGCGCGCTTGTAGGCAGGTGTAAGCGCCCCTCCTCCCTCGGCTGCTCTCTTGCTAACTCCGTTACCCCACTTGTTAGCCAGTGAAGGGTGACCCCACACACTCTCTCTTTCACACACACACACACACACACAGCTGATAGAAGCACCTGACTAATGGGCTGTAATGAGAGGCAACCAGAGAGGGAAGCTTCTTGAACGGCTCGCCCAGGGGACTCAGGGTGTGTGTGTGTGTGTGTGTGTGTGTGTGTGTGTGTGTGTGTGTATGCATGCTCTTAGGTCATTGGGTGTGCGTGCGTGTCTGCATGTGTGGGTATAGGTGCACCGTGGGTGACCCTGTTACAACACCGACGTGTCTGTCCTAATGTCATTAGCCGAGGGCAGTGTGAGGTCAGGCTGCCTTACGTAGAGCGATCCTCGCTTACTGTGGAACCCACAGGGTGTGTTAGAGGGCCGGGCGACCCAGGGAGACATTTTCCTTGTTACCGCAAATTATTACCTGCATTTCCCTTGAGTTAACTCTGGATTTTAAGGCGCAACGACGATTTAGCTTTCCCCCGCATCTCCCTGGATCGAATGCGAGACAGGATTTAAGGGTGAATAAATGGATCACTTTGGGATGTGGGAAACAGAAAATAGTGTCGTTTGGCCTTTGAAATATGTAGAGCTTGTTAAAAATGCCCATAACAAGTTCAAGAAGGGGAAAAAAATCAGCAAAACCTCAGATTTCAGAAGCTCACGCCAACACATTTCTGCCATTCTTTGCTCAAGAAATTGGTTTAAAGATGAATCCATTATCAACATTGTTGTTTTTAGCTGTGGTTAGTTGACTAATCGTTCCGCTACCAGAAAGACGATCAGAAGAAATGGATCCCTTTGGAATGTCGCCCATCACAATTTCCTAAAGGCCCAAGTTGACATCTTGGAATTTTGTCTGATAAACAGTTCCAAACCCCCAAAATACTAATTTCAAAAGGCAGCCAAACCTCACACGGAAAGGCTGGAGCCAACTTATTTCACAAAATGAATGAAGGTGGAGGTTTTGCATGCAGCCGATTCTTGGGAACCTTTGTGATTCGAACTGATTACAGGAGAAAAGAAAAATATGTTCTTCGGTCTTCATCACTCCTCACATCGCTCCATCACTCTTTGGCAGGGCGCAGAGAAACGCTTTAAAAAGCCTTTATTTTGTCTGGCAGCTTGGTTTGAAACGGCGATCGGTTTCAAACTCGGGGCAGAATAGTTGAAGCAGATTGATGACGCCTGGTGTCATGTACATTCTTGCTTTAGAAATGGAGTTAAACGATTCACACATCACCAAAATTGTCCGTTCAATAAACATGAATCATTTAAGTGTTTCGGCACTAGAAACAGTTTGAGCTGGCTGTGTTAGCTGATTTAGAAAAAGAGTAGAGAGAACAACACAAATGCAGCAAAACACAAATCGCCTTCGACGTCCATATATCCATCCCCGTCCTCAAATGGTAACCACTGATTCCGGCCTGTCCGTCACCGTAATGCCTCGAGATTAGATCACCTTCAGCGTGTGTGGGCTAGACGCGACCACCAATCCCGACCATCTCTTCCCCCTCCCCGTCCGTCACCCTCTCTGAGTCGATAAGCCTCTATTCGCCTCTTTTCGCTGATATGATCGGTGTCTTCAGAAGCACTCAGGCCACTTTTACAGCAACCGCTAACTAGTGTTCCAGGCAGGGGGAAATCACGCGCGCCCGTCTGCCTTCGTGCGTGCGTGCGCGGCTCCACTCGTCCATCTAGCTGTCGGCGTCTATCGACCAGGGCCATCATGTGTGTTTTGGCCCGAGCGGGGCCACAGATGCTGCAGGGCTATTAGGTGCCCATTGTTTGTTTTGAATGGCAACGGAAACAAAATTGGTCTCATTCTGATCTTATTGTGGGTAACCCTACCTCCCTCTGTGGCCAGGGGAGGCAAAAACCAATCCTAATTCACTTACCCCGCCCCGACATTGGCTTTTCTAATGCTTTTTGAGGGATGAAAATATGGCAACATGCAATAAGTGTCAACAGTGCGGAGGTCTTAAAAGCAAGAGAGGGGGAGACGGTGAGATGGACAGATAGAGGTGGAGGAGTGGATGGAGAAGAAATCTCTATTACTTTGTTCTTGTTTCTTTCCTTTCACTTTCTGCCCCTCTGTTATTCCCTCCTCCTCGGCCACTCTACAACTGCCCCTCTTTCACCTCCTTTCCTCCTTCTTCACCTCCTTGCTTCCCTGCCTCTCGTGCACCGTCGCACCAGACGGAGCATTAGCAGGAGGCATTGTGATTGGCTTGTAATTTATGGAGTCCATAAGTGGGCCAGATTGATAATGCTGTTTAAGGGGGAGCGCACAGTGATGCCACTATATTTAATACATGGAGACAGACCCCGGAGATATGGGTTCAACCTCAGTCAGCATGAACACACACGTATAAAGATATATGTGTATTTATTGTGCACGTACTGATATAGCTCTACACACACCTACACTCCCATTAAATGATATGTTCACTGAAAAAAAACATGTCTGTCAGTTGTTGGTAAAGTATCCTTTTAACTTAGATGCTCTCTGTGCACATGAATGTGAAAAATACAAAAATATGGGGAATTATTAGGAGAGAAGCTGCACAGTGATGGCACGATCTCATCTTTGCGACGAGGAAGACATGGTTTGCGAAAAGTAGGCGAGGTCAATGGTCACAGTTGCACACAAGCAATCTTATTTTCCACCTGCGATTATGACGTTTATTATTATGATGTTTATAATCCCTAATAAATTATAACCGATGAGATAACCACATCTCCTGACACATAAGTCTATTAACCATTGACCCGCATTCAAACTAAGATATTTTAAGCTGTTTCCTCCATACAGTCCCCAGTGTTTGCTTGTCCTGGTGTTTAAAACACACATCGGGCCTCGTCTGCCCAGTCTCGTCCTCCCTTTCCCTCCGCTCTCAGCCCGGCAGCACGTAGCCAGCCGTCGCAGGCCAAAGCTCTGGAGGGAAAGACGATCTGCCCACAGCGGCCCGACCCTGCCCTCTCATCTGCCCTTCACACAAACACACACACACACACATGCGCGGCGCTGCCCTCTCCTCTGCCCCCCTGCACACCCGCTGTAATGATGCCTGTTGACCTCTAACACACAGCCTGCCCCGGCAGATTAGTTTACAAGTGGCCTAGGGACTCTGGGTTTCGTATCTTAACCCCCGACGATTTTCTGCATTGATTATGAATACCTTTTATTTTTTTTCTTCGCGGCCTTGCCACCATTGTCATCATGACAGCTTGTGAGTGATGTATTACTAATGTATGTAAACCTCATAGTGGAAGTTATGATGTTATATGCAGTCGCAACATACCGTCAGTTTGGTTTAGAAAAGAATAAACTATCAGCAACAGGCTTTTTTTTGTCATAACAAATATTATTAAAACCTTTCTTAAACTGGAAACTGTAATTTTTCCACATCCATTCTGATCACAAATCATACCTAAAGGTTATCTTGATGGCTTTTTGTTGGCCCTTTCAGCTGTACCTCGTGGTCTTCATCAACGGGTCGAGTTTACGCGTCATGCAGACGGCTCAGTTGCGGTACGACATGACTGTGACAACTGAGCTAACATTACTTGCCGATGAAGACCATGGGAATTAGTTGAAAGGTCTTTTTCGTTAGTTTACCCTTTTCCAATTTGAGGAAAAAGTCTTTTACGCTCATAGCAAGCACTAACTAGTCCTCTGCTTTGGCTTTTAACACTGCACATGTTGGCATCCTCCCCTCCCCTACAGGAAAGAGAGGGTTGAACACTGACTTATAACACGATTGAGCTCAAATACACATGTGCACGCTCCTTCACAACAAACATAAGCACCCTCAATCCCTAAATGCATACTCCGTCATCGCCGACCAATATACAATGCACGCATGCAAACACACACACACACACTCAGACGTCAGCGGCGATAAGTGGCAAGTAAGTAATAGCCTGGCTGTCTGGCAGCCAGCTGCTGGGCCTACTGTTTACATGCCAACTGATTACCCTAATTTCAAATGCATGCATGACAGCCAGGCTGATAAATAGTCCCACCCTCCCCACCACCCTTTATTTCCCTATTGTCAGCCACTGCAGGCCAGTCAGCCGGCCGGACCCGTAATACCTTTTTGATTATTCAATAAATAACCCATAATTCGACATTGATTGGGGCCATGAATGGGCTTTGTGGAGAGGAGGAGGAGGAGCAGGAGGAAGGATTGGTTAGGTGGGTGAGACGGTGGGGAGGGTGGGAGGGTATCGACCAGCGGTGGTCAGCGCTTCGATGACCACTGGTCGTCGGGGTCAGCGCTTCGCGCGAATAGAGAGGAGCGCATGTTTGCGGGAGAGCACACTCCTGCCTCTCCTCTGATGTGATTAGGGTGAGGGTCATTAGTTCAGCCTCATTGCTTATTGTCCAAACAAAGATGTCCGAGACTAATGGAAGCTACTTAATAATTTGGGTGAAATATGAGCGACCATGACGGACTGCAGATGGACATTTTCCTCAGCCTTGTGTCTCCCTTTGTAATTAGATTTAACCATCATAGGTCACATTTGCAAACATCGTTGGAATGTCTTTACGCTCATTTGAATAATAGCACGCTGGTCAGTTACAAAGCTTGAGGCGCTGATCAAAAAGCAACTGGTCAAAGCGACCAACTCAAAAGAAGCAAGCAACAATGATTACAACCACCAGTGTTTGGTCACATTTGTTGGCCTTGGGCCCATTATGTTAACCACTTTGATGAACATTGATTGCTAATTCTTATCTCCGCTTCCGGCAATATGACCTCACTTCATTGCCTCAAAAATTTGCCAGTGTGCCTCGGTCCCAAATTATCCCGGTTGCTTATGGCGGGCGCCTCGCCGTGACATGGTTAGTATGGACCGTATTGAAACCTGTCCCCAAATGGATTATTCCCTTCTCCTAAGTAGGATGGATTTTATGGCGCTTGCCTGATCACTATCTGAAACCCGCTAATCGTTTGCGTGTGCGTGTGTGTGTGTGCGCACGTGTAAACTCTGCTGCCTTGATGTTGCCATTGAAGTGTCCCTGGCGTTGTACTTATTGGAGTTCCCTGATGTTAGATATTGGAATATTGATCTCGGAGAATGTTTAGCTTTCACTCTTCTCCGGTTTCATTTATATGCTCACACAGCTGACGCCCCGCTTCACACAGCGGTACAAGCTGCAGATGTGGCAGTACATGAGGGACCTAGATCAAATCAAACTCTCAATCAATGCTGGAGGGGGAAAAAAAAAATCTGAGTAAAAGATTTGGGTTTCAGGGGGATTTCGCGCACGGCATCTTGCATCTCTGATGGGAGATTGGCGCTAGATCGTGTTAACTAAAATCAATGTGTGAGAAAAAAAAAAAGTCTTTGAAAATGAACAATTCAAATTAAATTGTGTTAATTTCATTTTACATTATGGGGAAAAGTCGAGTAAATTTGACTGGTGAAAGATATTCAACTGAAGTTACTGTTGCTTGATGCAGTTCGGCAAAAAATTGTCTGCAAGGCGGCGGTTACACTTTGTTCTGTCGGCAGTCTCATTACCGCACGAGTTGACATCACAACTCAGGACACACACACACACACATTCAAGTGTCTCCAGAACAGACGCATGCAGTCATCACCACTTAACAGGCAAGTTGATGACTTCAAAAGGAAAAAGAGCGAACAGCAGCCCTCCACGTTTCAGAGACACCGGCTGAGTGAGTCTCTCTTTAACAACAGTTGCATTACAGCACAATGTCGGTTTCCTATTAAATACCTTCTCCCAATTGCCCATTATTTCCCCCTATAAAACCACTGCAGACTGCATCGGAGGGCTGTTTTATCCCCCAATCACTCCGCGTCCTTTTGTTTCGGAAAACATGTTTCAACTAAAATGCAGCGGGGAGAGCGATGGGAGAAAGCGAGGGAGAGAGAGCGCAAGAAGGGAGGGAGGGGGAAAGAAAAAGGTAATTTAATGAAGTGAAACGTTTGATGTTGTAAATAAAAAGCAGACTGGTCGTGGGTGAGAGGCTGGGGCTAATGGACTTTGTTGGATGGTAGGTGTGGAGCTGCTGATCTTTGAAAAGCCTAAATAAAAAAAAGTGAACTTCTCAGAAACGATGCCAAGAAAAAAAAAAAAAAACCCAGCCCCCTTGCCTGGATCCCTCGCCTGGGGCATTCACATCACTGGTGGGGCTTATTATGCAATTACAGCAAGGTAAAAAGCACTGCCAATCCCCTCATCGGAGTGTGTGGGTGTACGATTATGTGTGTTTATATCCACGTTATGTGTGTGTGTCTTACATACCTTTATAGTCTTCTAGTTTTAATTCCAGCAGACTACAATGGTCTGCTGATTTAAGTCTGCAGAACGGAAGCCTGAAAAGAAACCGGAGAGAATAGAAAAATGAAGGTGGACGATGGGTGTTGGAGAGAATGGGGAGTGACGGGAAAGGAAAACAGAAGGAAGGGGAGTGAAAGAAAAGACAAGCGTAGTTAAGAAGTTAAAAGAGAAAAGGGCAAGGGAAGAGGAAGGCAAAGAAATGAGAAGGCGCGATTATGAAGGTTAAACAATGGCAGTGGTCATTACGCTTCACTTTCAATGAGAAGGAGGAGAGAAATCACCCCCCATTTATAATTCATATCCTCAATTACCACTAATAAAGTGGCATGAATGGGGCCAGCCCAGGGAATGGCGCAGGCACAATTACATGTAGTATAGCCTGGCATTAACATTTTCTATTTGAACATTTTTCAGCCTCAATTTCTCTTGGAGTTAATAAGAGCGATGATCCCTCCTTGACTTTTTCATGAAATTATTGTATGGTTATAATATTCCAATCTATTAGCCCCCCTTCTCTATAATGTATTCTACCATTTAATAGCCTGACCCGGCTGGATGGAGGGATGGGCAGAGAGAGAGAGAGAGAGAGGAGAGAGAGAAAGGGAGAGAACATGACATTGATGAGAGGAGGAGGTCTTGTATTTTTGACCCCAGAGGGGGTGAGACAAAGGTCTGATATATCCCACACAGCGTTTGAATTGAGGTCTCTCGCGAGGCCATGCCCATCATCCGAAAAGCTTTCCGCGGAAGTGCCGCTTTTCTCCTCATCCTGCTGGTAAACCGCCATCACACCATGAATCTGGATACAACAAGTGCTAAATGGGATACGCTACCTGTGATGTAAACATGACAGCAGCCTGATCATCCAGACATTTGTGACTGAAATTACCTTTTTATTCACCTTACTTCAAGCCACCAATGAATGTCATTTAAAATATATTTTAAAATATTTAAATATCGGGGTGGTTAATCGCCTCCCTGCATTGCAACACAGGATGACGCCAATGGTGGAGCTGTATCTTACGGGTGCAACAGCAGGTCAAAGCAGCTAGCTTCACAAGAAAAGGCTGCACACCGTCAGCGGTGATTGATGCGTACACTTGCAATTTGTCATGTGTGTTAACCACAAACACATAAGCTTAGGGTGAGCTGATGACTAGCTCCACGCTACATTCACATAAGCAATAGACTGATGTTGGCAACTAGATGACTATGCTGATTGGACAAATGGCTTCTTGCGCTTCTCTTCCTTGGGTGACGTATTGCTAGAGGCATAGCGGATAAGGAGCTCGTGCCAACAACCAATCTTTAGAGCTTCGATCTTTAATTAAATATTACATTTTGATGTTGCAAATGGAAAAATTCCCTTGTTGCATTACATACAGTCTGTCTACTAGGCATTTCAAAAACTGAGAATGAAGAACGCAATTCATAAAGTGGATCATGTTTGAGGTTAAATAGATTGTAATATTGTGTTTCGTCCAAATAACCCACCTGTAATATACAGGTTGTGTGATAGCAGCAGCCTTCAGTATGTGAAGGAGGTGCCTCGATGTACAGATGGAAAGTTTTGCCATCAAAATGTTCGAACACCAACATCAGTGAGCAACACGTGTGGCAGTAACAATAGATGCTAGAACTGCTACAGATGCTTGTGGCCGTAGATAATGTGATATTTTCTGCAGGACGTACGGCGGTTCGTGATGACTTTGTAAACTCCAGTGTTGGCAAAATAAGGAGCCACACAGCATAATCCAACCCAGAGACACATAAAGGCATCAAAGGTGCAGGTCCGTGCTCCGGCATTGTGTTGCATTATTATGGCGGCGGTCGCTGCTCGCTGCAGTATATGGAGCCACGTGCCCAGGCTGGTCTTCTAATAGGCCTGTTTACTCCACCTCTTCTCTGCCGCTTTTTCACGGCCTCCTCCATCCCTCCTTCATCCTCCCACATAAAATGTCGTAAGTATTCAGCAAACCTGCCTGCCCGCTTTTTACATAAAATAACAAAGTGCGCCGAGCTTGTAAAACACTGCAGGACTGACAGTTTAGCAGACTTCCCACAGTCTAGAAACTTCTAGCGTCGAGGCGGCAGCAAGGATGCAAAAGGATATAGAATGGAATAGAACAGAATAGAATAGAATAAAAGTGCTACACCTCTGGTGCAGGGATTTCTGTGGCAATCACTCCCCTCGCTAACACACACACACACACTGTAACACACACACAGATGGAGAGGGAAGCTGACAGACTGAAAAACACCATCTCTCACCTACTATCTCTCTTCTTACACGTTCGCATTCAACACAAAATTGACACACACACACACACACACACACACACCATGTGGCTAGCTGAGAGCCAGCTGTTCCTTTCCACTTCACATCACTATGGGCTAACGACTGCTAATCCCCCATAGCTTTTCCCTCAAAGGAGCTAAGGCAGCAGCCATGATCTAACTCCTATTGAATTCCAATTACCCTCCACCGGGATTTCACAATAAGAGTCCCCCCTTTCACCACCACCACCACCACCACCACCACCTCCACTGACACCACCCTTACTTCCCACATGGATCGTACTATCACAATAAGAGCCACCCACACTCATACAGCCCGAAGACACAGTAACATCAGGAACACATGTGTATTATTATACACTAGTTATTTATTTTTATGATGTAAATTCAATTATATTCAGCTGCTTTGGCAGTACTCGCTGGCTCATCGACCGCTGATGACTTGGACCAAACTGGACTGAAGGAGACTTTAGCACACTACTGTATTTTTTCCCCCACATAGCAACATTTGCATCCCTGACTGGACTTGCCCACCCCTTTCTTTTTACCCTGGCAGGTTTGCCCCTTGCTGCCAGGCAGGGTCCCTTGTAAAAGACCAGCTTCAATGAATGGAGGCCCAGCAGGGAGCCAGGCAGGCTCGCACTCCTAAACCCTCCCCTCCCTTCAAGCACACACACTCACACACACACCCTCCCTTGCCTCCTTCGTATATCCCTTTCTTTCCTCTTGCACTCTTGCACTCTCGCTCTTTCGTCTCTAGTTGTAATAACTTTATAGGCGTGTATCAGGAACAATTTTACAGTGTACCAAATCACGAACAAACAACCCCTTTATGCATTCAAACAATAACAGGATGATAAATTTCATGGTTAGAAAACATGTTCAATCCAACAGCCCATAACCATCAATATCTATAATAAAGTGTAACAGTTCCAAACCAAAGGTCTTGTAGTGGTACATATCTTTCTGCACAGCCCCCATTCGACCCGCATATCTGGTTTGATTTTACCTCACGGAGCAGCGAATTCCAGTCTTTCAGAGAACAACACTGGGCAATAAAACAATGGGTGGCTCTGGGGTGTACTGTAGGGATGGAGGGCAATGGGATTCCTAGTTAAGTTTTAGACAGAATGCTGCTATGGTTACAGAAATGGGTGGGACTGGGGTGAAGAGGGTTAAACACACTGGGAAAAGTCATTGTAGTGTAGAAAGAAGTACCCGGAATCAGTTTTGTAGTGGAGGGTAAAGCAGTCAGTTTACACAGCCTTTTGACAATCACGTACATTTACAGTCAAAGTCACTTTTTCTCAAGGAAATAACTGTTCTGATAATGTTCCTATTTTACGTTTCTGTAACATTTTGAACATATTGGTCAAAATAACATCGAAGCCTTCATGTGGGCATTTCCAGACATCATCAATAATGTTGTTCCGGCACCATGATTGCAACTGACCAATCACATTTTTTTTATGTCACTACTTTGAAACTCTGGGAAATATTACAATATGTTTCAACCCAACCTAACCAACTTTGCTGCCTGAAGCTAAGGAAACACCAACAAAGCACTATACAGTGTAAAAATATGTTCCAGCTGGGATACAAACTCCTGTCTTGGCTGAAGGTCCTGCTGAGGGCCCTGTTACCCATGAAGCCACAACGGCTTGCTTAAAAAGCAGACTTTGTTGTTTTCTTGTAATTAAAGATGATGGCCCTGGAGCACCATCAGTTATGTACACTCTTAGAAATAAGGGTTCCAAAAGGGTTCTTCTACAAGGGCTGAGGTTCTACCTGGAACCATTTGCTTCTGAAAAACCCTTTCCCATGAAACGGTTTTTCAAGGGTTCTTGGTAACACAAATGGTTCCAGTAAGAACCATTTTGAACCAGAGAACCCTTTAAAAATCCTTTCCTGAATAAAGGTTTCTTGGTAACACTAACGGTTCCAGAGAACCTTTTTTTGGAGAAAGAGTTCTTCAGGGATTGTTGAAAGCATGGGTATAAGATCCTGTATGGGTTCTTTGTAGAACCTCTCATAGGGGGTGGGTGGAACCTTACACACAAAGTTCTAGGTATAACCCTTTATGTTGGGTTCTAGGAAGAACCCTCCAAAAGGGTTCCAGATGTAACTTTTATAAAAGGTTCTACTTGGAGCCAAAAAGGGTTCTCCTATGAGGACAAGCCGAAGAACCTTATATGGTTCTACTTAGAACTTTTATTTCTAAGAGTGTAGTTCCAGGAACCACACGAGTCGCACAGCTATGACATCACAACAGCGTTATTGGTCAGGTTTAATGACGGTCCTGGAACAATATTAATTATGACGTTCCGAGAACAACACCAACATGCCGATATCAGACCGAAAACTAACAGCAACAGAGAGCACTGTAACCTCAACACTGCATATGTTTCCCCAATGACTTGAATCACAACACAAAGTACCTTACAGAGTAACTTATATACATAATATGTTGGGAGTGCTCAGTGTCAGTCTCTCTGCTGGGTAACTGCCTGTGCGGCCATTGAAATTATCCATTTTTAGAGCCTTCCCTCAGTTCTCATATTGTCTTTCAAAAACCAAAAATCCACGACTCCTGCAAACACCTAATGTGGGGCCTACCATCGCTGCAGTAACATAAATACAACTGTAATTTATTCTTTCTTGTAATTACAAATAATACAAATAAGAATACATGCACAGATTTCTTCAACTTTCAACAGTACAAATTACAGCATTAATTAAATGTTCCCCCGACACATCATGTGGTTTGTAATTGTTTGCCACAATCATCGTCATCTGGAAAATTTTTGCCACGACACCCGCTCTGTAATGACTTTGAGGTAGTTGAGTCAAATAACAGAAAAAAGGACCCATGTCAAACTAGTGACATTATTACATCTGCAGCACCCCGTGTGTCTGGTGTGACTGGGATAGAGGCTAAAGGTGAAAGCGAGTTTGTGTGGCACACTCGCTGTGGTATTGGCACTCATGTTTTTTCCCCTTCTGAAAATGTCCTCATTCCCACTTTAATGTCTTTCTCTCTACTTTTAGATGATTACAGTATAATGGAGAGATGGAGTCATGGCATAGTTTATTACCACACACACACACATATGCATACTCACATCCAAATAGCCCCAAGGACGCAGGGGAGACTTAGCAACAAGACTGGTCCAAATAAGAAGATTAAATTTAAGTTTTCCATACTTAGACGGTTTGGTATGTTTTGACCTTTTGAATCTGAACATGACTCGAATGCTGTTTGCAGCACAACAGAGTTAAATGTGCTTAATTTTATGGTCTTAACTTGAGAGGACATTTTATATGTATTTCAAAGACACTGTGAAAACGGAAATCGGGTTGAAAATGAAAAGTTCAATCTTTTTAATTTTCTTTTCAACCCTTTATACCTTCCCTTTGTTTCTTTTCTTTATACCTTTCCTAACTTTCCCTTCTTTTCATTTACTTCCATTTATACTTACCTTTCCTTCTCAGCTCTACTACAGTGACATCTACAGTATTTGTCTCCATTTTCCGGGTTTAGGTTTAATATTAAGCCAACAGAAATGAGGTTTATACAATCAAAGCAGCCGTCATAAGAGAACTTGCTGTAAAAGTGTTTCACACTTCTTTTTAATCACCTTTTCCTCTGTTTGTTATATCTTTGCTTTAACTTTTACACTGACGTGTTTGAAGTCAAAGGTTGCACAGTGTGTAGAGCTATGCACCGTTCAAAGGAAAACTGAAATCATATAATAACACGACTTCAATTTTCCTTTGTTGTACTAATGCAACACGTCATTTTAATATCTCAAAGGTGTAAAGTCTGGAAAGTAAGCGACAACTGTTTCTCAGTGAAAAAGTAGCGAGTCATTTTCACAAAGGAAGCAGCCAAATAAAGACGTTAGGTTCTTCAGCCAGAAGAGTTTTGTTGTCGATGTTTTTTCCCCTCTCGATATTGGTGGTAACATGTCAAGGTTTTTACTATCCTCCTCGCACAGTCCAGCTGTTAAACGAGACTACGAGACAAGCAGAATTGGGAGGCGATCTCAGAACAATCACAGTTATACAGGAAAGCGAAGGGAACCTCTGCCAGCGGCGCTCTCCAATCGGAGGAGGCTGAGCCCTTAAATGTCACGGCAAATTGGACATGAGGGTGCCCTGCTTGTAATGATATTGAATGGAAAAACATGAGCGAGGCATTGTTTGGGTAATTTCCTTTTTCTTCCCCGTGAGCGAGTGTGTGTGAACGTGTGTGCGCGCCGCGGCCATCTATCCTCTCAGACATGTTTAATAGGGCTTTGGCTGCGTTGACCGCGGGTGTAAATGTGTCATACTTTATTAGAAATCCCAAAGAAGAGGGCTAACATTAATCACCGACTCTTGTTTATGAAAGTCATAAATGTTTCACTGAGTGCTTTATTGTTGGCTGCCAGATTTGGAGAAGCGTAAAGGGTCCTTAGTGTGTGTGTGTGTGTGTGTGTGTGTGTGTGTTCATTCCACCACTGCGTCATGAAAGCGCCCCAAACCTATGAGAAATTATCTCTCCCTCCTCCGTGCTCGGTGTCTCTCTTAGGCTTTTTGTCATGTTGTCAGAAAGTATGACATCACCCTGCCCTTTGACCCACATAGTCAGGAGAGCGCTGATTGGATGATTGGCTTATAGAGGACATCCACATTGACTCCAAACTCAATTCTGCTGATGTCAGGAGCTATTACAAATGACGGCATGCGCGCGCACACGCCGATCGGACAGGACGGTGTGTGTGAGTGTGCATCTGTGTGTGTGTACAGTACGTGTGTTGGCGTGCGCGGACGTGTTCAGGGTTATATAGGTCAAATGTCTGACGGTAGAACATCTCCCAGCTGAAATACCAGGCGAAATGTCAAAGTCTGCCACTGTGCAATCCCTCAGATCAATAGTTCAATTGGACATAAAGGCATCATTCTATTCGCCGAGCTAACATAGTATATCATGTGCAGGTCTCTGTCTGAACCGCTTTAACCAAAACCTGCTAGAACCAGTACTGTTGTATCCAGATGAAAGGGAAAACCGCTTCTCTCATTCTCTGCTTTTAAGCATCTTTTCATTTTTTGAGGGGAATGTGTCGATTTGGTGCACCTTTTAACAAAAACCCAAAGAACAGAGTGTCACCATTAAAGGATTCAAATGATCCTTTTCTACATTATATCAAACACTTACACCAAAGCGACTCGTGCTCTTATGGAAGATTAACGGCTACGACGCTTCATGTTATTGTCAGCCTAAGTCCTTTGTATACTTTTCCCAGCAGACACTTGACTTGTCACAACCAGAAGAGCAGAGGTGAAGCTGATAACATTAGTAATGGCTGTGTTCCATTTAGGTGTCCCGGTGAGCCTGCTCACAGGTACTACATCTTACAGGCTGTTTCAGGTGTGAAGCTTTATTTAAACATAATAACATGAGAACTGACCGCTCCGTTCAGAAACATTTAGTGATTTTAAAACTCGACTTCCACAAGTCCCCTTCCTGCTAAAATTGGTGACAATACTTTTTTTTTTACTACTACTGCTCTCAGACATGCTACTTTTTTTGTTTTCTAGGGGTCAAAATCCGTACACATCAAACTGAGACTGACATGAACATAGCATCTGAGTCTGGCCACCTGACTACTGACTTCTCTTTAAGCTCGGTTTGGCCAACAAATGTCAGTAACAGTTCAACCACGTTCAATTATATTTAAGAAAAAAAAATAATTACAAAAAAAAAATACTGCCCATGTGTCCTTAACCTAAACTGTCCAGACAATAATGAGCAAAAATTGTTTAACATTTTCCATGCACAACAAGGCTGTTATTTAGTATTTATCTACAAAAATCAATAGTAAGGTATATTTTGTATAGAGCAGCACTGACCCATCTACACATACCACACAGTTGCATGTAAAAATGAGAGCCCTTGTCGACACGCCCCATCTATTTTAATAATCTCTGATAGGTGTTGAACTTACATTTCCCATCTAGAAGCCTTGTTTAAATGAAAACTACATCCCATCGACATTATATGGAGCTGTGAGATGACTTTTACACGGCTCGGTTCTCTGGTGGGGATTCTTATTAGAGGTCCCATTTCGCCTCTCAGGATTTCTGTTGAGTCAATGTTCCTTGTAAGCCTCTCTCGGCTTCAGACGCTGACTTTAGCGGGGCCGTGATGTGCGGCGGATCCGTGCGACGACCGCCGCACTGCCCCGCTGTGAGAAGTCATCTCTCCTCTCATCATCTCCGCGCGGTCGTCGCTGCTCTTTCGGCTTCTCCCCAAAGTCCCACGTCGAGGCATAAAAGTCGTAACGATACATCTAAAAAGACAATGGCTCGCCGCGCCTACGTTAGTCATGAAATCACGACAAATCATAAATTCCAAGAGCCCCCCCCCTCCTCCTCCTCCTCCTCCTCATATTCCACCTAGTTAAGTGTGGAATAATGTCATCTTAATGATTATTTTTTTGCGGTACGCCATAACAGCATAATTCAGCGAGGGCGTAATGATTTTTTATGCCCCTGACATATTGTTTTGCGGGGAGTGACATAAAAGCACGGTGACATGTGGCATTTTGGGAAAGGTCAGGCGCTCCGTCTCGGCCGCCCGTCCATCTTCATAACGTCGCCACTTGTCATATGGAAACTGGCATCACCAATCTTTGTCTCTCCCTTGTCGCTCGCCGCCCCTGCTCTCCCCTCTCTCTCTCTCTCAGCCCAATTCTGCTCCCTCTCTCTCTCTCTCTCTCCTTATTTTCCTCCCTTTTCGTTTTTTTCCTGCTCTTTTTTTTTTCCCTGTCATGTCATGTCTTGTGTTTTGTTAAGAGGAGGGGAGGCGCTTTTTTTTTGTTAACAAGGAGAAAATTATCACTGTGGGGAATAGGAAACAAGATTTCACACACACATGCAGGAAACACACACACACACACACATGCGCAGGGCCTCGGGGGTGCTGCGGGGGTCCGGGGACCGCATGTCAACACCAGCTGTGGGGATTGCGGTGACAGAGAGAAGGGCTAATACTAATGTGATAAATACGTCAGCGCTCACTCCGGGCACATCGTGTGTGTGTCTGCTCGCGTTTGATGATTTTTAGAAAAAAATCTGCTTCGAGCCAGCAGCCACTCCTGCCAAATGGATCTTTAGACGGCATTTTCGTCACATTTCCCCTCAAAAAGGTGCCAGTTTGTGGATGCGGAGGCCACAAGTCCTTGTTTAAGAGTGATCCAGGGGAACGTTAATTGCTGTAATGAGAACGCGCCGTAAGTAGGTTGACCGTGTAGTGTTAGACTATGATATAATTAGCCATCATTTGGAAAACTCATTGCTGCCACTGTCAAGTACCCTGTGTTTTATTATAAGATTAGAAAGGAAAAGTACTTGATTTGTTTTACAGCCCAAAACAGGCACCAGCTTAACATAGAGGTGCTCTTATAATAAAGTATATGAAGTTGTAAGACAACTGACTTTTAAAATGAAATGACAGAAAGAGTTTGATAAAATGACTTTTCCTAGTAGTAACAGCATAGTGTTGTACTTTTTTCCATTATGCTCTACAGTGTTTGGCTTCTTAATCTGGAGCGATGTAAGGATCAGGGATAAACAACACAAAGAAGAGCCACGGCATTGTTCCCTCGTTACGCCAAGTCAGTCTCAAGATGTCACCAGCTGTGCACAACATCACTGATGATCTGACTGCGTTTACTCTTAATGTATAACAATGGGAGTGAGGAAACGGCGGAAGTACTGTAGAGCACAATAACACCTGTATCCACGCACCACCAACGTCAGAGGGCTGAGAGAATGAATGAATGATTTTAAACTGCTGGAAATAAAACATAGAGGTCAGACGAACAGCGCTGTCATACTTTGTGCTTTTTAAAGAGCTAAAGCAACAGTCATGTCTGAGCTGAATTGGAATATGTTTATTTGTAGTGGTTTGCATAGGACATGGCAGATAGGACAGACTTAAGCTAGGTAAGCTAGTACAATACCAAAGTAAAAACAGCGAAAATGAATGAAGGAATGAATGAATAAATAAATAAATAAGACCAAAAAATTATCTCAGTCTTTCAACATGCAAACTGATAATCATGTTTATAGCATATAATACCACTGTGATTGAATAGAGGTCACCGATTAATTGTCCTGTCCATTGTCAGCTTTTCAAATGATGCCAAGTCAACACATCTTTGCGCTTTCATTGATATACTAAAAATTGCTAAATGTAGCAGCTTCTACAAGACGCAACATTAGAGAATCTTACAATCTATCTGTCTCCCCCCCTCCTCCCCCCGTCCCTCGGCCTCTGTCCGCGTCCTCTCTGTTCGCCCTCAATCTTCTGACTGTGTCAGGCCCTCCTCTCTGATTTCAGCAGCCAGCGGTGGGTGTGGCGGCCCTGCCAGCCTCCGTCCGTTCCACTTCAAATTGCCGTTTTTTCTGACAACTGTGTCCTAAGGTCTTCAAACAGGCCCACCTCCTGCCTCCATTTCTCGGCGCATATTCCTCATGAGTAAAAGCTTGCAACAATATGGGCGTGTGTGTGTGTTTATGTGTGTTTGTGGACTCCATCCCTGACGCGTGGCAGAGATAATTCTCCCCGTTGCGAGGATGGGCAGAGAAACACACACACACGCATGCAGATACAGTCAACATCCCACGCACCCAGAGCCACCGGTGTGTGTTGGGACAGATGGCTCGCGCTCGCCGTGTGTTTGCAGGTCGCGCGGTGTCAAGCAGGGTGAGTGAGGTGTAATTTCTCGGCAGTAATACTCGACACTCCAGCCCTGACAGCTTTAATGGTGATGGCCTTATTATAGAGAAGACGCCTCGTGTGTGGCATATGTGTGTGTGTGTGTGTGTGTGTGTGTGTGTGTGTGTGTGTGTGTGTGTGTGGCATTCTAATGGTGATGGCCATATTATAGTAAGTGGAGGACGGCTAAAAGGCTTGGATTTATACCGGGCCACATTAAGTGACATAAGAATAATAGGGCACAAGATGCTCTATGCCATGTACACACAAATATTATTTGTGTGTATGTGTTAATGAATGCCATATGGTGACTGTAGACGGGAGTTGTCCACACATACGCCACTAGAGACGTACAATCTGCTTTTTTCAGCTCCGATCTGATTCTGGTACCAGTCCTGACCCGAAGTGACGTACCCGCATCACTTATTTCGCTTAAGTTACTGTCAGTTTAAGAGACTGCACATGGTTATTTTAACCCAAAGTATCATATTTTCCCTAAACCTAACCTAGTATAAGTAGTAGTAGTAGTTTTTGTGCCTAAGCCTAACAGAACCGTAAACGTTTCACAGTCATAACAGACCAAAAGTAAAAAAAAAATGTCATAATACTGTGTGTCATCTGTTTGTCACTAGTTCTATGCCATGTATATTTGTGTGTATGTAGTAATGAATGCCATACGGTGACTGTAGACGGGAGTTGTCCACACATACGCCACTAGAGACGCGCGATCCACTTTTTTTTTCAGTTCCGATCTGATTCTGGTACCAGACCTGACCCGAAGTGACGTACCTGCTTCACTTATTTCGCTTAAGTTACTGTCAGTTTAAGAGACTGCACATAGTTATTTTAACCCAAAGTATAATTTTTTCCCTAAACCTAACCTAGTATAAGCAGTAGTAGTCGTTTTTGTGCCTAAGCCTAACAGAACCGTAAACGTTTCACAGTAATAACAGTCCAAAAGTCAAAAAAATGTCATAATACTGTGTGTGATCTGTTTGTCAGCAAGCATTAGTGTGAAAGTTTACCTTAGCGTAGCATATAACAGGCTATGTTATCGCCAAGTTGACCGCAGAGCGCTTGACGCCTATAACTGATGCTAGCGGGGTAGGTGTCGCGCCATTTTTTTGAAACTTCAGGCCACCGATCAAGCGGCTGTGTTTAAAGAGCATGGAACGAGAACATGAACATAGATAGGGTGGAATAGAAAATATCATTTGTCACATCACACTGATATGTCATACTACCATTTAATCAATTTCCAGCATTTATTACAGGTAGTAAATTCGTATTAATAATATATTGAGGGTAGTGTGCTATAATTTAGAGAGAGGCGTGTGTGTGTGTGTGTGTGTGTGTGTGTGTGAACCTGCGGTGTATTCTTCCAGTAGGAACAGGGTAACACGACTCTGTGGGCCTGCGGTTCATGTTATGTTGGTCTGATTTACAGTCAGACACACACACACACACACACACACACACACACACACTTCACACCTCTTTTCTGTCTCTTCTATTACCCAATCACCTTTCCTTCCTGTTTCCCTCCTTCCACCACAATGTTAGCTAATCCCCTCGTCTGCCTCTGTTGTACTCACTTCCTGTAACTACTATTACACTATTACAGGACCAGCACCTGCTGAGCCGTTGCAGTAAAAGAAAAAAAGGGCGATGTGGTGTGTGTGTGTGTGTGTGTGTGTGTGTGTGGTTTCGGGAGAGCTAACGGACAGGCTGTAGCTAATCTTCAGCATAAATTGTCAGACAGCGTAGGTTAACCTCTTCCTTCTATTACAAAACTGCACCAGGCCTCATTCATTTTTTTTTTAAGTAAAGTACATCACTCAAGCCAATCTTACATAAAACAGTTTGTCTTTTTTCATGTTTGATTTCAAAATGGGTCTCAGAATTGTTCCACTAATAGGCCAGAGTTGTGTTCTGACAAAGCCTTGGCCACGAGCTTTATCTGAGAGCAGTAAAACAACATAGAATAGATGATCTGCTGTCTGTTTGTTGTTTCTGATTGAGAGCTGGAAAGGTAGTTCATGCCGAGGACGTCCCTCCTCCAAACCTCGAGAGTGCTTGATCCTGAAAGATCCGGCTTTCATTTCAATCTGTAAATAAACCTGCTGTTGTGTGTTTACCCCTGGATCACTACACTGGGCTCCTTTACTCTAAATAAATGATAAGTCCTCCTAATAGTTCACCTTAACGTGCACATCTGAGTAATACGCACCATTATTACCCTCTCACATGATTTTTTTTTCTATGACTTCCTTAATATGACCGTAAATTTATTTTATGAGTCCTGAATTATGTTTTTGTTTGTTTGCGCTAGATAACCTTGTGGGCCTCAATATGATCACCATACTTCCTTATTAGTAGCGATAATAAGGGCCATTACATTACTGTTTAAGTACGTGCCCATGACAACTATTAGCAATACATGTTCACAACATATCTTTTTTTGTAACAAGTAGTTTTAATACCAAGACTTTTTATGCTTTTAATTGCAGCACACCAACACAAATGTCATATCATTTAAAAGTTGTTACTTTTGTAAATGGAATTCTGAATTAAAATCAGACTCACAAAAATGTATACAACATAGACAGCGTTTCTGATCATTTAACTTTTGAAATGAAGCTAAATTCTGCTTCCCCTTAGCGTCACTTCACCATTCATGTGTTCGAGTCGTTGAGAATGCCATAGCATTTACATGCAGAGACTGTGCTTACTGAATAAGAGGCCTTCCAGTGTGCTTAAGGCGACATTTTCATATCTAGTGATCTCTGTAATGTGCTTTTATTTGCGTATTGAAAGCGAACACGACCGATCAGCTTGTTACCCTCTTTGTCTGCCTGCCTCGCGCTCTGTAATGGAAATGAGACACAGTTGAAAGTCCCTGCGCTGTGGCAGTGCAAAGTGCTGTGCCTGAGGTGTGTGTGTGTACGTGTGTGTGTACGTGTGTGTGTACGTGTGAGTGGGTGGATATGTATAATACACACAATATCAATCCTTTTTTGTGTGCATGTGTGAGGTTGACTGTTTGTATATCTCTGCTAAAAAAAAAATGACTATATGCTTATGTGTGTGTGTGTGTGTGTGTGTGTGTGCATGCACAACAGCAGACACCCACAGAGACACAGGCCTGTCACAACCTGTGTGTACAATAAGCTCTAATGACGACACCTTGTGATTGATTGAATTTTTGATTCGTCTGCCGACGTCTCGGCGGCTTCCTTTTCATCTGAGATAAACAAAAAAAGGGTGCCTCAAAAGTGTGTGTGTGTGTGTGTGTGTGTGTGTGTGTGTGCGCGCATGTGTGGGTTGGGGAGCCTGTCTGCCTCTGTACACAGCAGGTGATATTTGCCAATTTAACTCAACAAGACGAGGGAGTACAGCTGTATTTGGGTAAGCGGCGTGTGTTAAAGGAAAATCATGTGTGAGTAAGGGTTATTACACTTAAATGAAATGATCAGGCTTGTCCACTGCTCTTTTTTTTCCCCGAATACGGCACATTTAAACCCCACCTGACTCAACTAATATGCTACAGGCTCAGGGGGAAACACTGGTTCCCAACTGGGTGCAACGCATTCGATTACATATTACATATTCTTAACAATAGCCGGCAGCACTTGACTCTAAGAGAGGCAGTAATGTCTTGATTTAGTGCACACTAAACGTATACATGTGTAGACCTACGCTGCGCCTAAATTTAATTACATGTTCCTCACCAAAGTATAAAAACCACACTGTCATTGTTGCTAAGCCCATTTAGCTAACACTTCCAAAGCCCTGAAAGTCCCTCCCCAGGAAACCCGCGGACACAATCAAAAATTAGGCTATATTTCACTCAAATATGAGTACATTACAAGTTTAACTGCATTTAGCGGTTGGCTTAGCTAGCTAGTATTTTAGCAAGCCCTGTTACCCGCCTCTCTGCTGGCTGGGTAGTACAACTAAGCACTGCAGCCTAAACTCCCTGCAAGCTAACTAGTAGCTAACCCTGCTAGCTACCTTGGTTCAAACAATTTCTTTTCAACAGTTTTTAAACTCTTACTCTTAGCTACGCACTGCTGAGAGGTCACAGTAAAACGGCATAAAGTGACCACTGAGGCTGGTCTACGCTAACGAACCCTTTCACCAGGCTTAGTCACTCCAGGCGTTAGTGCTAACTGTTAACACTTAGCCCGGTAATGCTAATCACGTTTGCTACTTGGTGGTTCTTACCACAATTGCTAGTGCTTATGGCCAACGCTAATCGCTAACAATCCCAGCACTCACGCATATCCCAGCCTTGTTCATAGTTGAATTCACTAGTATTTGTTAACCGAACAGTATTCACTGGCACCTTATCGGTCCCGTCTAGGTCTACAGTACTTGTACAATCAGCAACACCATCTGGCGTTCACTCAGCATGAATCAGCGATGCTATCTCTATCGACTGCAAACTCAACCCCCCATTTCATCAATTCCAGTAACACTAAGAGGACAGTGTCTGACTGCGTGTCTACACCCATGTCCTATGATCTCACAGCTCTCTGTCCGGATCTACACTCGTGCCCCCACTGTCCTCTAATCTTGTTTGTCAGAACTAAATGAGCTGCCCCAGCGAGGTGTGTTAGCCACTAATGAATTTATTGCTTGATAAGAAGGGGGCCCATGCAGTTCCAACTTACTGCAGTCATAAAGCACTGGAAAAAAAAACTACGTGATTAACCTTTACTGGCTCTGTGCATAGGTGGTGCCGCTTGATGTGGTGCGTGCGCCCCGGTGGGGGAGACGTGTGTGTGTGTGATTTCATCTGTGCCTGTTTGCATGTTTGCGTCAGTGTGTGTGTGTGCATGTCTACCCCCGCTGTGGTGTGTGTTTAAGTGTGTGTGTGCACGCTGTGATGTGTTATGCATTAATGGGGGAAGAGGCAACGCCATTGATAACGCTCCAGCTATAAATTAACTGTTAATCACGTTCTGCCAGATTAGCGAGTCATCCGATAGACTCCAGACTGACTGGAGACAATAAATACATATAGTCAATAAAACGGCAAAGCATTGTGGGAGATGCAGGGAGGTACGTGGGTCTGGTGTTGGAGGTTGACACGTGTGCCAGGGTGCCAGCGTAACAGCCATAAACCCGATGTCGGCTGTAGGTTTATACTCTCTCGTCTTATCTGGATGTACTCAATTAAAAACAGGAAGAGAGGAGAAGAGAAGAGAAGAGAAGAGAAGAGAAGAGAGGAGAGAAGATACATCATTAAGACTGATGTCTCCACTTTCTCTCGCCATTCATTCACTTACAGGAAACTGCTTGTCGTCCGGCAAGACATACTGTATGAGACGTGCTATTCTTCTTCTTCTTATCCTTCTTTTACCACTGAGCCGTTTCCTCTATTGTCAAAGACACACACACACACTCTAATGGGTAATAGATGCGGGGCTAAAGCCGGGGCTGAGGAATAAAGATAAATGGGGAAGGAGGGAGGGAGGGAGGGAGAAGGACAGAGGAAAGAAAGAGAGGAGTGACTTATGAAGCAGCACCCAGGGGGTTAATTTCTCACAGGCAGTTTTCATACGACACACACACACACGTGCGCAGGCACGCACACACGCATACAGTAAAGGTGATGTCTGGCCGCGCCAAGCCGGTAGCATGCTAGTTAAAAGCGAATAAGTTTATGGCCGGTGTAGGCCCCCATACATCAAGGAGCAGTTTGTTTAGCCAGCAGTGTGACAGGGTACAGTAACGTGGGCAGGGCCGGAGAGTGGCCACAGCTGTGATAAATGGGAGGTTGCAGGAGGAATGTGTCCGTGTGTTTGTCTGTGTGTGTGTGTGTGTGTTTGAGAGGAACATCAAAGCGTGTTTTTAGCCCTCAGATTAATGGCGATTCCAGTATTTTGATCTAAGTGATTTTTTTTCCCTATTTGAGGAATCTCTTTTTGAAGCTGTAAATATCACAGACGCCCTTCTCGAGTCATCCTCCCTCCTACCCCGGTGTGAAAGGATATTTCTCTGCGGTATTGACTAAAGCTTATGGGTTGCAGTATAATGTTTTAAATTGCATAAGCGATGAGTTAGGTAGTTCAGACATAAAAACACTGGTAAAGTACTCACACATGATAAAACGAATATAGTTTCTAGACATTGATGGGCGCCGTTTTCTTTCTGTTTAACTCCACTTGAGCACATCTTGGAGTGAATATTATACTTTTTTACTCCACAACATTTATTTGATAACTTCATTTACTTGTTACTTTGCAGATTGAATGCTGCTAAAATGATTTTATTGACCATCGTTATTAGAATAAAGCACTTTTTTTGATGATCAGAGTAATGTGGATATCAGATCCTATAGATGATCAGGCTGATCGTTCGTCCCATAGTATAGATTATGTGTATATGCATGTCACATACTTTTACTTACCTTTGATTTTGGATACTTATCATATCAGATACTTTAACAAGATATAATTACTTTCACTCAAATATGACATTTTCACAAAACTATTAGTACTTTTACTTTTCATACTTTCATTACATTTTGCTAAGAATAGTTCTGTACGTCTGCTCAAGTCAAATTATGAAAGCAGGACTCTTGCATTTCTTTATACCTTCACTTAAGTGAAAGATATTAATACTTCCTTTTTCCTGTCCACCAACATGCACCCTATCACCCTCCTCCCTCCCTCCCTCCTCTCTCCTTCCATTCTTCCCTATCCGAGTCCTCACCTCCACCTCATCCTCACCCCACCCTTGTCCCAGTCGCTGCCCTGCACCGGTCCAGCAGCTGTGGCTCTGACTGTACCACGGCGCTGAAACACAATAGTCCAGTCAGTCTACGGAGGAGCGCGTGTGCGTCTGCGGGGCCGCGAACAATAGGTTCATTATCGCTTGGCCACAATGAAAAACGACTTACACTGTTCTGTGCCTCCGCGTCCTCACTACGGCCAGTCAGTTAGGGAGACGGACAAACGGACAGACAGACGGAGAGGGAGACAGGACAGATCCAGAGACAATAAATAGACATTGAGTCTGACAGAGAGGTAGAGGAGGCAGCGGAGGAGCGAGCCGCGCCACCCAGCCAGCCGCCGTTTCTCCCCCCAATAACTCACTTTTCTCCCCCTCGGAGAGGGAAAACAATAAGATATAACAATTGGCAAATGGCTGAGGCAGGCGGAGCATTACAAATGAAATGTAATGTTGTTACAGTTTGGAAATAATGAATTATGAGGATAAGCGGGGATCTGTAAAATCGCTGTAGCGATTTACCGGGGTTTCATTTTTCAACTGTATTGAATTATGGGGGAATTGGCCTCAGTCAACTGCAAAATACAAAATGGGATGATTCACCGTTTCACTGTGCGAGTGTGTGCCCGCGTGCGTGCGTGTGTGTGTGAGTTTATGCATTTTGTGTGCGAGTGTGTGCGGCCTCTGACTGTTTATTTGTCTGTCTGAGCATATGTGCATAAACGCGCACGGGTCCTCGCGCATTTGCATGCGTGCCGTGCGCGTGTCTCAATCCCGAACGTGTGTGTGTGTGTGTGTGTGTGTGTGTGTGTTCCTCCCCCTAGACCTGTTGAGGGCTTTCTCTCGCTCACCCCACCGCACATGTGATAAATGTCCCTTATCGCCTCTGTCATTGTAATAGCCGCACAACAGGCCACCGGAGAGAGAGAGAGAGAGAGGGAGAGGGGGAGAAGAAGGATGGAAAGGGGGGATGAAGAAGGGGAGGATGAAGGGGAGAAGGTTGGGGTCTGTTGAGAGAGTCATAGCGACGAGAAAAAAAAAAGATAGAGGAGAAGTGGGAGAAGGAGAGAAGAGACGGAGGGATGGATGGCGGCGTGGAATGGGATAGCCGGAGTTATCAGCTGGTCTTGTAGGGGAAGAATACGCATCAAGCTGCCAATCATCCGGCCTGAAAATTGCTCTGAGATTTGAGTCCCCAGACGGCGTGTGTGTGTGTGTGTGTGTGTGTGTGTGTGTCCAGGGAGAGAGAGTATCCAAAGCCCCTGTCGTCTCCATGCTATTACTGCCCCCCGTCCTTCCACCCGTCCCTTCATCCGACCATCTCGCCCTCTCCTCTTCGCCGGGGTTTTAAAGCTCAAACTCAAAAAAACACATCTCTCCTCTCCCCGTCAGTAAAACCTATACTCAAGTTGTTCGAAACACTGTTGTCGTCAGCGGCACCGGCTATTAGGGGAGGGCGAGAGACACGGAGAGAAAGAGCCAGGTGGGGATGATGGGAAAAGAAAGAAAGAAAGAAGAAGAAGAAAGCAAAAGAGAAGAAGGGTTAATATGTGAGCAGAAACCATTTCAGTCTCTTTAATTTTCTATTGATCTGAGTGGTAGACCTCTACCCTGTGTGTGTGTGTGTGTGTGTGTGTGTGTGTGTGTGTGTGTGTGTGTGTGTGTGTGTGTGTGAGTAGAGTTAAAAGCCTCCAAGCTGTCTCAATACAGAATCTGAGAGTACCTGAGACTGACAAGTCGCTGTCAAGTGAAAACCATTTATCTCCAAAGATTTTGACTTTTGTCAGATAAACTGAAGGATTGAATGTTCTCTAACCGGTTGGGAAAATGGTCCTCTGATAACCACGCATCTCCAAAACAACTTTTCATAAGTTTTGTGACATGTTCTTTATTTTGGTAATATAGAATTTGAGATTTTTTTCTCAAATCACCTCTAAATCCTTCAGTTTATTTGTAGAAAATGTTTCTAAGATTTAAGAATTTGCTTTCTTTTGAGTTTGACTTTTGATTTTTCTTGAATCTTCTGTTATTTTCTTGACAAAAGTATTTTTTTTAAATCCTGAAACAAGTGAAAATGATGTGCAAAAAGACTCAAATATTCATTTAATTCATATATTTGGCTCACATTTTCATTTGTTTATAGGCTTTTGAGCTCATATAATTTGAAACTGAAGCTGCGGACAAAGTGATGGACAATTTATGGAATGAGACATTTCAGGCCCCGCAGTAGCAAAGTGTAGAGAAACATCCCCCTCTATTGGACAGCGTGATATCACCGGGCCGAGGGAGCGGGGGAAAAACAGAGGACAAGAGACGGACGGTTCGTGAACGCCACGATGATGTCCAATTGCATCCGTGTGATGCAATCGCGCTGTATCTGACACACACACACACACACACACACTCGTACACAAAATAGCCTCAGGTGTGACCTGTGCAATCCCCCCACTCCAGCAGATAGACATCTCTGGTCCTCTCCTATCAAGCCTTTGCACTTGATATTTTTCACATGCATTTTTTTTCCCCACTTCTGGTTTGTATTATACAGAGAATGAGAGACAGACTGAGAGACAGACAGGGTGACAGAGTCATGTGAGTGAGGAGTATTCATAGATCTTAGGCTGAACCAAAATAAGACAACATGATTTTTCCATCTGGAAAGAGTCGTTTTCTCAAGTGGTGCGAGTCAGTGCGGGTACCAATTTGTCCTAATGTTTTCCTGTTATTTTATTTTTATTTTCACTGCTCTCTAAAATCTCATTTTAGAACAAAAGCGCTCATATAAATTATATAACGTGTGCGGTGCGTAAATTATCCTCAGTGACATTATGAAAATGCTGTGAAAGTCGTGTTTTCACAAGCGAGCCCTTGTAGTCCGGTCCAGTCCAGCCTGGGAACGCTGCGATTTCTCGGTGATCCGCGGCGCACACTGTCATGAGGACGTGGCGAGCGCCCAAAACCACAACACAGCACCCCGAGGCGTAGCCCTGACCAGGCAGCTTAGGAAAGTTTTCATTATCTGGGCTGCGCTCGTTTTCCAAAGGGTACTGCGGTCCGTTTTTTACTCCAGCTGGGACAACTGACACCCAAGGAAAACACAGAATTCCCGTCAATAAACTCTCGACTTAAGTGTTTACTGTCGGCGCAGATAATTACACCGTATCTGCAGCCCAGTTTGCACAAACTGACCAGACAAAACAAAAAAAAAGCCCACAAGTTTTATTCCCATCGAACTTGCCATCTTTGTCGAGATCGCCGAGATGCGGGAGTTTGCTTTGTGTCCGTTTGATTTCTATTCCGGTGACACTCGGGCGAGAGGGGTAATAACGGCGGACAGCTCGACAGACAGCGAGATAGATGGAAGGCCAGACCGCTCCCCTTGTATGAAGGATTATCCCCTATCCTCTGTTTGTGACAAGAGCTGATAAGGGCCTGAGAGGAGAGGCAGCAAGAGGCTGAGAGGGCTGCTGACACACACACACACACACACACACACACACACACATATGCACATATAATCCACAGCGAGAGAGATATCAATCCATCATTTAGAGCCGGGGATTCGGCGAGAGGAAATAGGTTCTTCTCATTCGCTGACAACCCAGCACACGTTCGTGCAAACACACACACACACACCTTCAATAGCATGTGCTGTACAAAGGGGCTCATGAGGTTTCCGAGGCCGTTTGAATGACTGTTCAATTTCATCTATTTATCTGATTTACATTCGGCTATTGTTGCCACCGCCGCCGCCGCGTATCCGTGTGTGTTTAGGGGCTGTCAGGGTGACATCAGCGTCGCTAATAGAAACCATAAATCTAAACGTCCTGTCGTTAGATATCGCGATCAGGTTTTTAATCTGCGTCGTTAAAATAAAAAAAAAAAAAGCAGAGGATGCTAGCCTGTGATTTCCGTAAAGAATGCGCCAGAAATCTGTGTTAAATCCTTCAATTCAGCTTTTATTAGCCAGAATTCGTCATTTCACATACATTAGGGGACTATAGCTAAGAATAATATCATTTTTCGGTTAAGGAAATTTGGGGTTGTACTGCAGAAGGCGGTGTAGCAAAGGGAAAAGGCGGTGCGGTCGTCAAAGCACCGCAGCGATACAGCCTCCGTCCGTGTGTTTATGTGCGTGAATGGATCGCGCCACCGTTTGACAGGAACAC
Source organism: Lagodon rhomboides (assembly GCA_039737535.1). NCBI lineage: Eukaryota > Metazoa > Chordata > Actinopteri > Spariformes > Sparidae > Lagodon > Lagodon rhomboides. Next base: position 6,378,012 of record CM077797.1, read on the forward strand.
GAAAATCCCCCGCTCCTCTCCTCAACATGACCGCATCTCTAGAGGGATATGTGTGTGAGAGTGTGTGTATCTAAGGGTGTTAACATGGATTTGATGTGTGTGTGTGTGTTTGTCTCACGAGGGACTCTCAGCACCGATAGGAAAGCTGGGAGCACGTGACGGGCGGAGAAACAGACACCGTTTCATTCATTTCTCCCATCTTTTTTTGCTTCCTCGTCCTTTATTTGGTCCCTCTGTCTTACCGTAACCTTGAACCTTACAACATATGCACTGCTAGAGAGAAGAAGAGAAGCAGAGGGAGTTGGCGCTATTGATTACAGTTTGCAACAACAGGTCAAAGGGTTAACATGTGTAAGGGGAGCCTTATTGCGAGGTGTGGGGGTGCTGCAGCGGGAAGTGGTTAAGGGCTCTACGAGGGGCTTTAAGACGGTATAATACACTCTCACGATGGCTGGACAAAGCTCAATTTGATTTCTTGAGATACTGTGCCCAGTGGAAATTTGTAGATTTTTAAAGTGGGAAAAAAATCTTTCATGAAATAGCAACTGACCTCCTCCTTTTCCACGTTCTAGCTGCTTGGAAAGAGAAAGAAAAAGTGCGAGAGAAGGGGAAAATAACTGAAAAATAGAAGGTGACACGGAGAAGGTGAAAGAGATGCAAAGAGTGAAGAAAGAAACGATCCAGTCTAAGTGGGACGAAGACGGAACGCGCGAGAGAGGCAGAGAGGAGGGGAGGAGGGTGCGTTTGGCACGGCGCAGCTGAGCGCCAGGTTAGGTGGCAGGGCCATTTGGCGACGGCGCCGGTGCTAGACTTGATGGATGAGACAAACTGCGGGCTCTTCTCTCTTGTAACTTTAAAATCATTAAGCCTTTTACACGGCCATGCAGATTTTTATAGCCACCTCAGACAATCTGCCACTTGTTCGTGTCTTTAGATCGGCGGGGGATGGGGGAAGACACGCGGAGGGAGGACGTGGATGATGCCATAACTTTATCTAATGTGGTCCATATCCCTCGATGGTTACTGTGTTGATGCGCAGTCATTTACTTTGACTTCAGAATCGCAGGATATAATTACATTTGATATTTGAATATCAGACGGAATTGCTAAGTCTCATTTATTTTTGTTTCATTTATTATTTTATTATTATTTTACAGCAACGTTTGTCTTTAATAAAGGTTTATATGTGATCTGACACGCTGCCCTACAATGGCAGAAAGTGGCAACTGCATATATGGTACAAATGAGAAAAAAAGGCTGATCCATCATACTGTGTCACAAATATAAAGTTTATAATTCCATACCTAGTTGATAAAGAAAATGTACGTATGTTTGCTTGACATGTGAGCTGCTTTTACTTGTTTCAGCTCTCACTGTCTGGTCGAACACTCTGGTAACTGCACAGCTGGAATCATGCGAGCTATGTTAATCTGATTGTTTTGTTATGTGGTCAAACATAACCGCCATAACTTCATTTTGGCGTGTGAATATGTAGAAAATATGTAGTTACTGCATGTTTGTAGGCCAGTATTGAGAATTCATTTTCAAAAAGGCTTGAGAAAGACATCTTTTCCCTAAAATATGCAATTTTTCTTGTTCCCTTTGATGCTGTGTCATTTTTTTAAATGATCCAAAGTATCTGTTGTGGCTTAGGGTCAGGAAACTCACAAAATATTTAAAGGACGGTGAAAATATTCAGCAGAACCGGACACACGTCGCCGGATGAAAACGATTCACACCCTCTAAATGACACAATGTGGATGTTTAGGTTTATGCGTCGAACCTTTTGAACATGAATACGTTTCAAATCTCATCTCTGATGATCGCTCTTATCACAAGGCAGGAGGGAAAATGAAGTTCAGGTACGCGAGCGGGTAATCTGGCACCGGGGAGGACAGCGTGACATTGATCTAAGATTTTAATCTGCTGCTCCTCTTTGCCGGGCACGTTTTGCAATAACAAACAGGGCCAGGTATAACCAGGAGACGCACAGGGAGGATATTAGGAAAACCCAGTTAGCTCAGACAAACTTTTACCCGGCAAATAACAGTGACATAACATAATCAGATCACTTTTTATAGTATCCGATTTTTTTTTCCATTTTCTTATGAATGTGTGTGTGTGTGTTTCATACTTGTGCGACAGGCCAATAATGTTAATGACAGACCAGCAGCGACGACGCGGTGGGTGTTCCCCGCGACGCGCTCCAAATATTATCAATAACAGCTTGTGCGTAAGCGTGCGCATGCCATCCATCCGTCCCTCCATCCATCCATCCCCTCCCCGTTCTGCCTCTGCGGGCCGCCGCCTCCTCCGCTGTTAGGATTCAATTAACACGGCGCAGGCAGCCATGGCACCCTCATTAAAGCTAATTAGTTAAAACATCAGCCAATCTAGCGTTAATTGGCTTTGGTAATTAATTCAGCTGCTAGACCATATGAAAGCGGCGGGGGGAGGGATAACGAGGGGGGAGCGACGGGCGGAGAGAGGACGGAGGAGAGTGGATTCGGAGGAGAGGGAAGGAGAGATGAAAAGAAAAAAAAGATGAAATGAGGGAGGCAGAGAGAGAGAGAGAGAACTAATAGAGAGGTAATGTGCAGGGCAGCCTTCTTTCTGTAGGTGTTAGTCCCTGAGTACTAGTTCAGTGTGTGTGTGTGTGTGTGTGTGTGTGTGTGTGTGTTTGTGTGTTCAGGGCTGAGTCAGGGCGTCTATTTCAAACTTGCTGATGTCCCTCTTTGCCCCACTGACACGGCATGTTCCCGTCGTGATGAGGCCCCTTTGGGATGGAAATGAGTGCCGACAGGCCTCACGCCCACGCCTCTCCGCTAGGTATCCCTCCTCCTCCTCCTCCTCCTCCTCCTCCTCCTCCTCCACACCGCTGAGGAAGGAGAAATGGAACAGAGACAGTCAGCAGAGAGAAGAGAGGAGAGAGGGTCAGAGGTCAGTGACAGCAAAAATGGCTCTTTCTGTTATTGTGTTTCTTTTTTTTTAAATAGCAATGATTATACCACACGTATGAGAAAGGTCCAGTAACATCACAGCAAACACTCGAGTCCATTCAAAGTTCTGGAATCAAACCTCAAAATTAACACACAGGTTTGATTGATCATAGTGATTAATTATTAATATTAATATTATGATTAACAATGATATATTTTAGAGTGCTGATTATGGTAAGATAACTGTATTCGTTTTATTAAAGTGCACAAGAAAGAATTGAGTAATTCTTTAAGACGGCCTCATAATTCAAATTTTCTATTGACAGAAATGTGTCAACATTTGACTAACAGCTGGAGCACATTGTTTAGTCCAGGGATGGGATGCCAAATGGTTCTAGGATCCCAAGTTCCTTTTATTGACTGACTTTCTATATATATAATATATATTTATTTTTAGAATGATTGTTATAATTATTGTTATTTTTTTTTTACTTTTTAAGAAATGTGTCCCAACTTGGCCAACTCTGACCCACTTAAGGTGGTTTAATCTGTCCACTTTCCCCCTTTATTACTCGGTACAATAGCTACACTAAATATTTCTTCATTCCATGAGCTGATACAGAGATGCTCATCTTTGAATTCCCCTCTCATGCTGCAGGTTACACTCTGTAGGCAGCTGTAATACGTACACTTGCTTTTAGCTTTTTCCTGCAGAACACTGGCAGGCAACAACGGCTTGAAGTGTGTGTGTGTGTGTGTGTGTTTGTGTGTGTGCGCGACAGGGGTCTCGAATTGAGATTTAGCCTATAGCGGCTAGCCGTGCCTCTGCTCTGTGGGTCAGTGCTTGGTTAATGCTCCATTAATTTACTTCTCTCTCCCTCACCACTCTCTCTCTCTCACACACACACACACACACACACACACATAGACAAGGTGATTGATTGAATAAACAGCTGTCAGTAGTCGGAGATAACCTCGCCAGCATCGCACCGCTGTCTTTCAGACACACACACACACACACGCGTGCGGCAGGGTCCCAGGAGTAAAAACCCACATTACGCATGCTGACACACACTTGTGAACTGACGCGCACACACACGGGGATCATCGGATGATCATTTCTCAGCGTGGGCGGGTGATTCATGACACGTTAATGTCTTTCGCTTTCAATTTCCCAAATTCTCCAAATTTCATAAGGATTTCTTTCAATTTAAGAGCAAAGTGGCCTTGAAAAATGCTGTCCACCGGCCCTAAACCGTGACAGAATGAACACTATTCTACATGTGCTAACAGTCGGTGCTCCCGTGTTGCCAAAATGTCCTGTCCATGTGAAATAAACGCATCTCGCTATTTTACATTTCACTTTTTTTTCACAGTTTTACACGCAGAAATAGGTTAGAGTCCCTCGACTCAAACAGACAGCGAACACACACACACACCTTTCACCTCTCTATCCTTCCATCCGGCCATCTCTTCATCCCTCCTCTCTGCCGCGCCGCCGACATTTCATTTGCTTTTTCTAAAAGTGACAACCCCAGGGAGCGAGGGGAGGGAGGGGAGGGGAGCGAGGGAGGGATGGCGAAAGAGCCCGGTGATGAGTTTTGAGCAGGGCGTGGAGGAGTGCTATTTAAAAGCGCCATGCATCATTGTCAGACGGCGGGGAGCGCGCAAACACACACACACACACACACACACACACACACGGAGGCTCAGACAGACACGGGAAAACACACGCATGCACGGAGCAGCGCGACGCAGCTCGGGTGGCAAACTGGAGTTGACCCCCGTTCCATTTCATCAAATGTCCTCTGAATGAGCCGCGGCGCAGCCTCATCTGTTTGGCACACACACACACACACACACACACACCAAGCATACACAGAGTTGGTGATCAGCCTTAGTGTCTCGCCCGCTTAAATCACAGCTCACTTAAGAGAAAAAACCACATCACCTCGCCGGGAGACGCGCTCACACACACCTTGCCGGTCCCATTTGTGTTAATACGGCCCCTGGTTTTGGGGCTTTAGGGCTCATATTTGCCATTATGGAGATGATGGCTTTACGGGGGCCTCTCACCTCACCTCGCGCCGGTCGGGGGGGAGAAGAGAGGGGAGAGTCGAAATGAAGGCTGACACCTCGGCGGGATTTATTTGATTGTGGATGCGAGGCGGTGTCATTCTGGGGAAGGGGGGGGATGAGATGGGAGGAGGAGGGGACCCGGACCCTCGGGCTAAGTGAAAAGAAGAAGAGGAGGACGGCGGGGGTGAAGGGAGGGAGGAAAAGGGAGCAGAGGAGAGAGAAAGAAATAAAGGAAAGGAAGAGGAAGAGATTGAGGGGGAGCAGAAGTGGCCCCTCTTTCCCTTTCTCGCGAATCAAATCAAATTCCCCTTATCGCACATTATTTGAAGAGGTTATCGGGCGCGGTAATGCGGTTACACGCCGGGCCGCGGCTGAGAGATTTCCTTGTTTACCGATGTTGGCGGGTGTTATAGCTAACCGGCCGGGCGAGCGGCGAGGGGAGGGGGAGAGGAGGAGGAGGAGGAGGGGAAGACGAGAAAAGAGGGGTAGCGGGCATAAACACTTGATGCATGTCAGAAAACTCATTTAGGGGAACAACAAGGAGGGGGAATGGAAGTGTGTGTGTGTGTGTGTGTGTGTGTGTGTGTGTGTGTAGGCACACACAAGGAGAAGACAGTTGTTCAAGGACAGAAAACAGCCTCTACATGTAGACACTTTGTAATTCCATTTGGGAAATGCGCTCGTGTGTTTTTTTTTTGCGAGCGCGTACGTGCGCGCCGCCCGCCAACATGCCGCGTGTGTGCCAGCTCGTAAACCCGGGCCGTCCTCTTTTTCTGACTCTTACTGTTGCGCTTAAATCCAGTTTACATGCGCAGCGCTCATTAGCTGATTGTGTGTATAATTTACAAGTGAGTTCGAGTCCCGGCGAAGATATAAAAGATGGAAAATGGTCACGGCGAGTCAAACGTGTCTGTGCTTTTTTTGTAAACGTTCAATCCAACTAATGACAGAATTGAAGTAATACATTCATTACATTGCTGATCGCTGTCGCACTCATTCATATAATCTGTATCCGGCACGGTTTACACACAGTCCTACACATGGCCTCCTGTTTCCTGAGAGGCAGGAATGATGGGGCGAGATAAAAGCAAAAGGGATGACACGCAATACAGGTCATTAAACGGGATTTGGACCCGCAGCGTTGTGAGTACATGGCTCGCTCTCTTAGCCCAGCGAGCCGTGAGGACACCCCAAATGGTTTTTTATCTCCGGCCCCATTGAGAGCGAGTATCGAGCTGACAATCCCCGTCCTCTCTGGAGGTGGCCTTTTTACCTCGGCTCATTGTGGCCCGTGACTGGGAGCCCGCGCTATCTCGCTATCTATTGATTCCCCCACTTCATGTGGACCAGAGCAACACAGGAGAGAGAGAGAGAGAGACGCTGAAAGACAGAGAGAGAGAGAGAGTGAGAAGGTGTGTGTGCAGCAGGAGAGAAGAGGAAGGTGAAGGGCTGCTGCTTCAAGTGTTCAAAGGGATCAAACTTGCTTCATAATGACTGACACCTTAGCTAGAGTTGTTTAAATATCCCACAGTGGTCATACAAAGTCATCGGTGCGCAATAAAGGAAAGAAGAAGACCGGGAAAACATGTAGCAGAAGAAGAAGGACGGAAAAAAGTTGAGGGAGGGAGTAGGAAAGGAAAGGAAGGAAGAAAGAAACGGCAGAAGGATCAAACTGTGCAGGAAGTGAGGATGTAGAGGAAGGAAAGGAGGAAGGAAAGGAGGAATATTCGGATGAAAGCAAGGGCAAAAGTGACTCCCGACAAATGCAAGAAGAAGAAGAAAAGAAGGGATGAGACAAAAGAGGGAAGATTCCTCCTCTCTTTGCCCTCCACTCTTCCGTGTGATCTGACTCCGCCTCGCCATCTGCTGTCTATAATTACCTGTCTAGTTGTGTCTGCGTATGTGTGTGTGTGTGTGTGACTCCTCCCATTATTTAAAACATATAGGGATAAAAAAAAAAAGTCCAACCAAGAACTTCTTTATAAGTTCAAATGAGCCTCGTTTTAAAACATATATGTAATTGTTTAGATGTTATAAGCTGTCGAGCTAGTTTTTGAAGTCAAGTTAGTTGAACAAAGGCGATATAAAAGTTATTATTATTATTTTGTATATTCTTTCTAGTCCAGTAAATTCAGTCCAGTAGATTTGATTTGCCAATGTGTCATTTCTTAAATTCTATTTGATGTCCTCAGCAGCGTGTCAGATAAACGATATATAAGTGACACGTTCGAGTGATAAAAATAAATAAGAATTAGCGTCTCTCTGCGTCGAGTCGGACCGGCCGAAGTGTGCGTGTCGGCGCTGAAGCAGCTGGTGAATAAATCAGACCGAAGATACAGAAAGTCAGCGGACGTTATTCCCGCCAGTTGGCTGACACGTTGTTTTGTGACATGACCAAAAAACCAGTGAGAGCCATTAAGTGGATCAAGTGTCAGAGATGAAAAAAAAAGGACGGAAGACGGTGAAAGAGGAGAGAGTGATGGTCGGGTTGAATAAAGACAGAAAAAAAGGGAGAGGGAGAAACGAAAGGGTGAAATCGGGGAAAACGGGAGACAGAGGGTGAGGTGTGGAAGGGAGAGAGAGAAAAGAGAGATGAGACGATCCATCTTGGCACATTAGGGGGGATCAAGCCTGCACTCCATCACGGCTGTCAGAGGGATGCACACCTCCTCTCTCCTCTCCTCCACCCGCGCATCCATCCATCCCTCGTTTGGCTCCGCCAGCCGGCATTTCGCTGAAGAATCTCAGCGCTAAAAAGTCCTGTCAGGCCTATTTCCTTGTTATTGCCCAGCCCTCTGCTTCCCTTCTTCCTCCTCTCCCCTCCCCTCCCTCCCTCCCTCCCTCCCCTGGATCTGATACATTCCCTCTGCTCCCCAAGATTAAACGCACCCTTGTTGCGCCGCAGGGTGTGTGTGTGTGTGTGTGTGAGAGAGCTGTGAGGTCCAAGGCAGGACATGTGGGAAGCGCGTAGGTGTTTGTGTGTGTGTGTGTGTCTGTGTGTGTGTTGCCCTAACATTAATCATCTTTAAGGCGCTGACAAGCCTGGTGTGCGACATCACATCACATCAACACCCCCCTCCCCACACACACACACACACACACACACACACACACCTTCTCCTCTCCTCCTCTTCTTCTTCTTGTCCTCCCCTGGATTTATCTGTCCGTTCGCCTCTCCCCATCACTCACTTCCCTCAGGGAGCGTTTGACGGAGAGAGAGGGAATCATAGAGGAAGAAAGGGAGAGAAACACGAGGGGTGAGAGTGACAAAAAAAAGGGGGTGAGAGAGAGTGACAGCAAACAAGTTAGAAAATAGCGTGGAGAAGACAACAGAGAGGGGGAATTATAAGAAAAAAGAGGGATGAATAGCGAAAGTCAAATTCTTCCTATCAATATTGCAAAATACAAAGTTTGGGCTGCACATTTTATTTTACATTTCACATCTTTTGCAAAGTTCTGTCTTATTTTATTCCAGTTCTGTCGCTGTTGAATTTTCACCTGTTCCATCACTTCAGCACAACTTCGATTTGAGAGTGTGTGTGTGTGTGTTAACAGCTTGTCTCCGGCCCTGTCGTCAGTCAGCTGAATTCAAATCGGCTCCCACACCAAACTCCTCCTCTGTAGTCTTTTTTCCTTTTGTCGATTGTTGCCGTTCCGTTGTCACACTCGTGCATTTACATTTCCTTTTCATCACTTTTTTTTTTCTTCATAATGACACAAATAAAAGGGCGACTCCGCTCAAAAGAAAATCGCCGCACATTGAAATGCTAAAAAGTAAGCTCACACTGTGCAAAATAAGTATTTACTTTCTTTAAAAAAAGTATTTTTTTTATATAACAAAAAAACGAGAAATAATCAAGCACAGGCGTGTGTTTGTGTGCACGCCCGTGTGTGTGTGTGTGTGTGTCGACGTCCTCAGGTGTGTGTGATTGTCCGCGGAATAGAAAGAGCCCCATCAGCCGCAGACAGGGATTGGATCTCTCTTTGTTTGCTGTGGCGGATGGCGACGGCTTCAGCATGACTCAAATTATCTTGTCAAAGCAATAAAGGGGAGACGGACGGGGGCAGAGACGGAGAGAGACGGAGAAACAAGGAGAGAGAGGGGAATACACCGAGGGGAGCGTGGCGAGGGGAGACAGAGAAGGACGGCCAGACAACAAGGGAAGGAGAGAAAGAAAGAAAGAAAGAAAGAAAGGAGAGAGAGGAATATCGAAATAATCAGATAGGAGATGGGGGAGAGAAGAAAGGAGGAGAGAAAGAAATGAAACAAATAAATGGATGGTAGGGAGCAGAAAATTAGAAATGGATGAGGCTGAAGAGAGAGAGCGTGAGGAGGATAGGTGTGGAAAAAGAAAAAAGAGGGAGGGAGAGAGTGAGAGAGGCAGAGAGAGAGAGAGAGAGAGTAATCGATTACCTATTTTTCAAAGTCACTTAACGTGTCCAGCGCTGTGGCTCTGTTAAGTAGCGGTTGAGGAGAATGGGAGCCCGGTATGCACACACACGCTCGGGAAAAAAGGGAGGGTGAGGCCAATGTGTGTGCGTATGTGTGTGTGTGTGTGTTCCCCACTAGTTGTCTCTTGATGAGTTCTCTCGCAGGAAGCTGTTCTGACAGACCAATATGTGAGCAAGGATACGTGTCCCCAGAGGGCCGCGTGTGCATGTGTATGTATATGTGTGTGTGTGTGTGTTTGTGTGTGTGTGTGTGTGTGTGTCAGAGAGAGAGAGCGAAAGAAACACCAACGACGAGACGGATCGGGAGTCCCCGTACCTGGTCCCCTTGTTGCCGTGGTGACAAGCAGTCTAAACGGGATATCCTGGCTGAGGCGGAGCCTATTGTTCGCGAGCTAAAAAAAGCCCATTTGATTGGCTGAATACAGGAAATCCGGAAGTGTCCTCCAACATTAAGCGCTCAGACACTTTCAATAGATGGTATTTATAGCCGACTCAGACAGAGTAGGATGTATATTACTGTACTTACGCGCACGTGAACACAAAAGGAGACGGCGGCCTGCGAAACACACACACACACACACACGTATCCCTCGTAACACAATGAGAAACGCGCTAACACACACACACACAAACAGGTGGGCCCCACCCTGTGCCCTGCTGATCAAGGACAATGAAGTGAGGTAGTGTTGGCAGACTCCATACAGCATTATCTCATCCACGGCTGACACTTCTTTAAATCTGCTTTGACCTGAGAGGACACAATGGAGACTGTATAGCACTCTATTCCCCTTTGTGTGTGTGTGCGTGTGTGTGTGTGTGAAGAAGAATTGTAATGCACGTGCACTTAATGCGCGTGATTTTAGAGACTCTTGTTGCTAGCGAGAATACACAATGCCGAAGTTTCCTTGAGTGTCCTTGCAGAACTGAAGGGCGGCTCTGTGTGCAGTCCGACAAACACACAGCTGGATACTTGTGAAACGATTTGGATGACACCTCTATCACATTAATATATTTTTTACATGCGTTACTTCCAGAAAAAATGTAACCGAATACGAGATGTGTCTGGGTCCCTGGCTCTCGTCTGTCCTGCACACACACACTGATGTTCCTCCCGTTGTTCCTTTCTTCTCGTCCTCTGTCCAGGTAAAAAGAAGATGTCTCTGTACGACAGCCAGGCTCCCATCTGCCCCATCTGCCAGGTGCTGCTCAGGCCCGGAGAGCTCCAGGAACACATGGAGACGGAGATCGAGCGGCTAGCTGCCATATGCCTCAGGTAGGCCTCGAACACAGCCACAGACTGTGTGATGCTCTCACACACAGTCATTTACAGCGAGAGCCGTCGAATTAGAGTTCAAATAAAACGTCAAAGGTGTGTGTGTGTGAATTCAGGATTACATTAGCTCGTGCTTGTGGCTGAAAGTTGTGCGGGCTTGTAAGTACGCTTAGCCTGACGCTGGAAATGAAAAGGTGGAAAAAGGAAGCTCTTTTTCAAAAGTCAAAAAACGTCTGATAAATCAATTTAACGTACGTCATCATAAGCTTGTTTGAGTCAACTTGACATTGGCTTCATATTAATCTACCAGGAAATGTAAACAAGCGAGCTTTGCTTTATTTAAGACGAATTCTTCCCCGGCTCGCGGAGATGACTGTTCTTTGGCACGGGGCGAAGGCTGAGCTCTAACTCAGCCGTAATGTCAGGCTCGCTGGCTGCTATTCTTTCTGCTCGGAGATTTCGGCGCCATAAATCTGCATAAAAGGCAGAGGCACGCCGTCGACGTAACGCTTAAGTGTTTCCTGCGGGGATTAGGATTCAAACCTGTGACCCCGGGTTCGCCGCTGCCCCCCTTCCTCTCCTCGTGGCAGTTGCGCGAGCTGTTTTACGGCGGATAAATCAACTCGGAGCCCTTTTAACGATGGGACACAACCATTAGGATCCATATTTCACCTGGACTGGGTGTACGTGTGTGTGTTTGTGTACATACGTGTGTGGCCGCGGCGTGGCTGTGTTTGTGCGCGACCCCGTGGCCACCTAAGCGGCCCGGCTTTATGATGGTCCCCATTAACCTGGGGGAAGAGGGCAGCAGATAGCGTCACCCCACGTGGAAATCGTACTTCATTTTCCCCCTGTGTACCAGTCCTCCTCGTTCCTCTTCCCCCCTTTTTTTGACGACTGCTCTTGTTTCCTCATCGTTCTCTGTGTTCTCTAATCGCCCGGCTATCTTCTACCTTTGCTTTTCCTTTATCTACCCCTTTTGGATGGGTCGGGACAGGGGAATAAAGATGAGGAAATCAATGGAATAAAATAAATGTTATTAAAACGTATGGAGTAAAGGATCAAAGAAAGACAGCTAAAGAACTAAGTGAGTCAATGAATAGAATGAAAAACAAACCGGGCAAAAAAAATTCTTATCAAAAGCTGAACTTGTTGTTCCCGAGCTTTCAGCCACATCTCTTGGCCTTCATCAGTACACAGCTGTCATGGTAGTTGTTGGATCTTGAGACTGAGAACGGAAGAGAAAAAAATAGAATACATGAGAGTTGAGTAAGGATTATCCATCCATCACTGTCTGATATGATGAGGTGTGTGTGTGTGTGTGTGTGTGCTTCAATAATTAATAAAGGTTAACAGTCTGCCCTTCCCTCTGTTGGTCTCACACACTGTGTAGGCTCAAAACCCACATATATATATATATATATGGAGACACACACATACGGTAGTTTAAGGAAATATGTGTCACCCCGGGTGTGATGGGATGGTGGCTAACGTCACACCACAAGAACAAAAAAAAAAAATGCAGAAAAGAAAGATTCAAGGGGAAAACATTTTCAGATGTTTTGATTGAAATGTTCCTTTACAACCAAACACACACAAAAACGTCTCAGTGTGACTTTGCATGCGCGTCGCAGGGAATGGAAGCGGGAGATAAAATAAAAAGCAGCAGAACCTCATTCTATATGGCACACAATGCGCGCACACACACACACACACACACACACACACACACACACACACACTGTCTCCCCTTCTCTGCCGCTCTCTGCATGGTAGCAGCCATCATTGAAAGTGACAGTGGGAATTTGGTCCAATTTGTAGTAAATCTGCCTTTAATGACGACCAGCGCCCGCTGAATGAAAGAGCTGTGGGTATGGAAACGAAGGTGTGTGTGTGTGTCGGTGTGAAAAATGTGTGTGTCCAATATATGCCTGGTCTCTTCTATATATCTGTTCTTCTGTGTGTTTCTACATGTCTTCTATTTCTTCTCTGTTTTCCGCTCTGTCCACTGTACATTTGTGTGTGTGTGTGTGTGTGTGTGTGTGTGTGTGTCCTCTCTTGTGACTGTGAGCTCCGTCACTTGTTCGCGGCCCGCAGCTTCCCATGCACGAACCTGGTAATCACGCGTAAACAGCGAATGGAAATCCATCGTGCCCCGTGTGTGTCAGGTGACCCGTGGGGGGCAAAGTAATCTACATACCCCACCGCCCCCCCTCCTCCTCTTCATACCCCTGCTCCTCTTCCTCCTCCTGCTCCTCCATAATCAATTTGCCTCCGCGAGAGCGAGCGCCCACTTCTCCGGCGAGATGACACAAAAAGGCAAAAAGCAATCAGTGTCTCGAGGTTAGCGCCGTCCCTCCATTCCATCCGACTCCCACTGAAAAAGGACTTATTCATCTCTCTCTCTCTCTGTCCTCCTTCTGGTAGGGAGTGGAGGTGGGAGGCGCAAAGGCCTCCGCTAGCTGTCAGTCAAACTCGGCCCGTCTCTACTCGCGTGGGACTGATGCAGATTTAATCGGGTGCGCGGAGGGTGGGCAGTTCGACCGAATAGAACTGCTTCCAAATTACCGATCAGTCCAATTCAGAATAGTTCTACCGACACGAGACTGGTCCTGAGTAAGTGCTGCGGCTGACATAATCTGACCGCTGCAGAACTTCTTTGGGAAGTCCCCCCAACCAAGTGTAGATTCTGCTAAACCACTAGAGGGTGTCTTTAAACTAGGACAAAAGGTTGACAGCATAGCAAGAAATCAATAAGTTTAAGCTTTTACTGGTACTTTTATTTTGAAAAACTGTATACCTACTCCTGTAATTATATTGTAGTTCCTCCGTCACTTGTACTGCTTGTAATTTCAGTACCTACAGGACGTACCTGCTGCTGTCTTGTACATTATTGAAGAAGTTTCAGACTCAAGAAGTTGTCCACAGTCAACTCAGAAATAATCTCTGATGTCCTCATTTGTTTTATTCCTTGGACAGTCAGTGGAGTCCATGTATTCTGCTTTTTTTTTTTTTTTTTACTTTTATCGCAGAGGGCAAGGAAAAAGGAAAACATTTGACCGACCACCTGATAGCTGTGACTACTTCCTGTTTATGATCTTGCCTCGTTTTGGTTTATCAACCTCAGAGACGTGTGAGCGGGACATTGTGTCGTAACACTTTTGACGCACCCACATGTCCTCACCTGTCACCTTCCGGTCACACACAACATACCTCATTACCACAACACATTTTAAATTGCTTTGTCTCCCGTTTTTCATCCCTCCCTTCCTTCCTTTTCCTCCTGTCTATCCGTCTGTCTCTCTATCTGTCTGTCTTTGTGTATGTTTCACTTCGCCGTGCCGCTCATTTCCACTCTCTCCTCCTCGCTTTGACGCGGCAGGCAGCTGGAATTTCCAGCCCCATAACCCTTCGCCATCAAAAATTCATAGAACCGGGCAAACAGACGTGCGCGAGAAGAGGCAGCGATACGCCGACTCTCCCATCACTCCCCCTCTTTCTTTCTCTCTCTCGTTCCTTGTCTTCTTTCATCTCCCCCCCCCGCTCGATCTCTCTCTCTTTACGTCGCCCCGCTCTCCCTCCTTCACCACATCTCTCTCTCTCACCTCACATTTCATCTCCTTCTACCCTTTTTCTCCCCCCCCTCCTTTTTTTTTTTTTTGCTCCCTTTCATCTCTCTATCAGCCCCTCTGTCATTGTGGCAATTTTCTCCCGTCGTGGCAGGCATGCGACTGCTGTCCCCTCTCTCCCTCTCCCTCCTTCTCTTGTCGCTGTTTGACACTGTCAACAAGCAGGTGGAGGTGGCTGTTATTGTCGATGCCTCTGCAGAGGTTCCAGGTAATGAATAAAAGAGAGATGGAGGGAGAAGGAGAGAGAGATGACAGAGACAGAGATAGAAAAGAGAGGCGGGAGCGGCGGCGGCGGCAGATTCCCCCGCATTACACAGCAGCTTGACTGTGTCACCCATGTTTATTCTCTTTGTTGGCGGAGGTGAGGCCCGCTGTTCAGCTTTAACACACACACACACACACGCACGGTAGCAAGGCAATATGCAGATGCAAACACACACACAGAAACAGTAATGACACGTTTTCAGAGACATGTCCACCAAGCACAAACACATTTAATACATATACACACAGACACTTGGGTATGCTGTGCCCTCATACACACACACACACACACACTCTGAAACAGACATTGCAGAAGCAAATGGGGAAAAGAAAGAAATAATAATAAAAGAAAAAGAAAACTTAAAATAATAATTAAAAAAATATATATCACAACACTCCAGCCTTTATTTAGTTTTGAAGGTTTTGGTTTCAAACACAATTATTATTTTTTTTTCAAATTCAAATTCTAGTGTTAATTGTTCATTTATCTCTTGTTGTATGTTAAACAATCAATATTTTTGATGACTCATCTTGAATAATTGACTACATGTAATTGTTAACCCATCCATCATACTGTATACAGTCCAACCCCACCTGACTGTTAGCTTGGGCAGTGTTAGCTCCTAGTAGACCGATATTATTGGTATTGCTGACAATGCTAACAATACGGGTGGAAGCTAGCCATTGGCGGCAGCTCCCTAGCTCAGAGCGATCCATTCACATCCCACGGTCCGGAAATATGTCTGATTACAGAAGCCAAACACGCTCCGACAGCCATTTCATTGGGCCTTTAAAGAGGTGCTCCGGCAATTTAATATCGCCCTTTCATAAAGTCGAAGGGCTAATAGGACACAGATCAAAAATGGTCAGCAGGCATCAAAATTAATTCTGTAGACGCTAATAAATCCTGACTTTTAGCTCCTGGAAAAAGCACCTGACCTTACATTTCCCATGGTGGAACCAGTATCTTTTTGTCAGACCCTCTCCTGTATCTTATCTTATCTTATCTTATCTTATCTTATCTTATCTTGTCTTATCTTATCTGCAACAATCATTTTACTGTATGTTAAGACATTGAAGGATCTGTAAACAGTAAGGTGCCAAAATGAACACAGAGACACTTTTTGCTCGCAGAATTCATTCAAGTTGGTTAGGATAAATCGGACTGCTGAACCCTTACTTTAAGCTATAAATAGTTTGAATATTATTTTGTGTGGAATGAGGACTGTGGGTTTTGTCCCCCATCACTAACATTAAAAGCACTTCAAGAACGGGACTCATAATGGCGGATATAAACAGGAGACATGACACGTACTGCACTCCACATCACTGAATGTGTATAAGGAAGATTTCCACGGCTTCCATACGTCCGTGCCTCTGCCTCATCACACATTCCTTCTCCACTCTGTGCAGCTATGCATTATATTTCCGTCTTATATTTCCCTTGCCTTGCTCCCGTGCCTTCTTGTGAACCACTTTGTAAATTCTTCTCTCAGATAAGTGACTTTTAAATAAGGCTTCTTATTCTGATTATCCACCCGTCCATCCATTGAAAAGGGAAATCCCTTGTCTACCAAGGCATGCTGTCAGATTAGAGGTCTCGCTCAATTCAGTTTCAGGCACATGCCTTTCCATGGTTTGCCACTGTCTGTCTGTCTGTCTGTCCGTCAGTGAGTCAGTGTGTGTGTGTGTGTGTGTTTGTGTGTGTCCGAGGGGGTCTGGAGTGCTAACAGGGTCTCAAAGCAAACATGACAACCCTGTCTCGCTTTGTCAATGTCAAGCACGTCGCGACGCTTCAAGAGGCTCCGAGAAATGTATCTCTGTGTTCGGGTGGAAGGCAGAGAGAGGGAAAGGGGAGGAAGAGAAAGAGGAGAGGGGCTAAAAAAAGAAACGAAGCAGCAACAGATCAATTGAGAGCAAATGAACAGAATCAGACGGTAAAAGTGTCAGAAAAAGAGATCAGAACATGTGAATTCAATGTGACTGTTTTATTGGCAGAATAGAGGCTTCTTTCTTTCTTTCTTTCTTTCTTTCTTTCTTTCTTTCTTTCTTTCTTCTTTCTGTGCCCTATTCCCTCCTCTCTTTCCCTTCGTCTCTATAATATTTACAAGTCCGTCGATTGCCCTCAACATATATTTCCTGCTGTTCTTCTGCAACAAACAAGTGTGTGTACGTGTCAAGACAAACCGAAAGAACATCCCGCTAACGTTCTCAGTATCCTACCATTTTCAGCAATAGTTTCATTAGCCATAAAATACAGAAGCAGGAGATGGATGAGTGGATGGATTAAAGGTAATGGAGAATTGAAGGTGGCACATGGCTGAAAGTGAATAAATGTGAAACAAGTGCCTGTGACCTGTTTTTCATAAAGACCATGATATTCCATGATTTTCCGGTTTAAGTTTCTGGTGTAAGCGAACGCGCCATCCAAAAATAGATAGTATGTTAAAAAATGAATGATCTGTCAGAAACGTTTCTAAAGGCATAAAAGAAGCCGACAGACCAGATACAACGCCGCACCACGTAACACAACAAACTCACTGGAATCTGTTTTGTCTTTTCTCTCCAGCAGTAAGAACACCTCACCGAAGGATGGAGCAGCCACTCCAGGAACCCCCAAGGTAAGACGAATCACAATTTTTTTTAAACATGTGAAAGGACGTCTTTGTTTGGAACATTCATTCAGACTTAAATCAAGTACATCTTGGCCAAAGAGACGTGATCATTACTTTCCTAACGGATCGAACCTTTATATTCACATCGATAGAGTGCAGAAAGAACAATGATATTCATTTTTCAGCGATATGTAAAGCAGTTCTTTACTGTCTAGCTCTGTTGTTCTGAAGCCTCGGTTCTTCTCTGCTGCACTTGGAGGAAATCAGCTGTACTGTAGGCCTCTGTCTTACATCTCACACACACACACACACACACACACACATAGTACCAGTCTCCTGTGGTCCAGCAGGCAGCAGAGCCAAGAGGCACTGTGCTGTGATTGTTCCAATTAGAGACACCGAGATGCAGACTGAAGGAAAAAAGAGGCGAAAAAGAAAGATAACGTCAAATTGTGGGAAGTCTGATTCATGATTCCATCAAGTCGGGCGTTCCCTTATAGTGTCTCCATCCACTCGCTCATCTGAACACATCACAAGCTGCCAGACTAAGAGGGAAGACCTTTCTATCCTCAGCATGATCTCTAGGAAGAAAAACCCTGACTGTCATTTCAGTGGACTTGAGACAAGTTGTAGGGGCTTCGGGTGTACACAGTAGCTTGAGAATGTAATGGATTTGATAGAAAGGGGAAACAGGAAAAGAACAGAGAAGAGAAAAAAAAAGAAACTGAGATGTTGATTAATGATAGGAATCAACTTGTTTCAAGAAATGACTTCACGTCAGTTTCATACGGCCAGATTTTGAGAACTTACTTCAAAGAAATTTAAAATGCCTTAAAGCTTGGGCTTATTTTTTCATCATCAGACAGATGTTTCCCTGTTAAAGCGTAATACAGAGTTTTTTCTCCCTTTTCCTTTCCTTTCTTTTCCTAAAGACAGAGGGTGAAGACAGGTGAAGTTCCTTACATGTGGCTATCATTACTTTCTTTGTAGGGCTTTATTATAGAGTTAACCACTTCTATCTCTTGATTATCACTTACGCTCCTTCCATACTGGGAGGTACCACTGGAATACTTCCCCAAGTCAAGAAAATGTACACCACCATAAGTTTCAGTGAAGCAACTTTATCCAACATGGCTGAAAACATGACATTGAAGAAGAATAACTCTTTATTATTGGTGTCAATGTTTCCTGAAAGTAAAATTACTCGGTCTCAATTATCTCCATGTTTGTCTTCATTTCAAACTAACGACTATGTGAAAGTCAGACACAGAAAAAGTTCATCCGACATGCACTTGAACGCAGCTTAAGAGGTCTAAAATAATTCACAGGATACATTTTCATTCCCACACACCTTGAGGTGCTGACCCGGGCTTAGAGCGGCTCCCGCTGCACTGTGGGTGGCCTTGCACTTGACAAAGGCGGACTGAGCGGGTCTGAGTGCCGGCCGTCCACTCTCGGCCGTGACTGCGCATCTCACCGCTGCCGTTTAGTATTCAGCGGCAGGGCCGTGGAGAATGGAGAGGGCCGGCGTGAAGCACATGGGCCTGTTGTCGTCGTCTCCTCCCCTGCGTGCACCGCCCACCCCTGTTAGGCCGGAGATTAACCCCGGCGCGCCTCCTTACGGGGTGTTCGGCCCACTTGGTGTAGTTCTCGCCGAGCAAAGGCGATTGGGTCACACTGAAAACACGCGACATCTGTAAGGCCACACACTCTCTGACACACACACATACTACGCCACCTGCATGTGAGATTTAGACACGTACTCGTCCTTTTCTGTTTGCCTCCCTTTATGTTTTTATCATCGATCTAGACATACAAAACAAAGCTTTAAACAGTTCAAATTTTGGTACAACCAGGTGTGAATCCAGTGACTCACCTGAGCGTCGCTTTAAAAAAAGCAACCTTTTTTGTCGCTGATCTTTTTTGCATGTTGATTTAATTGGTTGGTTTAAAAGACCGAAATTTCAATGAAAGCTCTTCACTCTTAATCTCGTCGTAGAATACCGTTAAATGTCATATTCTAATGATAAAACTTAAGCATATTCCCAGAACGCCCCCCAGGTAAATGATTCCTGACCTTTTTAAAAACTGAGTAAAAGGGGAAAAGAACGACCGCACACACACACACACGCGCGCTCACACACTTACGCAGAGGCATAAAAGCATCATGCATAATGTCCAATTTACTGTGGCAGCACTGGAGGTTGGTCATTTCTCACGTATTATTATTAGATTACTGCTGTCGAGCACTTAAGCCTCTGCTCTGCCCCTTTCCACTTGATTAATAGGAGACGACTGTAAATACAAATATTTCATAGCTGCCTTGTAAAAAAAAAAAACAGCGGCAGCACAGGCACACATGAAAATATAAGTACGCACACACACACACACACACACAGCGAGTGCTCTGCCAGGGCTAAGCCTTGTAAAAAAGTGATATTGCTCCTCTTTTCCTCCCTTGTTCTCGTCCTTTCACATCATTATCTGCCTGCTTCTCGTTCACGTGAGGAATTCCCTGGATTGTCTTTGTCTCAGAGTGGGTTAGAGGAGGATATTGTTTTATATGTGTGTGTCTACGAGAGAGAAAGAGAGATGGAGAGAGAGACGTGTGTGTGTGCAGAGTGTTGTGAGACAGATTTATGGACAGACAGTGTCCCGTAATGTCAGACAGTTACGCTTCCACCTTTTCAGATGTTTACCCTTCCTCCTCCTCCTCCCCCTCCCTTCATCCTCTCTGTTCAATCACTCGTTCTTCCCTAACTCCTCTTAACGTCCCATAAACATTAACTCTAATCAGTGGAAGGGACTTTATAGACAAAGTCGGGCGGGTTACAGTCATCATCAATGACGTGTCGCTCTCAGCATCTGTGGCAATAACACTCTTGGAATTCTCCAAGGGTACAGATTCCCCGTTACGTTTTTTTTTTTTATTTTGTCTTTTCTGTGTAAGAGATCACCAAAGAAACGATCTTTACATTTTAGAATTCATTTTGGAATGTGTACTCCTTTAACACTGACAACAAGGTCAAAAAAAACCTTTCACTTTAATTTTGTTACTGTTTGTCCAATATTTTACAGTCATTTAAAATGTTGCTTTAAATATAGCAGTTACTCGTAACTGAAATTTGAACTGTTTCGATCTTTGACTGTGCAACTGCTTTCATTTCTTATTCCTCCAATGGCAATCCAGCTGCTTTCAGGTGTTACTGTCATCTTCTTTTACTGACATATGTCACTCATCAAATGACAAATAACAGCTGCCACCTCTCGTTTCAATGTTTACACTTCGACTGACACTTCAAGTCCTTTCAGGTCTCAGATCTTTACCTTTGATCGACAAAAAAAGACTTTTCCAGCTCTTCTGGCTTCTCCATCTTCTAATGTTGACAAACGATTTGCTGCACCTGCTTTCCATGCCGACACTTTAACTGACATCATTTTTCTGTTTAATGCTAATGCACTAATGTCTTGAGCACCGTGAGAATTCAGCACTTCAAATGTGAACTAACACTTCAGCTTCACTCATGCCTTGTCTATATCTTGACACCAACAACTTCCACTTAAACTTCAACTTCAACTTCCATGTTAGCTGCTATTTCAGTTTTTTTTATTATTGTTATTTGCATTTTGATAACCTCTTTCAACTACAACTTCAAGATGTCATCATCTTTCTCCAGAAAACCTTTTCTGGTTGTTTGCATTGAGCCTGTATGGACATTGTAGACGTTTAAATGATTCAAATGATCCCATTGTCGAGCCGAGCTGAGGTGTAGGTGGCAGTGCACGTCGATGTAAAGAGTAAAATGGTATCTGTTTTCCTTATGTTTAGTTTTTTGACACGGCATTACTCTTGACCTGTCCATGTTTATTGATTGTTCCCATGCAGAAGCTGTCAAGCGAGGACAGTTTCCGCTGTAATCGTTGCTCCAGAGGTGATAATATAACAACATCATCTGCATATAGAAGACATTTTATTTCTCTCCCTCTCTCTCTCTCTCTCTCTAGTCAATGCTGTTGTCGGTGCACATCAAGCGCGAGGGAGAGTCTCCCGTGGTCTCACCCTTGTCCTCTGAAGACATCCACCACTCCGACAGATACCAGGTCAAACTCATGGACACACACACACACACACACACACACACATACACATAAGGGTTGAGTGACAGTCAGTCTAGATGGGCACCATTCCCCTGTTTGTCCCTTAGGAGTATAGTTGTCTAGCCCCCTTTATAAATCATTATTTACAATATCTAGCTATAGGATAACATTTGTTTTTGTTGTTTTTTAGATTTGACTTTTCATACCATCAACTAATATCGGAGTTTAACTTAGGTAGTTGCAAGGGAACATCGTAGTCTTGACTGGGATCTGCCTGGTATACAACCGCAGTTGGGAAAATGGGAGGCTGTGTCTGCCACTTCCTACTAATTTCTCTCGGGCACTTGGAGGTTTACTTTGAATGAGTAATGTTTCCAAACTGACTCTAAAAACAACAAGTTTATTTCGATCTTTGTCAAAAATTGTGTTTTTTTTTTAATGGTTACCACACTCACACCGACAGGCTGATAGGCTCTATGGTGACAAGTGTTTTAGCCAGCCACCCCTGCCAGAGAGGAAAATATTACATGTAGTACATTTTGCTACCCATTTTACCTGAATTTCACCATCACTCAGCTGCAGTTTACTATTCTCTATGGGATTCTAATACATCCTGTTTAATGTAATGTTTTAAGCTGAGTTGACATCTCCTCTTTCTGTCACACATCTGCCATGACGACCCGGTTCGTTTGTTGAATTATGATGCTCTCATCCTGTTCTACATTATTTTGCTGCTGATTAACCACTCTATCAGTAAAAACTGTGATGCCCATTTTAATGTTACACTTTCATTAAGCTAAATGTCAGCAAATTGCGAATGCGAGGCACATTCTCAGCACTGCTTTTTTTGGCCGTTTTAACTATGTAGCGAATCATGAGACTTCCATAATGTGTTGAATCAAACTGTCAGTTTCCTTCATTAGGACAGATGTAGAACAGTACAGCAGAGGATCATGGTAGATTTTGGTTTTTATGCCCTCTCAGCAGTTAAGTTGACCAACAGGCCAATCTCCTTAAATCTCAGCTGTCTTTAAAGCCACCCTGACTGCTTTTATCTCTTAAATTCATCAAAGTTTGTTCGGGTAATTCTTCTGGCCATGA
Organism: Lagodon rhomboides; assembly: GCA_039737535.1. Classification (NCBI taxonomy): domain Eukaryota; kingdom Metazoa; phylum Chordata; class Actinopteri; order Spariformes; family Sparidae; genus Lagodon; species Lagodon rhomboides. The sequence goes on from CM077797.1 coordinate 6,400,462, forward strand.
TGTATCTCCGGGTTAAGTGGGTTTCCACCCTTACACCATAAAATAAGAACTATTAAGTCCATGCAGACGTTACATCCATACGTTCGGGATGACACAGCTCATAAAGACCTTATAGCGATAAAGTAGATTTTCTCATTAAGTGAAACTGCTGAAATCACCTTATATTATACAAATGATTAAGTCAATGGTGACTCTTTTTACCACCCTGGAAATGAAGCATAATGGCAGACTTTGCCACCTTTTCCCTGCCTGTCAGTCCGTCTCAGTGCTCTTCTCCTCTCTACCTCTTCCCTTCCTCTAAAAACCTGACCTACCCGCAGCCATTCAGTGAGTGTATCATAATGATACGGTAGTAGTGGCGATGCGAGGCAAGTGGGCCTATAACTCAAGTGGCGGCAGGGAAGGGGAGGGGAGGGGAGAGAGAGCGAAGGAGTGAGGAGACGGATGGAGGGCTCGAACAGAAGGAGAAGGCCTGACTGCTTGTCGGCTCTCGCTGATGGACGACGGGCCGATGGTGAGGGGACTGAACCGCTGCCTACTCACTGTTGCCGTGTCAAAGAGAGGGCATCCGTAACCGTGACAGGGGATGCTTTAGTCAGCATATAGCTAAAGACGTACTGGCCTCTGGGTTTGAATCCCAGTGGACCCGAGGTGCACATTCCGCTAAAGACAGAAGCGGAAAGGACAAAGAGATGTGACCTCACTTAATTTATTTTTCGTAAATGCTGTAATTTTAATGATAAGATTCTTAACGATAGAGAGAATTCACCCCAGGCATCTTGAACTACCAAGGACCCCAAATGTTCCACATTCGCTTTGATAAATGTTTAATTTAATTGTGTGTCACAATTACCAGCGGTGGAACATAACTGATCACATTTACATAACAGTGATGTTACACACTTTAGACCTCTACCTCACTGCTTTTCAGAGGGGAAATACTTTTTAACTGCAATCTACTACACATTTTTTAAAATTAAGAAGATACAAATTTGCATTACTAAATATTTAACCAGTAGCTGTGAAGATGGGCCTTATGTGTGATTTGATATTTGATTAGAAAAAAAGTGTTCTCCCTGAGAAATGCAGATTACAGAAATGTCCAAACTCTGAATACCATTTTGTGTATAAAAAAATGTGCTTCTTCTTCTTCTTTATCCCATAAAATCCCATAAAATATCCTGTGAGCCCAACTCCTAGTTTTCAAACTATTGGACTATACACAACTGTATTGCTGTAGGTAATATTAATAGTCTAATAATTTTGAGTTACAAGGGCCATTTTTCTGTCTAATGAGTTGGCTTATCTTTAATATTAATAGCCTACTTTAAGTGCATTTAGCTGATAATACCTTGGTACTTTTTAAGGCAAGGCTTTAAGTAGTAATTTTACATTGTTGTATTTTTACTATGTCTTAGGCCTTAAGAATCTCAGTATTTACTGCAGAACTTAGGCTTTTAATAGCTGCAAAATTGTAAATAATCTAGAGACACGGAAAAGGCTGAATACCTTAAGAAAAGATACCATAAACCAAGAAACTACACTTAAAGAGTGAAAAGCAGCAGTTTTCACACACCTGAAGTGCCATTTTTATCATGACTGTATCATGAGTGAAATCTTGAAACGCCTCTTTTTTTAAATGATCCTATATACATGGTAGTAGAGTAGCAATAAAATAGCTGTGCATGTATAAAACACTAAAGCCATTAAATGAGGAGGCCGTTTAATGAAACCCGTTGCTTCCCCCTAGCGGTCGCTCTGCGGAACAACACGTGACGTTTCCCCACTTCCGTCTCCAGCGCGTCACATGATCAAAACAAGCCAACATGGCGTCGGACATGAGTAGTATTTGCCGATACGGGCGCCACTTTCAATCCTTTTCCATCCATATTAAATGTTAGACAGAAGCTTTAGTTTGCGCTCATGTACAGTATCTGGAAAGTCAGTCGGGTGGTCTGCAGCAGTGAGTTTTGGCGGCTGTAGAACGAGCTATGAGTGAAGCCCGACAGTCATGGAGGAGGTGGAAAACAATAGACATGTACGTTTGTTTACACTGCCACAGCATCCAAAGCAATCTCATTCAGAAAAGTTATGTTCGTGCCTGTAACTACATTATAGTGATTCTTTATTGTCTAATCTGTATTTCCCCTCTCTTCTTTCTCTTCTGCCTGCAGACATTTTTACGAGTTCGAGCAAACAGACAAACAAGATTGAATGGTAGGTACACATAACGTTTCACTTCCTGAGTGATGCTTTATATTGCTTATTAATGCACATTGCATGGCTCTGATGAATTTATTTGATTGAAATGTCGTTATTAAGAGTGTATTACTGCATTTAGGCTTGTTTTCGGTCACAGAATTTCTGGAAAAATATTATGCAGAATTACATAAGTGTCCAAACAGTGTAGGTATTATTATATAATTATAAATGTACTTTCTTATATAAATATTACATATCATTTATGTGGCAGTACATTTCTATCAGTTAAATATGAACACAAAAATTAAAAAATAAGACGATGTGATCATCACAACAAATGAAAGAAACATGATATCACTGGTGTCAGTGCACAGGAGACCAAATAGGTTATTTACAGTGTGACTTTATGATGGTAATCTATTACCTGATGTGAAGTCCTTTCTGGAAAATGCCTGTTTTGAACATGATTTACTGCTGTAAATTTGCTGCGGTGTCAGCTGATGTTGATCTCTCCTTCTGTATTGATGTCATGTGACAGACACCTGTGGCCCCTACAGCAAGTTTTTTTAATGGATCAGTCTAAAGAAAAGCAGTCTTAATATTATATAATGACATTTTTACATCAGGAGCTTTCAGTTTGCCGACTCTCTGCATTTTTTGTAGTCTGTTTTGTTTTGTATATGCCTTGAGCATCTTTTTATGTGGGCTAAGCTAATTTTAGCTCTTAGTAGCCCGAGTTTGTACCTTTTATTTGTTTTGTCATACAGCTAAATTCGATTTTCTAGCAAGTAATTTACCCAGCAGTCTTTCAAAAACCCAGAAGTATTGTTAAACAACACTTGGAGCTGTTCTGAAGGTATTTAGATAATCCTCAAAGGCTCCTTTAACCATCTGGCTATAAAATTTTACAGTTGTTACATGAACACAAAAGATTATATACCAGTTTTTTTTAAGCTGCATCTCCTAATCCATGTAGTCGGAATTGACATATCTCCTGGCTTTTATCCTACAACACCAGCAAAGATGCAGCAGTAAAACTATAGTGAAAGTGTTGGTTCACAGTGAACAATGAGCATGGACGTTTCCAGCTACTGTCTTCTTTTGGATTCGAAACAAAGTGGCAGGATTTGGGAAACGGGCGAAAAATCTATTGTTATTGGACTATAAACATTTTTTTATCCAGGTGTTTAGAACAGTCCTTGATGATTCTGCAAAGTCTTGTTCAAGTACCTTCAGGGTTTTTTTTTCTGGGCATCAATTTTTTGTAAGTCCTGTTTTTATCTTAGTGACTTAAATGTTATCTGACAACGTTAGGCACAAACTGAGGCTAAGCTTTGAAAAAAAGCCTTCCGAGCTTCTAGCTTGCATTCCTCATCACTAAATAAATGTAGCAGTGCTTGCAGTCTACACAGCAGGTCTTAGTCAGGTTTTTAATTCAGTATTTGGTCATTAGCCTCAACTGACATCACTGTAGGCTTCATAAATGCTGGCACTTACAGAGGGTATTTTACTGTTAGAACCTTGTATCAACCAACATCTTGGTGACCGTCACAGTGTTTTTATAGTGGTCATTGTTTACAAAGGCAAAACCTCAGCTATAGTCTGGCTGCCTCTATCTTCAGGTTTGGATTTAAATTGGGTTAAAAGACAGAAAATGTCTGTGATTGCATTCTTGATCCATGATACATGGTTGACCAGTCATCAGAGACGCTGCTATATTGAAAGCTCTACATTCTTAAACACAGATATCACTTGAGTTGTTGTTTCTTTTCCACACTACTAGATAAACCAGTCTGATTTCAAAATTGTTAACTTTATTTAGTCGACCCTGTTAGCTTTTACTACAAATGCGGATCCTTTTTTTTATAAACCAATAAATTCTAAAATAATCAACATGTCTGTGTCAGATGACTCTTTCCACATTGGTTGTTGTCTCTATCGCAAGACATTTTGTGTGTCCAGTCTTCAGGCGACACACAGATAACTCAGCCTTTTCCAGTCGGTGCAGATGACAAGGGCCAGCGTAGACTTGGTTTAAACTTCGCCCCCCATTACTTTCTTTCTGCCCTCATGTGGAACCAGGAATCATTCTCATGTGGGGTGTAATTGCTGAGGGGGGCCAGAGATCCCTGCCGGACCTAATTAGCAGCCCCTTCCCTCCTCTATTTAACAACGCTCCCCTCGATTAGCGTCAGGGGAGAACGGCGAGGAGGAGGCTGTTCCTCTCTTTAACCCTCCCAGCCTCGCTCCCTCCATCTTCCTCCCCTGCAGTTATGGTGTATCGCCTTATGTCCTCCTCCTCCTCTCCCGCCATCCCTCGCCACGCTCCCTCTTGGCCTCTTCTGCTTTCCCAGCCAGCTAAAAATTAATGTCCCCGCGCGCCATTTGCAGTTAAGAAAAAACGACAGAGACTCGGGGCGCAATGACGGCTGTTCTGCTCTGTTAAATTTCTAATTAAATGTGTGGGTGTGTGTGTGGTGGTGGGGGTCTGACAGGAGGGCAGGGGAGGTAAGGGAGGAGAAACAGAGGGAGAGGAATGGTTGGGATGGAAAGTGTAGGAATGGGACTGAGATGGTCCAATCCGGCGATGTCTTGTTTTCTTCTTCTTCTTTTTTTTACACATTTAAGAAGTTTAGCCAGCTCTCATGTGCTTCTCGGTGTAGAAAGAATTTGATGATTCATATTGAGTATGATCAAATCAAGGAAGAGTCATCTGACAGAAATATTCCTGAGGTCTTTTAGGTTCTCTCCTGTTCCTTGAAACCAGTGATAACTGTTGTCCAAGGAAACAAGTTTGAAAACGTACTAACCATAACATTGAGATTAACATTGTGTCTCTCTGTCTTTTCCTTTTGACTCCCCAGCCCGTATAGGGAAGATGAAGAGGAGGAAGCCTGAGGAGGGGGGCCAGGTATGTCCGCTGTGCAGTGCCCCCTTGGCTGGGAGCGAGGAGGAGATGAGTAGACATGTGGAACAATGCCTGATCCAGGTAGTACAATACCGGCCCCCGAGCCCCCACCGACCTCCAGTCGGACAGCCTGTCGACCTCTTCCTCTTCCTGTAGATGCTGACCAGTCACCTCTTTACTTCCTGTAGACGCTGTCAGAATCACTTCTGTGCATTAGTGCAGATACCAACCGGTAGCACCTGTAGTTTCTCTAGATTTAACTTCCTTTGGTGGTGGTGCTGCATTCACATCATATGGGAACAACTGAAAGACTTGACCAATAAATAAAAAAAAAAAGCACGGACATTAAAGTGTCCCTCATTAAAGTTTGCCCCCTGCAAAGCTGATCTGCAGTTTGTCCCATATGACATGGTTGCATCTTATTCATTGGCATGCAGCTCCTGTAGGAGCATAACAGTTAGATCTCTAATGTCTGTTGATTCGGGCCAATTTGGCTTTACTTGTCGTAGTTGTAGCCCAACAGTGATTCCTTTTCGATGCTCAACAGTTCCATTCTCTCCTAGAGTTGACAACAAATCATCACCACTCCTCCTGTACCTCCCCTCACTCACTGCTGTCCATCACACTACTATAGAGACACTAATACCTTTATCCCACCAGCACGCTTCAGGCCTTCCCCTGCTGTACCATGCCATGTGAGCTGTGGATTCAGTCCTGCGCAGATCCATGTTGTACTGAGATGTTGTAGTTCTGCCCCGCAACCAGCACCAAAGCTCCTTTCTTCTTGTTCTAATTAGGGATGAAATGGAAAGAGGATTCTGTTTTCTGATCTCTCTTTGTTGTCTATCTAAACTAGAGTTAGTATTAGTATTAGTAAAGTAATCTTTGGCTTCCCCCCAATAGAAAAAGTTTTGAGGGATTTCATTCCAGAGCAGTTGCAAGGAGTTAAGTTAGCCACAAAAACCACATTCGTCTAAATAAACCAGCAAACAGAGCCTTCAGTCCATTACAAACATTAGATTTAGAGGTAGAAGGTAGAACACACAAGTTTGATGGTTTTGTTTTTAAGTTTTTGAGGACAGAGGACTATAGCCTTTGGGTGTTTAAAGCAGTTTGTGTGCTATTGACAGAGCCAGCAATACAGTAACCTATCACAGCGGTCATGGCATGGTACAGATGAAGCGTGCTCTGGAGATCTGGCCTTTCTTCAACCACAACACTGTTTAGACCAGTACAAATTATAAAACTAAATGGCTCTGTTAAGTTTTTGCTCTCGTTAACATGTGTCCCTGTGTGTGTGTGTGTGTGTGTCAGCGTGAGGGTGCGTTAGGTGACGATGACTCTGCAGACATGGATGGAGAGAATGGGCGGGGCTTTGAGGAGTACGAGTGGGCGGGGCAGAAGAGGATCAGAGCTACTGCTTTGCTGGAGGGAGGCTTCAGAGGTATGTGCACACACACACACACTCATACAGCACTATGCTGGTTCCATCTGTGTCTGTCTGTCTGTCTGTCTGTCTCCTCCTTTGTTTCTCTACTCATCCATCAGTCCCTCTGCTCCTGTCCAGTGTGCACAGTGTTACTTCTGTGTGACTAGAGCTGAATGTGACCAGGGAGCTGTAATGGTGCCAGTGGCGTGGTGGCAGTGTATTCTGGCCCGGGGTCGGCCCTGCTCAGCCTGCCTCGGCCTTACACAACCCGCTCAGCAAGGGGAAGGAAAACACATTTAGCTGGGCAATTGACCCATTGGTCACCAGTGTGTGTGTGTGTGTGTGTGCGCGCGTGTGTCTGAACCCAGAAATGCAATTATAGCAGTGGATGGGAGAGCCGGTCACTGGGGAGCTGACACAGACGCACCTGCAGCTCCCCCACCGAGCTCTCTGTCACCACCGTCTCTTCTTCGCTGGTGTTTTTAAACTTGTGTTGTTATTATGTTTAATTAGTTCATTCTCTGTTTTTATTTGTGGGCCAAGCTCATTTTGATTTTCCCAAAAAGGGATTTCTGAATTAATAGTACAGCAACAAGGTGTATTTTTTTAAAACACTGAATTGAAACACCAAATTCGAGCCAGTCCATGTCGACCATGCATCAGTGTTTTACTTCATCAATGCTGTTGTGGCTGAATGATAGCAAATCCCTTCAGAAAGGTTCCAAAATCTGATGCAAAATCTTACGAGTGTAGACTGTTAAAGCATGTCTCCATACATTTCACCATATAATCTACATATAATAGAAAAAAGCAGCACAGAGGAGCTGAAAATGACAGATGTTGAATCCTTTATCAAAATATTGACTTATTGTCAACATAAATTTTCTTTATGTTGATCTAAATGTTGGAATATACACAGTTTGACAATTCAAACTGCACTGTTCTGCACAATGCCCTCCCGTTGTGGCCTCAGTTGCGTTTGTGTGTAAAACACACAGAGATGGAGAGGTGGAGGCAGACCATCAAGATGTGCACAGACGGAGGTAAAGAGTCGCTGTCATCTCTAAGAGGCTCTTTCAAACTCGGTCGGCTCTGCCTCTGCTTTCATCTGTCCCTCTTCCCGCTCGCCTCCCTTTCTCCCTGTTCGATCTGTTGTTAAACACACACATGCTGAGCCTCACCTGCCTCCCTCTCTCCCCGTCCTCCTCCAAGCCAGAGAGAGAGGAGACAAGACAGATCAATGTTGAAATCCCAACTAAACTGCGCGGCTCGTGGGGTGGGAGGTGGCTTCCCCACCCGTCCATCCGTCTCCCGCTACGCTCCTTCCATCCGCCCATCTCTCTTTCACGTCGTTAAGCGAGCAGACACAGGACCCTTCTGCAGCGCTCTAATAGGGCACCTTGTGATGTGACACAGATAACTGAGGTGTCCTGGGGAGAGCGACTTGAAACACGTGCGCACACACACACACACACACACACAGCAGAAGGCTCAGAAGGTGGATTTTGTCTTGAAAGCTCCTCAGTGGTTCTAACGCTCGCCGCCGAATCCTGCAGGCTCTCGAGAGCCGGCTAGACGGATATAGAGATGTTGCGGGGGGCCTCCTCAGCTGGCGGGATGAAGAGAGGGCCTATCCCTCTGTGAAGTGCCACCATCCTTCCCTCCCTTTGAGAGCGCGAGGAAGAAAGGCAGAGGGAACGGGGCGCTTTCAAGGGGGAGGAGGGAGGGGAGGGGAGGAAAAATCGAACAAGATCAGTTTATGATTCAACTCTGTGTGAGGGAAGACTTCCCTGTGTCTCGCACCGGCTTAGCCAGGTTGAAAGGACCCTCAGCACAGACAGGGAGCTTTCTTTATCTGTCTTAGTGGACTGTCTGTCTGTGGAAATCTGTTTCATGAGCTGGAGGGCAACTAGACTTTACTTTTTAACTTTGCAGGACACATTAAAAGTCTATGTTTAAGGGAAAAGAAATTGGTTCACTACAACTGAGTTGAGCCACATAGCACATGTCTAATACAGGTACCTGTACCAGTTTCTAAATAATCAAGCAAAAACCTTGAAATCATGACCCATTAAAGGACCAGTGTGTAGGATTTTGTGGCAGCTAATAGGAGAACCTATTGTGGTTACTAAAAACGTGAAAGCCCATCTCCACAGCCAGTGTTTGGTTTGTTGGTTCTGGACTACTGTAAAAACAAAGTGCAAACATGGCTGACTCTTTGGAAGAGGACCTGCATCATCTGTAGATATATAGGGCTCATCAACAACCTCTGAGCTAGCAACCTATACGCTGAAAGTGTTACCCTTAGCCTAACCGCGTCACCAGCAGTACAGACCATAGCAAACGAGCAATTGTTACCTTTTACCTTTTCTGGGATTTAGTGAATTTAATGCCAGGGCTGGCCTTCCCATGTGTAAAAGAAGCCCCCCAGCAATACAGTGCTGCCCCCGATACCGATATGACAACATTGAGTATCTTCCGTATCTGATATCAATCCGATACAGCCTTTCTCTCTTAAACAGCAAAGCTATAGATATAGATAATACATCTGTATGGAAGCACTTTACTTTTCTAAAGGAAGTAATACACACTCTTAGACACACATAGTTTTAGCATTTATGGGAGTGTTTAGGCTAATAAATTGGATCAGATTATGTTTTCCCCTCTCAGATATTCAATCCAGTGATTTTGGCCAATATGGGACCGATAATGATACTGAATATCGGATCGGCACATCCCTAATATTTCCCTATAGATCCCTAAATCCTTCACAATGGACACATGAGGTCATGGGTGTTTGACCGCTGCTTCAAAAATCAGCCAATCAGATTTATAAGTTATGTCTAGGTATTTAATCATTGTTCATTAGGAAAAAGGGAAGGTATTAGATAATAGCATCCCTGTTATCTTACACCTCATCAGTTATACTGTATAATGGCTTATACACTTCAGACTCTCATGAGTCTAAAGTAAGAAATCCAAATTTAAGCATGAAATGAACTGCAAACTGAGGAACACCCCTTATCCATCATCTTACTCTTAGTTGTCTATTCTAACGCTCTTTAAGTGTTTAGTCTTGGTTCTATGCGTTAATTTATAAAGAAATTGTTCCAAAGTTTGGAACAACATAGTGGAGGTCTAGCCACAGACAAATGGAAAGGCAGACAGAGAGATCCTGAGATTTGATATCAGGCCATCCAGAGAGACAGAGGAGGAGAAGAGGGGGATTATTGCAGGTTGAGATGGCCCAGAGGGATTGAGAAGAGGAGAAATCTGTGCTTTGTAAATGGACTTCAAAGATGGCTGTCTCATGTCTTTGTGTCTGTGTCCCTTTCCCAATCTCTCGCCCTCTCTCTCTCTCTCTGACCTGTAAATGGCAGAAAGATAGTGCGATGACCTTTGACACCCCTCCTCTCTGCTTCTTAGAGGGGCCCGATAATTGCTATGGTAACGGGATGTCGCCGAGGTCGGTCGATTGGCTGATCCTGGCTGTCAGTCAGCCTGATGAGTCCTTTGATCCTGCCTGCCTCTTCAGATCTGGGACTTGTAGTGTTGTGGTGAAATGTATGTAAATCGGGCGTCTCCTGCGCTGCTGTCTTGAAGAATGTTAACTCGGAGGATAAAATGTGTAGTCGGTATGTTCAGAGTCAACGATATTCAGGAGATGGTTGTGATAATGAGACGGACCAGGATGACTCTGTGGGAGTCGGTGTGTGTGCGTATTGATCACGCCTGTCTAGCAGAAGAGATGGGAAACAGTTCAGAGAGCAGGACTCGTACAGGAGAGGAAAAATGGAGGTTGGTGGAAGAGAAGTAAAAAACGAGTGTCAGGGAAAGGGGACAAGGGAATGTGAAAGAATAAAGGTGAGAAAGAAGGAGAGATGAAAAAAAAGGTGAGGAAAGGAAGAGGGTTGAAGAGGAAAAAAAAAGGTGGGAGGGGGCACTGGTGCATAATGTGAGTGAAAGGCAGTTAGAGTGGGGCTGACCTTTCCCTGGCCAGATTAGATTGGCCTGCCAAGACTGCTTAGAGGGACAGATAGAAGCACTGGGAACACACACACACACACACACACAGAGCAAACAGGCCACACATATAGTCACGGCTAACACACCTAAGACATGTACAGTGTGTACATGCGCAAATTAGGCCGTGTGAAATCCAGTTTTGAAGTGGACATGAATGTGTATCAGTAAGAAAGTACAGCGTCATGTCCATCTGTATGGAGATCACTCAACATTTCTGATAACTCTGCTCTGCAATTGTACAGTAACTTATTTTACTTTAATTTTAGACATTAAATAGATAATCTGTCATATTCAGGAAGATCTAAATCAGGTGCTTCCACAGATTAGTAACCAGTACAAGGAATAAGCATTTATATTACAGGTACCATGAGAATAAGATCAAATAAATGGTTTATATGTTTGATATGATCGCCATTTGTACAGTTTAATAATCTGGGCAGTTTTAAATGGTTTGGATCTCTGCCCCATCATGGACCAGTTTTTAATCCAAGACGTTATACCCATCATTTGGTTTTGAGTTCAGCTGTCTTGGGTCCCCTTTGGAACGGGACTCTTTCTTTGGGTCTCTTTCTTTTTCTAAATAATTTAATGCAAAGGGGTTTGGGTAGATTTTCCACAGGTCCGTCTGTGATTGCACACATGAGCATCCCTACCTCGGGCAGGATCAGGTCCTCTCAGCCCACATGTCCATGTCCCACTTCTTGTTACCGTTTGTTGCGGCCAGCCAGCCACAAAATCAATATTTTGATGAGTTGATTAGATTTTCCCCCCGACCACCACCACAACACAATACTACAGCACTCAGGCAAACATTAGTGCATTAGCGGTTGGGAGTGAAAGCTACAATATCTGTTTTACTGTCATCTAGTCGGTCACACATTCACAGCTGATGGATGAGAGTCTCGGCGGCGACTTTCTCTTTCCTTTCCTGGCTTGGCTAGCGCTGGGGCATTGTAGGAAGAATGGCTCAAGATTCTGTCATGGGAATGAAAGAGGGACAGACCAATGAGATCCAATTGTTCGACATCATGTATTAAGGACTTTTGTCTCCCCCTACTGGCAGTGACAGCAGTTACACTCAACGCTCACAAGCTCCACTCAGACCGCCAGCAGGGGAAAGTCGCGACATAGTCCCGAAATTCTGTAAACTTTGAAATGCAGCGATTTTTTTCTGGTGGTGATGATCATCAGGCTTCATCAGCATTGTGGGAAGTCGTTTAGCGAGGGATTGAATGAAACGAACATTAATTGTAAAGTCCCACACTGCAGGTTTAAATATGGAATGTGAATATGTGCATATGCTACAACAACTCTGTATTTGAAACACTGAGCTTACCCCTAACTTACTCAAGTAGCTAGTTGGAAGCCTGGTAGTGAAGATGGGAAAAATAGCCCAAACGTTTCACCATGTCAGTACTGTGACTGTGTAATGTAACATGTGCTCTGCTCGCCTCCCGCCATGCCATCGCCTCGGTAGCCGAGCCGAGCCAGCAGGCCGTTAGATTTACACTGCGCCGCCATTGTTCCCATATGTTCCCCTCTGCCGCCGAGACCAAATAAAAGTTAAAAGGTCCTTTTTATTTGATCACTAAAAACCATGGGCCCGTTGTAAAACGGCTTAGCATTGGTGGCGCGTTTTATCACAGCGGCTCTCAGTCGCTCTCGTTCTCCCTCCTCCCCTCTCGTTTTTTTTTATTTTTTTCTAAAATCAGAGTGAAATGAATTACAGAGTCAGGTGGGAGGAGAGGCAGCGGCAGATGTTTTAAATCCCGGAACATCGTCAGAGACGAGCTCCAGCCGCTGATTTGCGCTCTGACAAAGACAGCATAGTGCTGCGACGCTACAGTGCACTCAGGACCAACTGTTATAGGAAGTCAAGTATGGAGACTCACACACACATAGTGAGACAGCGGGTTAAATAAGATGGCTGTCAACCTTGTCTTGCTCGTATCTGGTCCCACACACACACACACACACACACAGAGCACACTAGTCCAGCTGAGAGCTTGTAGAAATTGGGATAGGTGTAAATAAGATGGCTGTCAGGCCTGTCACAGGTAGACACACACAGACTGCTGCAGAGTCACATCTTAAGTGAAACACAAGTGCACACAGACACACACACACCTGTCTACCTTCAAGTGCTCGAATAGTCAGGGTGTAAGTGACATGCACACTCCTGCACACACACACACACACCACCTAGCTTTGTGCGGTAGACAGACATGGTGTAAGTGACAGTTAGACAGAGTCACACACCGGCACGTGCACACACACACACACACACACACCTTGAAGGGGTTGGAGAGACGGGGCCTAAGTGACAGAGGGACAGACAGTCTCAAACAAACACTGAGGAGACGCCTCTAAGTGACGGACACACACACACGGCCGGCTCTGCGGCTAAGTGGAGCTGAAGGGAGCAGTCAGGCAGCGGTAAGGGTTTGTCTGAGCGTTCATCACTGGGTTTATAGAAGTGCCACTCACACACACACACACACTCCCGCTCTCCCTCTCTTTCGCTCTCTCTCTCTCTCTCCCCCTCGGAGATTGATGGACGAGGCGTCATTCTTCATCAGTTCAGCATACGTCCAAACGCCGCCTCTCTCTCTTCACCTGCTTCTCTGTGACCATTTCTTTGGCTCGTCTGCCTCCGTCTGCAACCCCTTAATTGTTCAGGGAAAAGTAAAGTTTCACAACTGAATTTATGAACTAAAAAACAGTTGATAAGGGTCTTAATGATGTCTTCTGCAGGGTTATGTTTCATTGGATTTAGTTTGAAGGATGATTTTTACTATGATAAATCGAGGCAGATAGACAAAGGAAAAACATAAAAAAGACACAATTCATATTGTACAGTTTTGTGTGTTTTTTTATTATTTTTTATTTTTTATGTCATAATCAATCACTTCTGGTGTTTGGTTTACCTGATGAACAAACCTTACCATCTTTGTTGAGGAAAATTAGGAGTGATGGGTTGCTGTTCTTCTCAAATATCACCCGTCCTGATCAAAAATAGCAATTTTGAGCCATGCTTACTCTTTACATATAAAACTCCAATTTTCATTTACTCCTATCGACTTAGTGCATTGTAAATGAAAGTTGTGCTGAAAATCGACTCTCTGATCTTCACAGGAACCGGTTTCGCCACGTGTAGCATCAAGGAGAGCGCGGCGGACAGCGACGCCGACCTCGACGTGGACGGAGACGACACGTTGGAGTACGGCAAGGCCCAGTACACCGAGGCCGACATCATCCCCTGCTCCGGGGCCGGAGAGGACCAAGGAGAAGCCAGGGAGAGGGAGGCGCTACGGGGTGCCGTGCTCAAGTATGAAGACTCAGCTACCAAACGGTCTAACTAGCAGAAAATTAACAAAACAACTGTTAGAAAAATGTAATGTACCCTCCAGGCTCTGGTCATACCAATGTTTGTGTCTCTGTTGCAGCGGCGGGATGCCTTCGAACAGAATAACGCCTGAATTCTCTAAATGGGCCAACGACGGTAAGAAGGGGCAAAAACATCTTTCATGCTTGGACAGAAAAGGGACACCACTGTGTCAAATATACATAAAAGCACATTTGTGTTACTGTTATTCCTCATGTTTCTTGAATTAGTGAATGCTTATTGCAGCCAGAAAAGTCACCACCCAGCGTTAACCCTGTTGTCTGTCCACAGAGATGCCTTCAACGAGCAACGGAGAAAGCAGCAAGACAGACCCCGGCACTCCCTCATCATCCTGTTCCTCCTCCTGCGTCCCACGCACCTGTAAAAACAGCGAGATCGAAAAGTAGGTTGCCCATACGTACACGGACCCACAGTTGCACAAACATGTCGTTATCTGGTTGTAAAAGGTGAGACAGAAAGTGACTGTCACCTTTCCCACCGCAGCGTCAGACAGATCACACTCACACACACACACACAGGTTCTGTGACTGTCTGAGTTGTCTTATGTGGGAGAGTCGACTCGCAGAGGGTCATAAATGATGCATTTTGTGTGGATCCTTTTTTTTTTTAGTGTGCGTGTGCTCGTGTGGGACAGGTGGGGTCTCTCCAGGTGTTGATTTCTGCTGCAGACATGTTCTCTCGGAGCCCAGAGCTGCCTTAGAATCAGTAATGAGGACACTAGCGGGTACAAGGCACACACTTGTTTCAAGGCAGTAGCGTGAAAACATGCAAATGTAGGTTCACCCTGGTGTACTCAGATAAAAAGCCTGCCATGAATGTAGAAGTTACTCTATGAACAACGGACAAAATGCAATTGGGAGCCTCATGACTGACACATTTTTTAGCAGAAATACTCCAAAATGTTCTTAAAATCATGTCGTATTGGCCTGAATATGACTGCAGCTCAGGGCTGAATTGGCATGTACAAAAGAACTCCCCTCACCTAGCTGTGTTTCAGACAAATACACACACACACACACACTCACTTAGCAGCAGACACACTGCCCTATCCATTAGAACAACCTGTGTGTGAAAGGCCACTGCTCTGTAATTCCCTCATTTCCATCTCCTCATCCATATTCTGCCACAAGTAAACAATCTCTCTCTCTTACACACACACACACACACACACACACACACACACACAGCCTGTCCCCTGCATGGGTAATAGAGGTCAGCTCATTGCGAGAGTGAGAGAGAAACGTCAGTGGGCAAGCGAGCAAAGAGAAAGAGGGGATTTGGTTGATTGGTTGCTTCTGCATGTCTGGCATATTCTCCTGTCCTTTTGCCCCGCGCGATTACGGATGCATGCACACACACACACACACACAGCTGGGGTCAGTCTGCTCGTTGCCTTCCATCCCAGCCCCTATTTCTTAAAGTGATTTCTTTTGTCCACCTGCAGTGCCTTTTAGAATCCCCCCTAAAAATCTCCACTCTCATCTCACGTTTCTTAACCTTTTCCTCTTCAGTCATTTCCTGAGGGGGAATGTTCACGTTGAAATGATTGGAATGTTAAAAGCATTGTTTTTCCTTCTATAAACAACAGGCAGTGCTACACTGGCTTGCAGAGCAGTAAACTGCCGACAGAATTTGATTAAAGATGGTCTAAAATGCATATTTACAAAAAATCTTACTTTTTAAGAAATCATTTGTAAGCTTGTGATTTTATGCATGTTTATAGCTTTGCCTCTGGGAAGGCTGCATGCGATAAATGCTTCATTTAAATGAATCAATCGGCGCTCAGCGTGTGTGTGTCCCATATTAAATATCAGCACAGGGGATAACTTGTGAATAAGCAGAGCAGCTGGAAGCGTATTGATCAGAAATAGCACTACAAGGCAAGGTGTGTGCGTGTTTGCTGAGCGAGGGGATGCATTCGATAAGTTGTTGTCTGTGGTGTGATTGTCCTTGTTTCATTGTGTGTGTGTGTCTGTGAGAGGGAGACTTAGGCAGGCAAGTGTGGTTGATTAGAGAGGCAATAGTCAGATGGTGCTGATTGATCACAAGTACACACACACAAACACAGAGTTGGTGTGAGTTCCTGATGTCAGTGAGGACATGCTCCACATCCCGCCCTGTTTCCATAGCACACACACATAAAACGCCATACATGTGTGCAGAATGCAAGACTGACACTCGCAACACTTAAAACTTTTCAACCTGTGTTTCTCTCATGTTTAAAGTCAAAGTTGAGTCAGATTTTCAAGTGAAAAAGTCACTTATTTCTGTCTTTAAAGCCAAGAGACAGCACCAAAGGATTGATGGAAAACAAAGAATAAAAGTCACCATCGATGTTGAAAGTAGGAATGCACCAATCTGATCCACTAGTTCAGTGCCAGCGCAGATAGTAACCTAATAAAGCAGATATGTGGTATCAGCTGTAAGTGATGGATCCACAAATACATGACTTGGTGCCATACCAATCCCTTCCCTTCCTCCTGTTACTAAATTTTAGAAAAGGACAGCAGGTATCAATGATAAGATTAGGTTTTGGAATCGATATTTGGAGAGGAAAAAGTCAGATTTGTTTATCCCAAGTCGAAAGTCTCCTGATTTATAAAGCACAGTTAAAAACAGCGTAAGGTAAAATGAATCGAGAGCACAGACTGGGACATACACTAACAGGAAGTAATGATGGTCCAAAATGGCCACTGTGGTGGGACTTTAAACACCCTCAGTTGTGGGGCATTCTGAATATCAGGAGGAAGGATGTCCTGCAATCGAGTGACCACAACAGTAAAGGCCATGTATTCCAAATTCTTTTTAAAACTGTAGATTGATCCCAGCACTTCCACACTCAGCTGTTGCAATTGACAGCAAAAAGTGCTGCAGACAGAGTGTTCTTTTTTATTTCCTTTCCACAGACCATACACTACATCAGCCTAATGTTTGGTAAGGGAATCATTTCTGGAAGCGAATTAAATGCCTACGATTTCACCTCTCCAGCCTTAAGCTCACTGCTAAGAGCTACCTTAGATTCTGCGAATTTCTGAACAAAATGTGATCTCGCGGCTTTGTTGCGGCCACCGTGTAGGTGCATGTGGCAACGTGATGTTCTCGCTGAGGTCTTAGTGAGCACCTGGAGCAGAACATGCCTTAATCTAAGTATCCATTTAAAGGGGAGCCAACAAGATGCTGAATGATTGCAGTGGAAGCAGCAGTCAGCTGGCTGGAACAATTCCCCGCCTCGCTCTCCTCCGCTCGCTATAAATACACGTATTTGTGGAGCTTCTCTGCCCCTCCGTCCCCAAATGAAAATGAGATTTGTCTCCTTTCGTTACACTGATACATTGTACACATGCACGCGTGTGTGTGTGACGGCGTGCGGGACTCTGCGCAGGGCGGCGTTAGTGAAATCTCTCCCCTCTCTCCGCCTCTGATCCCAGATGGGTAATGATCTGGTCGCCTCCCGGGGCGTCCTCGTTCCCCCGCTCATTCCCCTGCAAGATAAATGAGCTCACACGTACACACACATACACGCCCGAGACGCTCTCTCTCCCCTCCAAGATAAATGGCCCCTCCAATGCCGCCAATGCGATTGCTGCCAAATTTGGCGCTCCAGCTGGAACAATGCGGAGAGATTTCCATGTGGTTTCTGCGAATAATTGAATCTGTCCTCAATTTGGAAGTGATGAAGCTAGATTTCTACCCTCCACACACACACACACACACACACACGGCTCTCTCGCTGGTTCTTCTCTTTATCGTCATCGCTAAGCCACATTTCTCTCTCTTTCTCCCTTCTCTCTCCTTCCCATTTCTCTTTTCTGCTCTGTCCTCTGTCTCAATTTTTCTCAGGCACTTACAAAACGCTGCCCTCCCCTTCCCTTTTGCCATCTGAGACCTGCACACACACACACACACACAGAGACACACACACACATCTGTCTGAGGCAGGGGAAATCAATAGTGACTTAAATGTTTTATCATGGTGTGTCAGTGTAGTTAAGGCCTCGGTTAACAGGGTGCAGCAGAGAATGATGCTCTAAAGGGATTTACCGCTGCTGTTTTTTACAGCACATGCGTGCGCGAGATTTATCCCCCTACCTGGTGGATGCAAGGTGCGCGAGAATTTAGTGCCGACGTAGTTTTTAGAATTAATTCCAACGTAATCGCGTCCTTTTGTGCGCTCGTGTTGAGAGAGGAGCCGAGCGAGGCCGAAATGTAGGTAGACAGTAGATTAAGACACGGGGCTGATTGAGATGGATGGCGGAGGTCTTCGGCTACACACAGACACACACACACTAATGAAATGAGAAATAGCCCCACACACGTTGGGGACGGAGCGCTAAATAGAGGGGAGGCAGAGCCATCTATCTGTCTCTGTCAGGCTTTCTTACTTGCTCGTCGCCATCGGGATGACTAGAGATGGAAATGCGCTGCAATTTCACTTTCTTCCACACACACACCACGCACACACCGTGTTGAAAAAGCCCTGTGGAGCAGTAACTAAGTTGGAATGGGAGCACGTTGGGTGAATGGAAGTTGTATTTCAGCGTTGGCTCCTCAGGTTTTATGATGCCAGGCCTCCAGATCAAGGCCACGTCTTCGGTTAAAACCTTCCGAGCCAGAGCGTCGTCCCACTGTGCTCGCAAACGCTCCGAAACACACAGCCGCGCACAAACACAGATCAGACAGATGTGCAGTGCATACCAGTTAATATCTGAAGTCCTTGCTCTTATTTTATTAGCAGAGATGTACAAAACATTCAGGCAGCACAATTCTTAATCTTAGACGAAATTTATGCTGCTTGAATCTACAAACACAGCGTTCATATGTAAATAGCTGTTGCTAATTAACCTTATTTCTAAAGGTAGCTTGACAAAACAGTCAAAATCAAACTTTTGGCTGTAATCTGGTTTGTGAGCTCTCTCCAAGCCAGCGTCTGTAATCCAAAGATCGTTTGTTAGAGAAAGAGGCCCCACGGTTTGAGTCGTCTGGAGGGAATCATCCTGCTGAGTGGATCACAGTCAAAGTTTCCCATTTGCTAAACTCTAAAAACAAATGTGGTTTGGTTTTGGAAAGAACAAGAGGCAGAACACACTGGGCAAAATGTAAACTCAGAACCCATTGGCTATTGTCTGACGATGATTAAGCTCTTTATTAGCTCTTATTTTCATGTAAAAATGTGCTTGTCATCTACGTAGTGTTTTCCTCCAATACTGTAGTTTGTAAAAACACAGTGCATATGTACAAATATTTGAATGTCTCAGATCGATGTTTAATCCACATTACATTCTGTGTTTGCTGCTCATCCTATTTTCAGGTTGCAACTATGAGACAATTATTAGGTTTCCATTTAAACCTGTAGTGTCACTGCTGTCTCAGCCAGCGTAATGTGAGTACAGACTTCAATTCAGTCTTGCCTTTGCTGTCAAACACATACACAGCTTTTTTTTTTACTAGTCCATCAAACTTAGCAGCATCCTGACACATTGTTTGCAAATCTGGATCAAATCTGTGTTTCGTATACATGTTTTAAAGCAGCATAATTACATTAATTTCCCAGTGGGTGCCACGTTGATGAAAACGTACTGCTTCACCGAGGAGAAGCAGGCTCCATTTATGTATTTCCCAGCCCAGGAAGCCCTTACATTGTAGGTCGTAACCCAAATTGAACCGTAAGCTTGTTTCTGTAAGACTACACGACGTGTTTGCTAAGCCTGTGTCCCAGTGTGACATCAATTTTTGTATTTTGGCTCCAAGACTGAAAAGGTTGAAAACCCCTGAGCCAGCTTAAATCGGTGACACACACAAATAGCATAAAGGCCTTAAATTCAAGGATTTTCACTTGTGCTACTTGCTGGTTGAGGGGCTGTTTATCTCTCTGTGTGTCAAATTTAGCCCCAGAGAGTTGTCTTCCCCCTTTCCTCGGCGCTGTGAAATCATCCTGTTCTCCTTTTTACCTCCATTAAATCTCTGCACCTCCACCACCCTGTCTTACTCCCCCCTCCACCTCCCTATCAACCTGTTTAGACGGCCACAGCCGCATAAAGGTAGATTAACATGCCTTTTTATAGTATTGGGGAATTAAACATCTTTTTAAATGTGGTTTTCTATAAATCAGCCACACTAAATGAATATTCATTGTAGAGATAGAAAGGATAACAGAGAGGAGACAGGAGAGACAAATGATGTTGAGGAAAAGTAAAACTCTTCCATCTTTGTTTACTTCAGGCAAGAGAGGAGAGCCCCCCGGCAGAGTTTCTTTCTTGACTGAGCGACAGAGGGCTTTATTGAAGCTGTTAAAGGAAAGAGACAGCATTGTTTGAGGGGACAACCCCCGTCCAGTCCCGTCCGGCCCAGAGTCTTCCGACGCTTTATAAGCTAGCAGGCTAATCAAGGCTAAATGGCTTTTTACAAGCTCGGAACTAATAAGAGGAGAGGGTAAAGAAGTTTATAGGGCATGGAGTGGCGAGTCAGTCTCAGAGTCCCAACTAGGTCTTTATAGACACGGGGCGGTGACGGGGTTACAGGGAGGAGCGAGAGCAGGGCGACTTCTCCCAGAGACCTTATCGAGGAAGCAAATCTCCAGCTACATCTGTGCTGGCGGAATGGTTCAGCGTCAGGAGCGGCTGTCCTTCAAACAGAGGACTTCTAACAGAGTCCCTATGGAAACACTCAGCATGCTTAAATGTTCTTGAGCAAGACAAGTCCCGACCAGCCTCAGTCATGCTGCTCTGTCGCTGATCCTGACATCTGATATGTATCTCTATTAATCAAATCAAATCGAATCAAATCAATTTTATTTATATAGCCCAAAATCACAATCACATTGCCTCGATGGGCTTTACAATCTGTACAGTGAACGACATCCTCTGTCCTTAGACCCTCGATCGAGTGAGGAAAAACTTGCCATGTTGATGGAAAAAAAAACCTTTTAACAGGGTAAAAAAAAAACAATGGAAGAAACCTCAGGAAGAGCCACAGAGGAGGAGAATCCTTACAATATCTTACCATTTCATCATAATACCTGACAAATTGTGCGTTCCACTATTGTACCGGATGATGCCAAAGGAAAGACTCTGACCAACCGGAATATATAAAAATCGAATTATTGTTTCATTTGACGATTATTTTATCAATCGTTCCCAGAGCCCCGTGTGATATCTCTGCTAAGCCTCACGGTGTGTTTGAAGACGTCTGGCGATGGCCACGTAAACCTGAGATGTTTAATTTTAATTTGGTCCTCCGTTTAGTTTAAATGTTCAATTTATTTTAATGAGCTTGTTCGATGATAGGGAATAAGACCTGAAACCGCTCAGATCGCATACAGTAAAAATGGATGCCTAAGAAAGCCGGCTCCTGATGGGAAATTGAGAAAGTCCGTCCTCATTTTCTTTTCCCTGCAGCCACTGTGTTTGAGGATGCAGCAAATGAAGCCATATCCTAGGCCACACACACACACACACACACACACACACAAGCACAGCCACTTATCGCTCTCTTCTGCTCGCACCCTCCCTTCCCTCTCTCCACTTGTCCTTCCCCATCCAGATCAATACCATAGATCAGCTAGCTATCAGGCTGCAAAATGACCACATCACCATAAACACACACACACGCGCGCTTCCTTTTTAACACACACACACACACACACTGCTATTGCATCTCGCCAGAGAACGAGTGGATGGCTATAATAAACACTGGCCGGCTCGTGCGGCCTCGTCTCGCTGCGCCAAATCATCAGCAGCAGCAGCAGCGTTGTGGTCTGTGCGTGGGCCGTATTGATTTAGTTATGGCCGCTTCATATGCTGTCGGACAGTGTTAAATGCACATTTTCTGTTATCATGCTACACATTAATCAGGGGCTGCTTAGAGGCAGGGAGATGGGGAGGACGGTGGAGGGATGACATGAGGACAAGAGGATAGAAGGGTGAATTGTGATGGAGAAACATGAGAGAGGAGATGCAGAGGATGAAGGGTGAACGTAAGATTTTAGAAAAAGAGGATAAGACACTTTACCTGAAGTCAAAGCAGGTGAAATCAAGGGATGAAAAGGAGGGTGGAGTCAGAGGAAAGGGTGGGTGGAATAAACCACCAATAATCAGATGGCAAACCTGTGGAGAAGAGAATTTATATCATATGTCAAGACTGATTGTATTGTGGTCAACTACCAAAAGTCGGAAACAGAAGATTGCTGGGTTGTTGGGTTCAAATCACAGAAGAAGAAATTTAGCCAATTGCCTGAGGTTTTCATGTCAGTTTACACAAAGAACTCTTTAAAAAACACCAGAAATCATTTGTGGTGAAGTTTTTTCAACACTGTTTTAAGATTTATCTGACATCCCTGACTTGCTGTCAGTGGTTTCTGGTGTGGAATTTTACACACTGTCCATCAATGTGTCCTCCAACGTCAAAACTAACATGTCCTCCTTCTGTCTATTCCCGTTCCTCCACTCCAGGGTAACAGAGGAGGAGTCCACGGCCACCACCATGGAGGCTCTGAAGGCTCGAATCAGAGAGCTGGAGAGGCAGATACTGAGAGGAGATCGATACAAGTGTCTCATCTGCATGGTGAGCATCACGTTCATGTTCTCTGGTTCTCTGCGCATGAAGTGGTAATGGCAGCGTTGTGGTCGTTGTCAGAGGGCGCTTAATCAAGCATTTGGAAAACTTCACGCAGTAGAAGAGAGGCCGTGGTTTAGGAGATTGACAGGCGGTGCTAGAGTTTGTAGTAGTAGTCAATTTTCCACAAACCCTGAGGATGTTGGTCTTTGCTTTGTTTGAGCTTCAGCTTCATTCTAGCAAATGTCTAACCAGTTACACACAGACACTGCAACAGAAAACACATACCAACACATTTGTAATGATGTTAATATCTGTGCAGCCTTGGACTGAAGCTCTGATTTTGTCTCCTTCTTTTAATAGTCTTTAGCTATCGAACACAGATATCAGATTTTTAATACACATGGTATCAAAAAAGTATCAAAGTAATGATACTTTTGACAATCTTAAAGCCAGATATAAACTCCACTGTTGGTCCCTGTACACATCCTGACATCACAACTCTAATGTCAGACTTGGAATTGTCCATGTTTTTTCAACTGATGTATACATTTGGTTTCCAGTTGAGGAGAACTGCCTTGAGATAAGTTGCTACTATAGACTCTGAGCCCAGAATATGTCATTGGGGAGGAGGGGCAAGGTCAGCCTGGTCCTTAGATTTCTTTTGAAGGGTCCTCCCCTCTTTCACAGATGCTCAGACCTCTGAGCAGGACCTCAGTCGGTGTATACAATGTGTCACAGATAGACAGTATATTCAGAATGTTAGGCATATTGTGGTGTGTGCTGGATGTCCCCTGGACGTTTGCATGTAGGAACTGTATGCATCTCATTCCCTTCAGTTTCCTGGAGTCTGAGTAGCTTTCTAAGCGTGCGAGTGGTTGTGCTGTGTTCTGGTGGTTTTTGCTCTTGCATGGCTTTGCAACTGAATGTGTGCTGTCGGATAAGAGACTCCAGTGCTAAAGTCATTTTGTTTTACCATCAGATTTTAAACCAGGCGTTTCATATGAGAAATGCCAAACAACTGACAGGACATACTCAGATACATGATCTATATATTCATGCACTTGTGATTAAACCTAGTTCAAAAGACCTCAGTGTGGCATTGTAAAATGCAGGAATGGTTCTGAGCTTTACAGCGTATGTAGGTGATTGATTGGACTCTTCAATCAATAATATAAGTCACATGTTCATCCGTGACAATATCAGACAGAATGAAAGACATTGTCAATATTCATGTTCCTCAGATGCTTAAGATTCGACTTCATCTCCACCACCCGTCAGTGTTTGTGTCCCCGACTTTGTGTCAAGCACCCATCCTGTCATCCCTCAAGCTTGTGGACAGTGCAGCGTCGGCATCCTGTGCGTGTGTGTGTGTGTGTGTTTGAGAAAAGCTCGTAATTACCGACGCCTGCGCTTCCTAAAGGTCGCTAGGTGCCCGAGGTGACACGGAGGGCAAGGCACAGCGATCGATCACTCACTACCCCATGGACACTCGGCTCTTCTCCGCTCATCTGTCACTGTCCCTCATCTCGTGCACACACACACACATCTCTTTTTCAGGCATACGGAGAAACACAAATATGTGTACAAAGCTCTTATACACACACACACACACACACACACACACACAGAGGCGCCTTACATCTAATCTGTCTCTGTCTGTCTTTAAGTGTCACTGTGCTCCCTCCCTGTCACTGTGTGTCTGATGTGAAAGTCGTCAGTTTTCTCTAACTAGTCGGCGATCAGGAGCCTTTTAGAGGAGCTGGAGATTTCCACTGCAGCCTCCAGAGTTATGACTCACTTACTTAAACAGTGCATGGATCAAAGCTTCCCGTGCTCAGGTAGTTGTACGTAAGTAGAAAACAAGTGCTCTCCAGCTGCCGCCAAGTTGGCTCAAGTTGGCCTTTATCTTCTCCCGGCCCCGCTGCGAGCTCGGTGCTGTGGTTCGCCCTCGTCAGTGGATTTCTACCTCCATCTACTGGTCATTGGAGCAATTCAAACTTGATTTGTTCACATTTCTGGAAGTGATAGTTCTGCAAGTGCTATAATCATAAAGTAAGAGCCCCACTTTAAAAAACATAATGCTACTAATTAATAATATTTTAGTTTTTAATGGTAACACATAAGACAAAGTTTTTCCAGACCAGAAAAAAGGCTCTTGTTGCTGTTTGCATGTTAGTGTTATAATGTGAGAATGATACTTGGTTGTATTATATATCTGTAAAGTAACCAAGGAGCTAAATTGATTACCAGCAGCTCTTTAAAACAGCCCAGAAATCAAAGCCAGACATTCTCAAGAGTAAATATTAAGCACCATAAATGCTCAACACAAACAGCTTTGGCACATTGTTGTATAAGCAATGTTGACGGAAGTTAGTGTACTATTTCAATAATCAAGAAATAGTTTTGAAATATTTTTTAAAGGAAAAAATTAAAAACTCTTTGTTTCAGCTAACGACTAATCGGCAGATTCATCGATAAATCGAGTGAAAGTAATTGTTAGTTGCATGAATTTATGGCCGTTAGCATGTCAGCATCATCTCCTTTTCCACCCAACTAGCTCTGGTTCTTACACCTGTGAGTATAACCTTGGTGCCATCTGGAGAACCAAACCCTTGTTTCCACCAGTGATGAGCCGGAACCATTGTAAGGATGCATCCTCAACAGAGGACCTGTAGAACACGATGCACCCACTTCAGTTCACACTTCAGGTCAAGGAAAACCTGCTGTTGTCTGGTTCCAGCTGGGACCAATGTTTCGGGTTCAGAACCAATTAATTGTTGGTTGAAATGCTCTGAACAGGTCAGAATTGAGAGTGTGACCCAGAACGAAACCAGTACCAGTGAGACCCCTAACCACACACCCCGACCTTAGAGCATTCTGTTGTTCCCAATGTCAGTGGAAGTCAGAAGATAATGAAGACATTTATTTTTAACAAAAAACTTCATCTGCATTGGACTGCACCTTGTGAAAAATGAATAAATAGATGCTCACATTTGCAGTATCCCAGCAGTAACCAATGAGATGTCTTAAAATTCCTTTGATGGTAACAAAATACATTCAAGGGAACAATATTCACTGTGCCATTAAAATGCAGAGTAAAGGACTCTGCATGTCTGGTGTTGTGTGTAAAGAAAGTAAGTCTAAAGATCGATAGTCTGAACAAGTGATCAGCAGTCGTGTTTGTTATTATTTGAGTCAGCGTGAACAGAGATGGAGATTTGTCGAGCGTTTCCTCGTAGCAGTGTGTTCATCGGTTGTCCAAGCTGTACGCGCTCTCTTGTGTGTGCGTGGGTATGTGTGTCTGGCCGTGCGCGTGCTTGTTGCACTGTGGTGTTGGTGTGTGCGCGATCAGTTCTAGCCCGCCTCTATGATTAGCTGCCACCTTTCGCCCCCTCTCCTCCTCCCCCACCCCCACCCCTCCCTTCCGCAGAGGAAGCCTGCTATCCAGTCAGGCGCGGAGATCAAGAGCCTAGGGGCGTGGCCAGGGCCCCGGCCACTGGCCAATGAGGTCGGAGAGAGGCAGCCTAAGTCCCTCCCCCTCGGCCTGTACTGCCTGTACAGGGGCCTTGTGATTGGTGGCTACGGCAGCGGCATAAAGAGGCTCCTCCCACAGCCCCTACGGAGGGTAAGGCACTCCCTCCCTCCTCCGCTCCTCTTCCTCCCCCCCTCCCTTCCTCCCTCATCGCTCCGTTCTTTTCGAGAGGAAAAGAAAAGAGTGTCCATCCGTTTGGGTTCATCCATGGCTTTCTCCCTCATCCTCTCCTCCCTCTGCCTGCTTCCCTCCGTCTCTGCTCGTTGCCTGCCCAATATCGTGTCTGTGCGCGTTTGTGTGTGTGTGCAGGTTGCCGGTTCAGTTGCCCCCCAAGCTGCCTTGCTCAGTGGTTCTGTGGCTGTTGGCTGTGTCGTTCCATGGTTAGTGGTCTGATGCTGTCGGTCAGGGAATGTAAAGTGGTGTTTTGGTTGTTTTGATACGTGTCTGTCCTTTTGGTTTCGGTGTCATTTCATCTTCCTGTCTCTCTCTCTCTCTGTCTCTGTGTTTGTAGGACTCCTACACGATGCCGCTCACCTCCATCCAGTGCTGGCACGTCCATTGTGAAGAATGCTGGCTCAGGACTCTGGTACGCAGGAACTCACACACACCGCTCCATGCTCCCGGGCAGCTCCTCGTGACACGCACTTATTGCAGCCCCGTTTCATAGTCGGCGCGTTTCTCTCTGTGGCCGTGCCCTGTAGGGAGGAACTAAAATGGAATATTCCCCAAATGACCTGTTCTCCCTCAGCACACACACACACACACACACGCACACACACAGACACACAGAATCAAGGCAATGCAAACACTCCCAGTTCTCACTGGGGGGAAATCTCAGATGTAATGGCCCCCAAAAGGCTTGTTAAAATGTTGGAATAAAGTGGTCAACTCGAACTTCCAATGAGTTCTACATAGTGCCTCTGGTCTTCACACACACACACACACACACACACACAGTGGGTTTGTTGGTTATTAGTTAGTCTAATATATTCAGTAGTGTGTAATTAGCTGGTGCTAATGTGGTAAATGGAGCGCAGTGTTTCTGCTGCCGGGAGATGAACAGTCTCCATATTGGCTCTTTGGTTTCGTCTTTATTTTACTCTCTCACCTTACTTCCTTCTTTCCTCTTCTTTCCTTTCCTATCTCAAGCCTCCTCCTTCTCTCCTCAGGTTTTTTTCATGTTAAACACCATCATTTGTCAGTTGTGAAACACATCAACAGTTTCTAACAAGCAGCTCCCCACCATTAGCTCCCTTTGATATTATACATGCCATTGTAAAAACACTCAGCATAATTACAGTCCAATCACACAGAGAGGCGCAGAATTTAATGACCTAAGGATTGTGAAAATCCATGTGCCTCATTCATGAAATGCTCATATGCACATTTGTGCATTATTCAGCTTGTGAATGTCTGTTTCATCTTCAAAAAAGCCAAATCTGTACGGTGTCAGGTCCAAAAGTAAACGGTGAAGTCTTAAAGATCTTTGAACTCCAATATAAGATCAATACTGATTCATGAGGAGCTTCATGTGGGTACAAACAGCATGTTTTACATCTAACTTGTAGGGATTTATCTTTTTCTTTCATTCATTGTTTAAGACACTATAAGACAACATTCTTGAATGAGGCCCATTGTTTCCGTCTGCCATTTACCCTACCTCTGTACTGTGTGTGTGCACACGCACGCACGCTGCCCTCGCTGGTCTAATGTATGGAGCATTAAACTCGTAGCCTGGAGACAGCTATAAAAGCGGGAGGGCCTAGCTGATCAAAGTAAATGCCTGGGAATCTAGTTAACGTCAGCCCAGCCCCTCACAGCTTTAATGAGCGAGGCAGCTGGAGCGCAGCGTGACGGGCACACACCCACACACACTTACCGCCCACACCAAACAGGAGTACACAGCGTTCACAGGCGGGCAAACAAACAGGAGGAAGGCTCCCTCACACAGTGTAGGAGATGTTGCCTCGTATCATTGAGTGTTACAGAGTCCGTTCAGGGACTGTTCACAGGTTTTTATAAATTGTTCAGGAATATCGTGTCTTACAGATGAGTCTTTGCAGGAATATAAGAGTAGACCTCATCAATCACACATTCACATTCCAGTCACACTGAAATCAAAAGCAGACTGATCATCAGTACTTGCTAAGTTGCTACTGAAGAAGCCCAAGCACATCCATTTTCAAACCACCCCAGACTTTTCTACACATCCTCCCTCTTTCACATACATTCTTTTTCCTTTTTTCAGCTCCACACTTTCCTTCTTCGTCGTCTTTTTCTCTTGAAACTGTTTTGACTCGTCTGGAGCCACAAATCCTCTTAGCAGGAGGGTGTGAGATCTGTCAGGGTCCTGCACCACGTCAGTGGTTTTGAGTGTGTGTGTTCAACCTACAGACTACCTCAGTCTTTGCGCCCACTGCAAAGAGTTTATTCAGTGACTTGCAGGAAAAGGAGCCTATTAATCTTTGGGGGTCAGGTGAACCTGTACGCTTGTATCCGTCTGTATGGACTGTTAAGGTGCAGGTCCTCCAGTTAGGAGATCTCTGCATTCTGTTGGACCTGTGTAAGATGTCTCACACACAGTGTTTTACACACCTTCTACACACATCACAGTGGACTGATGAACTTCTTCGCATACCAAAGACATACTTTAGTGATGGGTGATGGTCATTTTTTTCCCCCAAATATGTCTTGCAGTTCACTTTTCAGGGGGGTATGATATGTAGAATGACAATAAATCATCAGAAGAGGAGCAAAATGTCATGGAAGCTTCTTTTTATGGTGCTCATAAGCAATGCTTCCACCACTGATGTCAGCCAATATAACATAAAATACTTAATTGCTGCCCCTTCCTCTCCTAGTTAACTCCAGATGTTCCACTTTACTTATTTAGATCATCTATTGTGACTTTAAGATTCATTCATACATCTGTGACCAATGCAGCAGCAGCACAGTGAAAGCTGTTGGCGGGAACATGCCTGCAGCCAGCGGTTACTTACCACCCAACACAAGAATGGCGGAGGACAGCCGTGTAGACCACCCAGTCCAAACGCTGCTGCGCCGTCAGCCCTGTGCTGCATATTATCACCTGCTGCTTTACTGCAGATGGCACGCTATCAAAGCAGTGCGCAGGAAGAGAGTGGAAGAAGGCTGAAGGGTGGCTGTGTGAGGCGAGTTTACATTTACAGAGGAAGGAGGACGGAGTTACGAGACGAAGTTTGGCTTACCTTATCGGTGCCAGATCTGTGCCGGCTGCCCGATCTATTCTCTGCATACACATACACACACATATGCAACTGGTAATAGCCTAAGTATTCCTCAACCACTCACACATGTGTAAAACAGAGCAGTTTTCTGGTACAGATAGATTACTAACCGACCTGGCAAGCACTGGTAAGGACACATGGAATGCATGGGGTCATGTGTGAATGGCAGCAGAACTGACTTTTTGAATATTAAATGCATTGCAAAAACAGCTCATCCGCCACCATTCAACAACAGACAAATATTCAGCCTGGCCCCATCTTCATCTTGTGTTGAGTTTTATGGTGGTTGGCATCTGTAAGCGTTCCCGAATGTAGCCATGTGTGTATAGTAAAATTCGTTAGCAGTGCCTTCAATGAAGGATTGAAGTCAGGCTGACATTATTTTTCAAATTTGACGAGAAGAGTACGTTTATGATGAACAGACAAAAGCAAAAGATTCTCATATTTGAGAAGCTGGAACCAACAAATGTGTAGTTTAGTTTGATAAATTAAAATTTTGACCTTATTCTAACCTCAACTCATTGTCCTAGCAACAAAGCTAACCTCTGTCCCTCCATCCATCGCAGGGGAACAAGAAGCTGTGCCCGCAGTGCAACACCATCACCTCACCTGGAGACCTGAGGCGCGTCTACTTGTAAAGAGCACACACACCCCTCCTCCCCACTCGCCTCTTCGTCCCACCAGACCGTTTCTCCTCTCATCTTGGATTTCATCGCCCTCCCCGTCGATCGTCCATCGTTTCCCCCTCTCTCGTGGCCCGGGACGGCAGCTCCAGACCCTCCCCAGAGCGCACAGAGACAAGACGGCTGTCTTTCAGACTCCACTGGCTCTTTGAGGAGGTCAAACCTGGGTGAAACTGAATGACTGAGCAGCACTCACTGACTCTCTGCCTGGCTGCCCGGCCACCCACGAAAAAAAAATGAGAACACAGAGACCGGCTATCCCACTGGTCACCAGGCTTGTTTTCCTCTGCCTCACTGACATGACTTCCTGTATATGTAACACGGGGTGTCCGTGGAGAGACCCCCAACACCCAGCTAAGGCCTGCTGAGACCTAGCAGCTTCATGCAGCCGGAGCTGAAAGGAACTTCTTAATACAGAATATAAAGACTACTTTTTTCTCCTCTAGCTCTTCTTTGACATTTCAGTGGTGCTGGACAACGGGCTCTACCCTGAAGACTGGACAGAAAGCTTCTTCTTGTTTTGTTTTGTTTTGTTTTTCCTTCCCTATTCCAGAGAGAAAACTCTTATCTTAACGCCCCTGTTGCTTATGAGAATTAAAAAAAAAAGGGCCTGTCCACTAAAACTGAGCTTTCAACCAAACTGCGAATAACCTCACAACCTTGAAAAGGAGTTTGATACTCCTCCTCCCCCTCCTCCTCCTCTTCCTCCACCACCTCTTCTTCCTCTCGCCAGCCCTTCCCTCCCCGTCTTCCCTCTTTTGTGGTGTTCTAGTGAAGTAAACCAAAATTTCTCCCCCTTCCAAGATGCAGTGCAAGCACATGTAATATAGTTCTATGTATGTTTACAATGTTGGGTGTAAATGACATAGAGTTCACACACACACACACACACACACACGTACACACACATGCACACACATCATCAGCAGACACACACAGAAGTATATAATATCAAAGTCCTGTTTTTAGTTGGAAGGGTTTGGGAATGATGTTTGGGGAAAAAAATGGCTGAACTTAAATAAGCCTTCTGTATTTTTAAAAAAAGATCATTCGAAGATCCGTTGAAGTTTTATTTGACTGTACAGGAATAAAAAATTTAAGTAATAATAAAGTACACAAAACTAGATGGTCAAGATTTAGGTGGTGTAATTTTTCTGCAGAGTACCCTGAGGAAAAAAAAAGCAAGGAAAGTTTTTATTTCAGTTTTCTCGAATGGTGAGGTTCCTACACTGCAAACAAGCAGAACCATGGAAGTGCTGTTTGGTTGCTACAATGTCCAACTGAGCCTCCTCTTTTAACCTCCACATCTGCTTCCTCTCATTCAGAGTAACATCACGCTCAGATCATAGTCTAGAAAACGTTTTTGTTTTTACCCCTACATGTCTCGAAAGAAAGCTTTTTCCATTGTTCCATCATTATGCTAATGCTGCAAAAAGGTCCCAGTGTGGCAACCCCCGAAGGGCAGGTTTCTTCTAACGGATGAGGGAAATCTCTGGAAAAGGAAGGATGGCCAAGGCTGAAATGGCAACCTCCAAAACCCGCAGCATCCCCCCACCCCACCCCCACCCCCTTCTCTTTACGGCAGAAGCAGCAGCAGCAGCAACCAAGGTGGTGGTGTGCTTTGTGTTTGTAAAACTATGTATTCTGTGACGTCTGTATTGTTGTAAGAAATGCTGAAAAAAAAGAAAAAATAAAACTTCTCAAATAGCACGCGTGGTCTCGTTCACACAACCTGAGAGGTGAAATCAGACACAGAGAAGTCGACTGATGAACCTTTATTTTCTCTCTTTATAAGCTTTATGCCCTTTTTGATTTTAGCTAATGTAGTTGAGATGCAGTTGTACATCCTGGAAGGTGAAATACTGGACAGGAAATAAGGGTAATAATGCTCTGCTGTTGCATTCACACTGTGACTTCTCCTTTGCCTTGATCCCAACCTGTCCCTGAAACAAGCCTAATTGCACAAGAGGTGTGTGTCACTACATCAAGTATTTGAATTATATTGTTGTAAGAATACAGTTGTAATTTTAAGGGGATTACAATCATATTTTTCAAGAAAACAAGCAGGTGTGACCTGGGACGACACAAAATTAATTTCAGTGTCTCGGTATTATCCAGTGTGGCTAAACATTAGCCTGCTTAGTCTGGCTGGATTATGAACAAGTCCTGCACAATCATATGGCCCTGTCTTGTAAAATAAAAAAAAATCTTTATTATTTCTGGATTATATGTACTCACATACTTGGGCACATTCCCAGATGAAGTTGAATCAAAAATACCACAAACTTAGTCCAGCAATTATTTTAACACAAGTGCACGGGTAGTTATCTGGTTATATAATGAAACTATTGCCTACTCTGTGCAGTGAACTTAATGGTATATTGGCAGCACACATACATTCACATTGCACAAAGGGTGAGAGGTGTGTGTTAGGGCTGCTGTTGTTCCCCTACAAGGTTAATCCCACTAAGGTGGAAACACGATTTTGGTGCTAAGCCTCATAAAATGACAATATGAAAACAAGCATAACACATGAATGACACAATGCAACATTCTTCTTGTAGTTGTGTGAACATCCTGTGTCCAAGAAGTAGGCCTTTGGAGATATTTGTTCTTACCACTGCTCAGGCGTTCAGACTTCTAGAAGATGCTGCCGTGCTAAAGCCGGCGCAGTAACCACATGTATATGTGTTAGATCATCGTCAGAGTGAGTCATTAACACAAGCGTTGTCAGATGCTAATAAAGTTTTATTGAAGGGAGGAAACCACAGCGGGAGGTGAGTCCTGTTTAAATGCCCGACTGTTTCGGATGGCAAGGCGGCATTCTGGTTACACTGACCCCAAAACCACAATGTCTCGCGTCACATTCCTGCCGCGTTAGGACAGAAACATGGTCCACACAAGTACACAAACGCAAGTGACAACACACAGGCCCATCTGCACACAGAAAAATAATGCTTCTTAAATGGTTCTTCAAAAGGCTCTCTGGTTCTTTAAAGAACCATCACCAATTGAACCTTTTTATATAGGGGATGGTTCTTCACATCTTTCGCATGTGGTTCTTTGAAGTACCAAAGGTTCTTCATTTTTATTGGAGTTATTTGCTGGCATGTAATAGCATGAAATTAGGGCTGTAACTAACTATTTTCATTAATCGATTAACCTGCAGATTATTTTCTCAATTAAGACCCAGAAATGCAGCAAATTCTTACATTTTACTTTTTTTGGTTAGAAAGGTTTTTGTGTCTGATTGCTGAGACACCTGTTTCATCAGTGGATTGTGTGTGCAGGAGGCTGTTCCGTTTGTGTAGATCTTACAGTCTTTTAACTTGAAACCCTGCAATGTCCATGTTTTGGACAGAATGTATAATGTGTCTTAATAGCTGGCAATGAAATTAAAAAGAATGTCAATACAAAACGGCCAACAACTATGAGTGAGTACAACTCCTTGTTTTTCAAAGTACCCATAATGATTTGATTTAAAATGCTCAAAGAACCATTTATTCTGAAAAATTACTGATGAACCATTTAAAATAGGTTCCTTACTGAACCAGTTGGGTCCACAAAGAACTTTCTTGAAAATGGTTCCTTAAAGAACCTATTTTTGCTAAAGTTCTTTGAAGCACCATTTATGGTCCCTAAGGAACCATTTTTTGATGGTTCTTTGAGGAACCTTTGGGGGTTCTTTAAAGAACCTCTTGCTAAAAGGTTCTTTGTGGAACCAAAAATGGCTCTTCTTTGGCATCACTCCGAAGAACCATTTTTGGTTCCAGTTAGCACCTTTATTTTTCTGTGTGGCATGAACGTGTCCCCACTGAGCACGCTCCATGTGCACTCATGCACAGGTTGAGGTGACACATACTAGCTAATTGTAGCATTTCTAGTATTCGTATAGAGGAAGGTGTACTGCTGTACCAATTGCACAGAGAGAAGAGACAGAAAAAGATGAGAAGAGGTAATAAATATGCAGATACGTAAGGACATGTTCAGATAGAACTTCGTCAAACTGGTGGCCCGTAGTTGTTGCAGCGTAAGTGAATCCAAACAGACGAGGCAGCTTTCAGTCCAGTCCTTGCGTTGCGTTTTGATTTTCAGGTGACACATTCCAGAATGCAACAACATGTGACATCAGTGTTAAATAGCTTGAACCTTGTGCGTCATGAATGCATACTTTGATGGACCCTATCGCTTTTCGACAGTTTAAAGCCGCTGATAGTAACTTTCATTTTCGATGATCTGGTGGCCCCTGTGGATAAAAGTGATATGAGCACCACTGCCTCTAGTAATAAAGATCTTGATCTGGCTAAGATTGATAACTGTCATATGATGACGGTGAAACTAATTAAACTTTCTTTCAGTGTCGTTCCTCTCAGAGCAAGTAAAGGCACCCCAGACGGCATGCGAATCAGAGGTCCCAACCACCTCGGACGGCTCTTTTTGGTGTGAGGGAGCAGTGGTACTGGCTCTACAGCCACGCTCCCTCTAGGTGTTCGTACTCCTCGCACTATCTCTAATGAACTTAGAGTTATTCAGTATTCTAGCAGTAGTCCATCACAGGGACACTGGTTGTTTTCTGGGACCAAAGATTAAAATGGTTGATGGGTTGATGGTACAACATCCAGCTCTGCTTGTGCTGGTTTAAATCTTGTACTATTGGGACTGGGAACAGGCGCAGGGACACCAAACAAAACCTGACACAAAATACACTTTTCATGGTATCACACTATGAAACCAGTTCCCTAGGAGTAATAATACAAAGATAGTGTGTTAGTAATTATCCAGGTGGTTTGTAGAAATCTGAGCTGCTCGCATTTCTCCGGTTGTGAGGCAGATCCAGAGTACAGCATCGCCATCTAGAGGACTTTGACAAAGATGTACTGCGCTCTCCGTAAAACTCCACACAATCTGACTGGTGCTATCAGGCAGATATCAGCAGATTACCAGATGGTGTCAGCATGCTCGGGGAAAAGGTGTGTGTGTGTGTGTGTGTGTGCGTGTGCGCCTGCATTCTCTTGTTAAACAGTGTTATAGAAACCGACCCTGGCAAACATCAGAGCTCATTTAGCAGCCACCAGTAAGATTAATTGGCAGGAATTACAACAATCTGATCTCTCTCTCCTGTGTTCGGAGCTCAGATCTGTGTCCAAGCCTTAAACAAAAGCAGTGTTTGCCTGTACTTACCCAGACTAAGGTGAGGCCTTATTAGACCCAGCCCTGCCCAGTAAGCGCTCCTGTAAGTGCTGTCAGATGCTAATAAAGTTGAACGTAGCCGACCACAGCAGGAGCCTTGTAGAATGTTCTGGAGTTGTGTCGAGTGTTTCTGAGTGTATATGAACATACAGTACTGTCTAATAAGTAATAGCTGGAGTAATTTATGTATTGCTGTGTTTTGCATGTTAGTCATGTAATGTTACATGAGCAAATGAAAATGACAACGAACCTCTGCTTCAGTAGGTAAGATGCTACTTAGCTTAACACGTTAGCTAGTTGTTGTCAGCTGATATGTGATGTGGACAGAGGTGTGTGCTTTGCTGCTTGTTCAAATGAGGTAGCATGAGGAAGACTGGTGGCTCAGGCAGCATGCTAGTTAGCTTAACATGTCGTTAGCTGGTTTCTGGTGGCTAGCATGTTGTGAGTGATTATATTGGCGAAAATATGTTTTTATGTTTTAATGTATATGTATGTGTTATTTATTTATTTTATTTTTTTGCTTGATACTGTGTGGTAGATAGTTCTGTCTGTTGTCCATGGGTCAAGCAGCCTGCTTGGTGGCCTAGCATGTTGTTAGCTGTTAGCTTTCCTTAGAGGGCTGTGTTAAATGTGTGGGTGCAGGTGAGCAGGAAAGCAGTTCTGGGATGCCAGAACACCCCGTCAGGACTCCCTTATGTTGTGGACCTCAGTTTAGCACCAGTTGTTGAGAGAGTGTCCTCCAGATGAAGCCTTTCAGGTAAGAAAATGAATAAGGCGGGCTTAAACCCCCGAAACAATGCTCTTTCCTTTAATCCTTTGGTGAAGCTGGGGTTTAGGCAGTCTGAAGGCAGTTAGGTGTCATCTTTCAGAGGGGATCAGTAGATATTTGATGAGCACAGCCTGACCACAGAGCCTCATGATGGATAAAAAAAAACATTATTTAACATTAGTGCTAGGCTTCCATATGAACGCTCACCCAGTGTTCGGTACATGTCACTATATGTATTGATAGCGGAGGGGGAGCAGGGATTCATCTATTAGTGCACTACTAATGAAATTAGTAGGATAAAGTCAATCACATCACGAATTCCTTCCACATAATTTCCATCAGATGAACTGTGCAGGAGCTGAGGCTCTTTTTGTAAACTTGAGGTTAAAGATGAATACATTTTATTCTTAACAGTCCACGTGTTGCCTTACAGCAGTAGCAGGTACTGATGGACCCTTTGCACACATCTCTTTCCAGAGTTGGTCCTCCTACCACACACCTGTGCTATTTGAAACATTCTTCCTCTAGTGACTCCTAGTGGGGGGTTAAAGAAAAACACAGTACATTTTCAACAGGACTGTGACTCAAACATGTTCTGATTACTTAAAGTCTAACACTGCTCATGGGGCTTTAAATGAATGAACGTAGAGCAGCCAGTTCAACTACTTTTGGAGCCAACATTTACACTCCCGGTGTCTGGCCTATAAAGCTAGGAATTTAAATGTGTCAAAACAATGCACTTTTTAAATCATTTTCTCTGGGTTTTTTGCCTGGTACTTTAAATAAAAGTATTTCTGTGCTTTACAACAGCCATTATTAATGATTGGGTCAGTTGTCCTACCAATGAAATAATCAAAGGGCAGGAATGATGTTGTTACAGGGTCGCCAGTCATAATGCTGAAATGTCAATAGACCGTATTGTTTAAACATTCAAAGATAAAGATTATTCCTCTGTAGATTTCTTTAAAAAATGATAGAGGTAGTGAATTTTATGAGCTGAATATAATTAATTTTAGGCAAGTTGCTACAGTCTGGTGCCGTTTGTCTGTTTTGATCCATTAAACTGTCTTTTGGAGGTCAGACAGTGTGTGTCCGACTGTAGATATACACAGTATGGTGTGGTCATATTGGCGTTTGAGAAACACACACACACACACACACACAGGCTGATCAATGTGACAGTACTCTCCTTGCCCCTCCCTCCTTCCTGCACCACCCACAGACATCCATACATATGATTCGTTTACAGTGCACATGCATAGACCGACAAATACACACTCACAAGTACACACACACTGTTTGACACAAACTGCATATTGATTCATTGCAGGGGTGGTTTCTCATATGATAGGTGCACCTACTGGAGCGGGGGAGCAGGGATTCATCTATTAGTGCACTACTAATGAAATTAGTAGGATAAAGTCAATCACATCACGAATTCCTTCCACATAAAGCACATTTCAGTCATAATAATATTGTGAATGAAAGCCCATAGTTTCACATATGTTATTTTTCGGGGTTTGGTTAAATAGTGAAATATATTACAAAACGAGGTGAATTGGTTCCGTCTGAACTCTTTTGGTTGACGGTGTTGCGTGGATGGGTAATGTGTTGATTCCCGAGTGTCAAATAAACAAACGGATAAGAAGAGGTCAAAGCCATCAGGTGAAGAAGAGGAGAAACGAGCAAAAGATAAAGGTGTGGAGCCATGTCATCCACTCTTCATGAGTATAATCATGCATGTAGGCTAATGAAATAAAATGACGGTAATTAGCACAGGCTAACTCGTATTTTTGTTAGCCTCTTGCTATACTGCTGGTATAGTAGATGTAGTAGATACCAACACCTGGTTTCCACTTTCTAGAAACAGGTGAGCATCATCAAAGATCTTATAGTCTTAGGGTTTTCTTTTCGGTGGAATCCTTTAGAACCCTTTTTTTGGCAGATCTCCAGCACACTGGGCTCTTTGACCAATGAGAGTGTCATGAGATACTTTTGTTGGTTGTGAAATGAACAAATAAAGATTGATTCATTGAAATGTTGGAGTCTTTCTCTCTTTGTTTCTACACACCTGAACAGAAAACTGTTAGACTATTAGAAACTAACAGACGATTAGATCTTTGATGATGCGACAAAGTTTTAAAGACATCCAAACGTTCAGCTGCTGATGGTTCATCGCCCCATAAAGCTTCCATCTCTCAGGAACACAACCCCCCCCGGGTGCTGGAGGTTCTTCTCTAGGCACTGTTCAGTCCGTACTTCAGACTTCACTCAGTTTTATAAGAATCAAACCCAAACAAGACTCGAACCCACAACCTCAGAACGTCTATCCCTAGTGTCACTCTGCTGAGCTAACAGGATGACATCACAAAGAGTCTCTCAGAGGTTTTCACTCGTTCTTCTGAGCAGCAACTTTATAAAGTGTCAGGATTCAAACCCACAACCTCCAGACCAGCTCATCAGATACCTGAGTGTCCTGCCTTTGACTCTTTTAAGAGCTGTTTTCAAAAGTTAGACTGCTTCAAGGATCGAACTCACAACCTCAGACCTTCAGGACAGTCCTCCAACACACTGAGCTACTGTGACGTCAGGTGTATGAACCTGAACTTTAGTTTGTGTCCAGGCTGTCTCAGTTTGTCCGTCTGTGTCTCCATCAGGTCGTTGCCCAGCCCAAACATCGGTTCAACAGCAGCTCGTTGTATCAGGACATCACCCTGCTGCTCCGTACTCCTCCAACCTCAGCGAGGTCTGAACCACTGAGTCCACAAGACTTTACTGTTTCACTGTTGTGTGCTAACATGTGCTAATGTTACATATGAAGCCTGAAACAGTGAACTGCTCCTGATGGAGCAGAACATGTTGGTCAGATGCAGCATTTAACTTGTGATGGAGTGAGAAAACATTTACTAGCATCAATGACCGGGCCTTGAACTCGCACACTGAAGTCTTTGCATCCTAAGTTCAGACCACTACACTAACATGCGAGCATACTTCACTGACCACGACTGAGACTAGACATCAGCTAAATCCCAGCTGGTCTTCCACCCACAGTCATGAGGTTCTCAGTCAGCGATCAGACCACCAGACCGACGTGATGACACACACGGCTGTGTCGTCAGGTTGAGACAAACAGACTCCATGTTTCTACTCAAAGACAGAAAGAAGTTCATGTGGAACTTCTGCTGAATTCACAAGAAGGAACAAACGATGAAGAGTTAGTCAGAGACAGAGTTTATAAAGTGTCTCCTGACTGAGACACTGTGTCCCACGTCTGATTTCACCATCAGGTTATCAGGTGTTCACATTTAGAACCTTCATGAAGGTTTCTGAACTCAGGTTGAACAACATGTTTGGAAAAGGTCACGAAAAGGTCATGAAGGTCAGGATAACAGAAGTAGATGTCCATAAACCCCTCTGTAATTATTTTCCCATCTAATATGACAACAAAATGAAAAAAATATTTTGATCCTGGCTTTATCACACGATCTGATTTCGTTTTTTAACATGTATGCAAATGAGTGCATTTTTAATGAGATAAGGCCCAATTTGCATATTTAAACATTAAAATACAAAAACTTGCAATACATTTTTTTCTTAGCTTAATATGAGTAATCAACTGAGAAAGTTTCATGGTGATATCTATTATTTAATTTTTTTACCCTATTCACCTATAGTGTCTCGCCTTAAGCCACTCACATTCCTAGTAACCTTCACTGCACTTAATGATGTTGACCTCTTAGAGTGCTATCAATGGCATAAATGAGTTCCTCATGCCCAGATACATGGAAATACATCTTTAGTTTACATTTCTATCACATTTAGATCCTAAGATACACACATTTACAATTTTGTGCATGAAAATGACATATCACAGAGGTCAATGACCTCTAGCTGACCTCAGGGGTCAAACTGAGAATGCCTCCACATCTTAAATTAAAGCTTATGTCCTGAAGAACAAACCCTGAAAGTTTCATGCTTCTTTCATAAAAGCAAGATTATTGAGCTTAACAGCTCCACTATAACATGTTTATTTAATTGTGCTATTCATGCATTGATCATTTATGTTGCATTTTAATGCAAATGCAGGGGCACTTTTTAAATATTTTGGAGCACCCTCTGCCACTAGCCAGGATGGTCTGGCCATCATCAGTATCAATCATACAGTTGCTGAGCAGATTGATGATGTAATTGATGACTTTGCATCAAGGAGGGCAAGAAGAGTCAGGATATAGATGGCAGTTGTGCTATTTATTTTTTTTATTTTATTTATGATTGTATATTTTTTATTATAGCTGTTACTGTGTGTGTGTTTCTGAATTTCCAACAATTAATTTAATAGATAAGTTATTTGTTGTAATGAGGTTTTTTTTTCTCTCTCCATTTAGGAGAGGTTCGCCCAGGGCGTCATGAAAGCTAGGACCACCACTGAGACAGTATGTGGGTGTGTGTGTGTGTGTGTGTGTGTGTGTAGCTCCAGGTTGGGTGCCAGAGGTGCCAGGAAATCTATCCAAGAGGCGCCTGCAGAAAGAGGCAGGAAATTGACGGAGTTGACAGAAGAACCCCCTGAAGGCTGCTTCAGAGTCATTAGGGCCATTTAGCTCATCAACGAGCTCCACCCAAACCACAAGCCGAGTTCCCATGGTTATTGTATCCTTTTCACATTCTACTGTATGAGTGAGCTGATCAAAAAAAAAAGAAAAGAAAAAAAAACTAAGGTTACGTTGCAAAAGTCTGGAAAATGTGGATAGAGCATTTTAGAACTGGAACTGGGTGCTGTACACATGCAAACATGTTCAGATTTACTTGATAAAATAATCCTAAACAAAGTGAATATTTAGGGGATATATAATATACTATCTAGGAGAACGGCTTTGTTAACTGTGAACTGCAATAACACTTATTATCTACAGTGAACCCCTCTCATATATTATTCAGAGGTTGTTTTATATACTAATTTTTCATCTCAGTAATAACTTGCAATCACTCAGTGTGTTCACGTCTACAGTCTGTGAATGATCCTGTCTTACTGCAGTGACAATAAGGTTCCACAGGGTGGCAGTGTTTGATAACAAACAGGCTCTCAGCCGGCCACACAAGACTTTGAAGATACCCTTTAACATTTAAGTGAATATTTTACATTTATATTTTTTC
The DNA here is from genome assembly GCA_039737535.1 of Lagodon rhomboides. Classification (NCBI taxonomy): domain Eukaryota; kingdom Metazoa; phylum Chordata; class Actinopteri; order Spariformes; family Sparidae; genus Lagodon; species Lagodon rhomboides. Next base: position 6,441,577 of record CM077797.1, read on the forward strand.
TTTTTGAATAGCTTATATTAAACAGAATGGTGAAACGTGTTGGATTACCAAAAGTACAACTTTAAAAATCGGATTAGCCCATCTGGTACTTTGTTGCAAACCTGTAACAGGTGCAGCGAGAGAGTGAAGCTCTCACTAAGAAGAAAAATAAAAGGTGCAGGACACACATGAAGCATAAGCAACATGATTTACCCCACTGAACGTATTTATCAGAAGCAGACACATAAAGGGCTTTTTGAGGCAAATTGTCAGAGCATAAATGAAACAGTGACGTTATGAATAAGTTTGCCTTAAAAGCGGCAGTAAGCCTCAGCAGGATTACTTGAATCCAACACGTGAAAAGAACAGAGCGAGCTGAGAGAAAAGACGAGGAGCGAGGTCATCTCATCTGTTTCATCTCCTTCTGTCCCCTTCACCACTCCTCCTTTCATCTTGGCAAGGCCCCCAGGGGAGAACACTGGCCCTCTGTGTGTGTGTGTGTGTGTGTGTGTGTGTTTGGGACGTGTGTGTGTGTGTGGGGGGGGGTTCTTGGGGTCTTGCCACAGGATCCCCATATCTTGAAAGGGGGAGATGACAACGTGAGATAATGCTGAAAAGGAGTAACAGGGGTGTGTGGAACATGAGTATGCACTGTGTGTGTGTGTGTGTGTGTGTGTGTGTGTGTGTGTGTGTGTGTGTGTGTGTGCGGGGCTCATATCCCTCCCCAAACCCCCAGTAAACCTGTGATACCTGCCCATCTTAACCCCCTCGCTTGCTACACATACATCGCTCTCTTTCCTGATCACTGCTGCTCAGGTGAAAAGCAAAAAAAGAAAACTATCGTACTAACCATGACACTCACCGCTGCACCCGTGTGAGCTATTGACCTATTTCATGACTTCAGGACTTTAGGGTCAAGACAAAATGTAGAGTTTTAGCTGTCAGAATAATGATTACACTGCTTCTTTATAACAACAGCTCAACATACAACATTTAGAAGATTTTAAGCTGGAAACAAGAACACATCAAATGAATAACAAACATAACAGCAGTGTGTGAGCAAAGACTATAGTATCTGTAAATCCAGACAGACAACTGGTAATTAAAAATGAAACACATTAGACAAGCACACAGAGGGCACTACAGTACACTGGAAACCAACTGTTTGCATACACATTTGTGAAGTGACAGCTGCTGATGGTGCGCCTTGTTGTCACCGGCATGATTTCTTGATACACATGTTTGATGTGGTGTATGCAAAGCAAAGCTCACATCCTGCTCCTGTAACATGAAACAAGCGAGGCTGCTTTTTTTTTTTTTTTTTTTTTACTGGCTTAATCCTCACCATGTGGCGTGAACAGAGGACAAAACTGTTGACATTTGAGGTGGGGCGACGGACACGATCGCATTATGACCGTCAGTCGGATTCCGTGCTCATCCAGAGCTCCGTAACTTTCATGAGCTATGAGAACAATGTCTGTCTGATCAAGAAAGTTCGTAAAAGCTAGATTGTCATGCAAATCCCATGGTGGCTGGCACGGTCATGAAAAGTAAATAAAGGCGGCTGAAACTTCTTCAATCACTCACCCATTAAGTAAGGATATACCTGAAGAATTGAAAGTTTATTTTAACACCGTTCCAGCTCAGTGTGAGCCTTTTTTTTTATATCCGTCTGAACTTGATTTTAATACCTCGCACATTTTGCAATGTAAACACCTGTCGTTATAAAGTTGACCCAAAGCGTTACACATGAGGCAACAGCAGGCCTGTTTGCAAGACCCGCTAATCTTCCCAAAGCCTGACTGTAAGGTAATGATAGGTGTTTGTGTTTGCCTGATGCTTTCTGTAATCCCCAAAGGGCTCAAGTTAAGACCAACAAGAGGCGATAGACAACACACACACACACACACACGAAGGAAGTGTTCCTAGTTGTAGCTCTGCATGTCACAAGTGATGGAAGATGGAAGTAGTACATCTCAAAACATTAGAAATGTAAGAGTGCGATAAATACAGTAATGCATAAAGTTAAATTAGAGTAACTGAGCGCTCCATCAGAACGAGAATGGATTCTGGGTATTGACGACAAAACAATTTGTTCTTACTGAGTTCACAGTGAGGGGAAAGAGCTCTTTTAGAAACTTAACATTCCCCTTCACAAATTGTTCACAAAAAAATCAGTGTTTTGACAGCACTAAGCTATGATGATTGTATTGCACCACCCTGAACATATACACACAGTACTGACACCCATCCAAAAACTGTTCAAGGCAGGCGCTGGTCCAATGGGAGGTGAGAACATGACAAAAGGTCTGCGCAGTGTTGTTTCGGTGAGTGCGGTTCATTAGCAAAACAAGTGTCGGAGCGAACACTTTCTCTTCAGAGGTCTGAAACGTCACTTGTGTATGTGCTAATAAATTGCACTTAAGGGGGCTACAGTGTGTGGACCGTTTATCACGTTGTTCGTGTTATCAGCTTTGAATGTTAAAGGGATATTCCGGTGTAAATTTAATCCATGGTCTAGCACACCGTGACACCAAGTAAGACTCCCCCTCAAGAGGTCAAGTTTGCAGACTGCTAGCTTAGCTAGTTGTAGCAACTTCAGAAAAGACTGCACGATAACAATACACTGCAGCTTATGCCTCCAGCCAAGATACCGCCATCAAAAAGCCACTCAGAGCCACAATTAATGGTCAGAACAGCACCAAACTTCAGCAACAGTACATGTACAGTCCCAGCACACAGTGCGAAGCCTCAAACATCTGCTAGCTTTGCCAGATTTCTATTGAAAAGACAGAACCACTCACCCTCTCCTCCAGCAGCCTGCTCGTTGTGGGGAAGCCCTGACGAGCTGATTACTGAGTGCAGTAGATTTCCATTGCTCAAGGATGAAAATGTATGATTATAACACCATGGAATGCTCAAATCTTATTATTGAGAGCTGACAGGGAAAATAATAAGAGAAAGAATAGAAAGAAGTAATGGAGTAATGGAGTAACTGAGTAACCTTAGGGGGCCTTTGCTCATTAAATTGATACTTATAGAGACATCAGATAAAATACAGATGGCATTCAAGATAACTTCACCAAAAGGAAATATGGAATATGTTTTTGTTGCTCCATAGGAAATTTGGAGCAACAAAAACACAAAGAAAGGAAGCTAACGGTACGTAATGATGCAGAAATGATGTATGTGATAAGACTTCGGTCCAGGATATCCTGAAAAGTCTGAAATCCAGTCTTTACGCTCAGATCAACCTATAGTAGATAGCCATTAGTCTCCCATAGAGCGCCTTCCTCACCCAATGTGGATAATCCTTCAGTAATCATCTGATAACACTTATAGCTGACAGACTCTAATCTGTGCCGTAATCCCATGATAAAGATGTCAGTTTGTCAAAGGGGAAGAGTCCGGCGTGGCTGTTAGTGTTGTGAAGATTTTTACAAGCAGACGAGTAAACTTCATGTTCACGCTCGAGCAAACAGTGGAACAGTGCTTGGTTAGAGAAGGCTTAGCCCGGACAGGGATTGTGCTCCTGCTGTTTTAGCTTTTGCACACATGTATGCGCACACACCCACCGGCACACAGAGGGCCGCCGATTGCATAAGGGCGGTCGCGGTCGCCTTCATAGTGGATCGTCAGAAATGCTTTAACATGAGAAGTCTGGAGTTTGTACAAGGAGCAGCAAATCTGCCATCATTAACCCCCCCTCCTTCTCTGGAGAGCAGATTTGTAGTCAGCTGTCTTGTAGCAAAAACAAATACCTAAAAGTTGGTTGGGTTAAAGATAAAACGACTTGGTTAGGTTTAGGAAAAGATGATGTTGCGGAGTAAGTTAAATACGTCACGTCCTATTTCTTACGGTGGTAAGTTGAAACAAGTCGATGTTCCCGTTTTCCACAGAACTTAATGGGAAGGACTGGTTTACATCATGCACGCAAATTTGCACTTGTGTGTACTGCGCGCAACTTGAAAGTTGAAAGTCGTGTTTTTTTTGTACACAGACCGAGGAGGCGGGGCTCCACATGACCACATCAGAGCTGGTGCAGTTCAGTGTACTGTGTGTTCAGTTCATGAACTTTTTGTCAGGGTTTTTTTTTTTGGAGTCATTTGCATAATGACCCATCAGGCGTCTCTCTCTCACACACACACACACACACACTTTTTTAAGTGATTGGGTGCGTTCACAATCAAGCGTTTGTTCGGGCAGGTGGCCGTTTGCTCACTGTGATGCAGAGTGAGCTCAGGGTGACTGACAGGTCGTATCGTCGACGTGTACGGATCAGACTGTGTTGTCTTTTTTGGATAAAAAATGAGATTTCATACATCATTTTGGAACGGTCACGAGAGCAGCTGTGTTTTGCCGATGCTATGTAAAATTTTATTGATCTCTTTGGCAATCTATTTTCTGTCAGTTAATGAGAACAATGGAGTTGTTTCAGCTGTGTTTATGGTGTCTGTTATTTGAATCAACAGACAGGCGGCCGTGAATGCAGCCTGTGTTATAAGGGATCCTGCAGGAACATGTCATCTTAATGAAAAAAAAAAGACAAAAACGGTTTTTAGTCTAAGTCATGAGTGTCTTGCATTATGCCTCTATTAAGTTTACCTTATTTAAAGGAGCATTATGTAGTTTTGGGGCAGATATTTTAATCGGAAGAGAGAGATCATCGTGACTGACTTCATCATAATTTTCACGACTGAATAAACAAACTGACCTTAAAGGACAACACAGTTTCTTTATATGTGGCGGACCCTGCCACCTTTCTAGCTTCAAACAGTGTTCTGTGGACCTCTTTTCCTCTGAGAGCAGCTTGTTTATGTAGTTTTGGAAAAAAAGCTTGTATTTTTACCTCATTAATATTGTAAATATTAAAATTCTGAGATTTCTTCTACAAAACGACATAGTGCACCTTTAAATAAATGCGCCAAACAAACATATTATCAAGCAAAAGTGCGACAAACTACATCCTCCGTAATGAGTACAGCTGAATCCTTGTCTTGTGGGGTTTGCTATCATCAGTTGTGCATGTAAAGCGCAAAACATTTTTGTTTTTTAACAATTTAGCAATTATATTTGTGGCCTGGTCCCACATCTGGTCACATTTTATACGTGTGAAGCACACGCACACATTCGCTGCATTCAGTTGCATCGAGAACGAACAAAAAAAACCTACGCAGGTACTCTGTGGAGAGACGACCGCAAAAAGTGAATGAATGAAAGAGACGGAAAATATGTTCAAGGAAGTTTGATGTGTGTGTGTGTGTGTGTGTGTGTGTGGTGGTGGAGGTGTTGTTCCCAGAGACGGGGGTGAGATGAGGGATGAATGAGAAGGTCAGAGGCGAGCCGTCTGTCTATATGTGTTGTGTGGTTGAATAGATGAGAGCCGGTGTGGCCTCGGGGCTCTGCCTGACAGGCTGGCTCGCTGCCTGCCTGCACATCCGTCTTTGGCTGACTGTACTCACCTGTTCAAATACATCTCTGAACAAGGGGGTGGGGGCGGGGTAGGTACGTCTGCAGAAGCTTTGAATACCTAGGTTGCAGAGACCATAAGATATAAGCTCATAGAGCGATCATATTTTTCTCCCACGACCCTGTGTTGTATGGCCTGAACTCGCTCCACGCTCCTGCTGTCCTCATAAACCCTGGATTCCACACTGTTCCTGTGGTTTTTGACGACTACAAAACTTCACCTGCCTTTCCACCAGCATGGCCGTGGGTAGATAATGACTGAGTTTTCACTTTTGGGGGGAACTTTAAACACACCCCAGTCCTCCTGAACACGCACAGAATGGCATCGGCGACTTGATAAAGACGAAACATCAACAGGTCCCCCTTCTAAAGGCTACTACAGCGTACGTGGTGTTTGTTACATGGCGTGAAAACATCAAAACTTATTCTCCCATCCTCCTTCTCTTCTCACTCTCCCACTTTCTCCTCCTCCCATCCATCTTCCCTCAGCTCTCCCCCCCCCCACACAGTCCTCTGCCCCTGCGTGGAGGTAGAGGGATTTTGATGTTGTCCCAGACAATGGACAATTTGGGTGATTTCCTGTGCGCCAGTGTCATATGATTTTGTCCCGAGGCGGTGCTGTTCCAGAGCCTTTTGTCTGGCTGGCCTGAGCCATGGAAGTCAGACTTCCCTCTTTCTCCCCTTCCCTTTTCATGTGGCCTGTGTGAATGAGCCGAGGCCGCAGCTATTGTGGTGTGATTTGGTGATTTATCCATTGGATCCAATGACCGAGGGTTTGACGTGCAGTGTTAACTGCGTATCTGATACCGCCAGCCAGGTCTTTCACAGGGATAGTCTCTCCACATAGGAAAGACTTGTGCATTGTGGGAAACAATAGCTTTTGTTGTGTTGGATAATAGGAAGGGTATTCATGTTCCTGTGGCGATTGGATGGTTTTAATGTTTAAGTTGCGTTAAAAATGGCTGATAATCCTCTCTTTGATTCCAGTGACGTCCTCGCTGTCATTGTTTTCGCCTCAAAAATGCAGATTAGATGAGCGGTTGGATGTCAGTCGGGCGAAGTTAAGCGCGGTGCTCATGCAACATATTTTTCCTATTGTGAAAGTGTCCCAGGACGCGTCTGTGTGGAGCTGACACGCCAGGGAGCTAAGCAGAAGTGACACGGTGCAATCAGTGTCAGGAAGTGTGCGTAAATGTTGGCTTGAAGTGCCAGGTGATAAACTGGACTGACAGAGATGGTTGAAATGATCTTAATTAGGAAATGTCAGCCTTAATGCAGGGGATTCTCTCTGTCCCAGCCTGTTCGTGACCTGGGGGCATAAAAGGAGCATCAGTATGCTACGAATGTGAGAACCGGGCCTCAAATTCCGGCTCGCGCAGTCCATCCAGGGAACGAGAGCGGCTAGAGGGGATGGGATCGCATGCAACGAAAAGAGGCAAATGAGGTGAGCATCATCAGGAATATAGATTGAAGCCTTGAGAGCAGAATGTATCCCCCCGTCTTTAATTAACTGTGGGAAAAAAAAAACATTTGTTGGTGAAGGTGGGGGCCTTGAATGACGACAGAAAGTGGAATGGAATGTAAAATAGGTGGATGTGCGTACTGAAGTCCTTTCTGACCAAACAGTCTCAGGAAGTGAAGGGCTTCAGGAACCTAACTCGGGCAGTAAATGAGAAACTTAAGGCTTCAGTATGCTTGAAACGAAGGTCGAAGTCAATTGGGTAAAAGTGTTCAAACAAGGAGAGGTTGAAACCCAAGTTCTAGCCCCGCTTTACTTTTTTGGACACTCGTCCGACCTCTGTGCAAACTGGGAACGGTTCAGGCCAGAAACATCCATGTGTTTAAGAACGGCAGGGCACATTGTCTTGTTGAGATGTCTAGATTGAGAAATAGATCTATGAGGTTGAAGGTTGTTGGGAATCATTTTAACTTTTGTCCCAATGAACTCACCATTCAGGTTATTCTAGAGTTCTTGCGGATGTTTGACAGGCCAACGCAGCAAACTCTGCACAAAGTTCAACTTTGTCGCTGGATGACCCTGCATTTTTTTTTATGCAGGAGATCCCATTGTGGCACCCTTTCTGTGCCAGTGCAGTGTTCTCATTCAAATAAATGAGGGGGCTATGTTTGCGATGACGTTGGTCCGATAGAGCCTTATTCCAAGTTGACATTACAGGATTGGAGCCCTGACTTTTGACTCCACAACAGCTTTTGGAGCTCGCCAACAAAAGCCCCAAGATCAGAGGCACATCTGCTTTCAGTCAGCGCTCACAAATCAGCACTCTATCGTTATTCGGAAACTGTTTAAAGGTTTAATCCAGGAGCCCAATGATGCCTCGCAGACCCCCGAAAGTGTATGAGAGCAGCCCCGCCTGGGAGAGCAGAGGAGTCAAGGGAAGAGATGGAACAGCAAGAGTGCAAGAAAAGGTAGTTTGGAGACTGGACAGACTCATCAGGGATCCCAGCTGGTGACAGGTCTTGTCGCTGATCAGTCCTGTAGCGTGCAAACCACAAGGTAAGATCAAGATTCCCAATTAAAAAGCAGAAAGTGATCAATGATATAAGTTGTGCGGTTCAACCAAGGCATTACACGTTCTAACAACCGCTTCGTTTTGGGTAAACTTTATAGCAATATTAAGACATTCTTGGTTGTATTTTCACCACATCTCATGAAGCATGAAATCAGAAGGACATTAGATACAAGGTGAGAGTTTTGTTTAAGACATAATGTTTGCTTTCCGACAAGACAAAACAGAGTCCACACGTTTGAAATGTGCTTCTTCGGTAACAGGGGATTTTTAAGAGGAAGAAACCAGGGACCAAAACTGGAACTATACAGTTTCTGCATCTCCTAAAATAGGTCTTGCTGAAGATACGGGCCAGTGGGAACCCTGATGGACAACCAGTCTGTCCATCCTCACTGTGCAGACGTGTCACCATTTATGCAGCACATAGGATTCAGACACACATTATGAGCCTGAATTCATTTGTACGTGGTGCACGTACAAATGAATCCAGGCTCATTTGTACGTGCACCACGTACAAATGAATCCAGGCTCATAATGTGTGTTTGAACGTGGTGCGTGGTGCACGTTTATGGCCAGCGAGCTTTAATGAAGATAACAAAGGTGACATGTGCCCGCCTACCTCAAACTGATAAACAGGAGAGAGTTAACCTTTCCAGGAATCTTGTGCAGTAGAACTGCCGTCACGCGCTGCCTGCGCATTTCCCCTGTGTCTGCAGCTCCGTCTGTCACCTCCTGTGACCTCCAGCGAAGACAGACCTGTTGGCTTTGATCACGCGCTCGTTCTTCTACAGTGTGCACCACACACACATCCAAACACACACACACACACACACACACACACACACACACACACACACACACACACATGCGGGGCCTCCATAATACTTGTCCTTCTTCAAGATAAGCTCCATCAGGTTGTGTTTGTAACAAGAGCCATGGGTGTGTGTGTGCGTGTGTGTGTGTGTGTGTGTGTGTAATTGGATCCTCTTATAGGAGATAGATTTGAGTGAAATGTTATGATCAAACCTGCTGATACTGAAAACCAAGACGGGGTTTGACATATGAGAGAGAAGAGAAAGAGGGAGAGGGAGAGAGAGAGAGAGAGAGAGAGAGAGACTGTGTTTTGAGAGAGTCAATGAAATAAAGCAGATCTGATCAGAGCAGAGATTTAGAAGAGTTTGTTTAAGGGGGGCTATTTTCAGCATTCTGTTTAATAGCTGTCGGGCTAACGCAACATTAGCATCCATGTCACTGAGCAATGTTCAGTGCATGCGTTTTTTGAAATATCGTTCAAAGAGTCCAGAAAACCAATACCAGTTACATGGTGGAGCGAAAATCGAGAAAACTTTAGATGTTGTGGTGAGAAGACTTAAAGGGATAGTTCGGGTCTTTTGGTGTTGGGTTGTTTTGGGTACTTATCCCCAGAACAGAATGGAGAAAGGTTGGTTTTTCAGTCTTTTTTGCACAATCAAATAAAGCTAAGGCAGAAGTATTGGCTAGTAGCATCTCTTCTCATGCTGACAAGTTAGGCTACTAAAAATGCTGCATAGTTAAGCTGCTAATGGTTGTCGCTAGCTAACGCGTTCATTGTTCAGCCTTGCAATCACACACGGGCTGGTGTGTCAGCCAATCGTGACCACGTAGCAAAACATTAGCATTTGGTTGGCTGGCTGTTATCATGGCGTTAGGGTCAGACGTTGCGGCGCCTGCCGGATTTGTGGTGATAGTTGAAAAAGAGTCTGAATATAGTGTAAGCGTCAGAAATCAGATTTTCAGCAATGCAGTCTGAAACATTTGGGCTAGCAGCAGGATATATTAGAGCAGAAGATAAATTACACGAGACCTGCCTGAACTGAAAACTGAAAACTGTCACATGAAAACCTGATATTCTCAAATAGTCAGCCTCTGTGTTATCTTGAAGATCTGATGGAGCCTGACATGTGTTAATGATGAGTACCAATTAGATTCTCGAGGTTTTACACAAGCACCAGCAGCACGGTGGATTGGACTTTTTCCCTCCAAGGTTTTTGGCGCAACACAGACAAAAACATAGATAATACATTGCAAAATATGCCAAATGAAAAATGTCCAAAACAGATTACATTTATTTCTATAGTGCAGAAGAGAATCTGTGCATTGAACTCCTGAGGTGAAAGACACCTTTCCCAGAGAAAGTCCAGCTATTGGCGAGATGAGTGCGCAGACTGTTTAGTTAACGTTTGACTGCCTCGGTTGATTATTTTGCAGCGACAGTGTTGGTGACCTTTTTTTTTTTTAAAGTCTGTGCACCTGCTGTGCATGATCTAATCTATCAAAGTGAGACCCCTACAAGCCACATGGTAAACTACTGCTTAGGTCTCGTCGTGCTCACAACAAAATAGACACCCTCACCGCTTCTCTTGTGGGTGTGCACAGTCTTGCACAACTTAAACACGATAGTTGTGAAATATATAGAGTAATTAAAGGGTCCGGTTTTACTACCCATTCACACTCGGCGATCTTATCAAACTGGCACGAAAACAGGTCAAACATCAGGATGTGTGCTCTCATGTTTTTATTGCGCCACGTTTTCATGACTGTGTCATTGTGTTGCTCCGGCTGTAATTATGCCCTCAGGTGGCACACGGTGAATCTAATCAAAAGAATCGGCGTGTTTTGAGTCTTAGCATGCTATTTCGACTAACAAAAGGTTTTATTTTCTCAGCCATGTTTTGGTTGATTTTCCCATTCACCTTTCGCATCAAGATAGACCGAAACCAACCCCCACCTAGCAGCCGACTGACTGCAATGCTCCACGCAAACACTTTAACATCCTGCACTGCGTGACAAAAGGCGACTGGCTTTTGTCTGAGACCACGTTTCTTTGCCCATGACATCAATTACATATTTTCCTTCATGTCCATAAACATTTGTTTCGTCAGATGACTTCATTTCACTTTCAGACTCATCCACCATACAGTAACAACTGTGAATAACACTCCCTTAACAATCAATTAATCACTGGCAGCTAGCTATCCAGAGGTGGGGACTGTTCCACCGATGAAGGTCACTTGGTCCCAAACAAGCAAAAAAGAATATCATAATTTGGCCACTAAGAAGAAATAGTAATCTAACCTGGACTGATACAGGTGCAAACTGCACGCAGCAACAGAGTTATGTAATGCTTGGAGACCTGCCTACCTTATGTGGGTGTTGTGTGTGTGTGTGTGTGTGAGGCTCCTATTTCTAACTATTGCGCAATTGCACCTGAAAACAGGCCGACGTGCACCTGCAGATGGGGATAATATTTTAATAATTTGGTAGAAATTCACATTTCAATATGTTAAATGCATAAAGGAGAGTCAAATACAATTACAATTGTAATATTAAACGCATTTTGTATTTGATTGAGGGCACAGAGGGCTCCTCATGTACAGGAATGATTCCAGACATTACTGGCATTAGCCACCTGAGGGCAGTATATTTCAATGTTAGCTGAGTGAGTTTGATCCTACTCACAGTGCATTGTAGAAAAGATTGCAGGTCTGCACGGTCAAAGAGACGCCAGCAACAGAGTCTGATGACGGTAAAATAAGCACATCTTTTTTTTTTTTAAACCAGGAACAATATTGAAATTGTCCTTAAAACAAGACAGAAGGTGTCATCATGGTTTGAAGATGATGAGCTCATCAGTGGAACTTAAAGGGGCTCTGTGGAACTTGTGCTGGAGGCCGATCGTTTCTAAACAAACTCGAGGTTTTGCATAAATCCATATCCTTTCAGACTTCTGCATATTCATTCTAAATAAAAGTCGGTCTTACTATGATGACCAGGAACTCAAATACACCCAACCAGTAATACTTGACTCTGTTAGTAAAGCCTTTAATTCTCCTCAGTCCATTTACATCCTCCGTTATTTCTTTGTTCACGTGTTCTTTGTTTGCTATGCCTTACTACTCACACACGTATGTGTATGTGCACACACACGCAACTACCAGGATGTACAGATATGTTGTTACTGTGTTTGCATACGTGTGTGTCCACGCACGTTTTCCTCTCCGTCCGGACGCTCGTCTGCCTCTTTGTTTGTGTATGGCATGGCCTGTGATAACCTATCACAGTCCTCCAAGAGAGGCTGGTCAGATGTCTGAGTAAGTGTACAAACTTGTTGTGTGTGTGTGTGTGTGTGTGTGTGTGTGTGTGTGTGTGTGCGCGCAGCTGGTTCCACACAGTCATTATGTCCATACAGACAGCTCATAAACATAATTGACTGATAAGGAAGAGGAGACGTGATGAGTTAACCTCAGCTTGTTCCCAATGGCGCACACACACACACACACACACACACACACACACTTACACAGTACTAAGTCATGAAGGGACGTTTATGAGGTTCATGTGATGCTTTGTAATTATTAATCCTATATCTGTATGTATTCGTTAGTGTTCCTACGTCAGCTGAACCATCTTTTGATGAGACCGTTGAGCCGCAGACACGCAGAATGGAACCTGGGAACGCAGCAGGAGGGAGGGTGACCATTCGACAGGACATGAATCACTGGGACACTTGAAAGCTTTGACTAAAACAACACATGACATGGAGATAGATATCAAAGTGTTACACAAACAAATTGGGCCGTTGGAGTTACCATCAGTGTTTATGCCGTTTGATGTGGAGAGCTATGTCAGGCATGCATGGACTGTATATATTTCTCACTCAAGCTTAAGACTCAGAAGAAGAAAACAGCGGAAAAATTAACGTGTGAGCAAACCAGAGGAGAGGAGGGGAACGAGGTCACATGAGGGAGTTAAAATAAAAGGGGGGAAAAAAAAGCAACGACAGAATTCCAAGTGTGGGGTTTCCTCGAGATGTGATAGTGCTGCTGTGGTGCCACTGCTGCAATAGCATCTAAATAGAAAATCTCCCAGAGCAAATGAGCGTCCCATCTGGGGCCTTTGAAGTTCTCCGGCAGCGGGACCCGACGCTTCCTCTTTGCATTACAGAGCCAGTTTGTGGTTGGTTTCTCAAGGGAATTAACAATACGTGCCTTGATCCATGCGTGCCCGTGTGTGTGTGTGTGTATGTGTGTGTGTTTATCATAATCCTGCCAGCCAGACTGCACTGGACGGGTGCCACACTGCTCCGAGCTGAAAAGTTATTGCACATCTCTTGTTTCAGCCTTATTTTACAATCACGCGCAGACACCGTGCACTCTGCGAGAATGCGCGAGGGCACACACACACACACACACACACACACACACACACACACAAATGCGTACACAAAGCGCACACGCATACATAAACTTGATATGAAGATACAGTAATAAACATAATGACTTCGATGCTAATTTGCTCTTGTGTGTAATGTAGCTTAACGTCGGTGAAATACCTGATAAGAGGGTAAACTGAGCACCGCGCTGATAGGATTTCATTTACATTCTTGTCAAATTAAGTTGGTTGTGTCTATCTGCTATTTGGATTGCTCATTTATCCTGCGACCTAACTGTTATTGTGTGCGCTGTGCGGCACTGGCGCCTAATTTTGAAGTAAATAAGATGGCCGGTTGCAGATTTAAAAAAAAGCAAAAGAGGTCAACACGTTTGTTGTTTCTGAATTCACAGAGTTTGCATTCGTCTGTCTCTACATTTTTGTGACTTACCTTCGATACTCAAGTGCAAGCCTGTTGGCTCCCACACTGAAGACATGAAAAAACAGCTCAAGGGCCCAGTGCTGTCATTTATAACAAACATTATGATAACAGAAGTTAATAATGCATTTATTTGGGACTATTTTCAATGGCGGATTAATAGACATTTTGTGGAGCTGTCCTCTTCTCTCTGTGTTTGAGTGGCTCAGTGGTAGAGCCAGTGTCTTGGGCAAGATAGTGAACCCCAAACCGCTCCTGATGTGCTGGTCAACACCTTGCATGGCAGCCACTGCTATAAGTGTATGTATGAAGTAAGTCACTTTGGACAAAAGCATCTGATAAATGCCCTAAAGTGTAAAATGTTGTGCTTAGGTAAGGCCTGTATTTATGACAGTATGTGGTATCCACTTAAAAATAATCTCCAACAGTTGAAGTCGCAGTAACAATTGAACTTGTCCATGTGGACGATACTGGAGCTCTTTGGGTACAGACAGTGCAACATGGAGGCAGCGTATTTACCACAGATGAGTCGTATAAAACACAACACGAATTTAAATATATAGTCTTAGTCACACCCACTAAGTGAAAGACGGGCCAAACACTGTCTAGATAAATAAAGATGTATCTATCTAAAAGACTTTGCACCCAATTTCACTTAGTGGAGTCCAAAATCTTTTTGCTTAGCATTATTGTTTATAAAATTTTGACTTAATGCATATGTTTGTAAGTAATCACAACTGTTAAAAAGAGCCGGGTCATGACATCATCTTTAGCACAAGCACATGATGACAATGTAACAATGTCCTTTCCTTTTGAGGTTCATTCATCAGCAACCACACAGAGGGCCTGTGGAACAGCGACACTTTGTGAATTGACGACAGTGTTTGTTTGTCTTTTGTCTTTTGTCTTTTTCAGGGTGCAATTAGAAAAAAAAAACTTTAAAAAAAAAAGAAAAACGTATTAAAAATTAGGTCACAGTTTGTGGTCTGTGTCGTACAAGTGACAATCCTTGTAACCATCCTTTCTGACCCGTCAGTCGTCTGCAGTGCTTTCACTCACCCCATTTAATATCGGCTTGGCTCGCTTTGAACCTCGACCAAGGTGATACCAGAAAGAAAAGAAATAAAAAAAACCCAACCAGCCCTGACTTGTCATATTGAGAAGGCCCCATTTGAATGTATGTGTGTGTGTACACATCTGCCCGGTGTGGAGAGAGATGGAAGAGCACGATCAATACAGAATTTACATCATCCTGACTCTCTTTTTTTTTTTTCCATGTGCTCCAACATGCAGTTATCCACGTCTCTGTGTGTCTGCTCCGAAACAGGACTCAACGTCCTTTGTTTGCTCTGCTCTCCACACTCTGCAGGTGTACCAGCACACACTCTGCAGAAACCTATCATCATTAATGGCTGGCATGGGGCCCAAACTCATATCTACCCTCTGATGTTATTGCTTAACAGATAGCATTCAAACCTTATTCAACACCTGTTAGAAATTACCTACTTTGCGTTTTAATATGGAACCATAACAGTGCAGGAGATAATGCGTTATAAAAGGGTTTGGCCATTTGGCCCACATTTCTTTAGTGCACTGTGTATACAACGTACTATTCTTTAAAGTTACCATTAATAGATGGAGAAGTTATCACCAAACGAGCTAATGCGGCACTTGGAGGCTAATGGAACAGCTGGTGGTGTGTCTGGAAAGGTGAAATGATTGTGTGATAATGTACATAATACCTCCGCTTTCTTTTCTATTCATCCAATTTCAACTTGTCTCTTATCATTCATACCTGATGCAGCAGTTTCTGTGTTAGTCACAGGTTTTGCAGCTGCTGCTAATTTGGTTGACTGGCAGTGATTCATTGTCCCGAACACTGTCAGGTTGGAACCTGAACGGTCAGCGTTAATCCCGAGATTGCTTCGCAAGGCTGCTAAAGCTGATGTATTCAGTTGACAGTTTTATCTGAATCTAATACTGTCTTTTTTTAAATCAAGAATGATAATGGCTTGTGTTCCACAAAGCATCTTGTGATGTCACAGAAGGCCTTGCTTCCACAGTCTTCAAGTGCCCCCATAAATGTTCAGTGGGGTTGAGGTCAGGTGACTGTGGCGGAAAGTCCCTGACAGTCAGGACTCGTGGGTCTCTTTTGGCCTTCAAGTAGTTCGGTCAAAGCTTTTTAGGTCTGTTTGGGCTCATTATCCTGCTGCAGTAGGAATCCTTCTCCACGAAGATGTAAACCAGAGGGTGGAGCACGTCTCTGAAGAATGAAATTGTGCTTCTTCTTGAGGCACAAGGTCAATTCTGTGCATGTGTCGGACTACAAAGGCGGCAAAACAGCCCCAGAACTGCATGTGCCCAACAACAAGTTACACTGTGTGTTTGATGGCTAACATCGTGAAGTGACATCATATACATAAGGTAACTTTAGTTTCTTAGGTAATGTAGTAACATGTTTTAATGTTGTAACAGAAGTTAGAGAAGTAGCGTAGTGATTTTAACTCAAACCACAACGTTTTCCTAAACCTAACCAAGTAGTTTGTCTTCTAACGATTCTGTGGCAGTACGACAGAGGTCCAGGATGTGTGTTGCCGTTACTCTGCTACGCTCATGTTGTGTTGGGAATGGTGAAATGAATCGACCTATTCAGTCTTTTAGGTATGAGGATGTTTGTACATACAGTACATATAATATTAAAATGAGACTTCTTGAACTATAGTCTCATGTACTATATCAGCTTTTATTACCTACACCAACAATGTTGAAGGTTGTGAGTGAATATCTTGTGTCAGATTTCATGATATCATGAAGTTTTCAAATCTTTGATTAACCAAAAGTTGTGTGTCCCAAGATTTTTTGTCTGAAGGGTGAATTTCAATTAAGGTGGAAAAGGCTCCGAAGTAGCCCGGCAGGAGAGCAATGCAACAGAAGCTTCAGTAAAGTCAAGTCGAGTAAAGTGTATTTATTTAGCCCACAACCAAAGGGTTGTTTCAATGGGCTTTCCAAAAAAAACAAACATGCAACATGATTTTGACTGCCATTGTTATGTGGCTACAGTATATGCCATATGTATATATATATATATATATATATATATATATATATATATATATATATATATATATATATATATATATATATATATATATATATATATCAACCTTATAACATTGAAAACACATAGCTCCAAGGCTAATCTTAACAATAGGAAAACATTAAGGAACAAATGTAAATACTATACATGCATATGCGACACACAAAAACCACACAACACAGCTGTGTTCGTGACTAATGTGGCACCCAGCCACTCTGGTAGGCACACCTTAGCGTGATAAAACCATGTGACTGATAACAACTCCTATTTAATGGAACAGCTATGACTCCAGATCTGTTTAATGCCAAAACCTAATGAAATAACTTCAGACAGGTAAAGAGTATTCGTAAGAGTCATGAATAGAACATACAGTTCACAAACCATCGTATTTTGGAATAAAAATCCTGATCTGTCATTACTCGGTTTGTTTTAGCAGGAATCAAGTGTAATTAGCAGTGTTTTGAGCTAAGTGCTAACACCAACATGCTAAAATGGTGGTGTTTAGCAGGTTTTATCTCACCCACGTTCTTACCCAATTTTAGATTAGCACGTAAGACATTCTAAAGCCTACGTTAAATAGACCTAAACACATGGTAGCGCCATTATTTTTTGCAGGTAACTGGTCACAAACCAAAGCAAAGGACGACTGGATCTCAACTCAGGGAATCACCGTAGTTACTACTCATCCTGTGTGAACAATGAATGGGTGTGACGAATTACAGGGCGATGCTTCTAATAGTTGCGTGGCAAAACCCCCAAAAATGTCATACTCCTACGGCATAACCTCATAGTGATTTAGGAGGAAGAGTCGGGGATTTACCGCCACGACTATTTCCTGGGAGACATGAATGACTGTACGAAATTGCTTGCCAATCCAGCAGACGTTGAAAGATTTCCACATTAAATAAGAGCTTATTAAAACCGCGAATGTCATCCACAGCGTTGCGCCGGAGGAAAAGAGAATGACGTCATGCAGCCCATCAAATACTTATTTAAACAGTTTAGTCTGGGCCAAAGTGGTCGCCGGCATGACAGGACGATATCTGCCCCTATAGAGCCACCCCTCAAAGAATGAACAGTCGGACGCTGAGTTATTTGCTGGTTTGTATAGACTGTTGGTTAAAGTGTCGCCAATAACAAACCACACAGTTTACCCAATCGTTCGGTCTTTCTTTCTATCTGATTTGCATCTTTTATGCAAAGCATTTCCACAGCAGTGGGAAGTTGGGAACACAAAGCAGCCCAGTTTCCGTCTTCCAGCGCTAATGGTGCTACTGGGTAATAGCCTCCAGAGGGGTAGCATTTCCTCCGCTGAGGAAGCGCACACACTCACACGGAGCAGTCAGGAGTTCCGGCGGCCCACTGAGGGAGCCAGTCTCCTTCCCCCCACTTTGGCTAGTCTCCATCAGTTAGCTGCAGATTATTAAGAGGGGCCAGTGGGGGCTTGTTAGCGGTCTAGCCTGGCCACTTCTGGTCTCATACGGCGCGCGTTCATACAATGGAGCCAAAGAAAGCGCAGATGGGGTTCATGGGAACAAACGGCTATTTCTTGGTTGTGAAGAATGTGATTAAAGTATCGAGGCGTTTTTACATTGTTCAGTCTCAAGTAAAAATATATCAGACCACAGTTTTAGAAGAGACAGAATTTGAATAAATGAT
This sequence comes from Lagodon rhomboides, assembly GCA_039737535.1. Classification (NCBI taxonomy): domain Eukaryota; kingdom Metazoa; phylum Chordata; class Actinopteri; order Spariformes; family Sparidae; genus Lagodon; species Lagodon rhomboides. Next base: position 6,459,938 of record CM077797.1, read on the forward strand.
TTCCTTTAATTTAATTGAACCTGTAAATCATTTCATTTGCCCGCTTCAGTGCGACTGACGCTCCCACCTCAGTATGTATGTTATTTTTGGGAGCCTTCAAAATGTGTCTTAATGTTGCTTGACATCGGGATTCAAAAAAAGGTCCGGTGAGACTGTGAGCAAAATGTTCGGGGACCTCCTGAATCTGGGGTTCAGAGGCCACACAGAGAGTGGGGGTTTCTGGGGGTTTTCCCCCCACTTTCTACCTCCATGCTTGAGGTGAACAGTGGAGACAGGGCTGCGTGGGAATATTTATCTCAGAGTGAAAGAGAGATGTATGGCTGATGTTCAAGAGAGCTCATGAGATCATATCTTTGACCTGATCAGATGCAGAATAGTTCCTGTTCAGTCTGCAGTTGGTAAAATTTCCTCATTTGTGAGCAGGTTAACAACAAGCTGTGGATTTGTAGATGTAGAAAAGTAAGAAGCTGTGGATCAGACTCTGGGGTATTGGCACCATGGAGTGATACAATCGGTTATTTCTCTGCTACTTAAATTATCATTAAATCTGGTCTGACCACACCTTCGCAGACAATAAGTGATAACCTGCAGGTACATGGGGAGAGATGAAACAATGATAAAACTGTCACGCTGGATCGAGCTGAACAGATGAGGTATATATGATAAAGTTCCTGCTTACTCCCTGTTTGTTTGGGTTATTTGGAACTCATACATTGTCCAGCCAGCATCAGACAAAACCCAGGAAGTTTTCACCTTCAAGGAAGTTATTGTGACTAATTCATTTTCAGGGACATCAGAATGGATTGTTATAGTTAAAAAATATCCAGACAAATGACTAAGATTATTGATTATCAGGTTTATAGACTGGATCAATAAATCCTCCAAATTGAACAACGAAATCCATCATATGTCCTTGCCCTCTAGAATCGCGGAGCATCTTTTCTGATCTAGGCTGAATTGAATTCCTGTTTCCTTCTACATTGTGGTTTGCTCAGCATGGACTTGAATGTCTCAAAAAGACAGATATGCGTTCACTTACATGCAACACAGGAAAGGTTCCAGCTGTCAGGGGGCCAAATGAATACAAGATCTTTCTTTTAATTCTATTTCAACACCTGTTGCCGAGAGAAGCCCCTCTGCAGAGTCCGTATGGGGACACTCAGCCCCTTCTTCATTCAAATAAATGGGGATGGAATCCGGTCTAACTGCACCTTCAGGGACAGCGGAGTGCGTGGGAGGAAAACAAACAAACAGACAGACAGACAGACAGGGACATTTCAGTCACCATAACGGCTGAAATGTCAAAAGTCATGCTGAGATAGACCTGATGTATGAGCGATAAAGTTCTCGTGCATTTGGCTCCGATAAGGCAGATTGTTAAAAACAACAATCAAACAAAAGACATTACAGTTTCTTCAGCTGAGTTCTTACTGTAGTCAGGAATCACCAAAAATCTGACTGCAGATTACCTCCAGTTGGTTTCAAAGTTATAAAATATATGCCTTTCAGAGGGTATGACTTGCATTTTTTCCCCACATCAAATGACTTGTGTGTTTATCGGTTTCACCTCCGATTGGTTTGACATGCTAATTTTTCCCCTTTTACTGCCGCAGTGCTACAGTATGACGCCCGTTGAAGTTATGTATATTGGTGTGTAAAAAGCTTTTCATCCATCACCATCCAGCAGCGTTGAACATCGTTCAGTTGGCATTGGGTTTGAAAGAGAGGCTGAAATATAATCAAACCGGCGTTACATTGTCCCTGGTCTTGATGCTGCTGTCTACTGTTTCCTGTTTTTCTAGCGCGTCAATGACTTTGACTTGTGTGACTCAAAAAAACGAAAGGATTGCCTACTTTTAGTGGATTAAAATGGCTTTTTAAAAAGCTGCAAAGTGATGCAAAATGGTGAAAGTGATACAAGCCTTTTTGGCCAGTAACCTACAGTCATGGTCTGCTTACGTCATAATCTTTTGGTAAATGCTAAATGGACTTGCATTTATAAAGCTCTTTTTCTTGTCTACCGAATCCTCAAAGTGCTTCACAACAATCACCCATTCATACACCGATGGCTAAGACTGCCTTGCATGGTGGCGACCTGTTCATCAGCAGTACTACTGCACTTCCTATCCGAAGAACCTCCAGGAAATCTCTATATTCGGCCATTCACAGACACTCACACACAGATGGAACAACCATTGCCATTTGGGTTTCAGTATCAGCTGAATGTAAGTGCAGCCAGGGAATCCGAGGATTGAACCACCAACCGTCCAATTACGGAACAACCAGCACACCCTGCTGAGCCACAACGTGTGCGTAGTAACATACGCTTACCAGTGAATTTTGGTCACAGCCAGTCGTAGGCGGAAAATATGACTCATCGCTCTTGCTTTAGTCTATGTGAGAAGTATTTTTTCAGTTCTTTCGCCATCCCAAGGTTGTCCTACGAGGAAGAGCAACCACAGTCAAGGTCACTGTCGCTCCACCATACAACGCTGCTGCAACCGCATCGGCTCTACATTTCAGACAGGTAGAAAGCCAGTGGAGGTGCCAATGCTTTTGGCATGCCATTCCATACAGATCGAGATCATTTTGAATATTGTTTCTGGAAGTGTCATTATGTTGGCTTTTCATTATGATTATTATTTGTAGTAGTAGTAGTAGTAGTGACAGAAGTGTAGCTAGTATAAATAACTTATTAAGGTGAAATGAAGTGAGGTGCAGGAACTTTCTTCTTTTTAAAATTTTTCTTTAAAGCTTCTGGTAATAATTACATAACACTTCCAGTTGAGAATATGATCTGATGGAATTTTTAACAAACGCTGTTTGAAAGAAATAGTATGAAATACATGATGGCATTTTACATTGCCTCCATTCAGTGTTGTTTTTTCAGCCACATTATCATTAGACCATCTTATCTTACACATCAATCTGTGAGGCAGACAGACACTTTCCACTGGAGCTGATTTCCAAGCGTTGATACCAAGCGTCTTTGGCCCGATGTCAGAAACTTTGCTTTCACAGCTTTTTATCAGTTACCTTGTGACCGCAGTTTTCAATGCTGGTTAATGGAAGTCAAATCAGCTAAGAGCACAATGTTGAGATGTATTTGCATTTGATAAAAATTGCACAGTTTTAAAATAAACATTTTTTTTTGTTTTTTCTTTGCTTAACTGCTCATCCACTTCCAAATCATGTGCTTTCTCTGATGAACTCATGAATCAATCTAAGTGTCAGTTTGACAGCCGATTTTCCCCTCCAGCTAAATTCCTGAGTGATGTTAGCTAAGGCTGAGCAATGCTGACTCACTTGAGCTAAACGCTGTCATTACCATCATAATAGGACATGATCAAGGAGCCTGGGTTGGACTGGGAACACACTCACGTGTGTGTGTGTGTGTGTTTGTGTTTGTTAGCCTTCTAATGTGTGAGTGCCCATGGGAGCGCCACAGATAGGAATTCCATTGGCACAGTTGGGGGTGGATGTCGGCCAGAACCAACCAATCTAGTGGTACCTGGTGAGAACGGTCCAAAACTGTGTCTCCATCGTTTTGTCAAAATGCATTTCGTAAAACTGTTTCAGGCTGAGGAGGCTTTGTGTCAAGTATGAAATTATGTGATATATCTGAATCTTGAAAATAGATTTTTTTTCAGGCCTTGTTATGGTTATAGTTTGAACCAACAGCCATATTTAATAAACATTAATGTGCTAAGACAATTTTGACTAATTCATGTGAGAATTAGTGGTTGGAGGAGCAGGAATTTTAATTGAGCGAGACCGTTTGAGAGAAAGATGTAATTAAATTGAAATGGCAGAGTAATTATAGCTTAGAGTTAAAAGGCGTTTACTCACCTGGTACCTGCTCAGAAGGCTTTGGTGTCCATAGTGACGACGAGTGATTGAAGGGCCAAAGAACTTAAGTAATTTATCCACGGGGAATTAAAAACTACAAAAGCTAAGGCATTATCAAATCAAATCTTAGGAAGACGGATGCCAAGTTTTGAGCTGTCGTAGTGGTGATGTGAAGAATGATATGCCTTCTCTGCCATCTTTTAAGAAAAAATGATGACTGTGACTTGGAGATTAAATGCGTTTTTATTTCTGAAAAGTAAACATTAACACAGGTTCTGGCATGTTGGTGTCAGACTGTGTCCTAAAATGTGTGTTTCACTGGTACAGTATGTTGCAGTTGCATCATGGTAGGTGGTATGGTGAGTTGTTGCAAAGAAAAATGCAGCACGGCCACAGGAGCCGGTTTGGTACGTCAAAGAGACCCGTCGATCAAGGGAGTAAAAGCAAAGCTGCTTTTTTTTTTTTTTTTTTAGGGAAGCATGAAAATTTCACCTGATTTTATTGTTGTTTGCTAAAAATGTGCTCAGGCTGTGACAAGCCAGCTGAATAACTTACCTTAGCAGAAGGAGACGGAGACGCTGGTGGGCTCAGGCCTGGTTTTGATTCTTATCAGTGATGAGGTTGTCACACAGAGGGTAATACCCTCAGGGTTCTCCCTCTTCCCCCTCACTGATGTCTTTATGTTTTAGTCCCTTCCTGTTTCAGGGTTGTCTCAGTATGGGAAACTGACCAAAAAGAGGTAAAAATGTTGGATTAAGACAAATTAAACAGCTGTAGATGAGACAGTCTCGCTCAATGCTGCTCATATGCAGCCTATCTCCAGTCTTTTGGCATGATAGGCTGTCATGTATGTAGCCAACAAATCCTCCATGAAAACCGTTTTAATAGGATTTTCTTGTTTCAAATGAGTCAGCTGGAAAAAGTCAGCTAAATACAACATTCCTAACTAACTCATCAGGCTATCATTTCAATATGTACATCTAACATAGACTGTCACCAAGTCAAACTTAATTTATTTCCCCTTCCACAAATACACGTGACTTTTTGGTCACTTTGTTGCCCTCTCTGCTGGAAATGTACACTTTTGTTACCGGTGTAAATTAATGTGTTGAGCCAAACTGATAAGTCAAACTAAGTTCAAACTGATAAGTCAAAGTGACAAGAAGCAGGAAGGGCGAAGGGATTGATGTCATGTACGGTGGGGAGAGAGAAAAAGGTGATGACGCTGGTTATGATCTTTCAGTCTCAGCCAAGAAACACAGGAGGAAGGAAATTTAAAGAACCACACCAAAGTTCAACTTCAGCTCATCTTTTTGTTGAGAAGCTGCAGCATTTGAAAGCTACCTGCCTCAGTTTAGTGTACTGCAGACTGCATTATTCAGAAAATGTGTCAACTCCAATCCAATCCACATTTTGTTTTCTTTTTTCTGGTTCTCTTTCTCCACTACAGTCTAACCTTAAATATGAACAGTGTGCAATTTTCTGAAATTTTAAGTCCCAGAATCTAACAAAGGGTCAAAATTCATTATGACATTAAAAGCTCTGTCATTCCAAGAGCATGGTTGCACAATGTTGGTCTCGGTCTGCCATCAATCTGGTTAACAATTATTGGATGTATCGCCACCAACAAATATTCATAGTCATCAGAGATGAGTCTTACTTCTGACCCCTGGCTTTTTGCTTAGCGCCACCATGAGGTTAAGATTTGTATTTTTTGGTGAAATGTGGTAACAAATATCAGATGTATGGCCATGAAATTTGTTAAATTCACTCATGTTTTGAATATGTATACTTTGGTTAATGGCTAAATACCTCAAAAACTAGTGAAATTCCCATCAGCCTCAGTGCTTTATATTTATGCTAATTAAGAATCGTGTCATGCTAAAATTCTGAACAAAGCTGGTGTTCATGGTGAACATTACACCTGTCCACTAGCATGTTAGCATGCTAAAGTTAGAAATTAGATTTGAATGCTGACTGTAATACGAACTTGACCCACAGGGTCAGTGTTTTGCCCCCGCGATGCCCCTAACTCAACCCAAGCTGGATGTTCGTGACAGTACAGATAAACTGACACAGTGATTTTCATCGGGCTGTTAGCACTAACCCAACATGACCTGCTGGGCACCTGAGCTGAGCTTTGTTCTGTCACACCGCGGCTTTCAGCGGGATTAACGTCCATCCACACCTACACACACTCACACACTCACACACACACATGATTATCTTTACACTTACAGTATAGGATGCGGAAACGTACTTCTAAATACACACAATACCAAACTTGAGTGCATTCTCACACACAAACTTAATTTTATGATTGAAGGTATTGTGTTTGCATGTCCAGTAAGTTTGTGCATTCTCACACACAAACTTAATTTTATGATTGAAGGTATTGTGTTTGCATGTCCAGTAAGTTTGTGCATTCTCACACACAAACTTAATGGACATGCACACACAATACCTTCAATCATAAAATTCCCTGCAATGTGAGCATACAACTAGCAAACACTTTTATTCTACACACACATGCACACACACACACACACAAACCTGTACCTAGAAACTAGGACACACAACCCTGCATGTTGATACATACTCACACACAAGCTTTTCTAAGTCGACACAGAGCGTACCCTGCCCTCTCATATTGACACTACTTACAGTATATTGTCTCTCTTATGATCCGACTGCTACTTAAGCTCTTCTTTACACACCTTGATCCCTACATGAGAGATTACTGCCAGCGATGGCTGTTGACTTTGCGCTGTAATGACAAGTTGGTTTACACATCCTGAGTCGCAGTCCCTTTGTTTCTACTGAGTGTGTAAATAAGTCAGGTTCCCTCTACGGGAAAATGTGGAGGGACAAGTTTGGGCTTAAGCTGAACTATGATGCATCATCAGGCCGTGTAGGCTGTGGATGTGCAGAGTGTGTGTGTGTGCACGTGTGTGTGTGCGTGTGTGTATGTGTGTGTTGGCTATGATGCCTTGAATTCCTCTTCTTTGTTTCATCGCCCACGGGTCAATTCACACACAATACGCACTCATGTATTTGAATGCTAAATATAAAGCTTTGGCTAGCAGCTGGCTAACTTAGCTTAACATAAAAACCAGTTACAGGGGGTAGCAGGCAGCCAGCTAAACATTTCATGAGAATTACAGGTGTAGGTACGCAGGTGAATTTAGTTGAATTTTTGTTGTTGTTTTAGACGGATCCAAGCTAGCTGCCAAGCTATAACTGGCTATAGCTTGGCAGCCCAATCTAATATCAAGCTCGATAGCCCTGAATCGCTCTAAATTTTAAACCACCATATCTGCTAAAGCATAATTAAGGCTCACCAGCTTCAAATTGTCACAGATACCAGCCACCTCAGCCTACCTGAAAAATAACAAAAAAAAGTTGATAAACACCCTGTCTTGTAATTTTAAAGAAAGTGGGAAAAAATTTCCTGATCTATCCGATTTGCACCAAAGTTAATGGGCGATTGACTCCCAAGTCTCATCCAAGCTTAATGGAAATCCGTATAGTAGTTTTTGTGTAATCCTGATGACAAACCCACCAACCAACAAATGGGTGCAGGTGAAAATACAACCCTACTGGGGGAGGAAACACATTTTAGTAGTGGTAATATTTATTTTAGAAACATATGTTGCCATTTAAAAAAAAGGCCAATTATCAAATTTTGTGCAACAGAAAAACACTTTATCCACCCGCTCTAATTCTGTATGCTTCACAAAGCCGTAAATCAACAGCATAAACAAACATTCACAAAAGCAAGAAATTGCTTTTGTGAATTTTTTCACCCCCTTTTCTTTTGCATGCCACTTGCAGAGCACAATACATTATTCACTGAAATAAACAAGTCCTGACACATCAGATTGACTGCGTGTGTGAGTGTGTGTGTTCCCTCTCCTGCAGTGTTATTTGCTGTTATCCCGGGACTCTGGGGGTGTGTGATATCCTTCCCCGCGGTGCCCTCTTTAGACCATCTTTAGCTCCTGGTGGGGCGGCCCAAAGGCTAGGGCAAGCATGTGATTGTAGCCCCCCGCGGTGCTGGGAATGAGGGGCCTGCCTCCCTCCAATTACACCTAACCCAGCCCCATGAAACGCAGGGCTTTACGGCTCTTATCCAATATGAACCCCAGGCAATAGAGGGCAGGGAGAATAGGGCAGCAGCAGGTAGTAATGGAGCTTAAATGGCAACAGGCATTCCACAGTGTGAGGCCTCTCCCACCGCTGGAGACAGGCAGGGCGACAGGTGAGGGATGGATGGTATAGCCTTGCATAAGGTTCACACACAAGGCACACGTGAACGCAGTTGTACTGAAGCAGGCCCGTGCGAGCACCAGCACACACACATGCAGCTCTTTTGGCAAATCACCAATTGTATTACCATGAAAGATATTTTACTTTAACTGAATTGCAAACATATTTATGTTTTTTTTTCATTTGCTAATATCCTTTAATAAAAATCACAAATATATAAAAACATGAATAAAACGAAAACTATGAAAACCATGTGAAGCCTTTGTAGGGTGTTGTTGCATCAGCAAGTTCAACATGTGGCTGTGGAGATTTAATAAAGCGAATGGTAAAAAATAAATAATGTCATTTTAATTTTGATCTCCATCTATCACAAGAGCACTCAGGAATGGAGATGGCTTGGTCTGGTACCAACAGCCCAGGGGGAAGGATCGGTCAGGTACTCTAGCGTGAGACACACTTTGGCAGGTCGGGTAGAATGGTGCCATCACATACCAGTCATCTCCTTCCCATTGTTCCAGGTGAATTTTACAGTATATTTAAACCAAACATCAGATAGTAAATTGAGCTGTAGGCCGTCCATAAATAAGTGAGTTTATGGTAGGAGGGACCCCAGGAAAGGGGCCGGGCAGGTATTGTAGCCCCTGCTGTGAGGCCCACTGGGCAGCCCCAAGAGGCACAGCAGTGGCAGCACAACACAGGGAAACTGTGACTGTCAGTTATAAATCAAAGCCACTGAAATTTGTAGTGAGGTTAGCTGTTTTTATTAAATCGTCTCAATTTTAAGAATCTCTTTGGGCAGTCAAGGAAAAATGGAATTATGGTAACGAAGATAGAAAGTTATTTTATTTCTACAAAGACTTCAGACCGGAAACTAACTTTGAACTCTTTGATTTAAACACTTAGACCCTGCAAAATAAATCAATAAATAAATAATAATGTATTTGTAAAAATTGGACTAAATTACGTCGTCCCATATAGAGATATACATTAGACAGGTAAGCTTGGTGTGTTGTCCCCCATGACAATGTTGCACAATCAACGTTTAATGTAACAAAACTACCGTGAGGCCCAACGAAAGACTTCTTAAACCTGCAGATGGGTTTTGTATATCTTTTCAAACATTCAGGAGTCCTTCCTTGGGAATGCACATAAAGGACACAGGAGAGACGATGGTGGGACAGACCAAAGGGAAAGGTGTTGGCCGGGTGAAGTTGCCCCTGCTGTTTTCCCACTGTGTAACCCCGTGTGGTAAACTAATCATATACCATCCCAGCTCCCTCTACGGTACGTCTCAGGCGTGGGTTTAATTAAACGCATTGTTCACGTTTTACTAGATATAGTCAAAGGACATTCCTGTCCCGGAGACCTGATGGTAACCCGAGCTGCCTACCTTCCATGAAGAGTGATTGTGATTTTATGGTAGGAGGGACCCCAGGGAAGGGGCCGGGCAGGTATTGTAGCCCCTGCTGTGAGGCCGACTGGGCAGCCCCGTGAGGCACAGCAGTGGCAGCACAACACAGGGAAACTGCGACTGTCGGTTATAAATCGAAGGTGTGGTCCTTGTTTCATACTTGAATGCAACCAACGGTAAAACAGAGACCGGACATCACACCTTAAATGGTCCGGCAGCAATTCAGACACGTTTTTCTTGAAATCAAATTCAAGAAAACTTAAGGCACATGCATGAGGTTGTGAGTGGTGTCCTACCCCTCCACCTATATGGTGAGTCAACATGAACGTGACTCATGGACACTGTCCACACCCAGACAAAGAGACTGGTAGGCTGCAGTTTAAACAATTCACTGTACCAGTTTAAACCAGTTCAAACTGTTCTTTTATAATGACAAATTTGGCCACTCATCAGTTTTCAGCTTTATGAATAATTTCATGAGTAGCAGCAGGAGGCTTTGATGTATTAAGACAATGCAATCAAGTATATAATTGAATTTAAACAGTAGGGTCAAAAAGTCTGAAACCAGCAGTTAACATTTTTCTATTTTACTTTTATTTCAAATGTAATACTATTTTTTCCCCCATTACAAATGATATCAGCTGAACAGTTTGAGGGAAGAGTTGAATCTTTGAAAAATGTCCATGCATTTCAGAATATCTCAGTATTGCGTATGTCCCCCTGTTGCTTTAATGACAGCATGTACTTGAGCTGGCATGGACTCCACACGTTTGCGCACAACCGGATGACTTATGTTAACCCAGCATGACTTGACAGTGTTCCACGGAGTGTGTGGTCAGCCGACTGTGGTCCATGACGGTCAGGACTCCTGGGTCTTCTCTGGTCTTCAAGTGGTTCTTGCGAAGCTTTCATGACGATGTGTTTGGGGTCATCTAGCCAGTCCCGACTGTCATGGACTTTCCACTCCAGTCACTAGACCTCAACCCCATTGAACATTTACGGGGGCGCTAGAGGACCAAGATCGCCAGACACTCTGTGAATCACAAGACGCTTTGCTGGGATAACATGAGTCATCAGGTTTTGTACAAACTTGTGTAGTCCATCACGTGCATGCTGGGGACACTCACCAAATACTAAGAGATTCTTATATTATCATTTGTAATGAAAAACACAGTATTACATTTGAAACAAATGCTAAATAGAGGTATTTTGACTATTGGTCTCAGACCTTTCGACCCCACTGTGTATGACCAAACTGTACCATGAATCCTCTATATGCCTGTTGCACATCTGCACATACTTGAAGATGCAATCAATGCCACTGTCTGTTGTTCTATATTGTAACAATGTCCAAACAGTCAAATGATCAATCATAGTAAGGCTTCTTCTTGTTTGAGTTGCGATGTTTCTTCCTCCTCAAGTCTTTTCAAATTAGTCTGATCTGTTGCTGTCTTTGAGTTACTTTATGAATATCATCAAACATCTACAGGTAAAAAAAAAATAAAATCAAAACTAACATTTCCAAAGGGGGCAAATCCCCCTCAAATATATTTTACTTTACAGAGGGAAGCAAAGCCGCAACATGTTCTGCATATCAAGCGTATTCTAAACCAGCTGTTCCGTTTACTGTTTGGCCCTGTCATCAGTGACGAACGTCATCATAAAAAGTGTACTAAAGGGACATTAAGGGAAACTGTGCTCATTGTTCTTCTTTGGCAGCAGAATCAGTGTTGTTTTTGGCCCAAGATCATCTGCCTGTGATCCTTCTTTTTTTTTTTTTTTTTATTGCCATCTGACCCCTGGCATCTGATCCGCAGTTATGGAAGCACTTCCTCTCTGCCAGGAATTCAGCGAAGCAATTAACAAAGACTCTCTGATGTCTTATCAGAGGCACAAACCTCTCAGTTAGCGTGTGTGTGTGTGTGTGTGTGTGTGTGTGTGTGTGTGTGTGTGTGTGGAGTCACAAGTGGGAATAGAGTCGAGGTGTTATTATAAAGGTTGTGGTGTGGCAGAAACACTAACAGTTACTTTGGCAGCCAAGGGAAACAGGTCTGTGTTTATAGAGCTATGGACTAATTGTGCTAATAAACCGAAATGTACTAAGACAACATCGGCTTGTTGATGTAAGAGATGTAATTCTGGGATGTGTGGACTAAAACTTATCTAGGAACATCTTAGGGTACACGGAAACCAAACATTTCAAAGCTTGTTTTTGTTTTTACGTTGCCACTATCAAACGTGACAAAAATATGCTGACCTTTTATTTGTACATAGACATATTTCATTTCATTTCAACATTATAAAAACTATATATTTTTATTTACTACTACTACTACTGCTTTCCATAAGGGTTGAGGAAACCCTGTTGGATACACACAACAACACCATGTCATCAGGCTAAACACGATCCTGTTTTTGTCATTCCTTGGTCACATATCAGACATACAAGGTTTTACCTGATGGCATCAGTATACACTCCAAACCTCTCCTGTTTTTACTGCAAGCTGGCCACATTTAAATATGAATAACCTTTGTAATCAAGGTGTATAAACCCCATTGGATTCCCCTCGTAAACGGCCCATTTGTTTTGATTGATGTTACAATCACAGTGAAACAGCCCTGGTTGTAAACTGTAGATTCTCCTGTCATTTGGAGGGCTGGAGCTGTAAAGTTGAGCCACAGCTACTACATGTCTTCTTCACTCTGGCCTGTATCAGGATTCCTTTGAAAAGTTTCTCATCCAACCTGATGGCCTAGACATTTTAGACGTATACAATGAATAATTTAAAAAGCATGTTCTCCTGACACCTTTTTTGGTGTCAAGCCATGAAAAGTTTGAACTTGTCCGGGTTTTAAGAATTTCTTTGTCTCTGACATTTCTGTTCCCATCCTAATACAAAAAAGTGGATTACTGCCATCTTTGGTGCTTTTAGCATTGAAAAATTAGACAAAAAAAAAAATCAACAGTAATAATGTTACTGTTACTTTGTAGTAGAAACTTAATGGAGGGCCATGGGCCAAAAGCAAACTATTGTTATACTGCATATTGTTAAGATGCAAAATGGTACTAGGATCCCAAGTGAAACGCCGGTATGATGTCGATATGACTGTGCACAGGCTGTATTCAGGTCTATTTTTGCTGAGAACTGCTACAAATGTCAACATGGACGCCAAAAATGAAAGGGAAACGCATGCCACACACGCTGCTCATGCATCCAGTGCGTTAGCTTTGCCTGCTGACCTTGGCATAGTTACTTTAAATGTATTTTATTCCAACACCTGCTGAATCAACGGCAGCTCCTTCACAGCCTGTGTTATGTTTGTCTCACATTGTTGAAAGAAGGGTCTTCAGCTAGCTTTATCGGTCTGTTCGCATGGCTCCAATTGTGGCGACTGCAAATGATCAGATTGTCAACCGTCACAATTCTTGGTAATGACAATTATAACCAATGAAATACTCAAGTAAACCAAAAACCGCTAACTTTCCACCATATTTCAGTTGAATCTGTTGACCACCTTTTGAGATACCTTGTCACCAAAGCAACAAATAAACAAAACAGGACCAAAATTATAACCTCCAAGGCAGAGGATGAAAAAAAACACAGTTTTGGGAATACCTTGTAGGGATGATAGATATTTAAGAAGTCTCTATGTACTGTATGTGAGCACACATTTTCAATTAAAGGAACAGGTGTAATGAGCGTGGAATTGGACCCCCGGGCGCAGAAAGAGCAAAGCTGGTGAATGAGCATCCCGCTGTTTTCGGTGGAGTCGTCTTCCCTCTACTTCCCAGGTCAGATGAGGCGGGGCGCCGGCTCCCTTGCCGAGCTCAGGTGTGTCCAGGATGGGTGGACAGCGTCAAAACTCCAACCCCCGCGGAGCTCGTAGACCAGTGTGTGTTTACCCCCACCCTCATCCTCTGAGTCGCTCTTTCTCACGCCGCTCTCGTAGTGATTTAGGGAATACCATGGAAGTGTCTTAATTAGTAAGGAGTCACACTAAATGGGAACACATCACACCCTCCCTCACTACAATAGAATAGTTTTTTTTTATTTTTCAGCCCCAGAATTGAGTTTGAGGAGTAAAGGCCTTTAAAAAAAAAACACTGGCTGGATAAAAGTACAGTTGTGTTTCTGCACGCCAAGATTTCAACCCCTACGAGATCTCTGGATGCCAACAGCTGAGTCACGTTCGGTGACACAACTCTCCCTGACGGAGAATAAGGTCGGGATGCCGTCAGCAGTGTCTGCTGTAACTTTCCATTTGATTGAGTGATATCCTGGTTTGAAACAAGTTGCTCAATTTAACATCCGCCTGCAAGATCAGTAAAAAGACGGCTAACCTGTTTGATGAAACGAGATTAAAGTAAAATCCACCGCGGTTCTCGTGAAAGTGATGACACTCTGGTGACGCATTGTCTTACTGCACATCCACTGCTGTTTACCTGTGTATCAAAAAGGAGAGAGCACGCACGGGAGCTGTTTGTCTTGTCGCAAGTCAAACATCAATTCGTGTTTAAGCACAAAGTATAGATGTCCCGCTGTGAATGATACGTGTTTGCTCTGGCTCATATGTCCTTTGAACAGTCGGCTCCGCACGGACGTATTCAAATAATGGTCGAGTCGGGATAACAGCAGGGGGCATGGCCGACGTATGCGAGGAAAGACTCTGAGGACGGGGTGGAATGACTCCTGCTCTAACAGCTCACAAGTGTGAATTTATCATGAGGTGCATTTCTGACGAGCCGTCGTACTCATGATGTTTAAATTAATTCACGCATTCCAATCCCTTTTGCTCGAGAGTATGGATGGCTTTGAATGTCGAACATTTGCGCAAGGAGCGTTAACACCGTTGAAAGCCACTAAATGGAAAAAAAAGAGGACATAGTGAATAAATGAAAACAGTATTTCTGGAAGAGAAGAGAAACCCACAAACCAAATTCTGCACAAACTTCTGAAAACCATGCACCTGTCAAAATGTTGTTTTCTCCTTTCCATGAAACTTTCTCTCTCTCTGCACTCATGTGCTTCTGGCAAGTGTGCGTGTGTGTGTGTTGTGTGTGTGCAACCCATCCATTTCAAGCCCTCATCAACATTTCCACTCTGCGAGAAATGTTTTGTTACAGTTGCCACTCTTTGTTTTGCAAGTGGCATCGTCGAATGTGCAGCCTTATTGTAAAATGTGCCCGTGGCACCACAACGCCTGCGGCTCATTTCGGAAGAGGACGTGTGCGCTGACAGTAAAAGTTGCTGAGAGGAACGGTCGACGCAAGGTCAATAACTAATCCTGCTTCCAGTGTCGAAATGGATGTCACGCAGTGCTTTATTTACTGGGACATGCATCGGTAGTGTTACTGAAAACACCAAATTGGTTTGGATGATACAGATCCTGCAACTGAGGAAAACAACACAGTGAATAGCATCAGCTTGCGTGTCTGCGTGTGAGCTTGCTCATCTCTGAGGAATAAAAAAGGCCCACGTGAAAACGCAATCGCAAACAGCAGTGACAATAACCTCGAATAGATTATCAGTGCGTGTTTCTTGACAGATTCAGAACAAATGGAACAGATGCCAAAACCGTCACTGCTGACTGCAGGTCGGCCTCGGAGCTCCGTTCCGTAGTGTAGCGCGCTCTGTCTGAACAGCCCCGATGGTTAACGTGGGCACCGAAAGTAAGTGGCCGGCGCTTCTGTGCGACTCATGGCACATCCGCCTCGCTTAAAGCACTGAGAAGAACCACACCTTTAAATCATTTCATTCCTGGTCAAATTAGTAGAGGCTTAAACCATGATTCAGCTGTTAGACGTCTCTGGTGTGCACACTCTACGGGCGCCGCAATCTGAAAGCTATGCATTTTTTCTTACCCAGATGTCAAACCTCTTGGGTTCATGCAACACTGAGAAGCTTTCGTAGGAATGAATGGGGCCCTGTCTCCGTCTCTGTATCCAGACCTCGTCTTACGTCCATGAATGTACCTTTAAAACAGCGAAAATAAGGAATTGAGGACTGTCTCTCATAGTTGCTGTAAATAAGTGAGAACTGATGGTACCAGGGTCATTCAAAGCTATTTTGGCCATCATATGCATGTTTTTGCAGACTAAACCTCCACAACTGTAATAAACTCATCCGCTGCTAGCAAGTTCTCAAAAATGTACATATTTTAAAAGACCCATTATATCAGTCGTAAGTCTGTAAAAGATAGAAAAAGAGGGATTCTGATTAGACAATAAGATGTGCTTGCCCCATTATGAAGATAGACATTACTGACACACACACACACACACACACACACACAAGTACAGACATACGTGCAAACAAAGCCTTCGTGACAGCGCAGAGTGCCAAGTCAAACAGGACTGCTTTAAGCTGGTTGACTTTCTCACATCGGCTGCCATGCAAAGCCTGGTTATATGTAAATTAGTTTCCTTTGAAACTCATTATATTATATTTCGTTGATTTCACAGCAGATAATTAACCAGTCTTTATCAATAACAGTGCGATCCAACAAAGTGATGCTCAGAATCAAACACAACACAGCAGCTGATGTCATTCTTGGACACGCTTCATGCATTTCACGAGTGGAGAGCGTCCGGTGGAAATATCTACCTACTGTTTCATCTATTCTGGGCTGCACTGAGCGTGTGCAGACGGACCTTTGGACCCCGCTGCAGGTGGAATGGCCGTGTGTGTGAGTGGTTGTTTATGTCATCAAAGAGAGAGCAGCGGTGTGCCACTGTGCCGGGACCTTGATACCTGTTGCCAACCCTGCCAGCTTCCTCCCGTCAGTAAAGGATTTAAAGGTTCGCAGGAACTCTGTCACTCAGCCAGAAGGATTTTCCGTGGAAGAGAGTTTATGCTTGAATGCGCGCGCACACACACACACACACACACACACACACACACACACACACTCACACACACTCACACACACTGGGCGTAGTTGGCATTTCTATTTCACCAGAGGCTGTGTCTGAATTTAACTGGTCATGGGAAGTATACATGCATCCAAACAGGCGTTTTCGTTTCACTGTCATGAAGCTCACCTGATCAATAGGACAGCCGCTCAATGTCTTCTTCTTCGTGAGAGTTTGGTTAGCTTACAACGAAACAGCCGGGGAACTCTCGCATAACCAAAGAGAGTAAAGTTCTGTTTTGTAAAGCACAGAAACGGTAAAAAACAGACAATCATCCGTCTTTCACTCAGTCGACCTTTTTCAAACTGTCCAACAAGGCTAGGTGATAATTACCTTTGTAACTAGCCCAGTACGAGCCTAGTAACACTATCTGTAACATCAGATATTGAAACAAATGCAGAAGTAAAACCAGAAGCTAATAAAGTCCTTTAAGCTTTTAGGCAGTTTTTAATCCAAGGGATTGAGTATCAGTTTTAGAGGTCAATATGTAAGATTTATTTGTTAAAAACATTCGAAAGTTACCCAAAATGATCAATAATATATGATGTGATGATGTCTTTACATTTAGTCGCAGAGTTAGCATGTTCTCCAAAGTCCCTGTCTAGACCACTAGCTAGCTAATGACAGCTACAGTTAGCAGCAGTTAGCAATTTGTCTAGTGATATACAGCCCCCAATGTGTTCTGAGTTCTAATACTGTAGCTGCATCCCTGAAACAAAATCACAGCAGTATTTGAATCACATTTTGATTCAGACATTTCTAAATTTTGACCAAAATGTATACAAGTACTAATACAACAGTGTACAAATACTAATATTAACTGCTGGTGCTTTGTTTGACGTTGCCATTTTTACAGATAAGCCCATTGCTCAGTAAGATGCTGATTCGTTTTCGTGCAATTACATTGGAGTTTGTTATGGTTACAGCACACAAAGTTTTCTTGACTATTTTCATTTTGAGCTGCTATATTTGTGCTGCAAACATTTAGTTATTTTTACTGACTGAAACCATAAAAAATTATGTGATCATTTAAAAAAAAATATGATGCTTTATTTAAGTTTATTACAGTACATTCATCAGTTTTAGCTCAGTGCTGCTGGAATGTTAGGATGTGATATATAACACACTGAAAGAGTCTATTGTACATAATGAGCTCTTTCACTTTCTATGTATATTTTATACATACTTTTTACTTTAAAAAAAGGTCTTTTACTTGTAACATAATTATTCTGCAACTGCCTGAAGGGAAATTGCATCATGATGCTATTTTTTGTTATCAACACATTTGGTGCTTTCATGAAATGAAAATGAAATATTCAGTTTTGATTTGTGTATGTTTTTTTGCTAGCCAAAAGACCACTTTTCAGTCTCTTTCTCGCTTGATTATTATGATTTCTGCCTTTGTACTTTCTATAGTGGATGCATTGCTCACACATCATTGTGTTTTAGATAATCCACTGCACATGATTGATCTACCTTGTGAAGTGCCACGGAAAAAAAAGAACCGAAACCATCTCAACTATATATTCACATCTAATTATGGTATTTATATCATCAAGTAACAGGACGTTTTAACTTAACTATCTACATCCCAATTCAAACAGAACTTGGAAAAAGTGCCTCTGAACACTGCAGACACAACACAAACAGAATAGTTACAGAGATTTTGACAAAACGAAACACTTATTTCCTTTCAGAATGATACTTTTTATCATCTTTTTTAATGTGTAACCACCGTTCTGTGTGTGTGAACTGTGCATTTGTTACGTACGTCTGAATCTAAATGAGACAATCAGGCATTTTCAAGCAAAGGATTCAAAATAATGAAAAATATAGCCAAACACAGTTCATGGTTTTGAAATCCAGTTTGATGCTGTTATATGTTAGATTTTGCACACAACTGCCTTAATGTGACGTACATGTTTTTTGACATACATCATTCATCACCCGGCCCGTATCACCCTGTTTGCCGTATATTTAAACAAAAATAGGTAAGTGTTGCTGCTACAGAGGTACTTTTGGTGAAACTGACCAGTATGTGCCGTCACTGTCAGTGTAAAATTTTGGAACAAGCAGTAATGCTTTAAGCCATTCACCATCACCAAGAGGCCCAGAGGTCATCCTCTGTGTGTGCGTGTGTGCAGACACTGCGGCTGCATTCATGTACACACAACAGCCTCAGGTGTGCGGCCTCATAAACACAGATAATACTCACATTTGCCCCCTTTAATCAGTGAGATTCAATGACCGTATTATTCTGTCCTCCTCGCGGGGCCATTCATATGTATCACCATGTGTTTTGTTAGTGCGCCGCGTCCCCATTAATCATGAAGTGTTTCCATCCATCATTTTATTCGCGGGAGAGTGAAGCACTCGTAGCAGAGGTAGCCGGGTGCAACGCTCTCAGGGAAATTACAGCCCGGATTCTGAATGGAGTCCGTCGGGCTCGTTTTTCATCCGGACTGCTTTCATCCAGCTGGACACGAGACTGTAAAGCTTATGTTTTGTTTAGAAAATTACCCCGTGAAGGACAAGAGGACCAATTAGAGAAATGGCAGTTGTCTCGCAGTCTCATAACAGCACGAGATTGCATGTGAGAATCCTTGTAATTATTCTCACATGTTTTTTTTGATATTGTTCGGGTACAAACTGTGGATTTTAAATCTACTGAACATTACGTTATGATCGAGCTTTTTTGATGAGCCTTCACTTCCATGGCCATTCACAAGCCTCTACTTATCAATATCACAATCGAACCGAGTCGCAGGAAAGATTTAACTTGGAAAGATATGAACTTTTCTGGCTGTTAAATTCAAAAAATTGGTCCTCAAGTGAACTTAGAAACAATGAGACATGCGATATAAAAAAAAAAAAGTTTTTTTTCTCCTAAAAGCAAAATTAACAAACTTCTTACAGAAAGTACAATATTTCCTCAATCTATGAGAATATCTAAGTGATGACACTGATGACAAGCTTGAAAAGGCGGTGAAAGAAATGAATTCACCTGCAGGCATCCTGCGACGGCTCACGCGCTAAATTCAGCACAATGGTTTCAACAGTAAGTATGTATGTGAAAGAAACAGCTGGAGGATTCGGATTTCAGAATAAACAGTAAATTATCAAACAGAAGGACAAAGCATTGAGACCAGCAAACGTACACAGCAAAAGTGGAACGGATCAGAAAACAAGGAGGCCTCTTAAAAGCTACCAAATACAGTATACTCGCAAGGGAATGCAGATCTCTAATACACCTTGTATATTTCTACACAATATAGTGTAGAAGTTCCAAAGAGCCCCTTTTAGACAACATTAAGTACAACCTTACAGCTCTTGTGAAAGTTTAAGGCAGCATACTGCTCTTTCACATGCTCAGTAATTAGTTTATTTCTCATACCATCCTTTAATTTACTCCTCTCACACATGCTCACTCCTAATTCCCCGTCATTATTTGTGGCTGTCAGTTGATTTCAGCTGCTCACATCAGATGGGCACATCTAATCAAGAGCAAAGTGGCACACGTTCACTGATAGCCTATCATCTTGCTGCTGTCTTTTTTCAATATGATTGCCTCCCTGCCTCTCGTCCATTCATCCTGCTGTTTTTTCGCGTGCCCTCCACCTTCCCATCACCATCCAGTCTGAGCAGATTCACCAGCTTCTGTTTCAGAAGAGTCATCAGCCACCACTATCACCGTCTGGACTCCATGGGGGGCTGTCCCTGCTGCTGCTCGGGGCAGATGCCCCTTGATTAAAAAAATCTCCCTGTAGAGTCCGAGCGCCAAAGACTTTCTGCTGTATTATCACGTATTCTTTACTTCATTGAACTTCCTTTAATGTTTTGCTGGGATTCATTGGAGCAAGACAGTTCGGACAGGATTTTGACAGCCTCTCTTCATCCCCAACGTGAACAAAGTATCTGAACTCCTCTACAGTTTTCATCACATTCCGGAGGTGCAGTCACTCGCAAAATGCTACTGAAATTGACACCAAAATCATGCTCGTCAGTTTATATAAATACTTTAACTGATTAACCTGTTCAGTCAGCCGACTCAGATTCGTCATAGCTAGCAAGAAAGATTCAGTCCACTACATCGGAAGTGGACTGAATATTTGCTAATCATTCAACTGATAGTAGTGTTGCCAGTGACTCACATGCTTTCAAGAGTTACGCACACATCCACACATCCTCAGGCATCATAACTAACAGATAATGGTTCAGGCACTTGTATGTGTTGATAGTGATACCAGGATCACGCACTTAGTTGATTGATGCCAACATTCCAAGTTATAGTGGTCAAAGGTTCCTTAGAGGTTTGAGGTTAATCAGTAAACGGTAAAATGACTTAATCACAATGATTAAGTTCGTCACTCTTAACGATTGTCGCACATAACTTTCCAGAACAGCATTCCCTTAGATGACTTTAAACTGTTCCTCTGTTTAAGACCATCATTGTTGCGCAAACAAGACGTAGATGCATGGTCACTATAGTTGCCTAAACATACTGAATGACGATGCTTACATGTTGACATTGAGCAGGTTTAATATTTACCATGTTAGTACGACCCCAGTCTCAAAAAGGTTGTGATGTAGTCATTCGCAACTGATCTGTGTTTCTGACAACAGTTTTATGAAAGTGTTCCTTTGCCCATGTAGAAATATTCCTTATATAATCATGTGTTTCCAAATCATTCTTGCTTGGGACCAATGTCTTGTTACCAATGTACCTGTGAAGTGTTCCGAACGGGTGTTTTTGGAGCGTTCCGCAACTTTGCCGTGGAAACTTCCTGCTGACATCAAATCCAAAGTAAACATATATTTACAAAAAGTGGATGAGGTAAAACATTAACTATGTTTCTCTTTGTCTTTGTTTTGAATTGAGCATTTGTCAAAAAGGATGAGCGAACTCATCTGGCAGATGTTGGGATATTTCATGGGAAGAGTGACGAGCTACAGGTACTTGAAAAGAAGTCGGAGGATCAGCACAGTCATTAGGAGTCATCCTCTGTAATTCATCGCAATTCTGCATTGAACTCGAACACAATAAATGTCAATCTGGTGTCGGTGCTACGGGAAAAGTGGGAGGATTAACAACATCACAGAGGTTAATCTTCTCAGGACCGTACATGTCTGTTCGAGATTTCATGGCAATCCATCCCATAGTTGCTGAGCTATTTAATTCTGAACCAAAGTCGTGGATTGACCGATTGCCATCCATAAAGCTAGTGTGGCTAAAACAGTTTTCCTCCTATCTCCTTTATCTTTAACAGTCATGCCCTCGAGGTTGAAACCTTTTTACTGGGTTTTTCTGTATAGTAGACCTTTGTGTCAACAAGAACCACTAACTGAACCTGCCAGTTACTTGCATGAAAGCAGCTTGTGTGTGCGTGTGAACACTCGTGCTTTCTAGGACTACCAGGGAAGTAACCAGACTACTTTAGAGCTTTAGGATTGCTTCACTTCCGATTGGTTTGACATTTGAAAGTATGTTCTTTGATCCTGAGACTCACCTCTGAGAATACAGCGTCGCAGGCGATGACACTCAGAGAGAGAGAGAGAGAGAGGGAAAGGAGGGGGAAACAAAAGGAGGTAAAAAAAGAAAGAGCAGGACAGATAATAGTGGTGAAAGAGAAAAATGAAGTGAGAGGAGGGAGGGGGGGATAAAGGAGGTGAGGGGTTACTCTGGTGGGCTTTGGTTACTGGGGTAGAGAATACAAGGTGTCAAGAAAAAAGAAGATGGAGAGGTCACTCCATCCAAAGAGCTGTGTTTCACTGTCACAGGGTGACAGGTGAGAGGGCCTGGGAGTTAAGAAGGGCTGTAACACAGATAAAGAACAACATGTCACTGAGGGGTTGTACTCTGAAAAAACAATGTAAGGTCAGCACCTCTGCTCAAAGAATCACTTCCTCGGTGAGAAGATGGAAAATGTTTGTACAGTTTTTGCTTTTGCTAATGACAAGCCATCAGCTATACTGGCCGTGTCACCCCTGATTATTGCTTTGAGAAACTGCTGACTGTTGCGCCAGAGCTGACACAGATGTCCACTTCCACTGAAATTCCATGTAGACATTGTCACATGTGTGTGACTCACCAAGGGCATGGTACATTTCTGAAAACAGTGCTTGTGGCCTGGTTAGGTGAAGGCACAAAAACCACCTGTTAGGGTTCGGAAATCATCCTGTTCCGGTTTAAAATACATGCTTTAGTCGCCACGAGTGCACCAGGATGCGTCGCCGAGGTCGCCTAGTTTTGTAGCCACAAACATGGCTGGAGATGTCCCGACTTCTTGTCAGATATATACATTTTTTTCAGTCTCCACAAACCCAGCTGGACATTTCACCGAGTTCTGTCCAGTGGCTTCGTGCTTGTAGATGTTGAACTGCCATCTCAACAGTGGTCGCTCAGTTGGCAGAAGTCTCCCCCCAGCTGTCACCATCGCTTTCTCCTGTCGATGTGAAAGTAAGGTAAGGTGATATGACAAGCTCAGGTGCAATTAACAGTTTATATAGGAAGCTACAGTTGGTTTACAATGATAACGTTAAACCTTTGACCCCAGTTGACTCAATCTGCTCGACTGAGTCAACACAGAGACATCACACACATACCGCGCAACTGACTTTTTCCATTAAGTCAGTAGGCACTCAGGATGAAGCATCAATTAATCCACTTACTTAGTGGATTTAATGTGAAACCTCAGATCAAATCTAATCACCATAATATTTGGATGATTTCTTCAGTATTAACAGTAATCCGGGTGATTTGCGTCCGTGCAACCATGGTTACACTGACAACATGAACTGTAAACAGCAAGTTCAGGATGGCCCTCCATGGTCTAGATTCACTCAAGCGAAACACACAACTAATGGACTCTGTGGCAACATCACACTCGTAATTTAATCATCCGAAGCACGATGGAAACCCTGCTCTCGAACTATATTCATTTCAAAAGATGAAATTGAGATGAAACGGCGAGAGCGAAAAAATCCATAGAAATAAGTCTCTATCAAGCAGGGTCTGCGCTTTCAACATGTGTCTTGTATTCCTGCAACGGCGACCCTCGGTGCTATCAATCCAGGTGGCATTTAAAGTAGCTTATGTCATTATAATGATATCACAGGTAAGACATGCAGGGACTATTCCAATAAGCCTATCACTTAAAGGATTCAAAATGTCTGTCGGGTTATTGCATCTCATTTGAATGAGCTCATCTGTGTGAGAGAATGGAGGCGATTTTAATCCCAGCTTTGTGTTACTCCGCTGCTCCTCGACTCACCCATTCTGTGCATGCGGGGTTCAGTGACGACAGCCATGACTGCAGCAAGTCCACGCTGGTCGTCCGAGCAAGCGCATGGAAATTTTCCCCGCACTGCTCAACAATGAGCGGTCAATTCCATGAAAGGACGGCGTTTTGAAATGAAAATTGGTTTAACAACACGACATACTGTCACTATTTGTTTTTATTTTTTAGAATGTTGTATTTTTGTATGTACAAATTGATATAAAGAAGTATATCAATGTCTAGTACGTTTGCTCCAGCCTTAATTCGAAGAGCATCTGTAGATGATAACAGGGATATACTGCAGGCACTGGTGTCATTAACACTGGGGACACTGGGGACATGTCCCCACCAGTTTTTGAAATGACCAGTGTTGTCCCCATCACCTTTTAAAAGCATAATTGGTTAAAGTATAATGAGTTTTGTTTGTAGTTAGTGCCTACATTACTTTTGACAAATTGTTGCAGACCTGGGATCTGTGTTTACTACAGTGATGTTGAGGCAAGAAACTGGGGGTACACAAAATGCCAATTTCTACATAATGTGGCTTTAACTATATAATTAGATTCAATTACTTTTTATTGGTTCATTTGTATCAGCTGCTCTGACCTCATACAGTTTACTCACTACATTGCAGAAAATCGCATATGTTGTAGCTCATTTTAAAAATGTCAGGGTTTTTTTTTTTTCTGAGCCCTTATATCCTCGCCACTTTTCAACACAAAGCGACGCCCTTCACTACGGGTGACAGATGACACCTTGAATAGGGATGAGGAGCGCAAAAGACATAGCTGGACTGCGTGAGGCTTCCTCTGACTAATTGCTCCTGTCCTCGAGGCACACGAGGTGTGGACAAGGGTAAAAGTCAAGGCTATCTGTCAGGCTTGGCTGAAACTGATGCCTCTGATACTGTTCAGTGACTCAGGTGGTTACCCTGGTTAACAATTCGCCACATTTTAGGCTCTCTGAGAGCTACGATGGGACCGATTTGTGTTTTTCTTTCGACATACACCTGTTCTTATTGTAGACACCATGGTAATGCAGTGCATGAGGAGGATTTCATCAAACAGGTACTCGTGTGGCAGAGCATGTAAAGCAATTACAAAGGATAATTCACTCAGCGTCAGTACAAACATTGTTATTCTGTCACTGAAACGGCTCCAAAACCGATGATTGACGTTGAGAACACAAAAGAGGAAACTGGCGCACTGCCGAAAGAGGCACCTGTAGGATCCTCGGAGGGAACATCAGGATGCACAACCATTACAAATAGTAAACAACCCCATCAGTCACACACACACACACACTCAACTGTTTTTTCTCACACTTACTGAAAAGTAACTTTATCTGGTTATCCAGTACAAATATTTGACTTGCAGTTACTGTATCGCTATCACTATCTCATCTACACACACACACACACACACACACACGCACACACAAACAAACACACTATATCTTTTGGCAATAATCCAAAATCAGCTCATCTCATCTTACAGGCTGTGACAAACTTCCAAAACAACTGCAGTGAAAAGTAACAGGCTTGCTTGGTTGTGTGTGTGTGTGTGTGTGTGTGTGTGCGCGGAGGGGTGTGTGAGATAACCTCTCCGCTGGGGGGGTATATGGTTTCCAGTGTGGAGGAGCTCCCGTAGAAAACCGGTGAATCCCATCTGTCTGGGGACGGCCCGAGGCGCTAGACCAGAAAACACGAGAAGGCTTCCAGTCACAACAGTTAGCTGTTGGGCCTCTGGGGAGGATTAACCAGCCGCGGGGCACATGCCACATCTGTGGTATCAGATGTAACTGATGTGTAAATTTTGGTCGTCACACACCTACCTGTCTCTCTCCGTCTGCTCGTGATGTCTGCTTTTGATCAAACTCAGCAGATAGTGAGTTGTAAATAAAAAATGTCTTCTCGAGGCTTTGCTTATGATCTTTATTCTCAGCACACAGTATGCAGGCTGCTGCGAAGGACCTTTTTATAAATGTATGTGCTTTTATTGCCTCTGAATTAACCCCTCTCTGTTGTGCTACATGTGTGACTGGTTGCCAACTCCAGCTCCTTCCTGTTCATGTGGGCTCTCTCTCTCCACCTTAGCCGGTCACCTTTGGAGGTTTTCCCGGGCAGGACCAACACCTCGGGACACCCCAAGAGGAGCCAGAGAGCGCTGCTGGGGAAATCTGTTGGAATATCTTGCCTAGTCTGCTGTCATTGGGACCTGACCCTGGATAAGCGGACTAAAAATATAAGGGTAATTTCACATGTCACCTGTTCGGTTCGGTTAAAACAGACCCTGGTGCGTCTTCCCACCTAATTGGTTTCTTTGGGCTGATCAATTGAACCGTGATGTGGGCCAAACAATGGGAACTTTTAATTTTTCTTGTACTTAAATATGTATTACACCACACAATCTACTCAGGTCATTTGAATAAACTCAATTCAACAATTTGAATTAATAACTTAACTTTTCATCTGCATTTTTCTAGCCATTACGGCTATCTGATCCAAATGTGCCTATGAAAACCCTGATTAAAGTATAAAAAACAAAAAAACATCTGCAGCAGGCGCAGGATCGGAGAGGTGACTACGACCAGCGAGCAGAGCAAGAGTTGGGAGTAAGTCAGACTTAAGATTTGATCGCCCCATTCACACTGCCCCCATCAAGGTGGGGGATCTTGCACTGATATTCCTCCTCGCTATCTGTGTGAAAAGTGGCGGAATGGGGAGGACAGTTTCATTTCGCCTCTGATCCACCAGTGGAGGTAGTAGTAACAGAGTTGATACGGCGTCTGTGTGAATGGAAAAACCGGCAGCACCGGACAGGGGTGTGTCGGCCTGATGGCATTCAGCCTGACAATGAAACAGATCTTTCACTTATCAAATAACAGAGAAATGTCCCACACACTTCAACCCACACAGCGACGCTACATGACCAGACAACAGTCATGTGGTAGCAGGTAGTGTTCTTAGCATCTTATAAGAGAAAAAAAATAAATACTGCATCCATACAGGGAAAAGCGTCTGTCATCCTGTCTGTCCCACTGACTCTTCGTCACATTTCTCCCTGAAATAAAGCATCTGTCCCTGGGCAGAGAGCCAGGAGGCTCCCGCAGTTGAATGGCAGTGATTATGTAATTCACCACGTCTTTGTCACCTTCCACGATTGTGTAGTAACTGTCGCTGCAAACTTGTATAGAAAAAAATTGCCGTGATGGTCAGCCCTCCCGACCGAGACTTTGGTGAACTTTCCCCCCAGAAAACAGCATCCCTCCCCACGAGTGAGGGTCAGACAGGGTCCGCTGTTTACTGACGGTGATTATGTAATTATGTCATTTAGAGCAAAATACGTAACTTTGACACTTTCCACGCATGGTGCATGGTGGGTCAGGATCTCAACCACAACACAATATAACTGCATCCATAGGATCATACACCGTCAGCGAGTACATGTTTAGATTAACAGGTGGAAACCAGGGAAACATGTTGAAAAAAAAAATGGATCAACGTCATCATGTGTCGTCACGCCTCTCTTCGCTCAGCAGTGCCAGCATGCTTGTATGAGACGACACACTGGCGCTGCTCGGTTCAGTGTGAACAAATAAGGGTTGTGTAAAAGGCGAGCCTCGGTTGTGGCGATAATGTGGAGTCTGTGTGAAAAGGGCTTTTGATTGACTGGCTGCTAACTAATACTCGAGTAGCGTTTTAGGGGAATACTTTTTTTTACTCACTCTTAAAGTAATTACTTTCATGCCAGTAGTTTCCAACTTGAAATTGAGTAATATTACAGAAATGTAACTGTACTCATACTTGAGTACAGATGTTCTGTACTCCTGCCACCACTGCTTATGATCAATCTATTATCTATGAAATGTGTATTTATGCAGATACTTTATAGCTTTCATCTTATTACCTGTGCTTTTTCGGTACATTAAGACCATTTAAAAGTGTGGACAGGGATAATAGGCCCTGGGTCATTATTTCCCAAGAACTCTACTTTTCATCCCGTCTCCACCTGCAAGTCAAGGTTGAGTTCTTATAGCACTAATAATGCTAATAACCAGTCATTTCTTTAGGAGCTTTTTGTAAAATACACATCAGAAACTTAAAAGTGCTGCATAATCTGACCGAAACTGTCAAGTCAACAAGTTACCTGTCAGTCTCATGGCCTCATTTATATTCCTCTTGATCCATTTGTAAAAAGCTGGTGTGAATAGGAACCCTAATAAAGTATCTTTTTTAAGACTCTGCATCCCTGAACATGTTGTTCCAAATGAGACACTTTGGGGTGTCTTTTACTTTGCATCAACACATATCATTATAATACTTTGTCATTCACATATATTAACTTTAAATACTGATATTCTTGAACCCCAGATTAATGTTAAATAACATTTTTTTTTTTTTACATTGTAGGCAACTTTGTTATGGTTACCGCCATTTGTTAAGTTTCAACAGGTGAAAACTGATCAATCAAGCGTAACTGTGGTGAGAGTTCTCGTGAATCATTTTCCAAAACAAGCATTTATGAAAACAATGTGACGCCCATCTATTTTCTCTACCTACGTGGCATGTTCGTGATCGAGCCCATCCCGGCATGCTTTGAGTGACGGCAGGGAAACACGCTAGACACGTCACCAGTCACAAGCTAACATGCCAACGGACGCTGTCGCACTCCCCTTTACGCCTGCTGGTGTTTTATAACTGAGCTAACCTGCAGGTTACTCATGAATTGAGAGACTGCCTGACGTTCCCTCTGTTAGGCAACAGCACAAGCCAATGAGTCACACTACTGTATTTACTGTAAAACACTGTGTATCTAAATCATCAATCACCTGTTACCAAGACACCGGCCATGGGTTTACTTTCAGGATCAGCACAGCGTTGACAAAAAACAAAAACAGAAATGTAACCAGGACCTGGAATATTGACACGTTGCGATATGACATCCACTCATGTCTGAATGTGCGTTCCTGAGCCCATGTAGGACTGTCCCTTACGCAATCAAGTGTTGAGCCTCGTCCCATTCTTGCTTGCGAACGACTGAACCACTCGAGGATTGCCCCTTTCAAATGATCACATCCTGTTTCATGTTTTACGCAGCGTCTTAACAGGAATCTGGGTTGAAGTGACATTTCTACATCACTTTATCTAATAAACTACAGAAACATTGTTAAAGCAGAGTTTTTCTCACCACTGTCGCCAGGTGTTTGCTCATGGGTGCAATGGTGAGTCTCTGTAAGTTAATTAAAAAGTATGGTGTACACCTGTATCAATATATAGCTCGAGTTATGAATTGAATATAAATAACCAGAGAAGTTCTTGATGTCATGCCAACTGCATGGGTGCATAAATAAATAATGCACAAAACACTGTATAGACACGTTATCTGTCTTACACAGAGTGTAGCAGCGTATCACCAGAGTAACTGCTGAACTGAAGCTACCTGTAGCTGCAGTAAGCTAGTTAGCTCAGTCAGCCATGCAGCTAGCGTTCCGAACTGGAAGCTCGGAGTGGTATTACGAGAAAGGACGGACAGGGGCTAGCTGCTTAGCATGCTAACAACTAATAGTAGAATGCTGTTCAACACAATTTGGAGATGTCTCTGACATGATGTCAAAAATCTTATTACTTTACATTCTGTTGATAATTTGAGTTATTATTCTTACATATTGCCCTTTTAAAGAATGTCTGTTTCGCCAGACACAAGAGAAACAGACAACTAAGAAAATATGTCTGAAACACTTCCTGCGTAGATAAGCTGTTGGGCAAACTGGGTGGCTATCTGATATCAACAAAGCTAAGTGGAAATCCATCCAAGAGGAAATCAAGACCAAAAGGACCTGTGACCTGGCTAACAAGTGAATAAGTGTAACTGAAGGTGTACACATCCCACCTTTACACCTTTAAGTTTAAATTGGGGCCTAAGGCAGTAAAGACTACATTGATTAATACTTGCTGCCTAAGACAATGGAATGGGCCATGAATGCATCATAAGATGTTAGCCCATTTGACGCTGTAGTAACCTCTCTGGCGTCACTTCTCGAAGCGCCGCCATAGTGCAGTAGTATAAATAGCGAAAAAGTCCAAGTCAGGAGGTGGATAGGATGACATAGGATGATATGGAAGACTTTCCCTCCATAGACTCTTGACTCAGAGTCGAAAGTGATTTGTTTTTTTGTGTTTATGTAACGTAACTAAGTAAACGCGCGTAAATGACGCCATGTGACATGAGTTGCATAACTTGCATAACTTACGTTAGTTATTCTAACCCAGAGGGTTTTTTTTTTTTCTAAGCTAACCAAGTAGCTTTATTTGCATATATCTAACCAAACCTGTTAGTGGCATTCAAACCATTTATTTTGAAAGGGTAACCGGACATTTTTATATTATCTATTGTTGTGAACGTAACTGTGGTGACTTTATTTTGAAAGTATAACTGGATGTTGCATATGATGTATTAGCGCTACAGGAGAGGAGTAGGCAGAGAGTTACAGTTTGAGGCTTAAGGTCACTGACCAAGCCGCCACATTCGATTAGTTGGAAGTGAGAACAGGTTGGTAAAGTAAAGTCAGAACAACAACAACTGTTTTCCTCAGATAGGTGAGGCATTACGCCCCTGTCTTTACTGGAATTTTTGCCAGTGATATCATAAACATAAGGGCAGATTTCACAGATAGAAGCGTTCAAAGAACTGATCAGCTATGCCCCAGCAGCACTTGATTCAGTCCAGGGATTTATTGCAGCCATCTGAGACATAATGTTCAAGTAGAATTGATGCGGAAACATCCCTGCAAGAAAAGTCATGTTCTTCTCATTGTTCTTTTTCTTTTCTTTTAATCTCTCTGTGTTGTTGATTTCCCATTGCTGGAATGACTCAACATTCAAGGATGCGATAGGAGAGATAAGCGGATACTGGAAACTGCTGTTGTTTACATACAGTTACACACACACACACAAAAAAATACAGCTATTTTGAAAGAGGAGCATATTATAGCAGAGTGGCAGTGGCAGAATGTGACAGAGAGGGAGGGCTTGGCATATCCACAATACCGTCCTGTCAAACACGTCAATTCTCAGCATGCCAAGGTGACTCACTTTTAATGATAGTGCAATTTCTCATTTGTCCGTCCAGTTTTCTCTGACAGTTAGCGGCACCACCTAAGAGTTTGGAACAGCTGAGCGTCTGCCTAACGTATTGTCCTAGGCTGTCTTAATTACTTAAGTGAAAACAGACAATTCTGTTTAAATTGAATTACGTGCTACACCTTATTTTAATCACAGTCGACCATCCTACATGAGCCACCGCTGTGTGTGTGTGTGTGCGTGCCAGTCTGCAGTGGCACCGCTGGCTGAACGCAGTATGTTTACCCAGTGGTTGCGAACACTGTCATCTGCCCACTAGTCATTACTAATGGTCTAATTGACTGTTGGTTTTTCTCTTCATGTGGCTGCAGCAAGCGGCGCTATCAGCAAACCACAGGCGCCATGTCAGGATCCAACCAATGGCGTGTAAGAAAACAAAATGAGAAAAGCCACAACTGCCAAGCTGCTCTCCGGCCAAATGTGTGGTCTGTTAATGAAGTTCACTAAACTGGAGATCATGACCATGAGTCATCTTACATGAATAACTGCTAACATTCTTTGATTCAAGCCTCCTGGGTGTGAGAAATGTGTTTTTTCTCAATTTAATATGATTGTAAATAGAATATTTTTGGATTTCTTAATGTTACTCTGACAAATTAAAGCCCCACTCCACTCATCGTTTCTTCCTGTTTAACAGTCAGTGTTCTTTCTCAAAAATGGGGGGCTGGTTATAAGTTGGAAATAAAAACGTTACCAGGGCAATCAGACTGCTGTTCTAGCAAGATCAACATCATTAGCATTGATAGCAAAAGCATGGACATTTGCATTGATAGTAATAGCATGGATATTAGCATGTATAGCAATAGCATGGATAGCAATTTATTGATATGAGCATGGATAGCAATAGCATGGAAAGCAATAACATGGACATTAACATGGATAGCAATAACACAAATATTAGCATGGATATCAATGCATGAATATTAAAACGGATAGCAATAGCATGATATTAGCATGGATAGCAATTGCATGCTCATTTACACGGATTGCAATAGCATAGATGTTAACATGGCTAGCGATAATATGGATATGGATTGCAATAGCATGGTTATTAACATGGATTGCAGTAGCATGGATATTAGCTTTTATTGCAGTGGCATGGATATTAGCTTGGATTGCAGTGGCATGGATATTAGCTTGGATTGCAATGCATGAAGATTAGCATGGATAGCAAAGCATGGATATTAACACAAATCCAAAAAGACTGAAATATAAACGTGAACAGCAGTCGTGGTCTTCTTGGGTATTGAGGAGCTGCAGAGTTCAGTTGTGGGCATCTTCACTCCTAAACTTTCCCATTGCTCCCCATGGCCAATACATCTGTCTGCTTTGAGCACAACCCACATTTTTCTCTGGCTAATCATCACTACACATGCACACACACACGCACACACACACAAACACACACACCCTCTTCTTACAGGAGCCATGTGACTCTTTTAAGCCATACACTTGAGCAAATGGCTCACATTTTGGAGACACTGCCAGTTCTTCCACAGCTTTTCATGACTCAGATTCTACTGTAGTCACATGCCATTCTTCCGTTTAAGCAACAGCTTAAATGTATTATGTTTACACACAAAAATCAGCTATTGGTCAAATTGTTTTGAGGTAATATGAAATATCATAAAAATGCTAATCAATAAAAACTTAGGTAACACTTCATAATGACCATAATTTATAAATGTTAATTAAACTTTAGTTAATAGTTATTTCACTATTAACGAACAATAAAATGTTTGATAAACTTTTTATTACGAACATTTCCCCGTTTGTTAAACACCTACTAACTAAAGTTTTATTAACTACAAATGTATCATTTATCAATAATGGTTATCGTAGAGTTTTACCAAAATGGAATACCTTACAGCAGTGTTTTCAGCCTGCCCTGCATGTTTCAGATGTTTCCCCTGCTCCACTCACTTCATTCACTGCTTCACTCACTTTCCACGTTTGTGTTTCATCTTATTCTGTTGACATTTTGATGCATAAATAATGCATAAACTTAAAATAGTCTTATAACTGAAGTATCAGTCTTACGTTGGCTTTGCTGCTCGCTCATCTTGTTGACACAGAAGGTGATGTGTTTGCTCTCTGTCAAGCAAAGTGTCATAATCGAAATACTACCCTGTCAAAACACTGATTCACAACAAACCAACCACAGGAGGCATTTAAGGATTTAAACCATAATCTCAAAAACATAAAGTGTTGATCTATTTGTAGTTACTCCGTGCTAACACAAAACAATTAGGCTTGTCAAAGCAGATACCGAAGTATGTAGTCACTCTCAATTACCAGCGTATTGACAGGTGCAATTTCAAAGTATGTCCTCTAATGGGGCATAAAATCTTGGCAACAACAAACATCTGGCAAAGAACAACTCAGACAAAACACATCACATTCTGTCCTGACTGTGGGAATCTCATGGGAAAATTGTGCACAGCCTGTTTTAGAATTTCCTTATTAAAAGGAACTTTATTTGAAGAAGATGAAGACGTTCATTTATGGTTTTATGATTTAAAAAAGGCCCTACTGATGGCTTTGATTAACCCATTCATGTATGAATTATTATTAATTAAACTAATTCCTGCCAATTCTTACATACATTTTTTTTTTATTATTATCTGTTATGTAACTGTTAAGTTGTTATCTGTTATGTAACTGTTAAGTCAATTTATTTTCAGGAAACCAGACAGGTAAAAACTGTATTTTTTTGAGGTACACAAGTTGTTAGAAATGCTTTAACCCAGACTTCACAAACATTTTTCTTCTTCAATTTCAATTTCTGTGACTGAAAGTACATCTTTCTACTCAAGTGGAACATATTATATCTATTCAGTCTATATTTAGATAAAAAATGGGCCTATATTTAGATAACATTTGAAGACAATTTAATATTGGTGTTTAATTGAACCATTCAAGTATAACTTATAATAATTTAAATCATAATTTTCAATAAAACATACCAAAGAAGGCAGAATCAAAATAGGCAGAACAAACATTTGGCACATAATGTCTACTGGACTGGACAGAAAAAAAATGTACAAAACAAAGGTTAGAAATGTATGATTAAAAGTATTTCGAACAAATTATGAAGTTGAAAAATATGTATGTATTTTAGCTGTCTGGGTGTCTGAGGAAAAGAGGATGTGACAGTTATTCTAGAGGTCGGTGGGTGCATCTCGTCTTCCCTCCACCATTTTGAATTTTTTTTTTTATGATGCCATGTCTTATAATGACAGATTATAGATGATAATCACTTGGTATATGAGACATAGTTCTCCAGTTTAAATGGTTAAAAAACTGCTTCCAAATGTCTGTCCAGTGCAGTGGACACCATGCTTGAAAGGGTAACAGGGTTGAATGTAGGTCAGCGGTCAGCAGGTTTCCCTCCAGCTAATGAGTTTTAGGTAAAAATAAGTAACTAATAACTGATCACACAAAATTAATTGACTCACATGAAGTTACTCATCACCACACAAGCACAAACAAGTTATTCTCGAGCCATACCGTCAAGCATCCACATTTTCCTTACTGTGTCCATTCTAAATGATCATTATCGCTATATTTCCAACTGTCTGGGGAAAAGCCACGTCATGTTTATGCTACTTGTCAAATGTAGGGGGCAGCAGCAGCGAGCGCTAGTTGTGGCAAGCTAGCTCAAAACTTATCTGCTTCTTATAACAAGCATAAAAACAGAAGAAATTTCAACTTCACAAAGTAAAAGTTGGACAAAAAAGAGCCAAAAGAAACTGAAATGGTACTGAACAAACCAGAACTTCAGTATCCAAATGGGCAATTCGATGCTGAGAAACCTTTTTACGAGTGGTAGGTAGACTGAAACTCAAGCTGAGTAATCTGTGGTGGACAGTGACGACAGAGAATGGGACAAGGTGAGATAGCGCCTTCACTCTAACGGAAATGCAAGAGGCCGGAGTCTGATAAGAGCTGTGAAGAGCTGCCCAGCCCTCTGCATGTACTACATGGAGGAGGCGATAACGCTGATGAACACACAAGATCCTTAGAATACATGACAGGTTTAGGGTTAGGGTTGTTGTTGTCTTCCTCACAGAGCGACTGAAGCATTTTTGAACTCTTTATGATAATGTTTAGTCCGACATGTTTTCACTCCCAACTCGTCAAATACGGCAGTTTGGTCAGTGGCCTCGAGCCTCAAACTATAAACCTACCTAATCGTGTCAGTTTTGCACGTGAAGTTAGCAAATATACGTTATATGCAATGTCTGGTTAGACTTTCAAAAAATAAAAAGCTAGCTGACAAACAGTTCACTTATTATGACATATTTTGACATTTGGACAGTTGTCAACGTCAAACGGTTGGGGTTTGGTTAGGTTTCGGCACAGAAACTACTTGGTTAGGTTAAGGAAAAGATCATACTAAAATAACTACGTTCAGTCTTGTAACTGATGCAATGCAAGTTACGTAATCATCACGTACTTAATGTAACTTATGTTAACTAATTCATGTAACATAACTCAAAAACAAATCGATTTTGACCCTTGTTCTCACATGGGACCCAACCCCCAGTCTCCTGGGGGAAACTCCTGTGAAACTCCATCCAACAACCCCAAACACCCAACTTAGGTTCTTCACGCTCTTCATAGTACTGCAACAGAGGGGGGCTTCCTGAAGTTGCTAGAAGGGTGTCCACAGCGTCTTACTAAGAAGCGTAGGTCCACTGACTTGCTGTATTGGCTGCTCTATTTGACACATTGGGAGTGATAATGTTTTGGCACCCACAGCACAACAGCAGGGGAAGGCTGTGGTCAAGAGAAAATCCACAGCGAACTGAAGCATGAGCGCCGACATGGTCAACATTTCATTGGGCTTGGACAACATCACATAACTGTGCTCTCTAAAGTCATTTATGATGTGAAAAGACTGGTTTGTTAGCCAAACAAAAGGCCAAATATATTTGTTAGGTCAAAGGAAAGATTAATCTGGGTTAAAATAGGTACGTCATTATAAGTAGTGTGTAGGATTTAGTGGTGTCTACTGGTGTGTTTACAGATTGCAACCAAATGAGTACCCCTCCTCTCACCCTCCCCTACAGTGGCTGCTAAAGACACAAACCTGAAATGCCCTCTTTAGAGTCAGTTTGTCCTTTCTTGGCTACTGTAGAAACATGGCGGTGCAACATAGCAGAAGAGGGCCCGCTACTTCTGTAGATACGTAAGACTCATTCACAGGCCACGACAAAAAAAAAAACAACCTTTAAAGTGTATTTTGGGACTCACTACGAGATGTATTATTAGGTACATTGGTTAACCTGCAATACATGTTTGCCATCGCTACGTAGCTTTGCCTTTACCAACCTCAGGTCAGGTGAACAGTTTGCTTTTTTGCCTGAGTGAGCGATGTGGTTTTGAGAGGGCTGATTGAGACCACGGAACGACCCAGAAACTGAAACCACATCATCAGCATTTACATAAATCATTCGTTCGACATGAAAATGTGCAACGGTAAGACACACTGTGTGTGTGTGTGTGTGTGTTCCTGTGAGATTCTGAGCTTGTGCGGCCATGTTATGGCGCTTCACACACTACCTCTGCTCTTCACGTTTGCTTTTGGTGTTCTGCTTGTTGAAACAGACTATTAAAGGCTGGAGACAGACTTGGTCAAACAACAGCTATCTCAAGTGGACCCCATTAGCCCTCTAAATGTGACAGCGGAGCGGGCTGGGTATTTGGCGGAGTCAGTGAGCACATATGATGACAAATTAGGGGTGAGAAAACTTGTCAGCCCGATGTGAAAGGCCCAGAGATGAATGTGTGTCAGCTAAGCCCCGCGCAAAAACAACCCGAGACCACCTCTGGGTTTTTCAGAGAGGTTTACACAGCAGAGGGGAATTAGCCTGTCAGTGATAGACACTGAGGGAAATGACATCATTAGCCAAAAAAATACTGACAAATTAAGACGTAAATGCTAGCTTTCCTGAGAAAGACAAACACACTGATATATAGACTCAGATACCCCGAGATTACTCCAGAAAGTAAATCTCCCTTTCATCGTCAGTGGAGCAGCTCCAAGGTTCCCTCTTGATGACGGTGCTGATAAAAGTCTTAGCTGTCTACCTCTTACAGAGGGAGCAGGCAGGCCTCTAGAGACTCCACTCAGCAGTGTTGTCTGCAAAATCACCCTTCCCACAAACACAGTGCAGGTTTGGAGGGAACACTGAACCTTCGTGGTTAATATTGCCTCAGGTGATTCAGCATAAGAGGAAGCTGTGCTGACCTCTTTAAAGGCGTCAGTATGCTTCAAATAAAGTTAGATCCTTCACACAGGTACTTCTGTCACAACACCATGAATTCCTTTGAGGATGATTCTCCAAAAGTGTATGTTTCCTATGCCCATTTCTACATTTCACTGTGTCAATGCTACCAAGACTGAGGACAGACACATTTCTTGGACAAAGGGGGCTGGGGGGTGGAGTGTGATACCAGCTGAGCCTCCAGAATAATCCACCGATCCTTTCAATTCTGTGTAATACGTATCCTTTCAAGATTTCTGATGCTGATATATCACGTTCCGATTACATGTATATGAGCTTTCACTTTCACGCCACGAGGTGGAGGGGATGTCGGTGGCGGTTTAAAGCTTGGTGAGACAGTTGCCAAGCCCGAGACCGCTGTTTGAGACGGCGCTTCAACAGCTGTAGGCAGTAAAACAGCGGACGCTTTGACGAGACATCGGGACAATGTCCTGCTGAGTTTGCGGCAACAGAACCAGGTGAGCCAAAACATGATCTTTTACTAACCCTGACCAATTGACACAACATAACATTGCAAAGTGAAG
Source organism: Lagodon rhomboides (assembly GCA_039737535.1). Classification (NCBI taxonomy): domain Eukaryota; kingdom Metazoa; phylum Chordata; class Actinopteri; order Spariformes; family Sparidae; genus Lagodon; species Lagodon rhomboides. The sequence continues at coordinate 6,497,615 of CM077797.1, forward strand.
AGATGTAAATTTGGTCATCATCTTTCTATCTTTGGCCACCAGCTCCCTCTGATAATATTTAGAATGAGTGTTTTACAATTCGAACATTTCCCTTCCAAAGCATTGGAAACGCCCTGCTGGAATGCTCGATGCTGTAGATAACAATATATGAAGCACATTTTTTAATTAAGATGAAACTCATCAACCTCACCATTCTGCCCCATAGAAAAACAAATGCACTTGCCAATAAGTAATGATAATTATCATGGTTTGAAATAAGATATGTGTGTATGCGTCATAGAGAATCTATTAATGTTAGTTTTGTTAACATTTGTGTACATTTAGTTGTCACCCCTGAATGCATGTCTCTGCATTTACTGTACGATGTGTAGATATCCCTGGTTTAGGCACGTGCATGCATGTGTGTGTGGTTGCACGTGTGTGTGATTGCACGTGCGTGTGATAGCATGTGCGTGTGATTGCATGCGTCTGGCTGGATCGTTGCTTGTGAGAAGCTAGCGCTGGCTCCGTTTGAAGGAGGCCCTGCGGCTGTTCAAGGCCTAAATCTCATAATGGCTTCAATAACCGCCCCACATCTTCTTCGTGACAGCTTTTTCAAAGGCCTGGCAGGTTTTTAATGCACTGCGCACCACAACTCACTCTGACAGCCCAACACAGACAATAGAGAATACATTATAAATCACCTTAGCTCAGCGAAAAAAAACAAAGCAGGATCATAAAGAGATTGACAGTTTGGCACGATGCGCCATAAAAAGTGTTTTCATAAAGGCTTTACAGAACACTTCAGCGCTTGCAGTTTAGAGTGGACTAACTTGTTAACAACTTGTTTACACAATGATGCAACAGCCTCCTAAATATAAACCTGAAATTGTTTTAGCATAAAGGGAGTAGTCTGAATGTCGCTAAAGGATCACATTGATGGCATCAAACTGTTAGACCTGACGAGACATGCCGCTCCACAGTGGTAGCGTCCTCTCATGAGGGACAGCTGAAAACGTGCTTTTTTGCACGATCTGTTAATCCACGGACCAAAACACAAAGGACGGACTGGCATGCTCGTTGAGGGAGCTTGGAATTCTCAGCTCTTTCGGTTTTGGTGTGTGCTTCACATTAGCAGAAAGCTCCTTTATTCATTTTTAAACGAACATCGACAGCAGCAGGGTTCATTAAAGGGCAGCTGCGCCAGTTTCACACATCGAGGCGTTTGCACGTTTTGAGCACTACAGCTAGATATATGTTAGTAGCTGTAGAAGTCTTTTGTGGCTCCAGTGAAATAAGATAAATTCCGTCAAGTAAGGTCAGGTGAGTCGGTGTCAATTAGGGCCGAGGACTACATGTTTGAAAATGGATTCAAAATAATCTAGAGGTGTGGAGTTTGAAAGAAGTAGACTGAACAGAACTATATAGCCCTGTTCTTGTGTCTGTTTGAGGTGCGTGCCAGGAGGCTATATCCACTTCTGCTAGCTTGACACACCGTTCAGACCAAACTGTCAGCTGTCGAGTGCATTCTGGGTAATGTAGGCACCAGGTTTTTACGAGGGAGAAAAATATGTGGAATTAAAAAAAAGATTGTATCGCATCAATCTTGTTTTTTTTTTGTTTTTTTTTTAAATATCCATTGTGGGAAAACATTGTTATAGCAGTGCAATGCTAGATTAGCAGAGTAACCTTAAAGTTTATCCTGAAGGCAATGATTCTCTCCTGGACAGTGCACCCGCCGCCTGAGAGGGGGCCCTGCCTTACAGGCTAAAGTCAGGGCACAAAAAGCAAGTGAATGAATCAGTTACATGATGTACCTGCATACACACACCACCATAACCTCTCTGCTCGTGTTTTCACAGGGCAGACAATAATTGCAAAACAATAATGATAATACTAAGAACACGCCGTCGAAAGCAACAAAATAGCGTTGGTTCCCTCTGTGACACTGCAACTGCCAACCCACTGTGGTTTAAAACTGAGGCTTAACGCTTGACGCTTGACGCTTGACGCTTTTTCTTCAGTCACAAATCAAATTTCTTCCAAGTCATAATGACATTTCAATCACTGACAGGCTTGTCTACTTCAACTGATGTTGGAAAACAACAACAATAATTAATTGAGGAGGTCAAATCAGTCAAGAATCACAAGAGTAGCATGCGTCGGGTAACAGGTAAAGGACGGGAAATGATTGCATTGAGTTTGGATACGATTTTCAACCAGACGTTAACGTCAGACAAACACATGTGCTGGTGTGTGTGCAGATGCTCCTCGCTGACATAACAGTGCCCGCGTGAGACCGATTGAAGCAGACATATTGTCAGTTTCGATGTTTGATGTTTAGATATTCACACGCTCTCACTGCAATTAACACACACAATATAGGGAAGGAATTTGGCTGCTCTGCCAGGATATTGGCATGAAGACCGATTATGTGATCTGATGCCACCTGACTCCGACGGCAACGCTAAACCTGTGCACAAAGTCTTCTAGCATGTGCTTGTGGCCAAGTCTGAACCTGTTCACACACCTAAAGGCACAGAGGAATGTCCTTTGGCCAAAACCAGCCTCCCTGGTGAACATCACAAACCACAACTATGTCAGCGCCGCTGGTGTGTTGTTACTAAACTTCGGTTACAGAACTGCAAAAGGAAGCTCTGATTTAAAAAGACTTTAAATCTGCAGAGGAAAACTTAGGGGAAAGCAGTTTTTGTCTCTAAAATCGACAAAGTCTCAGTGCCTGAATTCAGAAATGTGCCTTCTCTCCTGACTCCCGAACACACTCCTCACCCCTCCTCCTCTAATGAAGAGGCTCCCGGCCTGGTCCCAGTCACTCATCCCACTGCGCTCCCTTTTGTCTCTGCTGGGGGGGTATGAAGGGTGTAATTGGCCGAGCCTGCTCAGGTGAAAGCAGACCTCTTGTCTGGGGACACAAAACCGTCTCTCTCTGTGTCTGCAGCACCACAAGGTCAAAAGGACACACCAATTTTGGAGACACACACACACGCACACACAGAGCGCTCTTCACTCATCCTCCAGCCCCCAACAATCACTGCAGCTACCTGGGAAAGGTAATTATTTGCTCTCCTGTTTGTCTTCTTGCTTTCAGGGCACTCAGCTGCCAGGTCTGACAAGAAACAGAGACAGAAAAAAGTTTGTATCGCGCTCCAAAAAAAAAAAACGTGCTGGACACATTTTCGGCTCTCTTCTAAAAGTTTTCTGAGGGGCTTAACATTTTTTTTCTGTGTTGTGGAAACTTTCGAACCGCGGACAAAAGGTCCGCGTTGAACGTGTTCAAATATAGCTTCGCATCCTGCAGCCGCTCCACATGCTGCGTCCATCAACACACGTGTCGTTCAGCAGGATGCACATGCCTTCGCACTGACAGTTGTTCACCGTCAAACAGAACATGATGTAAAAATGCACTGCCAGCTGATAGAGGTGCAGCCCGGCCTGTACAAACATGATCTGCAGGCAGAGGTGCTCAGAGGGCAGAGACAATCCCAGATCCACAGCTGTTCTAAAACCGATGATGTGTATGACAAAGAGGAGAGGTTGGCCAGTTAATAGAAATATGACTATCACGAGCATACTTTGGTTTTAGTGACTGATGGTTGCGTCAGTTACAACTTACACTGGTAGCTATGGATAGAGTTTTCTTTTGTCAGTCAACCACTTTGATCCAGGCTGAAAAACTTCTGCAACCATTGGATGAACTTTTTGTACAAACATTCATGGCACCGAGAGGATAAAGCTTGTCAGTTTTGGTAATCCTCTGACTTTTCCTTCAGGTGCCACCAGCAGTTTTCACTTATCTGTGAAATACCTCAACATCAAATGGAAAAAAAATGGTACAACATTCATTGTCCCCAGAGGATGGGGTCTTGACTTTCCGTGAGGTTGAAACTTTTTAGCCTTTTTGAGTGACATGTCGAGAAAAAAAACTCGCACTTAAATTCTTCATCAGTTCTACCTGTACCTTGTGTTTAGTGCCAATTAGCAAACGTTAGCATTCTAACACCAAACTAAGATTGTGGACCTGGCAAATAATACTTGCTAAATGTCAGCATGTCAGCCTTACTGTTGAATTCTTTTTTTGTATTGCGGATACGTCCAAAAACTTGGTAGAGCTTGCAAGAGTTCATTCTCCCATTGTGTGCTACATGTGTCAAAGGGAAACTCCAGACAATGTTCAGTGTTCATAGTGAAACAGCTTTAATCATAAAATATGTGGTTTTATTGTCACGCCCACTCAAGTATTACCAGTAAGTCATACGTGGTTAAACTTTATTTTGACATCCCACTGTTGATACTGAACAATAAGCTAGAAGACTTGAATGTTCAACAGCAAGTTATTTTTTCGGATTAAAACCACATTGTATTGTGAACCCTAAACGGAAGCCTGACATAACTTTGTGAGCCTGTTTGTTGACTACTTATTGTATCCCACTATTGTCTTCATCAACTGAAGCTATCTTAGTGACACGCAAGAGTAACTCGGAAGGAAATTTACAATCATCACTGGATTATCTGACCTGTGCACTGAAGCCTATATTTACCGTCCATGTAAATGGTGCGCAGGTGAACCACATGTTGGACAACCGTCCAATTTGCACTTTATATGAACGGTGGTCTGACTCCCACACCGAGCATGAATAAAAACACAAAATTGTTGAAGCAACCAACGATTATTCTCACTGACAACCTCTGTTGACTAAATATGTTCAGGCTCTTTGGTTTCAGTGAAAAGGTTGCTTGTACTTAACTTTAGTCATCACAGTTGTCGTCACAGTCCAGTTCAGGCACCTGGAAAGATAAAGACATGAGCAAATCAACAAACAGAGTTTTTGACCTCACATCTCCAGTCAAGTGTAGACTGAAGAATCTTTGTGTTGGGGTGCCGTTGAGCTCAGTGGGTAGAGCGGGCGTCACGTGTACAGAGGCTGACCTAATGTTGAATGTTGACGGATCTAACACATTATGGTAAGAATATCTCTACCAAAAATTCATGGCAATCCATCCAATCCATCCAAAAGGCATATCATTTCAAACCTCAAATGTCAACATCTTACTGTGACAAGAGGTGAAGCCACAGGTCATTAGGGTCCATCCTCTGGGGACCTTGAGGAACGGTACCAAATTTCACAGCAATCTGTCAATTAAGTTTTGAGATGCTTCAGACTGGACTAAAGTGGTGGACCAACTGACAGACTGACAGATATTGCTACCCCTAGAGCCACACAGGTAACGGCTAATAAAAAATAAGCAAGGACTTACTCATGCCTCATAAAAACTGTCCAGCGAGGAGTAGCAATAACCCACTGGAGTGATGCATATTTCAGTGGCAAACTCAACTAGATTGATGGTCTGCATGGGTGGTCCTGCTGGAAATTGAACTCGTAAGCCTACCATGAGACACAGTATTGACACAGAATACACAGTGTGTTGTACACAATACATCACCCCTTGGCCTCTCACTCACCCATGTTGTGCACCGGTTTTCTTTAGCTTCTCCACGGCCCGTGACGGAAGGCAAAGAACAGAAGTTGTTCAGAAGGCACTACGTCATTTGACATCCATCAAAGATATTTGAATTTCTTTTGATCGCTACGCTTCCAACTTTCTTAAAGTTAAACAAGTTGGACCATTGTCATTGAAATCATGGGCCTGGCCTTGAAATGGTTCATAGACTTGGTTTCAGGTACATCATCACGTCCACACACAACAAATACTGAGACGTTAGGTCCCACGGTTACAATGAGTTTCTCATATTTTGGTTTGAGGGTGAAACTGGTGCACAAATGGTGCAACAGCAAGACGGGCATGTGTCACTTGATACCCACTCCTGCAGAAATGAACACCATTATGTGTTGGATAATAACCAAAAACGTCAAGCATCGTATGTTTTCCTTATGCCTCTTACAAAAGTTCAACAATAGGTGCGATTTTGTCCCCTTTGTCGTGCGTCTAGCTAGAGTATCGTGGCTGGTTAGGAAGTTATGCACCTCAGCCACTGAAAGATGAGCTAAGTGGAGCAGCCAAGATGGAGGAATAGCTATCGCTTATTGCCCACGAGCACAAGGATTGCTCCAGAACGGATCACATAGACATTATGCTGCAACAGCAACCCTATACCATCTCCCTGCTTTAGCACACAGTGTTTCTTCCAGTTACCTCTTTAATGACGCACCTATTGTCAGGCATTTTCTTTTAACAGCAACCCACTTGTAATGATATAAGCAGGCTATTTATGGCACAAAGTTGGATGGCTAACAGTGGTGTCAGGTCCCAGAGTTTGTGAGCATGCAGCCTGTGTTTCCTGACCTTTATGTGCATGTTCCTAGGACCATCATTACAACTGACCAATCACCCTGTTGTGATATCTTGACTTTGCGACTTGTGTAGGACGTGTTGTTCTCGGATCATGATCAGTGTTGCTCTGGAAACACCATTTCAGCTTTGCAAAAAAGCGATGAAGTCCACAAGCTGAGCAAGTGTTGTGGCTGAATGTGTTAAGTGGAACATGTTGTTTTTCTGTTAACCTTTTACTTTTACACTTTATGTTTCTGTCGCTGTTTGGTTCGGTTTAGGCAACAAAAATCCGCGGTTAGGTTTAGGAAAAGATGGTTTGGGTTAAAATACATGCTTTTGACAGGATCAAATCTTCCATGTATGTCTTTTTTAATGAAGTCCCTCATAAATCTGCAACTAACAAAATTGAGCATTTTGTTTTTTAAGGAATCTGGGGACTTTCTCCAAGGGCATCAAAGCAGTTTTCTATATTGGTTACTGTTTCCTGTATTTGTAAAATTTGACATGTTTACTCTCAATACTCTTCTCTCATAATTTTTTGTGTAAATACTGAACTTCTAAATGTGGGGAGGTAAGACGCACTTCAGACATGACAACGGGAAGACTGGGCTCTCTGAACCTTGTAAAAAGTGTCACACACGTTATTTATAGTGTGTTAACAGATCACTCAGAACACATGTTGACACCGAGTGTGAACAGCTTTTAAGTGACAGAATTACTGCCCTTTGACACAAAACACCCCTGAGGGAGCCAGTTTAGTGCTTTTACATTTCTGCCAGCACATTAAGTTGCTCTATTTCCAGTTAAGTGTCATCTACAATATAATTAACTGTACATGATGCCTTATTCAATAGGTTTTCCAATTCTGCATTTCCTAAAAATCACCATTTAGGTCTGTGGCTTCTAAAAAACATGAGTACACCGCCATGACAAACACACACACACACACACACACACACACACACACACACACACACACACACACAAAGAAGTCCCAGCAGGTGGAACAGGTAAACAGCCCTTGAGGTGTTGGGGGGGCTGGTTAGGTTGGTCGCAGGCACCAGGCAGACTCTCGGCTCTTGAATCAGGTTAATGTGGAGAAATAATGAGCTGAAACCGAGACAGAAAGAGGTGAGACCGGTTCTTTCCAGTATACTCGAATAAAGTCCTGGATCAGGTAGAGCAACAGCTTCTGGCATTTAAGTTGGTTTTCTGACTAATCTGACTTAGATCCTCCGCTCTTCAGCCACAAACAAAAGGAATTTTGTCCTGTGCCAAAAGCTTGACGTTCATAAAAAGTTGTATTTCTTTTCCCTCAAATGCTATACGAGCAAATTCCAAAGGGTGATTCTCTTTGTGCAAGTAGCATGATAAAAACTATTCAGTCAAAATAACTTGTTTTTTATGGGTGCAGTCTTCGTATTTTATTATCCATATACGGATTCTATAACCCATTAAATGTCCTCGGCATTTGACCAGCGCTGTCGCCTCAACAGGTTTATATTTAAGCTAACTGAAGCCAGACATCCTTCGATGCACAACAGCTTGCAGGAAACACTCTGAGCAGGCTGTAATTGTACATAACATCAACGTGTTATAAATCTTAAACAGTTCTTGAAAAGTGCAAAAGCACTCATTTCTGCAAAAGGATGAAAACTGGATTCTTGAGAACTTCTCTTCTGTAAGGTTAACTGTAACTGGCACAAAATGGTGTCATCAGTGATGGAATGTAACCAAGTTCATTTACTCAAGTACTGTTATTAAGCATCATTTTGAAGAACTTGCACGTTTCTTCAGTATTTCTGTTTTCTGCTACAATCATTGTACTTTTTTACTCCACTATATTTATTTTATAACTTTAGTTGCTAGTTACTTTGCAGATTGTATGCTGCATTAGAGCGAAGGTTGAACCTTTTATACATATTTGCTCTGCAGTCGTATTAAAAAGAAATAAACACGGATCAGAGATATGCTGAATATCAGATCTGATGGTCCGCCAGGCAGATAATCATGCTGCATCAAAGCCAAAGTAACACATATTTAAATCAATTTATGTTGTTGGCAATCAGATTAAAACAACACCGATTCTGATAATGAGAAATATCCTGAATATCAGATCTGATCAGACATTCAGGCTAATAATTGATCGACTCAAACTATACAGTATTTGTAAATATATGTATATTTAACTTTTGGTGATTTTTTTTATGTTGAAGTAGATTTATTGCCGGAAAATTACTTTTGATCCTTAAGAAAATTTACTATTAGACCCTTTAAGAGTTTCACTCAGGTAAAACAGGCTTTTCTGAATGTGTGTGGGCACAACTAACGTGCAGCAAACTTGTTTGTACTGTAATTTTGTTTTTGTTTTTGTTTTGTTTGTTTAGCAATTCCCTCGAAACCATTGAGGAACAACTAACGTCTGTCTTTGCCACCGACCCTATCCAAGAACAATGCACCCAACATACCGTTGAGGTATAAGCATATACTATCATAGGTCATCCTTTTATTTGCGCTGAATGTGGGGGCGGCTTATTTGCTCCATGGCGATAAATGGCTTTTGAAGGGCCTGAGACTAAAAGTCACATTTCCAGTAAGGTCAGTTTTCAATGCGCTGTGAAAAAAAACCCTGAGACTAGCTTGTAAGTCAGATTAATGAAAAAATATATAAGGCAGTGATTTTGTGTACAAACATACATGAATATCTATCTGTGTCTCTCTTTACTCAGCGACTCATCATCACCATCCCAGCTCTTAATTGCGTCTGATCCTGATCACACACAAAAGATATGCTAAACAGCCGACATGCTGCTAAGGAGGGCTAAGTATGTGGCGCCCTGATCTCATTAGGCTAGCGGGTAGCCGCTAATGGCTTCATTAGTGCTGGACGCTACTAAACCATTTAGCCACCATGAGCTTTGCCTCCTGGAGGAGGTTAAACCATTTAGCGCCACTGGTGACTAAACACATCAACGCGGCAATGATTGTGTGTTTGATAGGCCAATAGCAAGTGCGCTCATTAGCACGTCGTGTTATTAGCCACATGACACAGATTTAAAATACAATATGTTCAATGTTGTATCATGTACACAATGTATCAACATGACTCATCATTATATTTTCATCATTTATGACTATACAAGGGAAAAGGTTGTACTTTGTGCATGTTCAATGAGTCTAATATGTTTGCATACTGGAAAACTAGGCTAGAATTTTAAGTCAAGGCTAAAACGTCCCGTCTAACCATGTCCAGTTCAGTCACACATTAAGAGCCTTCCAGCCTCGCAGTCAGACTGTTTGACCCGACAGGCGTCAAGCTCTGGCCTCAGGAAGAGCAGTTTGACTGATTACCGGCCCTTAATTAGACTGATGTTATTGCTATTCTTCTTTCCCATGATTCCTTCTCATTGCTTTGCATTTCCTCTCCTTTCCACCTCCTTTTTCTACAAGGTAGACTGTCTCCACGCCGTAGTTTTACTTTTTTTTCCACTCTAATCACTTTGTTGCTGTTTCATGCCATGCAAGGCAGCATATTTATCTAAGATAACAGCTGGGTTTCCCCTTACTTTGTGGGCGATGGAGGATAATTGCTGCTGCTGCTGTGCGTGTTTGCCTCCGTGTCCCAATGTTCGAGTAGATTGCTCCTGGTTATTCCAGGCACAGCTCCTGTTTGGACAGGAACACGAAAACAACGTGCACATGGGGTCGTGTGTACCTCTAAATAAAGGATTGACAGTGATTGTACAGCACATGTGCCTGCACACATTTGCATGCAGCACGCTTCCCATCAAATAAGTTCACAATATGCAAATTTCCAGAGCGATTCCAGTGAAAATTCCTGCATCTGTTCTGATCGTCAACGCAGGACGCGTGAGCAGCTAACACAATAGAGTCTTTGGCCCCCCAGGCTTTTTCCGTGACTTTTACTTGTACACACAAGCCTGTCAACAACACAGATATGGTTATTTGAATTCATTTTTTATTGACATTCTCACACTTTTTCAAGCATTTTTGAAGTCTCATCAACGCATTTATACCTTCAGCTACAAACTTCAATCTTTAAGATGTTCTACAGGGTTCATGCATTGAGTTTATTTCAACATTTTTATACAATTTATATTAATTAGACCATTTCCCACGTTTCCAACTTTTCATACTTCATACTCATGTTTTTTTTTTTTGTGCAGCCTGCAACCCTTTCCCACTTTTCCAACTATTAATGCTCTTTTCAACCGTTTTAATTTAAGCCTTAAACTCAGTTCGAACCATATGTTTCATATTTTTCATACATTGAGTTTTATTCAACATTTCAACTCCATCCAAATTAAATAGACCCCAGATTCCCACCTCTCCAACTCTTCATACACCTTCAGCTGCTTAAAAGTTCAGCCAGCAGTGCAGTTCAGCGCCCAGCTATATCAAATCCCTTTCCCACTTTTCCTATCTTTAAGCCAGAATCCTTATTCAAATCACTTAATGTTCCATATCTTTCGTAAATTATTAGTTTTATCCGACATTTAAATTCCATCCATATTAATTAGACAATTTCCCACTTTTCCAACTCTTTATACTCCTTCCGCTGCTGAAAAGTTAAGCTGGCAATGCAGTTTAGCTCCCAGTTTACACTATATCTTCAATCCTTCGTCCCTTTACCACTTTTCCAACTATTCATACTTTTTAACTTTTGATCACTCATTCATAAGCCAGAAACTCCATTCACACTGTGTAATGTCCCAGATCTTTATTACATTATGAGTTTTATTCAACTTTTAAATTCCATTCATACTAACCACACCCTCGCCCACTTTTCAAAGTACTCACAGCACCTTCAGCTGCTTCAGGGAGTTATTTTTTCGCACCAGATTTTCAACAAATCTTATTCCACACATTTCACACTCTACTTTTTCATACTTTCGAGTAATAAAGCCTGCAGTGCTGTTTGGCGTCAGCTTTTCACCATCCAGCATTCACACAGCAGTTTCTCCAGAAATCGCCTTCCTAGCTTCAGACGTGTTGTATCAAAGAGAAGAGAGACGAGGCGGTGAGCCGGCCTGACCACAGGGAATCATTTTAAGGGAAGAAGGGCTACTTTTAAACTTAGCAACACAAACAACTGACCAAGATAAACAACTTTTTTTTTTTTATCTTTACGTGGAAAACATTTGAGTGTACCCAGGATGAGATGCCTTGGCTCTCTCTGTATGTCTGCCTAACTGTAATCTTAAGTAATTGTGTTTAGAAAACACTTGAGCTGGAAGACTTCCTCCCTTTCAGAAAAGAGAGTCACAAAAGGAGAAACCTGAGCCCAGGGCAATTCTTTATCTGTATCTGTCTGTGTGCTTGGCTAGTTGGTTTTTACATGACCTGGGTTTGATCATGCCTTTGATGGAACAGGAAAGAGGAGGTTTCTGTTCAGTCGAAGAGATTATAGCATTTTTCCGTGGGCTTTATTTTTTTTTCCTATATTTTACTAAATCATATTCAGTATGTGGAAACAGGCTAATATTGCACAATATTGCATGTTACATGTACCATTACTGTGTAGGCCAGACACAAGATTTTTCTAAACATATATATTATTGATGTGATAAAAGAAAAACGTTAAAGAGAGGCGTGCGAGCACACGAGCAGCTCCACGTCTGTATCCTCCGCCAGGCATCTGAAGGTGGCTGCACTGAGTGAAAGTAGAGGAAGCGAGTGTCAAGTTTTTCCTCAGGAAACAGAGTCAATTTCCACTTGGCTCGTGGACAGGACCGGAATTTGTTTTGCGTAAGCCCAGCTGGGTAAAAATAACTGAGTATAAAGGCAGAGGGCTGCAGGACGCTGCCTCTCACAGCACCTGCAGGAGCAGAGGGAGGCAGACACGTTCGCGGCGGTTCGTTTCGCCCTCGCTGCAGCCTCTGGGATTTAAAAAACACACTAAAGTCCAGTGGTTGTGGGACCAGTTCCTAGAAAAGTGTGTTGCTAAACTGAACTACTTTTTTTTCCTCTTTTATTCTGAGCTGAAATACTTGATGGTGATAAAAGAAATGTCCATAAATGACCAGATCGAGAAATATTTCAGGTTTTACATGTTTTATTGGTTACATGAACGACAAATAAATATTTCCTAAGTTTGCCAGAAAGTCATTTCAGTCACCTCACACTGTGACATGTGGACTCATGTAAACACCGGTGAGCTTTGACGGCCTGTTATATCTCTTATGTACAAATTATTAAATAGGAAGGCTTGATGGTCATCATACCTTTTGTTTATTCGGTTTGGTTTGTTGCTGTTGATTGCAGGTTGTTAGTATAAACCACTCCATGTGTTCCAGCGGTTGAATGGAGCAGCAATGGTTGTGTAGTTTTGTGCATTCGGGGGTTTAAAAAATTAATGCCAGCAAATTGCTATTGAGCAAGTTTTAATATGACTTGATCAATATGATACGATAAAATAATATGATAATAATAATAATAATAATAATAATAATAATAATAATAATAATAATAATAATAATAATAATGAAGTTTTATTTCTAAGGCTGCTCTCTCTCTCTCTCTCTCTCTCTCTCTCTCTCTCTCTCTCTCTCTCTCTCTCTCAGGTCTCCCTGTCTGCACCCATCCACCTGCACATTACCATATGACTGCGGGGGCCTCGCGGGGCTGCTGGGGGGGGGAGATCATTAAGAAACATGTCGTCCTTTGTTGACACCGAGATAAACACGTTGTTTCGATGAGCCAACGCTTCACACGTTCGTGTTTGTGTCAAACATGCAGGGATCAAGTCCGGACAAATTAACAAGGTGTGTGCGTGCATGTGTGTGTTGGTGTGTGTGTGTTTGAAGAGGCCGGGACGAAACTGTAAAAACGAAAGGCACGGAGAGTCGGTGGCTTGGGGCCAGCAGCTGATCACGTTTTTCCTTACATAGCCTCTCTGAAAGGGCCGTCGTTTGGTTCATTTATCGTTCATTTACTTGAATAAATAGTTTCACTTAAAAGTCCAACTGTCAGGAAACGGGTTTTACGCACTGGAATGTGGACTTCCCTGCGCTCCGTGACTTTAGCCAGGTTTGGTGTCGCCCCCTGTACCTGCCTCGAGGGAACTGGGTTTCCCTCGAGAGAGAAATAAGATGGATCGCTGAAATGGAGCTGCATTTGACATCCTTATACTTCGCACCTTCATTCGGGCTTTTTCCCGTCTCATCTCAGATTGAAAATACACTGAGGCAACTGTAGATTTGATGAATAATCCTCTGGCAAAGTTTCAAAAGTTTATACGTCTTCTGGAAGAAGATTCCATAGTAATTTCTGACTCATTTCTCTGAAATAAATTATGATGTTTTCTAGTTAAACTTTACGCATTAATGGAACTTACCTGCTTGGCGCACCTGAACGCCATTTGATGTTTGCGCTGCTCGCGGCAGTGGGGGAGGTGTGTTGTGTTGTGTTGTGTGTGTGTGCGTTGTGGGGGGGTAGTCGAAGCCACACCTCCCGGTATTAGTCAAGGAGCTATAAGAGGCTCGAGCAGGACGGTTGACACACACACACTCTGAATCCTGGATCCACTCAGCTGTCAACATCACCGCACAGGCGCTCTATGGACAGAGAGGACGGACTCTGCTCGTTGTTGCAGTTTTAATTCTGTCTGTTTTTGCTCTGAACTGACTGGTCAGCATGGCTGTGGCCGAGGCACTGATGCCTGCTGTGACATCGTTTTCAAGCGTCCAGGCGATGGAAGGGAAACAGTTCCACAACGTGAGTAGATGATTTAATGATGATTGTGTATTTTTTGTTGCATGTTTAGTTCAGATTCTTGTCTCGCATTAGCCACTTGGCCTTCTTCTAACTTCGCTCCCATCTGCTCTCCTGCACAGCTGTGTAAGGTGGATGACTGCGCGAGAGGCGGCGCGGACAACCCGCTCATCGAAGTGGAGTTCAGCATCCGGCAGTCTCCCGCTCTGCCCGCCAAGGACGACGACGAGCTGGGAAAGTTCCTGGACCTCGAGTTCATCTTGTCCAACACCATCGGCTCCGATGTCGGAGACGGCAGCGCCAGCAGCGGGAACATCTCCCCGCAGCAGCAGCAGCAGTGCGCGTACTCCCTGCCGGAGTCACCGGAGAGCTGCAGCAGCAGCAGCTCCGTGCCAGACTGCGGCGACAACCCTCCTCCGCACCTGAGGTACCACGGCACCGTCAGCTACGCGGGCGAGGGTCCGGTCCGCAGTCTCATGGCGGAGCTGCTCACGCCGGAGATGAACTACCCGGGGGACGGCTCACCGGAGAGCGCAGGCAAGGCGAGGGACGGGCGGGAGTACACCGAGCTGCGAGCGCTGAACTCGGTCACCCTTCCAGCTCCTCCCGCGCATCACCACGCGGCCACGTCTCCTCCACCTCTTGGATACAAAATCAAAACCGAGCCCGTGGGTCAGTCTTGCATGATGGCCGCCGCTGGGGACTTTGCGGGACGCATGTACGAGAGACAACAAATGCGCTCCGCGGCTTTTACGCACCACCAGGCGACGCTTCCAGGCGCGCTGACGGGCTTCGGTGCGCACCACATGCAGCACCACCACGCACCCCAGGGACGCACGGACTGCCAGTTGGCGCAAATGAACTCCATGAGCTCGCCTCACCCCAACCAGCACCATCTCCAGAACCAGTACATGAACGCGCCCTACCAGCCGCAGTACGCGCACCAGAGCCTGCCGCAGTACCAGGGGCAGTACGGCGTGCACAGGGAGCCCGTCCGCGTCCACCAGCAGCACCACCCGGCCTCCATGCAGGGGATGATGCTCACCCCTCCGTCGTCGCCGTCGCTGCTGGAGTTTTACGCGCAGGACGACGCGGGGAGCATCAAGCAGAAGCGGGGCCGCAGGTCGTGGGCCAGGAAACGCGCGGCCACGCACAGCTGCGAGTTTCCAGGCTGCGGGAAGACCTACACCAAGAGCTCCCACCTCAAAGCCCACACGAGGACGCACACAGGTGAGCACAGAAGCACACGTTCATACATTTATGCCATCTGCTCATTTCTGATTTCATTTGGTTCCGTTCATGACATGTGTTCTAAACTAAGTCTTGTCTCGTGTCCCTCAGGTGAGAAGCCCTACCACTGCAACTGGGAAGGCTGCGGCTGGAAGTTCGCCAGGTCAGACGAGCTCACGCGACACTTCAGGAAGCACACGGGCCACCGACCCTTCCAGTGTCACCTGTGCGAGCGCGCCTTCTCACGCAGCGACCACCTGGCCCTCCACATGAAGAGGCACATGTAGGCCACGTTCAAACTCCCGGACACTTTCGAATCCGAATCCAAATCCAAATCCACCATGGGGTCATGCCCGGAGCATCCCAGAAGAAGCGCGAGTTGGTTCCTCCAGCGCTGGACAATCGAACGCGTGTGGTGCCTCGATAGAGAGTGTAAAGCGACCTTTTCCCAAGTCCTGGCATTTTATCTCCTGAGGGTTACCGCACATTTATTCCTGTTGGAACTTCCAAAAGTCAAGTGCCTCTCCCATCAGAGACAGAATAAACGCTGGTGGTCTCTGTACATATCCGTGGATACACGACTCACTTCGGCTAAATTATAGTTGTTGTGTATTGAAGACATTTTCCTCACACTCTTGTCTTTGAAAATAAGTTATTGAATGTCGAGCGAGTGCCTTAACCAGACGGTGCATTTGCTTCCTAAAGGGGAAAACCTCACTGTGGGCAGGACCCATAACTTTTGTGCATATGTAAATAGTATTTTTGTAATGTTTACATCTTTATATCTTTGATACTAATCAAATCAGGTCAGGGTTTTTTTTATCCACATTGTTTTACTCTATTTTCTCAAGCTTGTCGCTCTACACAGTAATACATATCAATGATCTGTTCTTTGTCCTGTGAGGGTCCCGCTTGAGCGATGATAACAAATTCAGGTACTAAAACTCATTTCCAGTCCCATTTTTCAGGATCCCAAACATCAAGTGTCAGTTCAACCTCACTTTTACTCAGTACAAATGTCATTTACAGCTCAGTGTTTATACGACGCACGTGTATTTTTGTGATGGAAGGTGTGTAAAGAATGAAGAAACCCTCCCCTGCGACCAATGATTGAAGTGCTGTACTTGAAACAGAGTTGCCACTCAGATGTCTAATTGTTCAAGAATGCAATTGTTTTTTTATGTGCTTAAGGGCTCAGAGAATAAAAGTACTTTTACAAATACAGAATGTCTGTCTTTGCCTTTTTTCCCCCCAGTCAGATGATTTGTTCAAGTCCGGAGGCCTGCTTTGAGTTCAGGCAGGTCTGCCGACACCGATCCATTGCCAGGGAACACACAGGCTTATGACTGTGCCACCCGAGTGTGTTTGTAGCACAGACAGTGACAATGACATCAGTGGTGTTCCCATTCCAAATTTAAATCCCAAATCTTCTGCACGTCCCACAATTTCCCACAATGTTAATGATAGTCCACGATGACAGGAACTGGTTTTGTTGTACAGTAACATCTCCAACAAGTTGCAGGTGTAGTCCAAGGGTCGAAGGCAGGGCCTGCACACATTCCCACCAGCGAGAGATGACCCACTGTAGAGCTGGATTTGACCAGAAGTGTGTGGTGATACTTTCTTACTTTGTGAAGTAAAGTGACACGATGCATCATGGGATCGTAATACCATTTTTTCATCTTCAAAACAAAAATACCACCATTAAATTGGAAGTTTTGGCCCAACAACAGACCTCCACACACACACACACACACACACATCAAGCATAATTCCAAGAAATGCTAAGAGAATATTTATGTTCAGGTTCCTGTCAAACTCTGGCTCACCGCCTATAAGACACTGCCCTCTACTGTTCACTTGTATAATAACATCTGGCTGGGTTTACCAGACTGCTGCACGTCACTGATGCACCTTACTGGTTAAAAGCCATAGCCAGACCGTTGTGAAGGGAGCAGGACTGTTTCATTTTTTAAAAAAGATTTAAATTAATTGTCATGCTCTCTCGAACGGAGAGATGAATATAACATGCTGTGCAGAGACTAGACTCTACACTGCTGATCAAAGATGTCTCACTCCTGAAGGATTCAGAGCGAGCAGTGCAAAAAAAAAAAAAAAAAAAGCAAGACACAGGAGATGAATAAGAATACAGAACACAGGCCTCCAAACTGAGGAAAAGTGCTCCACTTAGGACTGTTCAGACACACACACACATTTTAGCCTCAAGATATCTAACACCAGAACAAACAAACACACTCACCTGACGCAAACTTCTGATGAGAGGTGACTATTAGGTGGCAGCTGTGGAGCATCTGTGGATCTGTGCTTTGTTGGATTCTTCATCCCTCAGTTATAGACATGGCAGTTGAGTTATGCCTATGTTTTTGCCCATTAATAATTCAGTCCCATCGCAGCTGTCTCGCCTCCTGTCTGTAGGATGTGCTGAGCTGCGTTCTCTGTCATGTCTCAGTTTCTCCACTAGGTGTCCTCAGCAGACTAGTTTCTACCTACAGCCTTCATTATCTGCTAATTAGGCTTATTAGGAACAACTGTCTCAATTAGTGATGCTTGTCTCTTGTGCTCGGGCTAATCAGTTTGTTTTATGTCTCGTTCTAATAAAACCCATCTGTAGTTTTTTTTTTTTTTTTTCTGCAGAACTGTGTTTTGAAGGATATATCCAAGGTGAGGTCACTGAGGAAAAACAGCAAGTCTATATATATATATATTGATTTTGAATTTTCTTACAACAAATCTGAATAAAATGTTGTCTGATTAAGAGCGATAGATGGGGTTTCTTACCATCCCAGAGCAAAATTTTACTGCTCAAAGGAGCTCAATGAGAGTTCTCATTTCAGTCTCGTTGTAGTCTTTTTTGGTCTCAAACATTTCTCGTTTGTTTCTCCTAAAATTCCTTAGGATCAATAGATGAGACATGACAGCTAGCAACAGGAGCCTGACTTGAGACATGACGGAGCTTTATTTGAGACCTCCTTTGGAGATGCATAAATTGAGGAGACTGGGATGAGAGTAGACTGATTTCATAAAGAGAGCTCTCTGATGTCTCTGCCTGAGATCAGAAAGACACACAAGAACTGAGACAATCTGAGACTTCATTGAGAGCTTGATGAGATCTCCTTTGAAACTTACAGGGAGCCCAAGTTGAGATTTTGTGCACCTGTTTCTCAGGAGAAACAGCTGAGAAACAGGAGAAATGAGCCACAGCCTCACTTTGGTCTTCTAGGAGAAATGAATGAGACACTACTGAGATCTCCTCTGCAACTTTCGTTTCCTCTGGGATTAACTTTTACTTACCTCGGCGGACTTCTTTAGCAAGTTTCATCATTAATCTTTTGGATGTTGATCTTTATCAGCTCCCGCGTTTCCAGTTTTTTGTACACAAGTATGACTATAATAATGGTCTAAAATCATGTGAAGTTGCTTTTTTCTCTGAAAAATGTAACCATTGTCTTGGGTGACAATATTTCTGTGATTTAATTATCAAAGACATCCTATAAATGAGTTTATTTCAGGAGGCTGTGTGGTAGTAGAGACAGGCTGTATAGCTGTGATCAGTGACTCGTCATGCAGGCGCTCCTGTTAGCCACACAGAGACAGTGTTACACCTCTCTGACTACTCCTGAGAGCTGGGTGAGGATGGTAATAGATCAGCAGTAACCCTGTCTTGTGAAGCGAGTAAACAACGAGGAATTAAATTGCAAGAGAGGCAATGAAAAAGTGTACGAGATATACAGATTCTCACAATAAAGTGGATTTCCTATTTAAATCCATAATACACATCATTATATTGGCAGTGATCGATGGGACCACCAGGGGCAGTGGTGGAAGAAGAATTCAGATCATTCAGTGAAGTAAAAGTACTTAAACCACACTGTGAAGTCACACTACAAGAGGAAAGACCTGCTTTCCATGAGTAAAGTAAAAGTATGTAAGTGTTACCAGCATAATGTAGTTAAAGTATAAAAAGTTAAAGTACTTTCAACTTTGTGAAAATGCACTTTCCAGCTAATCCAAGAGGGTTTTCAAATATTTGATTTAGTTTAACAAGTAGCAGAACTTAACACATAAAAAGGAACACCTTTCAGTTTATCAGAAACCTTCAAAGTCAGCACGTCTGGAGAAACATGATTTAATGAAGTTAGTGGAGTGCAAAGTACAAGGTCTGTCTCTGGGATGTAGTGGAGTAGAAGTATGAAGTTGTGTTAAATGGAAGCACTCAAGTCAAGTACAAGCAGGCTCGGGGAGTGAAGGAAAACATGTAATGGGATTACATTATCAGGATACAAAAAAAGGTGACAGTATTCTGGTAAAGTTACAGAAAAAAAAGATGTAATGGGATTACAGACACACTCAGTAAAAAAGGGGATTACTAACAGGATTACAATTTTGAAATAAAGAATAATATACTAATCTGTAACCATGCACATGTGCACACATGACAACACTTCACGAGTCTCACACTCAGGTCTTAAAACCAAATACACCACTCACTATTAAGATTAGATAAAAGTAATTTTATTGACATTTCTTTTCTGTAGTCTGTTTGCTTTGTCTTTGGGATTGAGGTAATCCAAAAATGACATTACTTTAATAGTGTGATACTTGGATTATGTTACTGACTACATTATTTAACAGGTAATTAGTAACTGTATCGGAATACATTTTTAAAGTAACCTTAAGTACCTCGAACTTGTACTTAAGTACAGTACTTAGGTAAATGTACATAGTTACATTCTAGTACAGATCGAGCTGTGGTTTCCTTTGAGTCCAAAAGTACATGGCAGGATGGCAGGTAAGGCAAAAGTGGGACTAATAATAATTCAGCCTCTTTAATCATTACTGGTCACACCTGTACTTTCTCTGCTATCGCATGTCAAACTGTCATCAACGAACAAGGAGAACAGAGCCTTCTCACAGCAGACATTCAGACTTGTTGAGGCAGGAAAAGCACAGGTGTGCCCAAATCCATTAGCAATTTCTTCATTCTATTAAGTGTCACAGTGAATCGCGTCAGTGGCTCCCAGCTGTGCTTTTCCTCTGACAAGTGAAAGTGTCTGCTGTTAAAAAGGTCTATTGGACACCGATTGTTTAACACGCATATTCGTATGTACAGATAGTCTTACTGTGTAGTTTGCTCACACTGACAAATAGTCTTTAGCGGATTGAGAAGAACTTCTTTGTGTTCACACTGCACTACTCTTGAAAATGTTTCTCCTCAGTCATTCAAGGTCTTTTACCATAATCCATCCAACCTTTGGATGCTGTTTCAATTTTGTCATTTCAAACATGATAAAAACATATTTATTTAGCATTCAAGCTCCAGTGAGGATCACTTATGGATGTGACTTACGGGGGAGCTGTACAACATTTTGTTCCCACTGAGTAATTTGATTGGACAACAAGGCGTTCCATGAGTGCTTAGAATCAGCACGTGGACTTTTAACCGCCTCACGTAGCTGCACAGGTGCTCTAATAACTGTTAATTGAAGGAACTAAAAGCCGGAGTCAAAGCTGATCCTGACGCAGTCGAAATGAGGTCCCCAA
Source organism: Lagodon rhomboides (assembly GCA_039737535.1). Taxonomy (NCBI): domain Eukaryota; kingdom Metazoa; phylum Chordata; class Actinopteri; order Spariformes; family Sparidae; genus Lagodon; species Lagodon rhomboides. Next base: position 6,518,432 of record CM077797.1, read on the forward strand.
TTTAAATACGTTTTTTCATACACTGAACTAGATTAAAATAAATGACTCTTAATTAGGGTGTTAAAAATCAGGCTGACTGGCACACGTTCACCTTCCCATCCATTCTCCTCGTCTGTCGCAGGAAACATCGACAGCTTTTGGAGAAATGCCTAATTAAATTTCAAACAGAGTGTGCTGAAGCCCTCAGTCCTTATCTATTATTCTGTACACAAATCTGCAGACATGGATTAGACTTATCCTCCGAGCAACGTGTAGAGAATAGCTATTAGCAAAAGCAGCTGTATGTGTCTGTCTTGATTTTGAAATATAAGTAACACGGAGGAAGGATGCGTTCCTTCCTGATTTTCACAGCTTTCAGACTGAAGAAGTAGAAGTAGTGCTAATAAAAAGAAGTAACCAGCAGCTGCTATTACTCAGTGCATCAATTTAAAGCAGCGGTTGAATAAGTGATGTCTCGTAATCGGCCTTCTCCTCTTTCATAGTGAAAGTGAAAGAGTCTGATCACGCAGCTGGACTTTTGAAGAGTCCGGTAATAACACCGTGCCGTCGCTTATTGGGCAATTGTGGCCAATTTCTGTTCTCCTCACATTTTCCCACCATCTCCCGCATTCCTACATCTGCATCCTCAGCGCTGAACCACACTGATCGCCTCTGTGTTGATGTGCTTTCAGAGAGAGGCAACACAAGTGTGACCGCTTATGGGCAATCAATATGTTTCACTTTTATATATATATACTAGTGTTGTGCCCGTTGAAAACATACTCTTCAGAGCAGATTATCTGGCAGTTTGAGGGGTTTACAGATCCAGTTTAAAGCCTCCTGAACTGCTAACAGTCTCATCAGGGTGGCCTAAATAGTATCAAACACGTTCCATATTGACGATTTAAAATGTGCATGATTACATCTGTAGGTGTACTTTCTGAGCTGGACCACAACAGCCAATGAGAAAGGCATCTTGGAGCAGCTGGCGGTGCTGCCAAGCAACAGTAAACATCATAGACCTTGAGGGGAACGTTAGCTAGCACACCACTGTCGACAGAAACTTAAAATCTCACTTCCAGTTCTCGCTGATGAGAAAATTCCCCACTCATTTAACCCTCTGCTTCTTGTTTTTTTTCCTCACTGCAATGCGTAACTACAACAAGTTGTTGCACCATGCTAATCTCTATTTTGTTTAGGTCTGCTTCCCCATGAGATGACATAAATGAGATCATGAGTGAGTCCAGCTTCAGTCTGCAGAACCATCTACCTTATTCACCCGGTGGCCATTTGCCTCCAACGTCACGTGCAAGGTGGAAAAATTGGATGCTGGGATTGTGTAATGCTGCTGTTTTCCAGGTTTAAAGTCATATAAATGTAGCCTATCTGATACTTTGTTGCCATTGTACAGCTTCCAAATGGATCACAAACTGAATAGATTATGAATAGTGAAAATCTAGAGGCACATTTGGCCATATTTCGAAGGTAAAACAACACATTTGGCAACACGTTAGCTGTTTTTAACATTCAAATACTTCCTAGCTAACATTACCATTTCATTACAAGATGTGTGTTGCTATTTCTGAATTAAGCTTTGAATTTCCTTATTTGAATGTATCAAAACAGTATCATATCAAACAGTACCGTTAGCTAGAATGTGTTTGAATGCTAATGTTAGCTGTTGTCTAATGCTAATGGAAGCGAATCGATTAACAAACCCGTCATTTTACCTTGAAATATGGTCCAATGTCCCTATCTATCCATCTTCTTCACGGTTGCTAATCAATCTGGCAGCAGTGAAATGATAACAATTTGTTAGATTGCCTACGCTTATATGACTTGCACCCTAAAGCACAGCAGTACGACATTTGAGCTTCCCACCCAGAGTGTGACGACGGAGGAAAATGGCCAATGTAAATAGGAAATAGTATTGACCTTAGATACAACAGGAGATAAACCAGTATGCAAAGCTAACAAGCTAGCCAAAAAGCTAACATTATGCAGGACTCAAAGTCAATAACTTTGCGTACGGTCAACGATGTTATTTAACAGCATGTTTCACAACAAGACTAGATCGCCAGCCATGTCATTGTCCCCAAATCAATAATAACCTATCATGTGATAGATAGAATAGATAGATAGGTTGTCCTCTTATCTTTTTAGGCCCATTTTTTGGTTTCACACCCAACAATATCTTGCACCTAAGAAAATGCAGATAATGTAGTCTTCATTGAAAATGTGCTCATTCGCCTTTTGTGCTGTTGAGCCAGTATGTTAATGAGATGACTAACATATTGTTATTCAATTAATTATCATTTCTTGCATATTGTGCGACTGGATAATGTACACAAGTTGTACAGTAGCAATCGCAAGTGACCAGTGAGCAACATTCACCACTGTAAACTCCACCCTCATAGTCACTTTAACCACCAATAAGAACTAGTCCAAGAGCATGCCATATTTTTCGACTCTGCTTCCTCCAATCAAAATGCAGGGAAGCTTCCCAAATTCCTATAATTGTCCCTGGGTCCCTGGAAATATTCCTGATGTGGAAAAAGGGTTTTCATTTTCTGTTACATGAATGAATGTGGTTGCCCAGTTATATATATATCATATTGTTTTTTGACTGGTGACCTGTCCAGGGTGCACTCTCCCTGTCCCCAGTGCATGCTGGGACAGGCTCCAGCCCCCTGTGACCCTGACCCTGACCCAGATTTGCAGTTTAGAGGAGGTGAGGGGAAAAATGCAAACAGAAAAAAAGAATCTCATAGTTAAAGTTCCAGTAACTGTTGACCAAATAGAGACTCTCCGTGGCATTGTTCTACGTACATATCGACAACATATAAACTAGCAATATTGATGCACTGAGATATTAACAGTGATTTAAAAAAAAATTCATTTTAAAACAGGCAAACTACATAAAACCACACAACTATGTCATACATAAAGATATATTCTTACAAAAAAGACAAAAAGAAACAACTGGTAATCAGAAATAAGGCTAACAATAAAAAAGGCCCCCCAAAATATTAAAAGAACAACATTAATATATTGTATTCAGTTATTCGCACTGTTAATGCAACAAAATAACATGTGATGGGCATTTTATCCACTAACTCATCGACTATTTTTTTGAATTGTCAATAAAAATCAATATTGTGTACTGAACCACTTTGTAACATGACACCGTTATAGTTCACTTTAGAGGCAATGGTAGATTAGTATTCTGTGTGTGTGCATGTGTCGCCAAGGAGGCAAAGCTATGTGAGCCCCCGTAGCCTTGTTTACCTAACCCAAAGGATTCTGGGTTTTGTCAACTGTCACTGGGTCAGAAGTCAAACTCCACCGCCAGTGTTTCTGGGGAGAAATAGGGCAAAAATCAGAACGTCTTTACAAAAACGACTGAAGTTTAGGTGACGTTATGCTTCTATTCACGCCATCGGTGGACACAAGGGGAAAATCAAGCATCGGATCACTCCTTGCAGGAAACACACGCATGTTGAGGGGGGTTTCTCTCAGAAATGCCACTCCCTAAACACTCAACTATTATCTCTGAGGTCGAAGAAAGGGCACGGGAAAAACTAGCTGTTACCATAGCAGATACTAGGGGTGCCTGATCATTTATGAACCATTTGTGACAAACAGAGTTGAACACATACTGTGTTATATTTGACAGCTGGAAAAACTCGATCTTCATATGCTGTGGTTATTGTTATCACTTTCCCAAGCTACAAATAAACTCCTCAGCTGAATGTAATAACCCTCTGCCCATGTTAGTGTGGCAAGAACATTTCTACAATCGGTTCTGTGGGCATAATACTTGCATGTGACACAAAACACAGTGGTAACATGTCTTCATTTAATCAATGCTCATTCAGAATTATGCCGCAAGGGTCCTCGTCGTCTACATCCTCGAGGCATACTCAATTATCACACGCGCTCACGAACAATACAATATAAAAGCAGAGAACATAATTATCAATCATGCGTGGTCATAATTGAAGCAAGAAAAAGAGAGAGAGAGTCTATTGTGTTATTAGCTGTAATAGCCGTATTAAAAGTTAAGTTATCTGCAATATTCCAAAATGGTTTACGTCAGTCAGGTCACTACATTCAACTGTGGTTCTTCTCCTGACATACGTTTTGTGCTTTATATACAATGAAGACACATTTGACCAACATGATTAACTTCTACTCATGTCTGTTTTTTTTTCACGTGTCATCTTGTACGTGACTTTCGATGCGAACCTGTATCTTTCTGATCTTTGAAAGGGCCGCTCGCTCCATTTCCTGGCGTTAGATACGTCTCCATAGTGAACATACAAATGAAATGAAATGACAGTGTAAAACCGTTTTAAGTGGGAAAGCAGCATGATGACAAATGGAACAGGAAAAACCGCCAGCCTCCAAAACATCTGAAAGTTTCAAGGAAGTCGTACCCACAGACGTTTGCAGAGCTTGGCCTCATTTTGTCGCAGGATATGATATATTGCTGCGGTGCGAAAGGGCTGCTTTGAGCACGTTCTCTTCTTAAGATCTCCCAGGTCATCACCTCTGGTCTCTGAGAGCTTTTTAAAAATGGTAAGGCACCAAAACCTTAGAGTGGACCTTATAATGGACTGAAAGATTTTCACGCATCATCGAAAATGAACTTCCGGTCCATGCTGACAAGCCACTAACTTTAGCCTATAAATGGAAGTGGCCGACTGTTTAAGACAACGTTTTAATGCCTGTGAGAACTGTTAAAGGCGCCTGGGCCACGGAAACACTGACACACAGCTGCTCTGATGCAAATATCACCCGACCTGTCGACGGCGTTATTGTAATATAACGCATAGACTCAGATCAACAGGCCGCAGGAACAAGGTGTTCTCACACTACGTCTGACCCGTACAGAAGATCTTTACAATGACGTAAAGATCTATATTTACACAACAAAAACGGTCTATTATGCACACGATTTAACTGATTCATTTGCCAAATCATAATTTAATTTGATGACAACAAACAAAGAATGAAATGTAAAAAAAAAACATTGACTCACTGGTGTGTTTAAAAGAGTACAATACCAATGTAATGTTTCGTGATCACTCTGAATGGCCTGCTCAGCGAAGCAACGCACCGTGTCCCACCACAAAACTGTTGCGAGGATGAGTTATGTCAGGGATGTGATTTAAGTTCCTCTACGTTACGTGACAAGAGACGATTCTACTTTATCATGTGCATCTTATTTAAAAAAAACAAAAAAACATGGCTCTCATTACCACTTCCATTTTTCTAAGCTGCCTCCCGTGGTGCAGGAGATGCCAGTTTGTCAGCAAGCTTTTGAAGCCATGGCTATTCTGATTAAACAATCAGTCCTATTGTCATTCACTCAAATTGTGAAGTCTTTGCTATATTGAATCTGTATCCGAGGGAGCCTGGTAACACCGGACGTAATTGACCCGCATGCTGCCCCAGCCGGAGATGGTGGAAAGTAACCAAAGATTCGTGGTTAGATGAAACTGTTTTGAAAATGCTGTTGCAAATTTGAACTGATCTGGTCATGAATAATTGGTATAAACTCACCTTAAACAAACGCCCCCCAAAAGAACACCTCAAAACCCCAATTTCAGAAATAGGTACAAGGTAAATTATAGTCATTTTAATTTTTTTATCACAAGGATTTAAAAAAAAATGAAACACTGTTTGAGTCCTGCCGTGTCTATTTCAGAAAATGGAGTGTTGATGGTGAATTGAGGAGTCTCACAGCCTGAGGAAAGGAGCTGCTCTGTAGTCTGGTGGTACGGCAGCGGACACTGTATCTTTTGCCAGATGGCAGCAGGGTGAACAGACTGTGGCTGGGGAGGGTGATGTCTTAAGTATCCTTTGGACATCTCACTTCACCAAAGTCACCGGTGCTGTGTAGATGGGTTCCTGTGATGTTCAAAACGTGTGAATATCTTAAACCTGTGGTAACAACGGACTTTATTTCAGGCATTTCAGTGAAAACCAATTAAAAAAACCCCACTGACATTGAGACGAGGGAACCGGAAGTGCAAAAATGCCGACTGATTTCCTTGTTTGTTTTTTTAGGACAATATAGATAACTATTGGAAAACTATAACAGCCTTGAAAACGGTGTTAACATTTGAAAAACGTGCTGCAAGTACAAAGTATTTTACAGGTGGAGGAGTATGATTGAGGGAAATGTTCATGGGGAGGGGAGAACGTGGTCTGAATGCATTTAGTGCGAATGCAATGAAAAATGATTCACGGTTTGGTGTGAAGGGTTCTCACAGTGTGACTCCAGTTTTGACCTATAATCTAATCTGTAATCTAATCGGAGTGACTCTACCAAAGGAGGGACACAGTGTGTGTGGAAAGGAATATTCCCCCTTTTTTGTATAACACTGTTATAAACAATGTCTGTGTCTCACTGGACTCACTGCCCATGTATCCTCAATCTTATTGCTTTAACGTGATTGCATTTTTATCCCCCACATCTTCATGTGATTTTCTGTGGGGCAGCATTAGACTGTGGCACACCGCTATAGGCGGCGGAATTTTTTTGACCGCCACCCCTCACCTCCCTCCTCTCACCCCAGCCTGACCACCACCGCGCCTGCATGCGTGTCTCCTCCTCCTCCTCCTCCTCCTCCTCCTCCTGCTCCTCCGCGTTCCCAACAACCTGATCGGTCCTCAAACAAGGTAAAACCCCCGCATCTGCATGCCAGAACCTCTGGAGCGCCGTCATCCATTCACCGGCCGCATCTTTCATCCGTGACACGTCCTCCTCTATTCCGTTAAAACGCGGAGGCTCCCATCAGTCACCGGTGGCGTTACCGTAGCCGAGGCTATACCACACCTGTCTGGGGCATCGCGTTGACTCATTGTGCCTCTGCCTGCTTCGCGGGGCTGCTGTTGCAGAATTGAATTTGCATTATCATCAAAGCGCAGGGCGCAGATGATCGGATGCAAGCATGTGATTGACAAACCACCTGCAAACACACTCACACACACTCTCTCTCTCACTCACTCACACACACACACCGCACAGCCAAAACCACAGGAGGTGTGTGTGTGTGTGTGTGTGTGTGTGTGTGTGAGGAATCGTTGCGGCATGCTCTTACAACAAAAGAATGAGCAACACATGCGTTCATTCCTCCACTGAGCACGTGCAGCTTCACACAGGAGAAACGTCTGTGATATCATGGTGTGTTCGGGTGATTGCGCCCTAACATGTGTCACCCGAACTGGGTCTGTGAATTAAAAAAAATAATAATAAAATGTAGAATTACTTTGATTGACGCTTAATTGCTTTTACACACAATTAACTCGTCTCCTGGCATCAGCTCAAAGGGCAAACGCGGCGTGTAACCCGGCGGAGAGCCGCAGTTTTAAGGAAGGCAGCGTCTGTCTGACAGCTTGCGTGTCCACCCGCAGGGAGCACGCGCCCACATGTTGCCTCGGACCCCCGCGCGCTCAGGAGCTCAGAAAGGAGGGGCCTGAGGAGGAGTTAGGCGATTGGCCCGGCTGTGACCGAGCGGGGGACGGAGGATCCGAGGTGATGCAACTTTTTAAAAGCCAATATTGGCGGAAGGGAACCAAATAAGTGCAGCGGCGCTCCCGGAGGCTAAAAAAAAAAAAAAAAAGAAAGACGAGAGAGCTCACCTCCACGGTAAGAAGACGCCTTTCTCACAGGGAGGGAGAGGGATTGTTGAGTCGGAGCTGGGCAATGAGCGGGAGGGTGAGCGGATACTCGGGGCTGGCTGCGCGGTCATAGTCTCCTGAATGAGCCACTTTGCTCACAGGTTTTTCAGGTGGAGGCCCGTAAATGTGTCAGAATGACCGTTAAGGCGACAAGGAAGGGGAAATAACAACGCGAACGTGTGTCCGTGAAGGGGACGCTGTTGTGGAGCGGAGGGGGGCCCCCAGGCGGAGGGGTCCACAGTGGGATGCAGGGAGGTTGGAGAGCTGCCATTTAGTCCCACGTGGCACTGGTCGTGGCCTCCCCCTTGTTGTGGTGGTGGTGGGGGGTATTTTCTGTGTGGAGTTATGTTTCTGACTGTTTTTACAGGTGATATAGGCTATATCAACACAACAGTTAGCTAACAGAGAATCACCACACAACCAATAGAATGCCTAAATACTATGTAGTTTTTATGGGGACCAGATGTCATTATTCTACAGTCATTCTAATTACAACAGTTTTATTAGCCTGTCATCCCGATATCCATATTTGAAAGTGTCACAAATTTTGTAAGGATCCATCATTTAAAGGTGCATTTTGTATAAATAGGCGACCCTGTCAAATTCCTGTATTTGCATAGTAGCCAGTAAGCTGGATTAGCCGTGCAGCTAGCGGCCCTGACTGGGAGCTCGGAGCAGAGTGGAAGTATGGGTGTTGACTGCTCCGCTAGCACAGGAGATCTGGACCGGGGTGGGTCAGACTTAACTAGATATCTCTGCAGCACCATAACCAAGCGCCCATAATGACCAAAGTGTCTTTTCTTCATATTCTGTTGATCATTTGTGATAATTTTAAATCTTTTTTTATTTATTTATTTAACTAAGATTCTTAAATACTGCGCCTTTAATAGCTATGGCAACAGCATGGCATGAAGAAGCAGCAGCTGCTCCAAATTACGCTTATTAGCTGCATGTTGTGTAATTTTGTGTGTGCAGGTGTTCACAGTTGTTCATTTCATTTTATAAAGACAAAAAAATTACCTTGAAGCCTTGAAACCTGGATACCTTAATTCATTTTTTTTTAAACTTAAACACGTAATCTCCTCCTAACCAGTATTATGAAGTACAAAAATGATGTCACTGATACATTGGTGGATATTCTTGTATACGCAGAATATATACATAAACACACATGTGTTGTGGAAGTATGTGGAACACTTGTGACAAAGTTATGTAATGGAGGAAGGATATTTTACAGTTTAATGATACACTTTATTGTTACATAATTTGCAACATAGTTATATAGTTGAGTTGATTGTAGCTGTGTGCAGCTCTATTGCCCAAGCAAAACGTACCCATGAGGACAAGGAAATCTTATGTCATCTTCTTTTAAAACCTAAAGTCAGATGATTGGCCTGTATTGAGTGTCTGACATTACGTTTTCTATTGAAAATCGTTCGACCACACCGTATCAGTTTGATTTGAGCCAGAGAAGGTTATCGGACAAGTCAAAAGTATAATTGACTCCAATGAAACATATTGCTTGCAACTTTTTTTTTTATACCTTGTTTTTCTTCTTCTCCTCTGTTTTTGATGGAGTGCAAAGCAGCTGTAAAGGTACATACAGCAGCCTACTGCATCAGGTAGTGTTGATGCAGCTCTTCTTAAATCCATGAAAGCAGTTTAGCAATTGGCTACAAGTTGAGAGATAAAGCAAATAATAGCAAATGATAATAATAATATATCTGCCCAATACATATCATGCATCCCTATTTCAGGTACATCTGGCCAATACCACATTTGCTGTATTTGATTATTGTACCCTAACCTTGACAAACGCTTTTGGTAAAGATCTCTTAAGTTAGTTTTTCTTAAAATTGTGACCAAGTTATGTGCTGAGTCAGATATTTTATAGTTGGAAAATAAACATGTTTGTTGTAAACTAATATCAGCCAATATATCAGCCTGCCCAATTTACCAATCAGGCTCTAATTAATAACATATAATCATACGTGATGTGAAGTGATAGCATTTAAAGGCACTTATGTCTCCTAATGAGACTAATGCTTATCATATGACCATCGGACTAATTTGCAAATTTACTCAATTTCTGAACTTTGTACTTCACTAAAAATCTCGAGGTCGAGCTACTGAAATGTCAATCTCTGGTCATTTTCAATATTACAAATTGAATATGTTTGTTTTTGTTCGTAGGACTGAACAAGGGAATTTGTGATAGTGTTTTTCACTATTTACTGTCTTCTTTTGTTGTCAAACAATTGATCAAAACAGTAATTGACGGACTGATCGTGAATGAAAATAGTAGTTTGTGGTGCATACACATGTTCTTTATGTTTCATCTGTATTCCTATAGCATAACCAAATTGGTTGCTGGACAGAACGGTAAAAGTAGGGTATGTCAACAGAGGTTGTGCATGCATGAACGGCAACAACCCCAGCCCCCAACACACACACATACATGCACACACACACACACATACCACCCCCTTCCCACCATATCCTTGTCCACACACAAGGAGGGCCTGTCTTTCTCAAGCCTTAGAGTTTTCTGTTTGCTCTCCTTACGCTGGGTTCTGTAGGTTACACACAATTTTGCAATTGCATGTCAAAAGGACAGGGACTCCACGGCCTAACCGCAACAATCTCTGTCGAAAGCATATGAAAAAACCTCTCGGTTACACCTACATCATACTGTAGCCCCGTGCGGGAATCATGCGCCGATACTCCACCTCGCCGTCTGTGAAAGTTTCAGATGCGGTGAGGGGGGACAATTTCGCTGCAGAGGCGAGACAGCATCTATGCGAATGGAAAAAGCCGTAGGAGTGTGTCGGTCTGGTTGTGTTCACAGTCTGACAGCTAAACAGAAACTTGATTCGAATCAAAGAGAAATGTCCCACATTTCAACCCACAAAGCACCGTTACAGGACCAAACAACAGTAACGTGGTAACTGGTAGTGTCTTTGCCGACTTATATGGGGAAAGAAATACCGCAGGTTTACGTGGAAAAGCCTCTGTTGTCCTGTCTGTCCTACAGACATCACATTTCTGCCTGAAAAACAGCTTCCGTCCCCGACAGCAGAGCCAGGCAGCTCCAGCAGTTGAATGGCAGTGATTATGTGTAACTCGCCATGTCTTTGTCGCCTTCCACTATTGTGTTGTTGTAGTTACTGTCTCTGGAAACTTGTATAGAAAAAAAATTACCGCGACGATCGGCCCTCTTTTCCGAGACTTCAGTGAACTTTCCCCCAGAAAACAGCATCCTTCCCCGTGAGTGAGGGCCAGACAGGGTCCGCCGCTTACTGATGGTGATTATGTACTTATGTTATTTGGAGCAAAAAAAAACACTTTCCATGACTCTTAAAATAGTCACTACTAATTGCCAGCTTATATCACGTTCATTTTATAAATCATTCTCTCCACTTGTGGTTAAGTTGCTCCCACTTGTCAAATGATGGATAGCCTTTTAGGTGATCCACAAAGATACAACAATCTATTACATTTAAAGAGGGAAACAGGCTAGAGTCATGAAAACCTCTCTCAAATTAAAATCAAACATCTTAAGTTGACCCACCCACGCAAGCTGAACTGATAGAAATTGATAATACAAGGTAAACAGTGGAGATCCGCTATATGTCAATAAATGAAACTGATGCAGTGTTCCTCAAAAATCTTTGTTTTAAATTGTAAAAAGAATGTTCTTAAACATAAACATATATATATAAAATATATAAATATAAATATATAAAACATATGTAACTATATATATAATATAAAAACACAAACCCGAAACTATAATAAATGAATAAATAATTAAAGTTGGACAGAAAATAAATTAGGCTATTACTTAGAATAAAAACACAATGAGCCAGCATCCATATTAACATGCAAACAATAAAAACTGAAAAGAATAATACTACTGTTGAGGTAGTAAGGAACCTTTCACATGTAACACAAGCCCTTCAGGACCAGGACCAGGACCACAGGTGAGGCGTCTCATGAGGCGTCTACGTATATTATGTCCATGGTCCGCATATAGCGAGAAACGGCTCTGCAGCAGAGGATTTGAGATTTTCAGACCGTGGGAGTATCTCTGTTTTCAAGCCTTTTTCAGAACATTTTGACTATGACTGAAATTATTCCTCTGAGAATCTGAGTAATCCGCTCTGAGGTCGGGGACATCACTCGCCAGATTATTGATTAATAGGAAGTTCCCCTGTAGAGTCATTGGACAGAAGTAATAATGTAGAGGGAACCTGTAACATTGGTGAGGTGGTGAAATGCCTTACTTCCCCATTTTCCTGTACAGACATGAGTATCACATCACAAGCGTGTTTGAGGGGGAGAAGCGGGGCCGCTGTGGGTCGGCCATGGTCGCGAGACGTCACCTCAGCCCGCTTGGAGGCGGAGCATGTGCACCGTGACACTCAACACGCGACACTCCGGAGAGGGTCCATCTCAGACGCGGCTTAGTTCAACTCGGTGTGGTAAAACTGGCAATAGAGAAGGAAATCAATGGGGCACGGTTTGACATGGTGTGGCCAAAAGTGACAATGGAAAACCCAGGAAGACCAGGCTGGCTCAGTTGATTTTGATGGCGGTTTCCCATGGCCCGATCAGACAGTTTTTACAGTAGGCTCTGAGATATTCCATTGTTATTTTTGTGGAGCATTAGTTTAGACTGGACTGGTGGAATGTCAAGATACTGTGAGACTAGAGCAAAAGAGATGCAGTGAAGGTAGGGTTGTGATGGTACGAGATTTTCAGAGTACGATAGCCTTCTTGGAACATATCAGGGTCTCATTGTTCGACGGTATACTGTATTACACGATTGTTGTTATAATTATATGTTTTAATGACCCTTAAAGAAATGAAAATGGAAAGTTTCTTTGGTTGAACACCTAGAATTTCCTTGAATTTTTCATAAGACTGATACATTAGAATTCAACAACATAGCTACGCAAAGGTACCTGGTATGATCACTCAATTGTGATACAGTGCATCTGCCAATGGAACCCAGCTGAAAGGGTTGAGGAAAAACGAGATGAAGTACACTCCATGCTGTCCACACTGTGCTCCATATCTGCAGTAAAACATCACAATGACACCACCAAGTCAGTTGTAGTGTCAGAGTTCTCAGCACTCATGTAATAGACAGGTACTTTGATCACACACCCTCAAAGTTGAACACAAAAGCTCTCTGTTTAACCCAGTGGTGATGAGAGGAGGAGATAAACAGAAAGAACATGATGGATCTATACGCTGGCACCACTAGGGGGCTGCATAGCACAGTTGGGCTCAGCTTTTTGGTATTAGCCCAGCAGTTCAGTATCAACATCTCAAGGTGGGTTTTGCACACGCCAGGAGCCAAAGTGCTGCCTAGTCCGACTTGAAACTACCCAGTGAGTCTGGCAACCCTGCCCACGCCTTGCGTATGGAAATAGGTACATTATAGCGAAAACTTCATAGTGAATGCTTTGCTGTTCGCTCTTGGGTCATTGCAGAAATGCAGTTTATCATTGCAGGAGATAAGTACGCTAAAAGAAAACATGTCCTCTCTCTGTGTACGTGCTAGCAGTCGAGAATAACTCACCATCTTCTTTGTGGTAGCGTGTGTTCTGTAAGTCAATGCACACGTTCAGTCGGAAGACAGATCTCTCTCTCCGTCTCTGTATGTCAGATCAGAAGCAGATGATCGCAGCAGGAAAAGCACAGGCGTTAATAATAAAATTAACTTAACGATGACTGAATTCCACGTAGCGGTTTCAGTGTCAGGGTCCCGGTGTTGTGCACGCTGACTCTGTCACACTGTCATGAGTTAATGGGGCCTTTAAAAAAAAAAAAGAGAGAGAGCCATCGTTAATGTTATTAGTTACACCTGTTCTTTTCCCACTTGGACAAGTTAAAATGTCTGCTATGAGATAGGCCTGTCCAAATATCAGAACATTTATACATTTAACCTGAGAATTTAAAGAGACCTTGTTCACAAATGTTTAAGTATATGATGACTGATTTCTTTGAAAAATAAATCAGTTCAACACATTTAAATAAGTATGAAAAAGGATAGATATTGGAAATCCAAATTCACTAACTACCCACTATATAGATGAAAAGTGGTGCACAACCAGTGGTCACCAACTAAGCTTTATATACCCATCATGTATTGCGCTGGAGGGTAAAAATGACCAGAGTGGTGTGCAGAAGTGTTCTTTTTTAACGGTGAGCTCACTATCTAGTCCTCTTGATAGAACTCACTAGGTAGCGAGGTCGGAAGTGGTTAATGGATTGGGTGAATTTGGACTCAACCCTTATTTTCACCTCAGTTGAAAGTTTAGAGGATCTTCTTAACACAAGAGGTCTTTGCAAAAGTAATGTTTCGGAAACCATAAATAGTTCAAAACTAGCAACAATAGCGGCAAAAACTTAAGAAAACAAGCTACATCAAGGAAGTACTGAAAGTAAGGATAAATGCTACTTAGATGCATTTATACCGACGTCACAATATTATTTGTAATGCCTGGTGGATATACCGTGCATCCAGTGTTTTCTTAAGTTGATGGAACAAAATCTGGACTGTTCTTCAGGACAGTTCATTTTGAGCAGTCACCTCCATTCAAAACGCAGAGAAAGCGCCTTATGTTGCATTCCATTGCAATGCGGAGGTCAGAATTTCAGAGTCGGTGTTCGTGACTCTCCATCCAACAGTGTCCCAGTGCATTTGGTCCAAAAAACATGGACGCTTGCCGCGAACGCATGTTTAAATGTCAAGTCTGCGAACTTCACAAGCAACTGCAGCCGCTTATTTAGAAGTTAAGGGCACTTAAAAAAGACATCAACTGAATAAAAACTACAAAGTTGTCTGTACTGCATGTTTCACAAACAAATATGAAGTGATGAAGAGGTTAAAAATAATTGTTCACTATGTAGTACAATCCAAGTACACTGAACGCACCGTCAGTCTTAACGCACCTGCATCTCGTTACCTATAACTTCACTTTCCATGGACCTGTGGGATAGAACTCATGCTGAAAGGCAGCACTTTGCTGGAACAGAAGAAAAGCGAGGGAACAAGTGAGGAAATTACTCTTTGTTTGTGGAAGTTGTTTAGAAGTTCATTGAGTCAGTATGATTTTGGGTCCGCTTAAGGAAAGAGGAACAACAGGCTTTGTTTTTTTTTTCACTTGGCCTCTTCCTGCTGTTGCCTCAAGTTGTTCTAGCTAACATGTTAGCTAACATTTGCCTGTTCAGACGTCCATCAAACACCAAGGATATATTGAAAACGTGTTTCTGTCTGTAGGTCCAATATTTTCATGTTAGTTTCAGTTTTGTTTCTACCAGCTCCTTAGAGTAATATCTTGCACATTAGCTTGTCAGCATATGTCAATTTTCATAAGCTAACGTTAGCTGCTAACTGTTTCTCTGTCTTTGAGGTGTTGGACCGCTAACTATTAGTTCATATTAACGTTTATCAGAACTACAAACCTCCTGTCTGCTTGAAATTGTATTTTTGAGAGACTAATACAGTAAATTTGCGATAAAGATGAAACACAAAAAAGGGTTGAAAGTGGCTAACAACTGCAAATTTGGGCGGTAATTCTCCATGGGTTTCTCACTCAGAGTGGGCTAACTCTTTTCCTGTTACGTGTAGTCAATAGGCAATTTGCATAACTGACATGTTAACACACTATTTTAAATCAAAATCAATTTGCTTTTTGTGGCTGTTAAAAAGCTATCCACAAACTCATAGAAAAAGGTATAAAGTCATTTATACAACACAGGGTTGCATAACAAAATTAAAGTTCTTAAACATCCTTCATGCTACACAAGTTACAGAATATACAGTTACTCATAATGATATAGAAATATAGGAGGTTATGTTTTCACCTGTGTCCTTTTGTTGGGTGGTTGGATGATTGGTTTTCAGCAGGATAACAAAACAATCTTTTGACACAAAAGCAAGTTTTTTATGTTGCTTTACTATGGGTCTGAAACACATACATTGAGGACAAGTGCTAAGTCGCCTATAATTATCTGTGGGTTTGTCACTAAAAGCATTATTAGAGATTAAGCAAATGTTACTTCACATATAGCTTTATAACTGAAGTTAATGGCACCAGGTGAAACACTGAAGCAGACTTCCTCTGCAATAAACTCTGTTTAGGCCCTCACTGAATTGGTCGTCTTTATTAGGGTAGTAGTAAGTGATAGATTACTAAAATTAGATTACTAAAATTATCTACACATTTCTACATATCGATAGCACTTGTACTTGTTCTACCACAGATAAAGTGTGGGGGTTGTTTGATGTGTGGTATCTATTTGTGACGGTGAGAGTCGGGTTTTTGCTGGGCCAAGGTCTCCAAAAAAAAGAAGAAGTCAAGCCCTGCTTGGGTATGTGCATGCTTGTGTTTGTGTTGTAACAGGGTCTATAAATTCATTATCATCAGAACATGCCTTTCAAAAGGTTTGCTCTGCTCTATTAACATTATCACTATGCTGTTTAGCATTTACAGTGTTTTTAAGATGGTGTTACTGCTATAGATTTTGTATTTTTGCTGCTCCCTCCTCCCTTTCCAACTTGTGTGCCGCAGAAGTCAATATCGTTTGAATGCTATTAATTAAAAAAAAAATCCTGATTTGTACACGTCATATTAAAATCCCATATCTTCTCATTCCCAATGCCTTATTGTAAGAATTCTTATTTTTGCAGCAGTCCAAAGTGATGCATAGCTTGCTGGCTCTTTTTATTTTTCTGGGTGGTGAACAAAGGCCGAAGCTAGTTGGTGCTGCTTTGAGCACTGTCACAATTTTGTAAGTCATATTTACCTTTCTGTGCACAGTGAAAGAAAGAGGCTGTCTATCATGACAAAACAGAGCTCGTGGAGTCCCAATCATACTGCTGCATATTGACATTAGTGATAATCGAAACAGCTGCTTCGCCCGACAATATGATGCATTGTAAATACGGCTAGCAATAACGTTTGCTATTTTGTCCCGGACCTACTGTGTTGTACACCATGTCAGACAGGAAACCGAGGGACCCCGCACTGCTGCAGCTCCGATGTTGAGTACACATCGAGAAAGAGCTTGTGTAATTGTATGAGTGCATGAGAATTGTGTTGAATCTGTATTTTAGATAACGGAAAGCAATTATTGAGCCTCTTGTATATCTTCAACCCCGGTACATTTTCTGCTTCAAAGATAGACAGATGTGTGCCACTTCATCGGCTCAGAAGGTCACCCTGTCATCAGAAAAATGGGGCCCTAACAAAGAACTGCTCCAAATGGTTAATGTGTAACTGTGTGGCGTCCTCCCATTTCTTTTCACCAATGGCAGGCTTATATTTCCATAGTCCTGACCGCACGAGTCTTTGTAATGGGGTCAACTTAATTTTGTTATGTGTATTAAGGAGCTTCAGAAACCTTGAGGGGTGACCTTAGTGACTTTTGCACCCTTTGCAATATTAGTCACCAGTTTCTTCACCTCTATGGAAGTCCCCTGTCACTTATTAAACTTGTCTTACCCTTAAAAACTGGAAAGCCATAAGGAGATATGACAAAACCAAAGAGACGTGTTAAACCAGGAGTGTTTGCACCTGTCCTACACGTCCACACCGTGAAAAAACAGGGCGACATTGTGTTATTACGGTTATAGTACTGTGCACATTTTCAGACAGTCTCTCTTGGAAAAACATTCCTTGTTTTTCATGTGGTTGTTCACACGGAAAGTGACAGATATAGTTATGTAAAGAACGCAAAAAGAGAGCTGGAGGGAAGTTCGAAGATAGTCTGCCTGGGGAGGAGGTTGGTGTGGATGGATGTTGAAAACCAGGACTTTCCCCAAGGGGGTGTTTTTTTGGTCACATGTGAAACGTCGGCATTGATTTGTTATTTTTAACCTAAACCAGTATCGTTTCCTAATCCTAACCAAGTAGCTTTGGTGTCTAAACCTTACCAAACTGCGACTCTTGGAATGGCATTCTGACAGAAAGCCCTGAAGAGAAACGTCCCCTCTCTGGCTGTGTTGATCATTTTAGTTTAGCGTGATAACATGCTAACGTTTAAATCAGGAGAGACTAGCGAATGGAGTAAAGAAAATGAATTAGTTATTCTATTACAGCAGCTGATGTGTGATATAACAGCAGCTGATATGTGATATAACAGGCTGATGAACTGTTGGCCAGTGTCAGTCTGCCCTTTGGCTCGTCATTAGGTCAAAACATGTCATGCGATCTTTATCCATAACCATGCAGGGTCTTGCATATCTGCGGCAAGAAGTCGGTGTCTTCCTCACTTCCTCAAAGTGCGATAGTGCTGCAGGACCACAGGAACAGGCTACTCTGCCAACATATGGCGTTGGAGTTTTTGTTAAAAATGAAAGCTTTATAAGCGCAGTCACTTCTTGTCCTTGTCAATCCTGGGTTGATTGGTGTGTGGTCAGGACAGCCATGTCTGTTTCCATCTGCAGTCCCTTTCTGTATTGAGGGAAATGCTTTTCAGAAGTGCGGCACCATTACGCATGAATCATCCGCAACCAAAACATGTTTCCAAGCTGCGTCACCTCCTGTGTCCCTCTGCAGCGTCTCTCTCTTTGCATTATGTAATTGGATGTTTCTCAGTGATGTACAAGCAAATAGGCCTGCAAATAAGTGCGTTTCCATTCTTGATTAAGCGATTAATCGTTCAGTCCATGAAAAGCAAAACAAAGCCCAAAACGCAAAGAAGGGCTACATAAGATGAAAGAAAGTGAAAGAGAATATTTGGCATTTTTGGTTGATGCCACAGCTGGAACAAGTAATTGATCATCAAATAATGATTAGCAAGCCTCGTGGCCTTAAACCTCAGTTTCCTCTATAGATAAAGCAAACGGGAGACCCAAAACACAGAGATCACTTTGATTTGGCCTTTATGTCACTGGGAATAATCGAAACTGTAACTTCAAACTGATTGTTTAGGGCTGATAACATCTCTTTCAACCAGACACGACAGGTCTCAAAGTGAGCGTAGTGTATACTGCCACTCCTCCTGGGATGGCCCAATAGGCTTGGCTCAACTCTTGCCTTGTGTACATACATTAGTATAGTCAACCCGGGGGATGGAGCCAGACCACAGAGACCTGATCGCAGACTTCAGCCTTCACACCAGTTAGTTTCTCACCGCTGAGCCGCCTCCCCTTCTCTGATGCAGAAGTTGGCGTCTCCCTTTTTATTTTCTCCTTTCTTCAGTCTCCGTAACGTGGATGGTAAGGTTCAGTTTTTAACCTAGTTTTGTTTCTTGTCATCTTTTCACCAATGTGCAGCGTGCTGTGTATGATGGCTGTCCCGGGGCATGTTGGAGTCCCCGTAGGCTCCCGTACATGTGAGAGGCGGAGTGTGTGCATGTGTGTGTGTTTGTATGTTTATAACACTGAATGGGAGCTATATTTGGCCACTTTTTTTTTTCTCTTTGCTTTTGCCGGGATGCTTTTATTTCACTGTCCAGGGTTTTTTATTCACCGAGTCAGTGACAGAGTCCGAAGAACGGAGCAGAGTTGCAGTGTTTGAGTCACTCCCCAGTCTCCACATGGCAGCTTACAGGGTTTACTGCCGCATGGACGAATGAGCTGATGGAGACCTCAGTGTCTCCTGAAACTTTCTTAATATATTTAGTAAGTTAACTCAGAAATGAACCATATCAGTGTGATCAGGCAACTAAATTGGTAAAATTGTTAAATGGTTTTTAACCAAACAATCTTTGGTTCCAGTGTCTCCGATGTGGGAATGTGCTGCTTTTCTCTGTTTTAACTTACTGTAAACTTAACGTGTTGGGATTTTCAGACTGTTGATTGACCAAGCAACACAAAGATGTCACCCCAATCAGTTCATTAAGAGAATAATCTGCAGATTTATCAGTAATGAAAACAGTCATTTGTGAAAGCCCCAGTTTGTACGCAGCGCTTCATGGAAGCAATCTGAGTTTCTCAAGAATAGTTTTGGCTTATTACTTTCAATTAAAGGCCATAAAAGAAATACACTTTTAAAAATTACTATTACAATGTTATTATGATTTATTTTTTACTTCGAAACTCATCACAGGTGAAACATTTACCACGATAGAGAAAAAACTAATCAAAACTGAATTCTGTTGTAACAACACGATCATTTCAGGTTAGAGCTGCAGTGATCACTCGCTTAGTTGTTAACTATTAAATTAACTTCAACGTCATCTCAGGCTTTATGAAACACTAATTGACAGTTTTCACCATTTTTTATTGACCAAAACAACTGATTGATTAATCAAGAGAATAATCGACAGATTAGTTAACAATAAAAATAATTGTAAGTCACAGCCCTATTCAGGTAAATTTCCCTCAATCAGAAACACTTCCTGCCACTTTCTCCCCAGCCCAGGGTGTTTTTGAGTATTCTCTCCCAGTTTGGCTTTTCTACAGCAGTAGTCAGTAGGCAGTCTAAACGTTCCCCTAACAGTTAATCTCTTTACACAAAAGGCCACTTTGTTATGGCAGCTGCTTTGCTACAAAATGCAAATCTGTTACTACATGTTTTTTTTCTAAATTCTTTCTCTGCATCCATTCTAACAGATTCCTGAGGAGTTTGATTTCCACCTCTCAGTTTATCGAACTTTCACAGGATTTTTTTTGTGTGTGTGTTTTTAATTTTTTTACCTCGCAGCAGGTCATGTACGAAGACCGCGGAGTGGTTTTGATTGTGGCCAAGGGGACAAGTAACTAAAAAGTGT
This sequence comes from Lagodon rhomboides, assembly GCA_039737535.1. Lineage (NCBI taxonomy): Eukaryota > Metazoa > Chordata > Actinopteri > Spariformes > Sparidae > Lagodon > Lagodon rhomboides. Next base: position 6,538,838 of record CM077797.1, read on the forward strand.
TGCCTTGCCCCCCCTCCCCTCTTCCCTTCCCCACCCCTCTCCTCCCCTCCACCCCTCTCTGCCTGTCACATGTTCCTTTCACAGCATAGAAAAGTTTCTGGATTAGGGCAGAATTAGCACAAAGCAGCGACGCCACTCCAGCTACACTCGCAAACGACGCAGAAGAGGCACGAGGGGGACCGAGACACTCGAGCGAAAGCCACCTCCAGAAACTTCAAACTCCTGATAGCGAGAGGCGGACGAGTCCATCCCAGAGAGAGAGAGAGAGAGGAGAGAGAGAGAGAGAGGCAGCAGAGGCAGAGAGACGGCAGCAGAGAGGCAGGGGATCTTTGCCGACAAGGTCCTGAAGGATGGAAGAGAAGCAGTTTGCCGGGATCCTGGTAAGTGTGACTTTTGTTCAGTGAACACACATGTGCACACACACAGACACACACACACACTTCAAAAAAGCAGAAACGCAGATCTGCATTATAAACACAGAGATGGAGGCAGCCTCGTCTCTGAGCTCACTGGTGAGATGCAGCTGCTGGACCACCAGTTGAGTCACCCCGTTCCTCCCCTCTCCAGCCTTTTATCTTCTTATTTGTACGTTTTTCCTTTAGATTTCAAAAGGAGAAATTCATTTTTCCAGTCTTTAAGAATACCTCCTTAACTAGGAAACACTTTATTTTTTTTATATTCATCTTCTCAAATTGCCCAACACCTTAATCTCATTTATCTCTGAAACAACCAAAACACACGTTTGCGCTGACTGATGAGCCCGCCGTTTGTCTTCTGAGCGTTCTTTGCGCGCGGCAGGCAGAGCTGTCATCGCCTGCTGTTCACCACGGCGACGTTAAGCACACACCATCAACACCAGCGTCCCCAAAATGTGGCTTCGCTCGCAGTCATAGAAACGGCTCTGTTTTCACGGCACCCCCTCTCAGACGATCTTTGCATGTTAGGCAAACAATAAAACAGTGTCCTTTGGCTGCCGATAACACATGAGGCCAAGAGGTAAATGTGTCAGTGTCGGGCCTGTGCTGCTGGTGAGGCTTTAAATAGAGGTTTGGCATCATTGGCAGTCAGGTCACTTCTCTCCCTCTCTCCCTTCTGTCCAAGTTCTTCAGTCCGTCTTGAGACGGCGATAAACACAAACTCGGAGCTCCAGCTCTCTGCTGACATTCTCGCTCATTTGAAGCCACGCTTTCCTACCCGATGGTATTTTTTTCTTCTTTTGAGATGCATATCCATGTTAAAATGAACACATCCTGTCTGAACTTGGGAGGGGGGCGTTATCAGGCTCGCCCGCTCTCTCCTCTCACTCTCTCACAACATTTGAAGGCGGTTGGAGGATGGAGATTTGAGTCTTGTTCTCAGAACTTTTTTTTTTTGTGTGGGTTTGACTTTGTGTTTCCAGCTCAGCGACAGCTTGCCAATCAATCTTTTGCATAGTTAGGCACGTCAGGAGAGTTGCATGGAAAAGTTCTGTGAGTTCAGATGTGGCAAATGTGATGAAACGATAGTCACGAGGACAATTTGAATAGTTTCTCCATGGAAGTGGTTTTGTTTTGGATACGTGTGTTTATTACTGGATCTAAGTGGTACTCGTTACCCTTTCACACTTAAAAATGTTTGTGAGGAAGGCAAGGAGGACACGTCAGCTGTGCCTCCTCTCAGCCACTAGGGGCATATAGGCCAACAATGAGGTGTTTTGCATCTGGCAGCACCCTCTCAAACACAGAGCACACATTTTGAGGAAGAAAACTACAGTTTATCATTCAGTTTTACCAAAATAAAAGTTTAAGTTAAGTTCAATTCACCAGTAAAGAGTTTAAAAGGGGCCATTAGTCAGCTTTAAGTGACTGAAATGGTGCAAAGGTACATAAACTTTACATTGGGATGCTATTAACTCCATATCAGTCCTTCTATCTTTTTTGGCCATAGCCTTCTCTTATCACTAATACAAATGATTGCTTATTTAATTTGGCTGAAGGCATCACAGCAGGGGGCAAAGAGTTTGTTTGCTCTCAGAAGTTTTGTTCCGCAGCCAACATGGAGCGACTCCTTTAAGGTCAATTCAGTTGATATGGCAGGAAGAAAAGTTAAACAGTGAACTTAAAAAGTGATCTAAAATTGGCAAATAGAAGAAGACGGGCGTGAAGCTGTGCTCTTTTCTCTCCGAGCGCTTGCTTTCATACCGTTTCGCCTGTTCTTTTTCTCAAAAAGTAGGGCAGAGGTCAGAGTGCAAGACACACACATGTCCTATCTATGAAGGTAAACATGGCACAACGCTGCGGCTAGATTGTACAACAACTTCAGCGGTGACAGCCGGCAACTGCTCATGCACACTTACACACAGTTCCCCCCACTGTGATTGGTCGTTTCTCATGGCTGGGGCCGTTGTCTTCGGCGGGGGTAGACAGTGATGTCAGTCGTGGCTTAGAGACATCAACAAAGAGTGAAAGAAAGTGTGTGTGTGTGGTGTGTGTGTGTGTGTGTGTGTGTGTGTGTGTGTGTGTGGTGTGTGTGTGTGTGTGTGTGTGTGTGAGAGAGAGAGAATTACGGACAGAATCGTAGACCATGCTCTCCCATCGCCAACTGCCACTACCGTATTTATTCTGTTCCCTCCCTTTTCTTGAGCTCCTTTCTGTCTTCTTCCTCCATTTGTAACAAAAGCCGATGAGTTTGTAACAATCGTTTCTTTCTTGGTCATTTCCTGTTTATTCCACGTCACCTTTACCTCCGCGTGGAGGGTGGAGTGGAGTAGAGAGCCCTTTCCTGATGTGTTTTCTCAACGAATTGTCCCTGCCCTCTCTTTACAGTCTGGTTAAATTTATTTATGCCGGTCCAGATGGTTGTTGGATGGACCCGTCAGCGTAAATCCCGCGACACACAAGGCGCCCGCTTCCTGCTACCGCTTGGCTCGGCTGGTAGCCTTCTGCCAGGACTCCTCTGTCCAAACTTAATCCCCCACCTCGTTCACAACATTCAAAGGGAGCCCCCATCTCTTCAATCTTCCTGCGCTGTCTTTGAAAGCGACCACTTCCACTGAGCGGATGAGCAGATGGTGCCCTGGCACTAGTTTTTACTGGGCGGATACCTGTCCCTTTGTTTTTACTGTTCAGTTGCTTCTTTTAGACTCGTCTTTAAGATGTCTGATGTGTGGATGTATGTATAGGGATGTGAGAGGAGGAGGAGGAGAGGGAGGAGTTGGACTGAGGTTTTGATCATTTGCCTACGCATTGCTGTGGTCATAAGTCAGGCTGTGCAGACCACTGCTGCCACATCCGTCACTATGAAGGCCAAATGGAGTAGGAGGTCACCAAAGTCTGGCCTCTGATCAAAGTTTGACATTGGCAAGTCTTTTAATGTTAGCCTGCCACTTTACAACCTTTGGACTGATTAAGAATTACAATTGGACATCATAAAAAGACACTTAAACCTTTTGATTTTTTACACATCCAACAGCATTAAAACCTTTTGACACCTTATAACAGGATATATATATATATATATATCCTGTTATAAGGTATACGATGATGATACAATGTTTCATACTTCTATTCACTTAAATGGTGAATAGATATGTGTCTGACACAATGAAATAACAGCTGTAGCCTTCTTAATCTAAGGCACCTTTTTCACAAAATACTTGATACAAAAGGTCCTGGTTCAAACTTTAATTACTTATTTGATATGAATAAATCTAGCGCTAAAACATGTCACTCTATTGGAGCCAGTTGAACTGCAATTAGAATGGCATTTGGTAGTGTGCATACCTCTGCCAAGGCCCAACAGTCCCCTTTAATTCAATCAAACCCAATCCAGTATAGGATAAAACATAAATAAATCTATATCTGCTAGATGCAGAGTTTTAGTTTGATCTGCATCAAATTGTACTCGCATATAGATACCAGTCACCCAAATATGCCTGTTTTTTTAAAGATCCATAATAATAATAATATTCCAATATGTTTTATATTTTAAAAATATTTATTTATTATATTTTAAAGGTTGAAAAACTCCCCACCTCATAGTGTTAAAGGAAGTGAGATAAAATTCCTACACCCATCCCTTTATCCGAATCTGCAAAAGTTAATGTGGTCTATTCTGACCCATCCTCCATCCAATTTTAGTGAAAAATCTGTTCAAACCAACCAACCAACCAACCAACCAACCAACCAACCAACAAACAGGCACTGGCAAAGACATGACCTCCTTGGCGGAGGTGTAAATACTTGCAGTGTAGAGCGGAGTTGTAGAGTTCTTCCCTCAGTAAAATCTCTGGCTTAATACGGGCACTGGCTGCAGAGAGCACACAAACCAAACAACAGACAAGATAATTTCTGGCCTTTCATCAAGTTTGCCAATGAATCAACACTAATTAGCAGCAGCTGATATGATCTGCTGCCAACAATGTCATTTTAACTGGGTTAAGCAACAGTCATCAACGGCTTAAACTGTGATAAGCTGCTACCTGAATGTTTTGCACACATGTTTTTCGCTGTTTCGTGAGGAGAAGAGATGAGAAGATAAGTGATGCTGTTTTTCAAACCAAGCAACTACTCCGGCCAAGCGGGTCGCGCTGACGTCTCCTGACTGTGGCCAACCCTTAACAAGCACCCGTCTCTGCCTAAAATCGATACTCGACTCATGTCTGTGCAGGGAATCTGAGAAAAAGACGTTTTTAAAAGCCAATGTGTTCAGCTCTCAGTACTTTTGTAACTTCTAACTGAATCTCTTTAGTTTCTCTCGTCCTGTTTGTACTTTCAAACATCTGTTGTTTTTTCATAGTTTCATCGTGTTTGCTTTCAGCTGTTTCAGGAGTCGTGTTTAGTTACTGCTGGTAAAAACACATTTCCTGTAAGGCTGCTTTATCATAAAATATTTTAAATGACTAGATAACGAGGAGCTTTTATTGTGAAGATGTTATTTAAAAAAATGTTTGTAACTGAATTAGCAGAGCCACTTAGTGGTCATTCTTCAATAGCACTGCAGGGATCGGAACAAGCCCATCATTGGTATAAGACGCACCTTCAAGCAGGTAGCGCTGTTGTGGTGGAAATGCAAATCCGTGCTGCGCTGGGCTGCGGCACTGAGTAAAACTGAGTAGAGCCAGGCTGGCAGATGTAACGGAGAAACATAGAGTTCAGTAAAGAAAAGATTTGATCGGCAGAACAGCAGACAAGGATACAGGTATTTAGAATCAGCTCAGGACATCTCAGGTCCAGACCTGATTGTTAAATACCTAACCCTTGTTTGAATGAATAGTTGCGTATGGGTGAGCTACAAAAACATTCTAACAATGAAGTTCAACTGGAATATGGACCTACAGTTTAGACATATGCTCCAACCTGCACAAGAATATGACATTCAGTATGTAACAGTTAACTGCACTGCAATGTTTTTGTGGCGCTCTCATCCATCCATCATTCCATCCGGCCATCCATCCATCCATTATCTTGTGCTTCTCCAAGGCCGTGTTGAGGTGGCAGTATTTCAAGCTAGGTAGTCCAAGTGTCCCTCTCCCCAGTAACCTTTATCCTGCTCTTCCTGGGAGATCCCAGGTTGCTCCAAGGCCAGATTAGATAAATAATACCTCCAGCATGTTTTGGGTCTTCCTCGGGTTCTCCTACCAGCTGGATGCTGCCAGAAAACCATGCGCAAAGGAGCAGTGGCTCTACTCCACGCTCCCTCCCACGCATGTCTGAGCTCCTCACCCTACCTCTAAAGCCACGGTTCTAAGGCTGCCTGCTGCCAAAAATGAAATCATGGCGACTTTAGCACCGAGCGCGAAGGCTGCTCAAGTTTTTGTGGCCTTTGGTCGAGCACAACTAACGCGCTCAGATGTCTTTATTTCATGTCCAGTGTTGGATAATCCCATTCCTTCGATAACACTTGTTGACTTATATTTTGTTTGTACAATCCCTGGCATGTCATAAAATACTACTGCTTTGAGAACAAACGCCTCTGTGCATGCCAGTAGCTCCCGCGCCATCTGTGGAAGCCCATGCCACAGTGTCTCGCGCCAGTTTAACCGAGGCTTAAGGGGGAGCCCAGCCACCCCTGCAGACACACATAGCTGCGCACACACACTCTCTCACACACAATTTGAAACATAATGCATGGTCCACCTATACGTTAAGCCCACGCATTAGAATAATACATAATCACATTTACATATTTTAGATTTCTGCTCACAGACACATTAGCACACATCATCACATTAACACACACTCACACAGACAAACACTATGAACAAACCCTGATCACACACAGTAAACACAGTCTGTTTGACTGCAGAGAAAAGAGAAAGTGTGCAAGCGACTGACCTTTGTTCCTTTTATTTTATTAAAATAATAAATACACAATCTGTTTAGTGACTCAGGGCTGTGACTTTTGCTCTCAAGCTGTGATAAAACTGCGGCGCCCAAACTGTGACCCAGGGGCCATTTTGAACTCACCAGGGATGTGTTGACCCGTTTTTTTTTAAAAGTTGGTTTACCCTGGCATCTTGGGCTGTTTGTAGTCATCGTCCATGTGCGGAGGCCTGTACCACAGTGCGAGGTCAGCGTACACCACATATATTTATCACTGCCTCATCATTAGGGTATGAGTAGATGTGACTATAATCACATATTCGTATCATATTAAATGAATGTGTTACTAGTGTAATGTATTATTATGGTGTTTATGGGAGTTCAAGCGTCTTAAAGTTTAGGTTCAATCTTTCAACTTCAATCCCAAGATCTGTATCTCTCGTATAAAAATGGTCAAGGAAATCCGAAGGGCTTTTTCTGATCTCTGAACACTCTTGTCTTCTAAGAAACCCTCTCATGATCTGTGCACCAAGCTCCTCGGGATATTCTACGAACGGAGCGGCGTTGCCATTTTCCTAGAGAACCGATTGGTCAGAAGGCGGCGCTTTTATATGAGCTGATCTGTTATTTCAAACATAACCTGTTCTGCATCCATCATAAGTTACCATCACGTTTTATAATTGGTGAACCGCCTTTGTAACCCTGAAAAAGCCAGCGTTAAACCTGACGTTACCTGAAGTTGCCTCGGGTCTGTCAATGTTGACAAATTTGTATAATTGCTAGTGCCCTCTGGAATCACCTACTACACATAACTGGAGTACATTTATTACAGGTGAAATTAGACAGTGTCTCTCCTCATCTCTCTGTCCTTATGTAAGAAACATATTGAGTTGCCAGTCAGCCAGTTTAGTTTAGTTAACAGCAGTGCTCAGCAACCGTGTTGACTGCCTCTGGGGCGAGAGGGCAACAAACAGATGTGAACCGGGAGAGAGAGAGAGAGAGAGAGAGAGAGAGAGAGAGCCGTGAGGGCAGGTGGGGGAGAAGAGTCAGACATGATTTTCCGATTTCACTGACCGGCTGAATGTGAAGGGGGAAAAAAAAAAGAAAAAATTACAAGCGTCCGTGCAGGGCACAGGCAGCGCCCAACGTCAGCTAAATGGCAGTCACTGTGGCGAACGTACAATTGAGGAACAAGGCCGACCAATGCCAAACACGTCCACTGCTGGGCACTCTTTAAAAGGTAACCCACCACCATCCAACCCCCCCTCCCGTGTACACACACACACACACACACACACACAGCTAAGAAAAAAAAGGACTCCATTGTGTTTCGGACCTTTCTTTCATTTGGAAAAGCCACTCAGGCTGAAAATTTTGTTCTTCTGATTTTCTTCCTCTTCCCTTCTTTTTTTGGGGTTTAATGGGTCTCCCGCCCTCCAACTCCACACTCTTCCTCTCTCGTCCTCTGAAGTCAGTGGAATTATGGACAGGGCCCTGACATTGTGGCCACACAACAGGGCTCTTAAATCTCCCCCGGTTTCTTTTAGTATTATGATCATTTTCAACGGTTTCCAATTGAACTCTTTTCTAAGGCCTTTTCAGAACCATATTTAGGTAATTTGTTGCGCTTGAACCCAACCTGCTCCCTGGCTCTGTGTGTGTGTGTGGGTGCTGAATGGCAGCTATAAGCCTGGGACGAGGGGAGGTCTGCTTTTCTCAGGGCCGGACCACCCTCTCCTGCTTGGTAACACACCTCCCCTGAGTTATTTATCACTTCTCCTCCTCTCTCTGTTTCTTCCCCCTTCAAGCCCCTTTCAGACATGGAATCTGTCACATTTCTGGACTCGTCTGTCTGATGAAATAGTGTTTTTTTGGGTCTCGAAACATTATGGAAAAGTTCAATGTCGCTGGGCCGTGATAGACGAGGGTGCAGCTCTGCGGGAAAACAGCTGTTATTTGGAAAATAATGTCATCAAGCAAGAAGAGCAATCCCACAGACTGCCTCAGTGATGAAATCCTTCTGATGCCGACTGCCTATCCTCGCAGCTTGATTGCAGACTGTCCACAGTGCTGGGGGGAGGCTCCCCCTCACTACAGTGACCCCATTGGTCATTCCATTTTCTTTCTATTTAATCATTTACTAAATATGATATGACATTCTGCAATCTTACTGTTTACATAGTCCTCCTGTGCGCAAGCCATTACAGTCAGGCTTTTTGAAAATGAAAGAATATTTCAAGTTTTATCTCTTACTCTTTATTCCTGTTTTTGCTCTCATGCTGTTGATTTTTAGGTAAAGCCGTTCGCTGGATTTTCCTCCTATAAACACTAACAAAAAATAAATAAAATTAGGGACTGGTAATTGGATTTCTTGCTTTGTGCCCCCACACTTCAAGGGAAAAACAAAACAGAACAGAGAATTAAAGGTCCAGCGAGTAAAATATAAGGGGATTTAGGGGATTTATTGGCAGAAATGGAATAATGAAATATAATATTCATAATCATGTTTTCTTTTGTATATAATCACCCGAATATTCAAAGTTTTGTGTTTTTATTACTTTAGAATCACAATTGATTTATCATTTGTCAGAGAATGGTAGAAAATGTGCAACACAATTTCTAGAAGACCAACTTTACCTATTTAAATGGCTTGTTTGGTTTAAACAACAGTGTACAAGATACAGTTTACTATACATGCAAAAAAAAATGTGAAACTTTTAATCTCACCCATGTTGGCTTAAAAGTTTGGTTGCTTTGCAAACAGAAGTAAGTTGAGTTTCAAAATAGCTGCTGTTTCCAAGGTCAAGAATTACATTTTCTACATTTTATATATATGTTTTTTTAGACTCTTTAGACTTTTTAGAGAAAAGTAGATGTAGGTACAAAGATAGATATGCTTTAATGGCTTTTGACGTTGCTATATTTGCATAGAACTTGAAGAGGAGCCACAATGGTATTTCATTGCTTTGAGGAATGAAGGCGACATATTTGACATCTCTTTCTCTCTCTGCTTTTCGCTCTTTCTCTCTCGTCACATTTGAAGCGCGACAGTGACTTCTGCCACGTGAGGCCAACTTCAGTCACATGTTCCTCACTTTCATCCCCAGCAATGGTCCCATATGTTTGTCAAAATGTGTATGTTGTGTGCTTTTTCCGGCCCGATTTGTTCCCATGCCTTCTCTCCAATGAGCCCCGCTCTCCCCGGGGGTCTGAGCCGAAGCCTCACGCTATTTATACAGACCGAACAGCTGGGGCCCTCCCAGCCAAAGCAGTGAGGGATGGCTAGAGAAATTATCATGGAAACTTCAGGTTAAACCAAGCGTTGGAAATGTCTCTCTGTTCCCTCTTTTTTACTCTCTTGTCTTGCTCTCCGTCGTTTGTCTCCCTCCCATGGGTGTCCAGAGTGGTCAGGTCAGGTTGTGTTCAGCTCAGGTCAACTGGACCGCCAGGCAAACATCACTCACTTTTTGGATCTTGTTTGTCATCCCATTTGCAATCTCTTATTTATCTCTCTGTTCTTTTTCTCTTCTTACATTCACACTGCAACTAATGTTTTTTTCCCCATTTTCCCCCTCTGAAACACACTTTCTTACCCCGCTTCCAATTAAAGAGCTGGTTGTTTTGGACTGAACAAGAAAGGTTGATTTTCCCTCCAACCGCGCCTCAACACATTTTGTCCCTTTGTTGCGCCGGACAAAGCCGACCTGCTGTTGCAAAACTGAGCTTTTTGTGTGTCTTCCCCTTTCTTCTGCTCTATGGCTCCTGCGGTGCTTGTCCTTTATTGTGAATCTCAACCCTGTGAAGTTCTCTCCTTGCTGCTTTTCTCTTTTACTTATTTCACCCTGTCTTCACTTCACTTCGGTCTTACCGTGCCTTCTCTCGACCGTTCTGCCTTCCACTCTCAGCTTTTTTCCTCATGTGAACCGCTCAGGAGGGAAGACAGAGTCGGGCCTGTCGATACTTCCTTCAGTTCAGGGCCTTTCTCGCAGCCAGACGTCCCATCACAGGCATGCTGAGCTAATGAGAGGTGAAGAGATATTAACCTAATTGCTGTAAGGGACAGATATATAGATCGAGGAGGATGTAATAAGCCCAGACTTGACTGCTGGGTCCTCCATTCTGTGGTCTTTCGGATATTAATACACTCACTACATGCAAAGCTTGAGGTAGAAAACATCAGTCCTTAAGTGCGATATAGAGCTTATCAGAGTGTTTCCATGACAACGGCAGTAAAGAGACATGGCGTCTGTTTGTGAGGGCATTTTCAGTTTTATTCCTGTCTGAATGAAGAGGAGACAGAGGCGACATGTTTGGCTAGAGCTCCTTCAAACTAGTCTGAATTTTCATTTTCCAAACGGCGTTATCAATGAGCACTGACCAGAACGTCTCTGGACGTAATTGGATAGTCCTAGAACCAATCAGAGCAGCGAAATGTTTGCGAAACTACTCGTAGGCTACCAGGCTAGTGCACTAGTTCAAACACCAATACACAGATGTTTGGCATGACATTTAGGAGTCAACACTCACCATTTGTACATAACATGAACTTCATCTCTAACAATCCCCATATGTCATTCTTGGAAAACCATTGATGCCAACAAGTCTCAATTGCTGTTTAGCTGCCAGGACTCTGGTCTACCAGGTAAAAGTTGGCAATGTGTGCTGATTTTTGTCTTATTAGAGACCTCGAGCCTCAAGATAGTGATTCCCAGTTTGCTCGTTTCCATAATCTGTTCCTCAATGAGAGTGACCAACAGAGAAACGACAATAGCCACTAGGTTTCCACTGCGCCCCATCTGTCACTATAGTGGATTCAACAGAATGTTCAACATCAGCCTGCCTCAATGACGCTCCTCTGTACAGTCATTGTATCAAACCCACCCCATGTTGGATAAATGGCTGGACGCATCTGTCAGAGCAACTGAGTCCTACTGGTCCGCCACGGTTGTTCTGAGCCTACGTGACCCAAACGGAAGTGATCAACTTCCTCTTGTTGTTTCATGCTGTAGCGCCCCGTAGACCGCAGTCTCTCATCATCAGAATTCAACAACACATCGAAAATCTTCGGTAACTCAAAGAATCTGTGTTCACGTACTTGTGTTGGCCATGTTCGGCCCTTATCGTGTTTGTATTCGTCAACATGGATCACATCCTGTAGTCCCGCACAAGACTGCATAACTAAAGCAACATTATGTAGTTTTTTTTTACCTTAAAATAAGAGCTTCAGTATTATCAGTTATTAACCAGCTCTCCTTAATCAGAGTGAAGGCACTGTACAACCGACTGTGTGATGAATCTCAAAGTTAGAAAGTGATTTAATTCATAAGCAACAACAACAACAGCATGACATGCTGCTGCTGCAGTCAGAGAACAAGTGAACCTTGTAGTTGTTCTAGTACAGCAGAAAGGGCCATTGTCCATTCAATTCTCACTCCCCTACTTTCCACTCTTTCAGTCCAGCCACAAACCAAGATGTATCCAGGTGAAATTGTATTTGCTTGACCTAAACTTTGGAGTTTGCGCGTGTCATATTTCGTTGGACAAGAATAAATCTTAGAGCCGTATTCAGATTTATTTAAACAGAAAATTAATCCTACGTCGAGTTTGTACTATACAGAAGACAAGGGGTAAACACTGCCCCATTCATACCTATAGGCGTTGCCACTGGGCCACTGACGGAAACACAGAAGAAGTAAACAGAGCAGCATATAGTCAGCAAAGCTACAAACACCACTGTGGACAGTTTTGTGACTCTTCAGTGAATATTAATTGTGTTTCTTTGGCCTTTTGGATCACAAAACCTTCTCATCCCGTAAAAGAAAGGCATGGGAGAGATACGTCTTTCATGAGTGTGCAGTGATATTTGAATTTATTTGTCAACACAGATAAGAGGGCTTTGAAAAACTAGCCAAAAACATGAGAGAGGAGATGAAATGAAAAGAATTCAAAGGAAAGGAGATTATTTTCCTTTCAGACTTATGACTGAGTGGTGTATCTTTTTGTCACCTTTTTCTTACTTTCAACCACTCCACTACCACTGCCACCTGCCGTATATTCCACTGTTTACATAATCATCTGTTCCCAAAAAACCTTTGTACTTCACCTGAATGTTTTTGACTCTTTACCAACACTGGACTTGAAACTGTGGACTTTGCAGCAGACCCTTAAATGGATTGTTTCAGTAATCTTTTGTTAGCATAGGGTCCTGAACATTAGAAAACAAATTGTTCTACAGATGGAAAAATGACACCAGTTTTTTTTTTTTAAACTTGTTCCTAATCCATTTGAGATATCAGAATTATTATCCTTAGTAGTATTAGTGTTGCTCAACACCAGCTGTAACAGTGCTGTGTTGCAGCTACAGGAAGTGCAATGTTTGTGTCAGTGAGTGCTTGTGTGAATGTACACAACAAGATATAGTACGGTTATTTTCAACCATCTTCCAGTATCGCTCCCACATTCTTTTGTTTTTCATGTTCCTTTGTTTGGCCTTTGTATGGCTTTATAAAGGGCCCCAGGCCAAGACTCAAACCTGGGGTCGTTGCAGCGAGGACAAAGCCTCTGTACATGGGACGCCTGCTCTACCAACTGAGCTAACCAGCGCCCCGTCGCTCCAACATTGTTATCAGATTGTACTGTGTGGGCCACGAGTTACGCACTGATCCCCCACTGAAGTTAAAATCATGACCTATGCCAACCCATGACAGCTCAAACAATATGTCAACAGTGCAGAACTGACATGTAAAGGACATGAGGTCCTGATGTCAGTGTCCCTTAAAGCAGTCTAACTGGGGCTACACGTACGTTTGTGTTCAGTCCCGACTGAAATTGCATTGCCACCTCATCTGTCTCCATCATTTGTTTGTGTGGCTAGAGCTCCAACTGGCCTCCTAATTACAGCGTGCACGAAATCACGCCGCAAGCACATTTTATTACCTGCTCGATTTAAACGTCTAACTTTAAAAGCTTATTAAGGAAATACGAGACCCAGGCTACATTAATCTTCAAATGACTGCGCATTTGTCACGGCCATCAGCGAGGATATTGGTTCGCCAGAGCAGCAGCTTAAAAGGGAAATGGAAAAAAGGAAGCCTCCCTGACCTTCTGTCTTTTCTTTTATTCCTCCGTCTCCCTTTGAACATTGTTAAAAGTTGCCATCTGTTGTTTGTGTCGTACGTTTAGTGGAGGAGTTCGGGATCAACGTCGGTGTTTGGCCTTAGGTTCAGCTCTAATGGATGCTGGCATGTGCGCGGAAGTTGACAGGAATGCCTCGAGGAAAAGAGGAGATCCATTCTGACCTTATCAGCGTATCTGCTCCCCGCCGTTCTGATTGTTTGTCTCTCTGGTCGTGGCTGTTTATTTAGGCTTGTTCTAACATCACCAAGAAGGGGGAGGGGCTTGGCGAACAGTCTGTTAATCAATTAATGAAGGGACAGCTTTATATATTGAATAGAATGTGTGTTTCATAGTCTTCTATAATAACAAACTGAATATCTTAGGGTTTGGGATAGTCCTTGAAAAACTGTGATGACATTTTTTCACTTCTTTCCAACATTGTTTAGACCAAACGATGAAATGATTCATTTAGCCAGTACCTGTCAGCTTAATTGATAATGAAAATAATTGTTAATTGCAGCCTGCCCTAGCTGCATCCAGCAATGCTTGTAGCTTTCTAAAAGGGACAATCCATCACTTTTGTGGAATACTGTTTACGTTTACATAACTGAAAAACAAAAGTGGCTAAAATTAGTGGTGTCTGCCAAGAAATCATGTTTCCATCACCGATAAATATGAAAGCCAGATGTTGAGGGTGTTTTTTGTCCGTTGTGAAGGTGTATATGAAAGTATTTCAAGAGAGACTGTACACGGACTTCAGATAAGACAGAGTTGGAGTCTTATCATCGATGCCTCACAGAACATGACTGTACCTCACAGAAGGATAAGGGCAGTTATACCACAATAAGAAGATGATCATTGTATATATATAAAATATATCCTATCTAGGATAGTTATTTGGAAAGCATACTATTTTGTTATAAACAACATTGGCTGTTTCCATGGACCCCGATATTCCACTAATAATCAGAATAACAGCTCAGTCACATTAAAGGTTTCTCATGTAACTCTTTCAGTCAGGAGAAACTGATATGATCCGGTCTAATCTGAATGACATTTCAATCAGGTTGATGGGGTGGGTGTAAATATTTCAAAATCCACTCGATAGGAAAATATTTGCAACTTATATTCATCATGGTTGTAATAAATATATTATTTCTACACATGTTCCCATCTTGTAGGGTTAACTAATGAAACGTGGCAGAAGCCGACACAAATCTTTTTGTCGGAGTTCTTTAAACACTGTTTTCAGTCGTGTTCGTCATCAAGCTCTGCTGAAGCTCGATAACAAGCCACTCGTTTGAATCAGGTGTGTTGGAGCAGGGAAACGTCTAAAGCTTGCAGGCCAGCGGGGCCTCAGGAGCAGGATTATAAAACATTTTCTGAAAAGATTTAAAGATTGTTGAACGCCTCTGTAGTCGAAAGGCTCACGACAGCAAGTCGCTGTTGAATTGCTCACGACCATGTAAACAGTTACGTCCTTGTAACGACAGCTGAAGGGAAGCCGGAACAGGTTTGATCCTATAGGTGTGCTCTTTATTTATCCATAGGCAGTAGTTTCAGTCAGCTGGAGAGCCCAAGTGAACAAACCCACTCCCTGAGATGTAAATACATGATTCATTTGAGTCCCCCAGCACTTAATAAGCAGCCCCGTGCACGCAGTAAAGATGTGCTTGTATGCAGTGGGTGGACGTGGAGGTGCACTTAAGTTCGAAGTGAGCTGTGAGAACAATTCAGACTCTTGGTGTCAGTGACAACAGGCTCCGGCACCTTTAAAAAATCCTCCGTGTGCACATTGTTTCTCTCGCAGGCCGTTTTGCTATCGCAGCACATGAAGACACAAGTGAGAATTTTAACAAGTTGCCGTTAATATCAAGCAGCAGCATCTGGGCTTCTCTAATTAGAGCTAAATGACCAAACATAACAGAGCAATTACTTAACGAAACAAGTCATCCCCTCTCCGCAAACGGCAGACTGCAATCACAACAAGCATTTATTTCAGGATCTGTTTGTCCCCACCAAAATTCATGCTGAGTTTTCGGTGAATGCGCCCACACACTTAATGCCTGCATGATTAAAGTGCAGTTGAATGTGTGTGTATGTGTGTGTGGGTGGGTGCACTTGTTAAGCCTTTCATTAGATATGACCTAATCTGAGGCCGACAGACCCTCCTAAGGCACAGCTAGTAAGAAGTGGCTGGATCCCTGTGGAGGAACTAATGATCTGCCATCGTTTAGTCCTCAAATGCACACACACGCACGCACACACACTCATCTGTATTATTATAACTCTTTGTCGTAGCCCAAAAATAGCGCCTTAAAGAAGTGAGGAGCGCCTTCCGTGACCTCGCGCCGCAAAAACCGCTCTCACATCGAAGTGCGTGGAAACGCGCAAACGCGTCGTTTGCGAGGCTGACAGCATCTCCCAGAGCAATGTGCATACAGGAGGCTCTTTATCTCTGAAAGGAGTAATCACGTTTACATTCTTTTCCTTTTCGTTGCGAGAGAAATTAGTGCTCACATCAAGCAGAAGGCTCCCAGTGAAGCATAAAGGCCGGCACCAAAAATATGTCTCATGTTGCTGCAACTATTATTACCAGCCTTTTCTTCTTCACAATCAACAATCTCGACCAGCATCGGGCTGACGCGACGAAAATGAGGCTTCCACCTGGTAGCTCTGCAGCCACTGTAACAAACTGATGCATACCCTACAGCTTAGCTAAGCAGGGTACAGGTTAGGCTTCCATTGCTATAGCCTCACTGCTACTGTTTATCTGAAGCCAACACTGATTTGGGTGTTAAAAGATCAGAAAAACAATATACGAGCTAATAGCAGATTCTTTTGTACATTAAAAAAACAATCTTTATTCAGATCCGTTACATTTGATCTTAAAAGGTGTCCTGTCAGCACGTGACCGAGACACATACTGAGTGGGACATTTGCTGATGAACTATGTAAAAGGTACGCAGTTTCTAAACCTGATTTTGGCGTTCCACTGAGTGTATCTAAATAACTTCTACCAAAATAACGTCCTCGAAATGATTTGAAATAACGTTCTAACGGTTATCAATTAGCAGTAAAGAAGAAATAACGGAGAAAGTGCAATAGTACCTCCTGAACAATAACTTGTCTGTTATAAACGTGTCAACATGTCAGGGTATTTGTTGGGTGCACTTGTTTTCATTGCCCTCAGCACTTCCTCCCAGCACACTGAACAGGGCGGGTATATGGTAATGGCTCTTTTATTGGATCCCCTGTGAGATTCTAATCCTCTGAATTGATAGACAAATGAATAGCATCCTGTCTGCGTTGCTCGTCTCGTGTTAAACATAACTGGAGGGCCTCCACTCAAGCGGCAGCGGCCATTGTCCGCGGCCATCAAACACCCATTAGGCCGGGTGCCAGTTGCTTGTCAACTTTTGACACTGCTCGCACCGCGTCCAGTCGGAGGACGGGACGCTGAGTGACGCGCTGAAAGACGGCCCGTCTCGTTCTGCTGCATGAGTGATGTTTTTGTTGATCGCTCAATCGCGCCCCTTATTGCGGATGCACTGTTACCTTTCTCTCTCACACCCTCGCTTCCTCTTTCCCCCTCGCTCTCTTTGTTGCGGGCAGCCATTAGCCATATGGTGGGCAACAAAACAGAGGCTCAGGAGGGAAGCGCTTGAATTTGAAAGGGTGTAACTTTGTGAACACGTCGCGGACGAGGCGAGGGAGGAGGGCTTTGGCTCGACCGGCCTCTCGGTGTGACACGGCAGAGGCGGGGGGGCGTTGGGGGGGTGGTGGGGGGGGGGCATTGGCAATGTCAGGGTGTAGAGACGGACGAGGATTTGGAAGAGTCAAGTGCCGCTGAAAGGGAAGTTGTTGGTGGTCTGCAGGGTTGCAGCAGCTGCCCCTGAAAACAAACGGAAGAAATAAGAGAGACAGGGAGAAGGAAGGGGGGACAGGGGAGTCCGGTGGAAGGCGTGCGGGCTCCTCACTTGTGGGCTCCTCACTTTTTTTCTTTTTTTTTTTGTCTCCCAGCTTTAATCTGTTGGGAGAAAGAGTGAGGGAGAGAGAGAGAGAGAGAGAGAGCTTGGCCGTAGCCCATGGGTGCTCCAGACCTCCCCCCTCTTTACTCCGGCCAGCTTAACTAGAAGTTTAACACCCCCCGGTCCCCTCCACCGCCGCCGCCGCCATCGGTCCTCCTCTCTCCCGCTTACTTGCTCTGTATTCAGCCCTAGGTGCTGGAGTGACAACGAGCCATTCATTGTGGAGGTAGAGGGAAAAGACTGTGGATCTCTCCTGTGTCTTTTTTTTTTGTCGGGGAGGTGGTGGGAGTTGGGAAGGGGGGGGGGAGGAGAAAGGAGGGAGGGCGCATATTCCCGAAATGGTGAAATACGACAGAAAAAGGGGGCCGAAAAAGAGAAAGTAAAAGAGTGCGAGGAGAAAGAGAGGGAGGGGTGACTAAAAAAGTAAGAGCGCAAAGGAGGGAGGGATGGATGGAGGGGAGGCAGTGCTGGAATCACAGAGGGAAGGGAGGGGGGAGAGCGAGCGAGAGAGAGAGAGAGAGAGAGGGGAGAGAGAGTGGGCTACCATGCCGAATGAGCAAGAGAGGCGGAGAGGAAGCAGAGCTCCATCAGATGAAATGAGGTGAAAGTAATTCAGGCATTAATCAAGCCAGGGCAAAAGGGAGGGTATACTGTGTTTTCTCCCCCCTCTTTCGCTGCGGAACTGAAAGGCAAGGTGTGAATGAAGGAGCCTACAGTGGCCAGCAGAGAAGCACCACTGGGTCACAGCGTCAAATCATGTCCGATTCGAACACCACTGCCGCTTCCACCGCAGACCAGGTCAGTTCACGCTGTCATATTGTTTGTCTGTTTTTGCTCTGTTCTTTGACTGGCATCACAAGCGAGCGTGCTGTCGTCTTCTCCTCCATCAGTTGCGGGTTGCACCGGCTTAAGAAACATCTCGCTAGAAGACTTCGGAGCGAGACTTCGAGACTTCTGGGAGTACGAAAAACTGAGCGTATCCCAGGTTCCGGTCAGACGTATGATATCTTTAGATCCTAATTCGGAAGTAGTTAGTGGAAGTTTCTAAGAGCAACCGAGGGAGTGTGTGTTTCTTGGACTATCAAAGCAACGATTGTTTTGCCCGGAGCTGCCTGGACAACGGTACAGGGTCCTGAAAGAATTGAATTCATCAAGACGAGCTATTGTCTACGCCGCCTTATTTTTCGGTGATCATTCAGGGGGTCTGTGACGACTCAATACCCCCCGCACCACGTGAGGAGGGGGATGCAGCTCTTTAAAAACCAGACCACGTGTGGCGGCCCTGAAAAGTTTTTATAAGTAATTGCAGTGGGAAGTCCGGGCAGCGCTGTGAGAGTAGGGTTGGTAAGGAAGTGGGCTGGTCCGCCGTGTGTGTGAAAGAGAGTGACAGAGTAGAAAAGCAGAAGTGTCCAGAAAAGGCCGATATTTATGCCCCCCCACCCCGGCCCTCCCTCCTCCTCCCCCCCCCAACAAGCCGCTTTAATCGCACACTTTGGCACATACATCCCTCGCTCAGCTCTCTTTTCCTTAACTGTCGACCGTCTTTGAAACACTCGGAGACAATTAAATCCTCTGATCCGTTCGAGATAAAATATACAGTCACTTCCATCACGGCAGGTAAAGACAAAAAAGTGTGTGTGCGCGCGCCAGAGTGTGTGTGCCTCCGACCTTGCTGCCGGCTTATGTTGTTAGCCAAGTTCTTGTCTCCTGTTTCCGATTGCTACTGTCAAGGCTGAGTCAGCGCGCTATAGTTCTGTAGGCAAGTGCACACACACACACACACATAGAAACACACATATAAGCACAGGCACAGAAAGTTTTGGGCACACACACAACGCACACGCCAACACAATAGCACAGCAAAATTCGGGGATGGATTGTGGGTGGAAGGTTGAAGTTATTTAAAGCTGCATAGAGTTTGTGTGTGAGAGAGAGAGAGCGTCTGTGTGTGTGTGCATGTGGCAGTGACACACACACAGGTGTGCGTGTGCTTATGTGTGTGTGTGTGTGTGTGTGTGTAGAGCGAGAACAATTCCCCAAAGCAGCACTCACAACAGACACCTCTCCAGCGGTCCACATGCTAATCCGCTGATTCTGGTCCATTTAGATTTGTTAACACGCGCTCTCCATATTCCTCCCAAAGCTTTGACTGACAGGACTGTGTAGGCACAACATAATTACAAGCAGGAGCTGCATGTGCGTATGAGTGCGCAATTTTGGTCCATGAATATTGACTGCGATGAAAGAAACCTGTCAATTGAAATAAAATCTTCCCTCGAGTTGACAGAAGTTTTGCTTCTTCTGTAGTTGTCAGAAGACATTTTTGTACTTGTTCTGAACTGGACAGAATTGTCGTGCCACACCTTCTCTTATCATATTTGCTGGATGTATGGAGTCTGTGGATGTGGGCCGTTGATTTTAAATGTGATAAAAGAGATTAATTCCACAGTTAACCCTCATCCCTTTTCTATGCATTTACTTGCACTACATTATATGACTCCTTCACACACCTCATGACATACGGCAGAGGGGAAGATGTCAGCTTAAAGCCACCCCGAATGTTTTTTCAGATACCATCTGTGATTTACTTTTCCATTCAACCTTGTAGAACAGGAATACAGAAAGCAGGAGAGGTTCATTAACATGTAATAATAATAATAATAATGAAAATATATAATATAATAATATAATAATAATAAAAATATAGTATAAATGAGTATACCTTGTTAATCATCATTAAATTTGATTATTTTGAAACAGAGACTTCGTAGTGCGTTTCTTTCAGACGAGAATGCAGCTTTATGTTCCACCACAAATCACAAGAACAATAATTTGTGCCTTGAGTTTTGAAACGGTCAGTTCTTTGACAGTCGAGTCGTCTTCTGTAAATGAAGCACTTGAGATGTCTTCATTCTCACCTGAGGTATCATTCTTGTTATCTGCTCTAATTACATCTGTTTGCCTAGCAGGGGAACCATTTTTTTCCCCACCGAAACACAAATTGCTTTGATAAATTAGTTTTGTTGGCAAGGAGCCCCTCTGCTTGGCTTGAATTTGTTGGATGGACGCATCTCAGCAGGATCTGAAAACCAGCGTGAAACAGTTTGAATGAAACTGCGAGGAAGCGACGATAAGACTTCTCAGTCGCTGTAGAGAAAAAGACACCTAGATGAAACGCTGCTGTATAACTGTAACACATGACAAATATGATTATATTGCAGAGTGGAAAAGATACCATAAAACATCATAAAAGCTAAAGTTTGAACACCTGCCAACTGTTTTTTTTTTTTGAAGCTGTGTTTAAAGCAACAAAATGTAACTTCCTGGAGACGGACAGTTAATTGTTAATTGTCTCAGCCCCAGATTGTCAAATACTGATGCTGTCTATCAATCAGCTATCTTTTTCCAGGATGTGACTTTGCTAAGCAATTTTCCCACTTTTCATTTCCCTAACATTTCCCTAGCAATCTAAGTTATAGCGGGAGAAATCCCTGTGTGTCGTGACCGTTTCTGGGTGCGTTGACTCGCGGGTGAAAGGGTCTGATAAAGCAGAGCGCTTGCGAGCTGCATCGTCTCATACAAACACATATACGCACTCCGTAAACGGCTAAACCGAGCACATGGTAAGGCAGTACATGAGCGGCCCCTCCCGAAATGGTACATCTGACTGAAGCTGATCTCTGGACAGTTCGGTCAAGTATTCCACATATGCTGTTGAATATGGATCAAAAATCAACAGAAGCAAAAATGGTGCTGCTGATGAAATACTCATTGAAAAAGAAGAATGATCAATGTAAATGTTGCTAATTGTCAAGAATATGTTAGGCAGCACTTCAAATTCAAAATGTCTCCAGTCTTCATTCAATCACTAGCTGCAAGCGAGCAGGCATTAGAGACGTACCTGAAAACACCTGACAGAGTGATACACAAGCTTAACCGCAGCTTTGAGGCTGGTTTGACTTCACAATCTAGTTTCAAGTTGCAAGTCTAGTTATTATGTGGAAATGTTGTCTGGTTGAAAGATTTGAAATGAGAAACATGCAGCTGCCTCGTTGACTCCGTAGGCTGCCGTTAGCCCCCACCTCCCGCTCCACCCAGGCATTCTCCTGATCCCTGTCAGTATTCACAAATACTTATCCCGATTCCAAAATTACCCAGTGTCTGGCCAGGAAAAGTAGTTTTTCTGACTGCAAAAAATACAGAAATAAAAAAAAAAAGCCCCGTTCCTTCGTTTCCTCAGTCATTACACGGGTCACCTCCTTCTTCACAGCGGTAGACCAACCTCACCGTGTTAGGACAATAGTCTGAGGTCATGTGTGATTTCAAGGCATGCTTGACTAATAATTGGAGTAATAAGGAGTTCAGATGGATCTAGTAATTGCTTGAGTGAGCGCTGGTGATTGGCTTTGACATCCTTTTACTGAGAGAAAGGATCAGATCGGATACCATTTCCATTTGCGGACGCCGGCGGCAGTCATCGCTGTGACATTTCGGGAAATTATTCATCATTTCATCATTTCATTGTTCACATATTTGAGTGTTTTTTAACTGCACATTTACATGCCATCTCCATACACTTTGAGGCCATTAGGCCGGATAGTAAACTATTTCTGTCAAATTTTTGAATCTTAGCCGATCACTGTTAGTCTGAAATAGTCATAACTCAAAGAAATGGCTCCAGCAGACTGACCCAAATGATTTCTTTGTATATAAGCAGATTTTCTGAATCATGGGGTGCCTTGCCAAGAAGCTAATGAGGCCTGTTACGTAGAAAAGTACAAATTCTTCGGCTGTAGAGGCATTCATCCAGAGCTGTCGCCTACACCTACCTTTTCTGTTGATGTCTCCTATAAAAACGTACGCAGACATATTTAGCCCCTCTGCCCCGGAGGCTGTCATGGTTTCAGTGTCGGTTTAACAGGTTTATGCTTCATTCTTCTTAAATATGTCATGTTGGTTTAATGACAGAGCGTGTGTTGTTCTGGCAGGAATTAAAAAAAAAAGTACATGTCATCAGGAAAGTGTTTTGCAACTTATTGTAATGGAATTGACTGTGAAACATCCACAGATGCCATATATATTGTAATGGTAGCTGCTAATATACACTTCAGTACATTACATCTTGCGTAGGAGGCCAGCAGGGGCCCGCACACACACACACACACACACACACACACACACACACACACACACACACACACACACACACACACACACACACAAACTCTGCCCATCTGGGGGCAGGTGTTGCAGTTTATGGAGCGGAAGTGCAAAGTAGCTGTGTTTACTCACTGCGCTAAGGCTTAGCAAGGAAGGGAACAGACACATGTGGAAAAGAGAGCCAGGAATAGATATAGAGAGTATATGTGTGTGTGTATGTTCGTGTGTGTTCGTGTGTGTGTTCGTGCATGTGTGTGTGCCCCTTGTCCATCTCCCTGTGGTGGCTCCAACCTTCAGTCTCCCTCTGACTTCACTAAGTTAAGCTCGCGGGCTCACAGCTGCCTGCAGAGGCACACAGTCATACGACGCACAGCTACACGGGCGCGGTCGGGTGGACGGACGGTTGCGGGGCTGACTGACGAGTTAGAAGAATTAATGATGGATAATGGCTGACTGGAGAGGTGGATAGGTGGTAGCTTAGGAACTCCTGTGTTCGTAAATGGGCGTAGATATGCAAAATCTCCGAGTTTGTGTAGAAATGGCTTCAGACTCCGGATGTGAAGTTGTAGGAGCTGAGAATGTTCATTATTTTTCTCTTAACATAGAAACATATCTGCCACCTGAATATTTAATGATGCTGTAGGTTTATGTTATGGCCATCAGTTTGACATATTTGAACTTCAAAATTATTATTTTTTTATTCAGTTTGGTATGTCAGAATGCTAAAACACCCATGAGCTTCAGCCTGTGTAGAGGAAGCCTCTCAGATGTGTCAATCTGAGCTGTACTAAATTCAGAACTCTTTATTGTTGCAGTTGTTGCCATAGTTTCCAAATTGCTGGAAAACTCAACCAAAAACCTGAAGGTGAACCAATCAGCTAACCAGCATCTCTCAAGCTCTCTAGTTGAGTTATTCTACTGTTTTTATGTGTTTAGCCAATTTCAGACTGATGCTAAACGTAGCTAATGGACAGCTGGCTGCTATTTCTTGGTGAGAAAGCGAATAAGTACATCACACAAATTCATTTTTTGGGGGGTTTTTATTCACGCATGCTTATATCTTTGAGTTTTTAGAATTGAGATGGTCATCTTTTGTAGGTTTTAAAGTGCTATAACCAGTAGGCGATCCCCCTTGTTAGCAAAATTACCAAAAAGCACCCCCCTTGTTAACCTGACATCACTCTCCATCCCCTAGTAGCAGATAGTGTGCTACAAATCTCAAGTGGCCGCGATCAGCTCCGACGCACAGTGGAGTCAAGCCGGGCACGGCTGCTTTGTGCTGCCTGGTTTATTTTTCACAAAAGCCGCAACAAGCTGCACAGAGCAGATCACGCCAACAGGAAGTCAGAGACACAGGAACGGCATAGAGCATCCGGCCAATTTTCAAAATAAAACACCGTGTGCAGACTCCCGATTGTATAGAAATGAAAAATTACCAGAGCAACAAAGTCGGGCAGGCAAAAAAATGTTCCCGCTATGAATCTTTTCTCTTTGTTCAGTCATGGTATGCTGCCGTGCTGAGGGCGGAATAAAACCTGTAGCAGATGCAACGTGTTTATTTTCAGTAATGCTCAAGTTTTTTCAGAGATGAGTTTTTTCTCACAGTTTAATATTAATTGTAAGTTTGCTATTTATGTTCTCAAACTAAATGTTACTTTTTGTAAGTGTTTTTAGTGTGTCTGTTCAGAACATGGTGGCTTATGTTATGTTGGTAATTGTCATTTTTATGCTGGTTAATAGTTTAACCATTAGTGACGTAGCTGAGGTAGCATTTCCTGACACCAGCTGTTTTACCCCCCGTTGAAACGCACCCTGCTGGAGTGACTTTCTCCATTCTGTATTTGTAGTTTTTGAATATAAGGTTTTCATATCAGACAATATATACGCTGATACCGATGTATCTGTGATAGGGTAGTATTGGCCAATAAAATCAGCCTACAAATAAGTCGGTCGGGCTCTAATATTTTGCACAATGTTCATTGTTTGTCCTTTAAGGAATTTAGATGGTAAAAAATTCCAAGGGGTCATGCCATGTGGGTCATGTAACTTAAAATAACCCTGCTTGAAGTGTATTGTGAGAAACATGAGAAAACCCCTCCTGAATAAACTCAGTCCACTGCATACAGTTTAAAGGTGCATTTACTCATTACTTTAATTCAGTTATAAAAAGTCAATTGTAGTAGGTAGAGATGGAAGATAACTGGATAGAATGGAACTGTAGAATTAGAAATATCACTGTTAAGTTAAGGTGTCCTGTAACAACGCCCTTTGGGAGTTGTTCATAGGTGTGTTTAACAGGGTGGTGCTCCCATTGGGCCACCCCCTCGTTAAAAATTAACAAATTACCTACTGGCTATAACTGACAACTAAAGTGGTCTGTGCATAAAATGCTCCTTAGAATGTGCTCCTTACTATGGGGGTGCTAAAAATGACGTGGATGGGGTTTCAGACAACAGCTGGGGGCAACAAGGAAAGGAGGAGGGGTTAAAGGGCTCATCTTTGAGGTGGTTCAGCACTGAGCATCTTATTTTAGGTCTTGTTGCAATGAAAGGCAGTTATACAATGCTCCATTACTCCATTTCACAACAGTGAGTAGTTCATTCAGTATCACTCCAAGGCTGTCTAGAGTTGCTGGGTTAGCTTTGTGTTGGGAAGAGGCCACCAGGTTTGAATAAAAAGCTTACCCAAGTATTCCCTGTATAAATGCATAGAAAAAGGGGGGAAAAATAAGTGTCTCACATCTCTACATGGAATCAACATACACAGACTCTATGATTACAATGTATATAGGTGGTGGTATATAGGTAAAGAGGTGACACAGTGGTTTATTAGCCCAGCTCGAGTTTCTGTCCTCAGGCAAAAACACCCTATTGAAGAATGTTGGGGTCATACTGAAGATGAACTGTCCAAAGCCCTCAGTGGCATAGGGCAACATTTTCCAACCTTTAGCCACTGGTTTGATAGAGGCTATATTCCAGCATGTGTGAGCAGGCCTGTACGGTACTGACCTCAGGCCAAAAGAACAGAAACACACGAATAAGACAACACACACAGAGAGAAAGAAAGAAAGAGAAAAACACACCAAAAGCTATAACAGATACTTCCCGATCGACCAATATGGGTTTTTCCAAAAGTAATCAGGGTCATATTTGCCCGCTTGCTTGCTTTCAGAGCCCTTGACCTTTGACTGTGCCACACTGGAGTGGTTGCCCATTTTAAGTTCCTGGGACTCTTAATTACAAACCGGAACTAACTGGACCATTGTGGTGAATTCAGATCTACTTCCTCTGTGAAATGGCAGTAAGCCACTTCAAATGCAGGCTAGTGAGGTGCTAAAGTGCAGCTCTGGCACTGTGGGACATTAGCATGGAAGGTCAATGTCACCCCACCTACCGTACTGATATGGACACAGGCTTTTTACTGTAACTGAAATGACTTACTGTGCAGGTTACTTAAGTTGTGCCAGAGTCAGCTGTAAAAACGCTGCGCTGCTTATGTGTCCTACTTATTAGAGCCATCCTGTAAGGCAAATTTAGAGAGTGTTAATTTAGTCAGATAAGATTTAAAACTTGTACACACATATTAATGAGACAAGAGGAAAAACTGTGCCTGGAGTCTGAACAAGGTTTTGAATCTGCAAATGGCAAATATTCACAGAAGAAAAAGTCTTAAATGTCATTTTCCCCTTTTAAATTCTAAAAGTTGTTTATGCAATATAATATATACATTTACAAGGTTATAAATATGTATTGATTTAAACCTATTATTTTGTGCACTTAAGAATTCTATTTGAAAGGGCGAATTTATTTAAAAGCATTCCTCATTAAAACAGTTTTTTGCGGCAGAGTAACAGTGAACGGTCTTTACTAACAGGCTGACTTACTGACCTACTCTTCATTGTTCAAATGCGACTTTATGTATTCCTTTTGTGTTACTCTCATTTGTTGGTCTCACATTCAGCTGGAGACGGCTCCTTTTTCAAGTCAGGCACATTCACTGACTCGGCCGACATTCCAGAGACTGACTGATTCATGACAGGAAGCATTTGTCCGTCTTTTTAAAGACAGTCATCTATACTGTGTACTGGCTGTTGTATTTGCTGTTAGCCTTCAGCATATTAACAGTTATACTGGGAAAAGCCTGTATTACAGGAAATGAAATGATGTTTTTTTGAATAGGTTAATTTATTCAGGATGTGCTGCCAATATTTATTTGGTTTAATGGAATCTGATTTGCAGTCCAATATCCATACTGTAAGTCGTATTTTCGCCATTGCATCTGTCATGTCACGCGCTGCTTCTGTCAGCAGTCTAACTGAATTTGTCAGTGGCACATGTCTCATTTACAATTGTTTTTTTTCCTTGCTTTGAGCAGATTTGGGATATATGATTCTAATATTATCCAGATTTCTGACTGTGCACCTCAGTTGAGGTGTGGTTTTCATTTCTGCACTGAATGAGTTACCTGAGTTGCATAGTTTCTGGCTACCTTCTGTTGCTTACCATTGTGCTTGCATTGGCTTATAGCAATTCATGGATGAGTAATGGTACCAGTGATAAAATGCATCCTCCTAAATGTAGTGATTTATTCATATGTGGCTTCGGTTGTAGACGTGTACACAGAGCAGACAGTGATCAGAATCTGGATCAGGTGTTTATATACAATACACGGTACACCAGTTTTATCCTATGAAACAACACAAAAACCCAACAAATACCACAATACTAGTGAGTATCTAAGTATACTGCAGGGTTTCTCAATTCCAGTCCTCGAGGACCACTGCCCTGCATGTTTTAGATGTGTCCCTCCTCCACCACACCTGATTCAAATGATTAGCTCGTCATCAATCTCTGCAGTGGCCTGATAACGAGCCACTCATTTGAATCAGGTGTGGTGGAGGAGGGACACATCTAAAACATGCAGGGCGGTGGTCCTCGAGGACTGGGATTGAGAAACCCTGGTATACTGAAAGACCTGTTGGTAACATGCATCCGGCGTGTGTCCGAAGGAAAAAAAATAACTTCCAGACAGTGATCTGTGCACAAAGACGATCACTGACTGGCACCGGAGGTAGCTCTGACAGCTTCAGAGATGTTTCAGATCCTTTATTGATTTATTTGGGAAGAGGGTTCACTCTTGGGGGAAGAACTGAACAGAACTGATGACAATGCCGGAGATTCTTTATTGATTTGCTTGGGAAGAGGGTTCACTCAGGACAGGTTTGAGAAACCGAACTTTGTGACAAACCGAGTTTCTATTTTTTGTTGAATCACTGAGTGATCACTGAATCTTTGTTTTTGGTCAGTATTTTTTGAACTTTTTTGAACCTTACCAGCAAAAAACTGAAAATGTAAATGGCAGTCTTTAGGGTATCAAACCAATGATCAGTTAATCTTTAGGGTTCAGGTTACATACAGTTATAAGCATTATGCAACTAGGGTTAAAAAGAAAATACACCAAGAACATCTCATCTGCATTAGTCAGCGATGGCTTTTAAACCCTGTTAGTGTGAAAAGTAACACAGACGACAGAGCAGAACCTAAATCACTGAGTGTCGTTAGAACAGTCGACATTCTCCGGTAGTTAAATGTGATGTACCGCTCTGACCTGCGCACATTTAAAGTGCAGCGGTGCAACTTCTCGGCAGAAGGGGGAACTTTGAGCAAAACTGTGAAACGAGGTGAGGAGAAAAGGCTGATGAGGCTTATTCATCAGCTTTGTCATGGATTTGTAGGAAGCAGAAACCAGCAGAGAAAAGAGCTGATGACGAGGCTCGTTGAGGCAGCGTGCTCCCCGCGCTAGCAGGGAAAAAAACGAGTGTTGGGGGGGATGATAATGCACGTCGAGGCTGCATATGTGTGGTGCGTGTTTGCCCACTCTTGTTGAAGTGGCACACTTGGAGTGCGAGGATTGAGGGCGACTCCACAGAGATGATTCTTGTTAATGCCGCCTCGAGTGAAGGGGGCTAAAACAATGAGGAGAGACAAGGACAAACGAGAGAGGTGGAGAAAGATGGACGGTGGCGTCTGACGTCCATTCGTATTTGGGAGAAAGAAGATAGTAATGCAGATACAATGAATGTTAATAACTCATCCTTCACATCAGCAGTCACAATTTACATACTGTGGAGTTACTGGACAAAATAAGAGGAACAGTTGTAGATGATAGTATCATTTATTCCGGTATCTTTTCACTTAAATAACCCTACAACTATAGTCATCAGAATCAAATAGGACTGTATCTAATAATTATGTTCATTACTGTTTGGGATTTTCTTTAATAATCGAGTACTAGCTTGGTATATAGTATGCCAGAAATACAGAGCCCAGAGAGTTGGAATTTGAAAAATACATTTGTGCTCACGATTTTTTCATTCCCGCACTCAAATCAATCATTTTAATTTAGCATATTTCATCACTGTCCTACCATGTAACCTGTCTTGCATGTACAATTCACGCTCTCACTATGAATTGCTTGGATTTCCTAAAAGATATGTAGATATACTTTGGGTTTTTGTTGGGAAACACAACACCGTATTATTGTTTTTAGATCCATTAAGCAAATTTTACAAAATAACGGACTGTTTTACTGAAGTTTCGTCCGCCTTTGTTGTCGTCATTCAGCTGCCTGAATGCGCTGTGCCCAAAGCTTCTGCAACCCTCTACAAGATGGGAGACGGCAAAATATAGAACGAGAGATTCAATCAGAATACAGAAAACTATCCATCATAAGTTTGTAATTTTGGTCATAGCTCTGGGCATTATATTGATTTTATTGTGAAATGATAAAAGTGTTGTATTTTCCTGATTTCAAAGGCTGAATTACAGTGAAGTGATGCAATTTTTTGACTGTTTTTGTTCTAATACTTAGTCATTATATCCACATTATTGATGAGTATTTGTCCAAAATCTCATTGTGTTTATATTTTGTGAAAGTGCGAAATCGATATCAATGTAATTGTTTCAGTATTGTCCTGATACTTGATTTTGTCGCTGGAAACAGAGAAAATGTGGCATTTTTGCTTGATAACTGACTTCAACAATCAGCTGGTTATCAAAACACAGAGACAAAGAAACAGAACAGGCCATGAAACAATTTTAATTTCATCTCCACAGCTGATATCGTGGAAATGTAACAGCTTGAGCCCAGAATTCACACACCATTTGCTCTCACTACTGACCTTATTGGATGCCAGTGCTACGTGTGTGCCCTTGCGTATGCTGAAAAATATGTGCACCTGTGTGTGTGTGCGTGTGTGTGTGTGTGTGTGTGTGTGTGTGTGAGAGAGAGTCTACATGTTTGTGAGGGCGTGGGTGTGTGGGGGTGAGAGGGATGCAGGTGAACAGCTTGCGAGGGCCCACAGTTCCGCAGGCCAGTCTCGCGCATCACTTGACAGCCATACCCGATGAAGGCCTACGCACAAATGAACTTGTTAAGCAAATGAGTGAACAAGCGAGGGAGGGTGGAGGGGGCGGAGGGGGTTCACACGGCTGCAGCGGCTCCAGCGAGACCTGCCTGCCTGTCTGCATACATCAGCCATCACTGCCCCTTGTCCCTCCGTCTCAAACTCTTTTCCCTTTCTCCTTTCCTGTCGCCGCGTCTTTTTCTCAAAGAGCTCTCCGTATCCGTCTCTATTTCAGTCTGTCTCTTCCCATCTCTCTCGTGCACTCGCGCTCATGTAATCCCATTGTTTTATAAGAGAACAGCCTATTTCTGAATTGGATTGGGAGATTATCTTCACGATGCTCCAACAGGGTGCTGTCATCCTATGCTCACAGACAAAAGACGGAAAAAATGACTTTTAAGTTGTTAGCAAAAGTCTAACAATTGATTCATGGTATTAACATGGATCTCCAGCCACAATTCTGGAATTGTGATTATCTTTCCCGAAATAAGATGCTCAGATCACAGTACCTACATGCACATGTGTGCATTCAAACATAAGTAGGATAATCTGTCGCATGTAAATATCTTCACACCCGTATACACGTGAAGAAACTGCCACAGTTACACACCCACGTCTATGTCCACTTCGGAGTTTGAAGTTTAAATCCCTGGAGATTCCTGACATCAGAATGTCCACCCCTTCCCCTTTGCCTTTACCACACCCGACCTTCCTGGCCCTTCTTAGCCCCACCCCCTTTCTCTCTTTCCAAAACTAGTCCTCCTCCTCCTCCTCCTCCTCCTCCTCCTCCTTCCCAGGCAGGCATTTGAGGATTCCAGCCTGGTAATTTTTGTGCTATAAGTATCACGGAGACAGAGAAGTTAGTCAGTCATCACACTATTGGGACAGTTTGAGGGGTTGATGCTGCTCTTGCATCAGGTTTTTCACCATGGAAAGTAATGTCAAGGTAAGGAGCTGGATGACACAGATGAGCTTTTTACAGGTGGGGGAAGTGTGCTAAATGTAGTACATGATGATACATGATTGGAAGTTGTTTAATGTAACCATGGACTGCTAGTAGCTTCCATAAAATCTGTTGCAGCTGTCTTGCAGGTAAAACATAACAAGGATAATTAAGGGATTCTTTTATACCCGAATGACTTGCAGATCTGTTTTTGTAGCCATGTGCTGATGATTCTGCTGATTTCATTGACAGATAACTGTCTTACCAATCCACTGATAAATAACCAAGGCTGACTAGTTGGTTGCCTGTCATAGCTTGCTGATATGACCTGAGCTTCCTGTCTTGATTGACTTAAATGACTACAGTGGATTTTGCATAGATCAAGTTGAAATGGATTGCAGTTCAGTTTGCAATCGGATTTCGCGTACCCAAGAACCTTTGTCTGTAAATGATGCCATGTGTGATCAGTGCAACTTAAGGGCTGCATTTGAATTTGTTGTTAGAGCTGTCCACTTGTTATCACAGCAAATGACCAATGACCACAAGATGGGGTGAAAAGGGGTGATGGGGGTGATGGGGTGAAAAGCCTGATGTCATAGAGTAGACCATCTTGGAGGGTCTCTCCTCCGAGTCATGGTGTCGCACTCGCTTGAATGAACAAAACAGACTTTTCGTCCGTACAATGCTTGGCCAGTCCCTACTAGAGGTGGGCATACTCATCAGTTTGTGGTTTTTTTAGAGCTGCAAATAAATGTTGTTGGTACCCCAGCCACTTACGACCCTAACCCTAACCCTAACCCAATCCAACAACCACTTTGCTTGAAGGGCACTAATGGCTTGGGAGAACTGTCATGCTGCTTATTTACTTGGGGGCCGTTCAGTGCACCCAGGCATTCATTCATCTCCACAATACACTACAAATCAACTGCATCCCTAACCACTGAGCTTAAGCAATCAGATCCCATCATCTACGTGCAACGAGTAGGATCGCACCTGCATTTAGATTTCCACTTGTGATCAGATCACCTAAGGCCCACATTGCACCTTCTTTTTTCCCATGCGACAAATCGACAAACAGCTGCAGCCTGCCTTTTGTTCAGATACTAGCGTGTTAACTTTGAATACACTTGGAGTAGCATTAAAAGCTACATCCACTAGAGAGCAGTTCAGGACAAAATCATCAGGGGACCATGCAAGAATATTCCTCTCAGGAATTTCTGATGTTGCACATTGACATCATCTGAATATAGAGACACTCAGTGAGAATATTTTTATATTAGTCTCTAATTATATTAGAGACGCCCCAACACCAGTGTCATTTTTTCTCACCAGTCATAAAATGTTCCCAACCAACAATGCACAATAATCTTTGTTTGGTAGACATAGGTAAATACCATTCTGATTTGCATTTTATCTTTGGGTATGAACTGGAAATTCCTGCATTGCTGAGCTTCATTTCTCAATGTATGGAGGGATGTAACCTTTAAGCATCATAAAGTATTTGCCCGACCAACAACGCACAGTAGTCTTTATGCAGGGAGACAAAGAATTTCACCAGTCCAATTTGCATTTTAGGTTGAAGTAAGAACCGGAGATGCCTGGTTTAAGCGACTTTCTCAATGTATGGCGTGATGTAACCTGTGAGTGACCCCTCGCTTCTGGACGGCCATCTCTCCCACCCTTCATCTGACAGGGCTCAACTCTCTCTCCTCCTCCTCCTCCTCCTCCTCCTCTCTCCTCCTCCTGACACCCCATCCATTGGTTTCAATTAATCAGCCGTGGAGGGGGATTTATTCAGTCCCTGCCCAATGGGATCCTTTGGTATGTGGCCCCAATGGTAGCAGGTTGAGAAGCCACGGTCTCCACTGTCTTTAGGCCTATTACTCTCACCTCACAGCCCACTCATAAAGAGAGCTTTGAACGGCCTGTTTTTGGGGGGATCCGGTGGGCTTTTTGTCCCATAATAGCCGAGTGGATTCAGTCACTGCAGACAGACATGTTTACTAAACTCCGCGTAGGTGGAGTGAGGGAGATTACGTGTGCCACTTTGAATAACCGGGGCCTGATTATTGGCCGGGGAATGTCTGCAAAATGACAACATGTTTTTTTTTTATGTTTGACTCGCAGGAAAGATCTTTGCTTTGATCTGGGTGTTATTTTGAGCTAATTGGTTTGTTAGACACGGCGGTCTCATGGGTGGCTCCTGTAAAAGAGTGATTTAAAGAGTTTTCACACTTTCTGATTACATACATTTGCACGTCTTGTGATTTGGATATGAAAGAAAAACTGAGCGAAATGAAATGAAGGGCATGGCAGTACATGAAACGCTGGGTGCTTACGCCCGGAGTATTCGTGTGGAGGAGACAGTTGAATAAACATGTGCGTCCAACCCAATTTGCTGTCGTTTTTCACATCTGGTATCACAGAGAGCTCCTGTCAGAGAGAGACACGGGATCTGTCTTTGGACCCCTCTATTGTGTCCTCTAGCCAAGGGTCATTCTCTAAAGTTCCTCTCTGTTAAAAACACATTGATCTCTCTTGAAGTAAAGAATACGAGAGATGTCATGGACAGCTCGTTCCGATGGAGAACACTGGACGGATTTAACTTCCCGAGTGCAGCCACTTTTTTGTTTTCCTCGGCGCACAGACTACCGCTTCACCCCGACATGTTTGAGAGAGCACTTCCTCTGCACGGACTCTTTATATTTATTGTTTATTGTCAAGAGGATCTCATGATTCTGATGCAACATCAAACTGTGATCCGTTTCATCATTGGCAGAGCTCTATGTGGCACCTTAAATGCAGCAGGAGTGCATTGAGATCAGATGGCTGGAGCTGCATTTGGAGCAGCTCTTGTGAATGTAAATGACTCCCTGACTGCATTAAAGGGTCAACTTTGAAGCATCCAGGTAGTATTAACGAAGGTACCTAATGCTGTCACCTCAAGTAGTGTTGCCTGTGTCGTGTCCTGTTTTAAGCAGAATTTGCGAGATAAGATCAACCGAAATCTGTTTGCAGAACAATTTCCCAGTAAGGTACTACGAAGGTTAATTTGAGCTTTGAATGATGCCCAAAGCAAAGTTTTAAAACCCATGTTCTGCCTCGTGACCAGCTCATTAATGCCTGTTTGAAATATAATACGTTCGTCCCTCAAGATAGCACATTGCACAACACAGTTTGTTTGAGGATACACATGCTTTTTCAAAAAGGTTTTTTGGATCAGGTGTGTTCACTCTCTCACGCTCTCTCACGCTTATTCTAACCCCAACACACACACAAAAAAAGGAGCGACCTGGGTTGAAATAGGGATGAGAACGGAACTAAACTGAACTACAAATGATTTAGACCTTATTTAAATACGTTTGATTAGCAATTCAGATATAGCAGGAAATAAAGGTTGTGGATGTTTTCAGTTTCGGACAAGATTGAAGATAAGCAGAAGTGTCATATGTCAAAAGATTTAGTTTAGTAAAAATGGGTCGTTGGGTTAATCATAAATGTTCTTATCTCAAAACATAGCAAACCTCTGTTTATACAGTTGGCTGTTGGTGTCTAATGATGATCCAGGGTTTGAGCCAGAGCACAGCATTGCAACAGTGACCACTTTAAAACCACCCTGCACCCAACTGTCCCCGATAAAATCAAGTTCCATCAGTCTGGGAAGTTTTGTGAAATTTGTGAGATGTCACATTAACTCGGCAGCTAAAAGGGGGCGGAGTCAGCTGTCAACAGGATCCATTTAGCCGACATCTGATGCGTATCTTTCGGTTTAATTGTCAGACATGAGTCAGAGCAGGTCGTCATTATTTCCATCTCTGAAAAACTGCCTCGAAGTCAACACGTGATCATTCTAAGAACGAAGAAGCAATTTTAAGTATAAAACTTGTTGCTTTTGAATGTGTGTGTTTGCACATAAATCTATATGTGCAGGTGTAGATGCCTTTGTGTGTGTGTGTGTGTTGAGCCTTCAGTGGTATTCCCAGAGAGTAACTGTGAGACGTCATAGACCTGTTTAAAGATAACAGGGTAATTAACTGTGGAAATCGGGTGTGGAGGTACATATGTGATTATGCCTAAGATATAAATATCACACTCCTGCTGTACCTCGGTGTAAAATCCTGTTTATTGCATCATTTTTCTCGCGAGTCTTATCCTCCCCAACCCCTACGTCTGACTCTTTTAGACACCTTTCACCTAACATTTTGGTACACTGTAAAAACAATAGTATTTGTCTGAGCTTAAAACGTTCATGGTTAGCAATATTTGTATTATTGTAGAAGTGAACAGCCTTGACTTATCTTTAAATGTTGCCCAGTAAATACACACAACAGGTTTCCATCTTGTATATTTTTTTCAAACTATAAAAAAAGGGTCTCAGGAGAGTTTTAACTTTTAAACATTGCATGCTGGGAAATCTGCTAATTTGCTGATTATGTTTCTTTGATAAGTAGATGAAACCCTGTACAGTGTATTCATCCAACTCATCATCTCAAGTCTAAAAGGCTTCAAGTTAGAAGAGCTCGTGTTTGTACGCCCTGAAGTGGGCTGACAATAAGCATTTTAAGGGTAATTAACTTTAAATAAATACAGCTTGTATACTTAGATTAAGTCATTGAGAAAAGAGCCGTAGATTCAACTCAATTCCTGTATGATTTTTCGCAGTGTATCCGCCCACAAAGCCAAAGGGAGATTTGCATTTGCATTGAGGCAGCTTCCCCTGAGAGCCAGTAAGCTGTCATTAAAATGTCATCGCCCTAGAGGAGGTGTTGTTAAATAAGATTCTGTCAGACAGGAAAAGGCGCGCGCACTCAGCAGGTACGTGATATTAACAAGTCACATTTTGTAGACAAGATTATCGGGCCGAATAATTTTTGCGCTCCTTTGACAAAGCTCTAAAGACGACCTAATGCACTGTGCAAAACATGCAAATTACAGGGAAGTTATCATGTGTTGTACTTTCAGTCTCAATCACCTCTTCCATTTGTAATCATTTCCAAAACACATTTTTGTTATTTTACTTAAAGAAGTATTTCATTGCTAGAAAGATGACCCTAGGCTGTCAATGCTATACAAATATTCTTTAGATTGGTGCAACATGACAAGAGAGAAAGCAGAGACAAAGGGCTGTGGTACTCTTTGCCCAAAAGATAGAAAACCTACAACAACCAGAATACACAGCACGGGACCAATGAACACTTCTGCTGATGGATGACCTACTGCGATTTGGGTGGTCCTTTTGTTTTTTTGTTTGAACGGTGCACTAAAATATGTTTCTGAAAACATTTTAGGTGAGAAACAGATAATGAAAAGAGATCATGGTTCATATTTGATCTGCACTGCCTAGTTTTAGTACCAGTTTTCTCTATACAGGAACTGCATGACAGCCTTTTCCCGTCATGGTTCACAATAAAATATGTTTCTGGAGTCAACTTTATGCAAGAAATAAGCCGTGTAGTTGCAGAATCTTAGTTTGTAATCAGCACAGCCTGGTTTTGACACAATGCAGAACTAAAGTAAAAACATCATTTAGTTGAAAAAACAGCCCTAGAATCCCTTAGATGACACGTTCTGTGTCACATGGCAGATTTTTGTCGGTAAAAAGTGTGTGTGCAGTCGTGTGTGCTCTGCTGGATCCAGGCAAAGTGGAGTTTAACATTGTTCCTTTGCAGATACTACCATCTTTTTACGCGATACGAAGCTGAAATCAGCAAAGTTTCTATTTAAGTTCAGAGATCGTTATCAAAGGAGAGGAGAGGAAGAGAAAGTTACATCAAGTGTGTGTGCTGAAGTAAGCTGGAGGGAAGTCTGTAGTTCTTGCTACACTCCAGTGGACAGTGCCTCTTACAGACATGGCTGCAGCTGTCAGGAGACGTCCGTTTGAAAGGTCCGTGCTGCTGTCCGTCAAACTGGTCCTGTGTGTGTTTTAACGCATGTGTGAAATTGTGTGTGTATCCCCCGATCGGTATGTGTGTGTGTGTGTGTGTGTAAGTGCAAACTCTATGCAGTCTGTCTGTCAGAGCTCCATCAGAGTAGTCTCCATAGCTTAATGGAGTTTTTTGAAAGGAAATGCATTCAACCTCCCGATCTACAAACAGAGGTACATTTATTCCCCTCAAATTACACCTGCAGGCCTTTGTGGAGTGACACGCTTTCGGTAAATCGCGCTGATCCCACCTTATGTCACTTCCAGTCTGAGCCCGCACAGCCCAGATCAGTGTTTCTCTTTACAATCGCACTCGAGGCACTGAGCTGGCAGTCTTTTGATGCTCAGCTTAGCAGAAGGAAGAGTTAGGGACTGTGGCAGACTGTTGGTCTCAAACCTGTGAGATTAAGATTTCAGAGTAGTGAATCACTTGCCCACCAGACTGCTTCCCTGCAAGGATGTACTGTTGGGGCTAAATATACAGTAGCAGCAGGCTCGGATTATAATGAGAATCAGAAATCAGGAACAAAGTTGGACTAAGACAATTTTTCAGTATGAGGAAGAGTGCGGCCAAAATAAACACAGCCCTACCTGGGCTCGCAGCGGTATTACATCTGATGACAATTACTGTTCGTATAATTATTATATTAGTTAGAACAAGCCTTAAAGGAATGAAAACTGATACCTTTCTTTTTTTCAGTCACAACAAATGATGTCATGAAAATATGTGTATTTAACATCACTAACTGATTAGAATTCAATGCGGCATATAAGCAAATGTGCCCAGTATGATCACTGTCACTGTCACATATCTACCATCTACGGAGGTTTGCAGATCTATAAGAGCAGCCAGCTAATCATAGGCTTTTCACACTGGCATTTCAAGGTAAAAGGTGAGTGATGCAACCTGTTCCATTGTGCAGACTAGGGATGCAAATTTGTTTTATTGATAGTTGGCTGCCTCAGCAGTCGATTATTGGTCAATAATTAATAAAATATGAAATACGTTTAGTGTTTTCCCATTAGCAAACGGCTTTAACCACTGATTTGATCTATCGTGATGCAAAATCAGAGGGGGCGACTTTGAAAGAATCGATGAAGTCAACACCGAGATACTTGAACGACAAACTTAACAACACTAATTAATAACTTGAAGTTTTAACTTGTCTGTTGCTGTTCCACAACTGGCCCAACAAAATTCAACCTATATCGAGGCTACTCCAGTGGCTTAAATGTGGTAATATCAGTTTGTGTGGGCTGTCTTTTTGTATTTCTAAATACATTTTCTCAAACCTGTAATTTATTTTGATATATTTGATAAACAAGTAATTGTAATTTGCAACAAGATACTTTCTGATGTATTCGTGCTAACTCTAATTGTCAGTTAATGCATGTTTATTTGGTTAAATGCTTAACGCGATGAATCCATTAAAGGTTAATCCTTAACATCCCTAGTGTAGACACAAATTATCTATTTGAATAGCAATTTTCCTCTCAATCTTTGTTCTGTGTCTTCGGCAGATAAACTTGTGTGTTTGTCTTTGTTGTACAAACTCCTGTTTGTACTTTCAGACTTACTATACTGTTAGCTGAATGGTTTCAGCCATCACATCTCAGTTAAGTTACTCCTAATGCTGAGCAAACTTTTCCTTTGCATTATCAATCTTTCCACTGGAAGACTGCCAGGATGCTTTACTGTGACGTAGTTAAAGGAAATGCACAGGGTTTGACACAAAGCAAGTGTAACGGTTCTTCAACAGTCTAATCGACCAGATGTGGAAATAATCTCTTGTCCGTGTATCAGTTTTGCATATTGCAGGAAGGAATAGTGCAAACAGAGACAGTCGCAGTGAGCCGCAGGGCCGCAGGTGTCAGGCTGTTAAACACACAACCTGCTTCCAAATCGTATGGTTAATACGTTGGACTGGATTCAACCGTTCTTTTCCGCAAACCATGGATTTGGATATATCAGTCTTTGTTTGAGCATTGAAAACAAAAGGTTGTGACTGAAACCCGAAGTCATCCTGACTATCAGATTAAATTGTCATTTGGTTCATTAGCCTGACATTAGTCTGACCTTGTTATCATGCTAGATATTATCTCTTTGGTTTTGGAGAGCCTATCTTGCCCTGAAGAATCAGCAGTGACTAACTTTGCCTCTGGTTATAGTGGTTTTTACGCTGATTAAAGAGTTGCTGTTTCCGTGAGTCACCTCGCGACGACTTAACTGCGTCAGCGTCGCGTCGGTTATAATAATGCGGTGGACTTTCTTTTGTCATTGTTCTGGCTTTGATAGCTTTGATTGGCAGCAGTAATTAGCAACATCAGGTCGTGCCCTCGCGCTCACCTTGACGTGTTTCACCAACAGCGTGCCTAAACCTGTACATGAACACGCAAGACTCCTGGCAGACCTGCAAGGTGATCTGCAGTTTGTGAGCAACAGTTGTTTGTGAAGCGAGACACCATTCAAGATCTGCCGTGCTCGAAAATCTCAGTCATTGAAAGGAACACGTCTCGCTCTAACTCTGTGTTTTAGCTGCTTCTTCTGTCTTGTTGTACTCTAATGTAGCCCTGGAGCTGCCACAGCAAACCCAGCGCTGTGACTCGAAAGAGACCTTGGAAAGAGAGCAAAGTTGCAAACTAAATAGAGGGAGAGGTGGGGGGGAGGCATGTGCGGTCTTATATAAAGCCCAGATGGTCCCAGAGAAGCACGTGACGAGCGAAATGGAGGGATATGGAGAGAGGAGTGTCTGTCTGTCCGTCTGACTGACTGACCAGAGGGCTCGCGGGAGCCGACACCAAAGGCTACAACACCTGGGCGGAGATGGAGGCAGACATCGGGGTCAGCCATGGGAGGCAGGGATGGTATAAAAACATCAACATTAGCTTTGGGTTTAGCCAATGTACAGTGTTTGATAGGGCTCGGGTTTCTGCTGGGCCGTGTTGATGTGCTGTGGAGTCGAGATCAAACCACAAACCCTCCGATACATCTTTTAAGTATCTTTAATCTGTGATGTTTGTTTCTGTCGATGTGTTCTTTTCTGTTGACAGTCACATTTCCTCAGTCTGTTTGTCCACGTAACACTGCACTACTTTTCCCATAACATTTGTGGCTCGTCCTCTGACTGTAGCTGGATGGATCAACAGTAATAACCCAGCAAGAGCTTTTCAAGTTACAAGAGATGTGATTCGTGATAGCTGCGCTGTTTCTGGTCCACGAGGCTGCTCGTATGCACAGCTCTGTTTTTTTAGGATGTTTTGCTTTTTGGAGTGAGTTTTTAAGATTTGGCACTTGATATGTAGTGTGTTTCTTTAGAAATCTATGTGTTTTATTGGTCATATTTATGGTGGAAAATAGTGATGCACATACCCAACTTATTCCCTTTCAGTATGGATCTTGATGCGATAGGACTCAGAGTGAGTACCAGCCCACTTTGAGGAGCAGATAGTGATAAATAAGACAATGTGATGTGAATTTTTAGATAATTACATTTACGCCTGCAAGTAACAATTTTCCTTATTGATTAATCTTACAATTATTTCCTCAATTATTTGATTTGCTTAATCCTTTTGTCTAAAACAAATGGTGAGAAATGTCCATTATTAGTTATTTTTTATCAAACCAGCAGTCTTAAACTATCTCATATGACAAAAGAAAATTGTAAATTCTCTGTTTTAGAAGCTGCAATGAGTAAGTGTTATAAAATGACTAAAACGGAATGCTGACCATGAAACGGGGACCTTTGTTGAAACTCTCTTCCTGTTTTTCTGTCCTCTCCACTGTCTGCACCAAATGTCCCCCAAAATATTGACTCACTGAAAATTCATTGAACTCATTGAAAAATTACTAAAATGCTCAATTGATTTTATAAAAATTTGCTGATTAAGTTTCTGTCAGCCAACAAATGCATTAACTGACATTGGTCCCATCTGTCCAACACCTGATCCACTCAAGTAGGTCAGCATCCAGTCCACCAAAAAAACGCTCTGGTTCAGTCTGTGACAGCCGGAAAACATCATCATTATAACAGTATTATTCACATGTATCAATGAAATGCTTTTATAATGATCATGATCTGTGTTTTAAGTTGAAAGTGTGTTTCAGTGGTGTAGGTATGTTACTGTAAAAAAAACTATTCTTTAGTTGACTTGATGTGCAACTGCGCAGGCAGTCCTTAATTAAAGCGAGAGAACACCTTATCAGAGTTTTACTAATGGTTACAGATGCCAATGGCAGCATTATGGATGTGGTCGACTTTATCCGGTTCAATCCGGTTGAGCTAGCAGAAGCTACGATTCATGGTAAATAATGATTTCTCCTGATCAGTTATGAGGCTGAATACACATGTTTGCTGCATTAAGTGCACTGCACACCACACAGTGCCTGCTCTTCACTGTGAGTGAACGTCCCCTGCACATGTGCTCTTCTTTTTGAAATCACTCGCTGAATTTAAAGTCCGATACAGCTGACACTGACTGAACATCAGGTTGAGCCTCAGAGAGTGTACGCCAAACACTCAGGGGTCATTGATATTCCCAGAGTTTTCTCTTCTTCCTGTTTGTCAGGTTGTAGACCTCAGTCAAACTGACAACCTGCGTGTTTATGCATGTGTGTGTATCGTCTGAAGGCACACACCTGGTTACTGATAGCAAAGTCAGATGTACAAGATGTACAGCTGGTTGCAACAAAAAACACACAGCTGCACACTGTCTGCGTCTGCGATGCTCGTTTTCCATCCAAAGTCAACTCCAGACGGAGGCGTCTGAATGTGCAGCCCGCTGCGATGGCGGGCTCTCCGCTGGGGGGTCTCTCCTCGCACACCGCTGCGACCGAGGCCTCACTCCGAGCACGTCCTCGCCAACAACACGTGTGTTTGCTGATCTTCCTGTCCGTCCCACCTGCAGCCTCCACTCCTGCACAAAGAAAGGTCAAGGATGCCGGAGAAACGCTCTTTGTTTCGCCCTCCCGACATGCGAGCTCAGCCGGACACAAAGGCAAACGACGGAGCTTCGGGGAAAACATGGCAGCTGCTTGTTTTCCGTGGTTGTTGCTGTTTTCGGTGTCCGATGGTTTTGCTCTGCTCTCGTTAGTCACGCTTGGCGCTGCCTCAAAGTTGAACTGCAGCACCATGGGGGCGAAACGCGGAGGTTTTTTTTGTTTTTAGTTGCTGTGGTTGTTTCTGTTGACATTTTTCTGCTGATGAACAAGATCGCGCACTAACTGTCAGAGGCGGCGCGCTCTTCAGGGAGAGGTTGTGCTCAGAGTGTGTGTATCTGAGACAATATCCTCAGGACTTTCAGAGAATTGAATATAAATGTCACTCTACTGCTCTTAGAACACTGCTGCGACAAATCGTTCACAGGAAAAATGCCGACAACACCAAACCCTGTCATGAGCATTTGAGTCTTAGCTGACAAGACATTCTGTGTTAATCTTCATAATTCTGTGTCACGCTTTCTATAGGTACATACTGTGTACAGAATTTTGTCACATGAAATATTTTAAAAAGAAGAGGTGTTTCTCTGACCAGTATTCACATTTGTATCCAATTGAAAGCCTTTATATTGAAAATATGAAGCTGTTCATTCATCGAGCCTCAGAAAATCAGGCTCTGCTACACACAGATAACAGACCGGTAGACGTATGAACGAGTGAATGTGGTTATTACTGCCGTGCCATACATTCAACACCATACATCCTTACAAGCCAGAGCCAGAGTGCTTCATCTTCCATTTCAAACATAAAAAGTCCAAAAGTAGGAAACCAGCTTTCACAATCAAGTCTTCACACCTTCATCTTCAACAACAAAATAACCCCAAATACAATGAGTCCTGTTAACACTAGTCAAATAGTCCTTCTTCCCTTCTTTTCCAGGCGTTTGCACCAAAGCAAGTAACTTTAAACATGTGAAATGAAACAACCAGCTCAGTTTTCATCAGCTGTATTTGTGTTATCTGTACACACAGATAGGTCATAGTTTAGTGAAGTAAATTCATGGAGCCTTACCTGTAATAATATAATTAATCAATCAGACTTTGTTTGTATTACACTTTTTAAGCAACACAAACAACCACACACACCTTACACACAAACCCACCCACACACACACACACACACACACACACAGTACTACACACACATACAGAGTAAGCAGTAAAAAACACTAGCTGAAGAACTGAGAAAGCGACACCATGAGTACAATACACAACATTATCGGTTATTATAAAATTATATATTATTATTATTATTGATAGAATACAGGAATAAAATGCTATACTTAGAATAAAATACATAAAATAGGGTCAAAAAGTCTGAGGCCATCAGTCAAAGCACCTCCACCTGCATCTGCCCACAGCACAACATCACTCTATACCCTATCATGTCACCCTCCCACTTTAATGGCAGCACGCACCCAGGCCAGCACGGACCCCACAAGTCACCCCAGCATGACCTGACAGTGCCCAAGCCCCCCCCCCCAAAAGGCCCAATAGGGATTAGGTGACTGGCCCCCAGGCCCCCCTCCAGCCCTCAAGCAGCTCCTGCAAAGCTCCTCATAGTTTGTAGAGTACAAACAAAATCTGGACTTTCTTTCCACTACCCACAAATCACACAGCTCACACAAAACATTTTCTTCTCCTGAATATTTTTCACTCTTCCACCCCTGTAGCTCGAGAGAGAAAAAAACGCATTTCTTTAAACTTTAATAAGAGCTTACATTTAACAAATTATAATTGTAACAATTTATTCCTGTGGTTGTGCAGCGTAACCACCTCCTTCAAAACTAAGCAGAGCTCTTTTGAAGAGCCCATGAAAGGTTGTGTGGTT
Source organism: Lagodon rhomboides (assembly GCA_039737535.1). Lineage (NCBI taxonomy): Eukaryota > Metazoa > Chordata > Actinopteri > Spariformes > Sparidae > Lagodon > Lagodon rhomboides. Next base: position 6,582,544 of record CM077797.1, read on the forward strand.
TGCTCCACATACTGTAAATGCCTTTCCTATTGCTTTTATCATCTGCCATTTTTAATTACCACAGTCGGATCATTTCACGTCGTAGTTGTACCGACCCTGGTACCCATCTGTGTAAAATCACAGAGCTCATTGGATGATTTCAGTTCGTTACGGCTTGTCTGAGAGCAGCAGGTCAAGTCAGCTGTCTTCTTTACAAGAGTGCACATAGGATCAGCATTAGCTGTGTTTAGTTTTCTACATGAGCGTGAGTATCTCCCACAAACACACAGACAGACAGTTAGATGCAGATAGACAGTCAGTTAGAGACAGACAGACAGACAGACAGACAGACAGACAGACACAGCTGAGGTTATGGAGGAGGTCAGCAGAGAGGGACCATCTGATGCCAGCAGATGGAGCGATGGAGGGAGGGAGGAGAGGAGAGGAGAGGCTCGGAATCAGGACGACAAGACCAAATGCTTATCGGCTGTTCTTAAGGCGCTGATTTCACTTTACATCCCGTCCGCTCCAGTGCGCCCACCTTATGCTAGACTTTGGGGCAGAGGAGACGGCATTTAAAGAAAGTATTCAATAACCGTGAGTGTGAGCGCGGCTCATGAATAATTCACCTCCACATGCGCCTCAAAGATGTTTGTTATTTACCATCGCCGCGTGATGCTGATGAAAATAATCCTTTAAACACAGTCAACATCGGAATCTGATCCGACCAAATGGAGCAAACAAGGCTCTTCTCTGTTTATGAAATGAAATGTGTGTTTAGTCGTTGGACTCCCTGACTATCTGAGACACACATCTACTACCTCTGTCACCTGAAGTCACCTCCCTGTCTTTGTCTTCGTCGCAGAACGGAGCAGTTCCAGGCGAGCCAGTGAAGAAGGATGAAAACTCCCGGAGAGGGAACTGGGGCAACCAGATTGAGTTTGTCCTCACCAGCGTGGGCTATGCAGTGGGCCTGGGCAACGTCTGGAGGTTTCCCTACCTCTGCTACAGAAATGGAGGAGGTAAGCGTTCCAGTGAAGAGTTGAGCTCATCTGGATTGATTTACTAGTGGTCAGCTTTATTAGGGTGATAATTAGTCAGCTATTAGTCTTATTCCTTATTAGTTTTCATCCGATTAAACCTCATCAACTTCATCCTGTTTTTTGGTTAAGTCAAGCTTTAGTTGAGTCCGCGCATTTTATCTACGTCAAAGAAAACAAACTATTTTAGTCTAGATTGAGTCAAAAACTGTTTTCAGTCTTTTTAGTCTTTTTACTCAATTTAGTATACATTATATGTTAGATAATATTGAACATTTCAGCCAATCTAATCTAGCACAAACCATTTATTTTATCATTAGCCGTTTTTATACTGGGCAGTAAGCCACCAATTTGCCGTCCTTTTGGCGACTAGGTCCACAGATTTAGACAGAAGGCGGCAAATTGGTGGTCTGTTTTGGTCCGCCAATTTGGCGCCCCGGAGGGTACACTTATTTCCACCTCCATTGCTGTGTAAATCCGAGGCGGCAATGTGCCAACAAATGCTGAGATAGGCGGAGGTGTCGATGACGTGCACTGTTGTCCACCCGAAGCCAGGAGTTTTAAAAATAGGAAACAGCTGATCGCAGCAGTCAGTTCGTCACTTCATCCACGAAGATGAGCAACTGGAAAGTCGCTGAGATCCGGGAGATGCTAGCGTCTCCTCGCTCTCTGTAGCTGTCTCGGTTGTCCACTTGTTGTTGTAGCGGCAAGCTACTAACGGTTAGGGTTAGGGTTAGGGCTACTTTCAAATTACAACCTCCCTGCTAAGAACCCCGTTCTAAACTCCGATGGAGTGCAATGTAAAGCTCTTGTTTTGAAGACAAATTCGACCTGCTGCTCTTCACACCCAACTTCGTGCTTCACGTCACGTCACATGTTGACGCCTACCCCAGAGGCGGAAAAGTGGTGGCTTTTTGGAAAAGAAGGAATATTACACCTCTCTTTTAGATAGACAAGGCGGCACACTGCAGCCTTTACCTTGCTGCAAATGTGCCACCTTTTCTATCTCAAAGGGGCTATTATCTGATTAAAAGACCAGAGGTAGGATGTTTCAGAGTGCAGTTTTGCAGGAAGTGTCTGGTCTATTGGTCTGATGGTATCAATTTAAGGAATGCATCCAGAGCCATTTCGGTGCCAAATCAAATTAAATGGATTCATGCGAATGTGTTGGATGAATAAAGACAATGTTTTCATGTCAGCAAGAACATGCCGAACTAGAATGGCACTCAATAAAGTACCTCCGTCAAGGCCCGATGTTGCCCTTTAACCGCTTCAGATTGTACTCCAGATCCATGTTTTATGTATTCATGTGTGTATTATTCCCTGAGTAATTAACGCACATGTAAAAAAAAAAAACCTCTTATCTACTAATGTAAAAGAAAGTAAGTGAAAAACCCTCACATGGATCTGCACCAAAAGTTGATGGGGTCTATTCTGGGCCGAGACACTTCCTCCATCCAAGTTTCATGGATAACTGTTGACTCGTTTCTGTGTAATCAAACCAACCAACAAACAAACATAACCTCCTTGGCTGAGGTATGGCTTTTAGCCAGTCAGCTCACTAGTTGTAGACTGAAGCTCCCACTGCTGCTTTAAAAACACTTACAATCCAGCTGAAAGATCAGCGTTTGCCTCACACTGGTCTACATACTAAACTACAGTTTAGTCTTTTGTCAGCAAAGATATTGCCTGTTAGCATAGTCAGAGTAAATGTCTAATCTTAGTCTTGTAAAAAAAGGTTATTAATAATTTGTATACATATATTTTTATATATTTGACCAATCAATAAAATAACACGAGAGCCCGACCGATACTTTGTTTTTGGGGCTAATGCCGATACAGATATTAGGGAGTTAAACATTCAGATTTGGATTTATTAGCTGATGTACGCAAATGTTTTGCCATGATCCCTCAAATATGGTTATAAAACAGTTGTGACTTGTAGTGGAGGCGGAATATTTTACAGTTTCAGTGCATAACAGTGAACTTCAATGGGAATTTGAGAACTATCATCATAAGCATAATTTTCTGCATTATAATCTCTGAAATCATATATATATATATATATATATATTTATACTTACAGTATATAAAAGGAAGACGAACTGAAATTGATTGAAAATACAGAACAATCTTGATTAACTTATAAATGTGAGGTTATGAGAGGTAGAAAGCTAATTATGAAGATTGGGAGGTACATTTTGGTTAATTCAGTTTTTTCCTTTTTGTTTTTTTCATTTGGGTATTTTTCATTAATACACTTAACCTCAACAAGACATCCTCTGAGGGGATATTTGAAGTTCAGTCCTGAAATAATTATGTGTCTAACAGGCTGTGTAGTGGAGGCATGTTGTCAGTCCAGCAGCTTTTAAAAGTGAAGGAAAGTACCAAATGTAATGTGTTGGTTCACTGGTGTTCATAGTTGATTCCCATCACCTCTCATTTAAACCTAGTAGAATAAGCCTGAAGAGAACAGTGGGACAACATATAGGAAGTAACACACGACTTACTGGGTGACACCTGCTTTTTATAGATCTACGAAATGATTATAAACTGGTGACTTACTTAATCGGGTTAAAAACTTAAAAAGGAAGGTGTCAGCTCGTAAACTTAGTGATATAGGAAACATCTGTCACACTGTCAAAAGCAATAAACTACTGTGCAAACCGGAGGTCACAGCTGCAACAGAAGCTTGAAGGGGGAAAATCATCGATTGTCAACATAGAAATGTACAAATGCACACAAAGGAAATACGTATGTTTCAGAGTTAGTTGCATAGGCTCGGATGCAGATTTGATGATGCAGCCAACCTGCCTTAATTAGGTCGTTAAGTCTGATGTTGTTGGCCTGATAAATTGTCATTTAAAATATAATGAGTATTTTTGTAAAAAATAATAATAACATCATTAAACAGGCCAAGTGTGATGCCCTTATTCCATATGAGCCTCTACTCTCTTACTCATCTGTCTAATTGAGCTTCTATTTGAATACAGTGCAGCTAACTGTACATAATTCCATCCAAAACATCTCTGTAAGAGTCAAATCGAGTTTTGTGTAACTTCATAATCAGTAATTGAAGTGTGAATACTGTGTAAAATGTGTGTGAGTGCGCAGAATGCATCCAGCTGCTGCCTGCTTCTTCTGCTGACGCGCTGCTTTCGCTCGGCGGCCGCCGCGTAAGAATGTGATGAGAGCGGACTATACTCAAGTTCCGCTGCTGTCAGTTTGTTTTGGAGGCTTTCTGCCTCTGGTCAGATTAGTCCTGAAAACACTGGATGAAATAAACTAAAATGTGCTCTAAACAAAAGATGCGCTAGAAAGTGTAATGAAATGAGGCTGGGTTGGTGACGGCCCTGTGACTGACGACCTCAGACCGTTCCACGCCGCCCGGCCCGCATCAGTTCAGATGTTTACGCTGCAAATATTTGGATTATTACATGTAGAGGACCTGCATTCCCATACAAGGACTCAGTATAAGTAGGCCATACATTCACACACACACACACACACACACACACACACACACACAGCTGCAGATAGTGCAGAGTGGACAGGCGAGCTGAGCTTTACCAGCAGCTCACACACACACAACGATAAGGTTTTAGTATTGTGCGGTATCAGCTGGTTGCACCGACCTAGTTCGCATACAGACACTCATATAAAAGCACACACGCACACACACACACACACGCACACACGCGTACACACACCGCACACACGCACATGTGCGCCCACACACACACACACATTCCCTACAGATGACTGTCTGGTTCCTGGTCCAGTCCGAACCACCAGAGAGTTGCTGCACCACTGAACAGACTCAGCTGCACATTCACTGACCTCTCTGCTCACTCAGGGGATCCTACACTCACAGATGAGGTTTATTGTTTTTTGCTTTTTATGCCTGGCAGCGGCGACAGCATTGGCCGGAGGCTTTATGTTTTCAGGTCGTCCGTCTGTCCATCCGTCCTGTTCTTTTGGATATCTCAGAACTTTCATCCTTTGACTGAAGAATGAGCTGATTAGATTTTGAGCACACAAAACATGTTATTGGCCATGACCCAATCATTTGTGCCGCTAATCTTAATAAAACTTTACATAAATGTACAATAGGATAAAATGAGAAAGTGAAGACATTTTATATCCAATAGGTCAAAGGTCAACTTTGCTGTGACATAACGTTCTGCAAAAACACTTTCCTGGCCATTATTCAACGCCACAACTCAGGACCAGAGAGGCAGATACTGTGTGAAGGGACTAGTCTTGGGTGTCCACATTGAAACTGCATTGATTTCAGAGCTCCTCTGTTGTGCCTGGTTGAACATGTCTGTGAAGGATCCACTTTTTACAATTTCCTCCTCTGCGTGTTCTATCAGAAAAAGCTTTACCGGCCAGACGTGAACACTTACAAGGAGTCTGACTGTTTTCTGTTTCTCTCAATGAACTCACACACTGAATGACACACAGCAGCAGTCCAACACAAGCTCACTGGTTTTGCTGAGATTGGTCTTCAGGTGATTGTTGTCGCACCGTGCAATGAAGCTCTCTGTCAGTCCTTTGTATGTATAGAATAGTCTCTAAATGACGACAACGTGTCTCTCACTGTAAATGAACCTCTGGGATCATACAGTACATGTCAACATCTGTCAGACACAGTACAGGATGTTACTTATATTGTATAACCTGTTCAGCTACTGTGGTGTCTTCTGAGCTAACACATAGGTGTCCTTACATCTACAGTAGTAAAGGAATACGCTTACATAAACTGGACTTCTTCCAATATGACTCTTCATGTGTGGCTCACTGTACGTCTTCACACTGTTCTTAACCAATTTCAAGTCAGACCAAGAGGGTGACTGACTGTCTGTCCTGCTGTCTCTCCCCTCCAGGTGCCTTCATGCTACCATACTTCATCATGTTGGTGTTCTGCGGCATCCCCCTCTTCTTCCTCGAGCTGTCCTTCGGTCAGTTCGCCAGCCAGGGGTGTCTGGGAGTGTGGAAGATCAGCCCCATGTTCAAAGGTCGGTGTCAGTGCAAACAAAGAAAAAATACATTACGTGGACGGGGGGGGGGCACATGTGTGTGACGACGTATGACCATCACTAGTATGTCAACACAAAGAGATCACACCATCAGATGTTTGCCATGATTCAGATTTAAAGGACAAGTGTACTCAAAAAAAAAGATCCAATCATAATAAATTCACTCCAGTGATCATGGAGAGTCAGGTGCACTGCTGTAGGCCAGAAAACATTTCTGAAGGTTCACACTAAAAAAGCCTTAAGACAACTTTAGGACTTAAAACTCAAGAAAACAACTGAAAGCAAAATATATAATGGCTCCATTTTATGGAGCTTTTAGCTGAGCAGCCACAGAAAGTATTTACTGTTTTATAAAACAGTGAAAATAACATCTTTTTAAATCAGGTAGGGATCTAATTCTAGATACTGTCAATCAACATGAGTAGATAATGACTGGAATTTAATTTGTGGGTGAACTTTTCCTTCACGAGGTTACTTTGGTCAGGAGAAAAGAGCTGTAGCGTTGTTGCTATGGAAGGATTCAGTGCATGATGAAAAGCTGAAGTGTGAGGTGAGCTGAAGGCGTGTTCGTTATAATAGATCCAAGTTGATAAGATGCAGCTGTGAGCAGATGTGTTAGCAACAGGACACTGATGATTTACCCAACTACATAATGCTTGTGTGTCAACAAACTGAATTAGTGTTACATAGAACATGTTAAAGGGTCCAAAACAGAAGTTAGGATCGTACTTCTAGTGTAAAGATGTAGCTTTTACCAAGCACACGGCTGTTTCCTCCACACTCTAACGTCTCCTCTCGTTTTTCCTCCGTCCTGTCTTCGTCTCCCCTCAGGTGTGGGCTACGGCATGATGGTCGTGTCCACCTACATCGGGATCTATTACAACGTGGTCATCTGCATTGCCTTCTATTACTTTTTCATGTCCATGACAAAGTTGCTGCCGTGGACGTACTGCAACAACCCCTGGAACACGCCGGACTGCAGCGGGGTGGTCAGCGGTCCGCTCAACGCCACCCTGGCCAACGCTACCACGAGCCTGGTGGCGGGGGTGTCCGAGGTCGTCAACCGCACCAAGAGGACCAGCCCCAGTGAGGAGTACTGGAAGTGAGTCAAAGTACATCGAGGACTTTCGATTTATTACTGAAGTGAGAACAGGTGGTCATTCACAACTCTTTTGAGCACTGCTCACCAGCGGTCAAGAGAATCCTTATCCTAGTTTTACCTTTGCCAGAATCCTTTCATAGCACTCTTTGTTTTGTACGTTTTGCCAAGTTATGCAAGTAGCCCCTTTTGACTCAGCTCCGAAGGCTTATCGTGCATGACACAGAGGTTAAAATTGACTTGCACCTGTGAGATAAGCTTGCATCAAACATGCCTGGTGTTTGCAGAAGGCATTCAAATATTTGGACTAGATTGGACTGGAATCGAGCAGCTTTCTGACGGTGTCATCGGCAGTGACACGCAGGAGGTTTTTCCCAGATTGCTGTTGTTCAGTCAACTCGTGGGCTGTTTTGATGGCACTTAACAAATCGGCATGAAAGACAGAAAATATGTAACTTTTCTGCGTTGAAAAGTCTTCAAACTGCCAGACCTTTGTTATACATGTTGTTGTTTTGTACACTTGTTTCCAACAGTGTTTTAACCCTGAGAAATCCATCATTTTACTCGAGAGGTGCGCTTCATTTGCTCGCCTGTCTCTATACCTTCCGGCAGACAGTGAGGAAGGAAGTCGGCGAAAAAGACTAAACATAACACAAATCAAATTTACCTCATCCGTAACCTTTCTGCGTGACTCACATAGACAGATGTTAATCACAAATAGTGATTTCTTAGCAATGAAGACGTGAACTCCAAGAAAGTCAACACTGTGCATTCAAGTGCTAAGTCACGCGTGTCAGGTCGATGAGGGTTTATCCGAGTGCACCTGCTACACATGTTCATATAGAGTAGATGCAGCTGCGTTGTATAAAAAGGGTTTGTTGGAGAGAAATATAAATCAGGAGGATGTGTTGATCAGTTATCCCCTCCGCCACATCGCACATCTGGATCATCCGGATGAGGTGGATGATGAACTAGATGAGGGGAGAGACTGAGAGAGGGGAGAGGAGTAAGACAGCTTTCATTGTCTCAGGATGTCACACGTCAACCATGAAAAGTGTGACATGTGCCAGAAAACACAGCAGCGTCGTGGCCTTTCTACAGCAGCTTGTCATCATCATCATCATGTGTAACGGCTCTGCATTTCAGATATAGAAAAGTGTGTATGCATTCTTCTCCTTGCAGCTGCCTGTGAGAACTTAATCAACTGTAGACGGAGGCTTTCGTACAGTGTTGCAGCAGCTGATACCGTTCTGAATTAACCATTAATCCTCAGCTCAGCTCAGCGCAGACAGCTTTGCCTTTTATATTTGCTTTAAACTTGGTGTTTGTGTCTAAACGAGTGCTGTACACAGAGCGTCTCCTTCAGTCGCTGCACATTTCCGTCGAGGGCCGCGCAATATCGAAAACAACCGACTCTGCAATTTCTTGGTTTTCTGCTCTATCTATTGAGAGTGATGTCACAATGAGTGGAAGTCGCCATGGTTACAACCAGCGAGCGGCCACACTGTCAATATCTGTCAAGTGCTGCAATTTTAACTTTCAGCTTGAATGCCACGAAAACACAAAGACGTCTAAAAATGTGAAGGAGCTGAGTGACTTCGCCTCCACATTGTACGTCCTGCAGTGTGAAGATTGTGGATGCGCACATTGCGATGTCAGTACTGAAACGATACAGTGCACAGCCCTATGTACTGTCATATCTTATGTTTTAGCACAAAGCAAATATCACATTTCTAATAAGGGACACGCAACAGTTCAGCTTCTTCATGACCTTTTTTTTCTTTGGTTAAAGCCAGAACAGATTAAACAGGTCGAGGAATTTTAGTTTTGGCTAATCCTGGCTAACAGCTCGCTCGCTTTACATCGACATAACTGTTTTTGATCATAACGCGTTTATACCACTGAGACCATCGCATTTCAGACGCTCGTGTAACAAGCTCTAATCCTGAGCAAACCCCTATAGAATCACCAATTAGCCGCATTGTTCAGGCATGCGTTCACCCGTCTTTCTCTGTTTCTGCCGACAACACTGAAATAATTGGAGGAGAAATATTACTGAGGCAGATGAGAAGGTGTGTAGGTTGTATAATCTACACGGAGTTATTAATAATTGTCCTCAGCGACGCGCGCGCAGACATACTGTCATTAAGTATAATTTCCATTTCAAATGACAGCTTTAAATGGGGTTTTTTCTTTTGCACAGTTTTTGTTACTTCAATGGATCCAATTCCCGGAGTTGCATTAAGCCACACATTTAATGCGCGCACGTTTAATTCCTACTTAGTTATATGGAAACACAGGCAAAAAGCCAGCACTACAAAGTAATAATACTATAAGGTAATAGTACTGCAAATAAAAACGTTTCCCTGTTGGTGTCTTGGGTCGTGTCTGTAACACTGCATTGCTTTGACCAGAGACAAATATCAATTTAAAGTCAGATGCTCTAACCGTGACCCTACAGGAAGTAGTGTTGTTTCCTCAGCTGAGAGTGATCTCACTTTTTGCTTTAAAAATGTCAAATGTCAAAACCAAACCCAGCATCGAAACCCACCAGTCCTAACGTCAGCCTCCGTCTCTTTCTCAGACACTACGTGCTGAACATCTCTGACGACATCGGGAACTTTGGAGAGGTCCGTTTGCCCATCCTGGGCTGCCTGGCTATCTCCTGGTTTGTCGTCTTCCTCTGTCTCATCAGGGGCGTCAAATCCTCCGGAAAGGTCAGCCTCAGTCACACACACACACACACACACACACACACACAGATACACACACACACATTATCATATAACGCTTGATCAACATGCGAAACAGGCATAATATTCAAACTCTATCTGCTGAATGAGAAACTTTCCAACTGATTTCACCACATCCTCTGATTATCTCTGTATGTGTGTGTGTGTGTGTGTGTGTGTGTGTGTGTGTGTCCAGGTGGTGTATTTCACAGCTACGTTCCCCTATGTCGTCCTGACCATCTTGTTTATCCGTGGCATCACCCTGGACGGAGCCATCAACGGCATCAAGTACTACCTGACCCCACAGTGGCAGAAGGTCCTCGATGCGAAGGTATTCACTCACATAAACAGGCAGATGGAGAGAACGATGTGTTTCTTCCTTCTTTTTGCTATTTCTGACTGTACGTGGGTTTGTAGGTGTGGGGAGACGCAGCATCGCAGATCTTCTACTCCCTGGGCTGTGCCTGGGGGGGTCTCATCACCATGGCGTCCTACAACAAGTTCCATAACAACTGTTTCAGGTTGGTACTCACGACATGAGATGCACACTTTACAGGATCAGTTTTTGTCAAACATGCTTATTTGCTCTCTTGCTGTTTGAAGAAGAGATCAAGGAGGCTCTCACATTCCAAATAAGCAGCAGGGGCCAGGAGGCAGTCTAAGTGCTTAGCTTAGCCTGAAGACATTTAGCCTGGCTCTATCCTAAAGTGTCACCTTTAAAGCTCTCTGATGAAAATGTACATTTATATACCTACAGATATAATGTGAGAACAGCGAGACTTTTTACTAACAGAAGAATAACGGAACATCTTCATGTCTGTAACGTCCCACTGAGCAAAAACACATCCAAAAGAGGTCTAAACAACGTCCTTGCCGGCGTTTGAAAAGACGTCCAGTGAAGAGCCAGACTGAACGTCTTTTTGACGTCTTTTTTTGACGTTTTTTTCAATTTTAATGTCCAATTGATGTCCTGACAGGGTTCAAAATTAAAGTTTTTACAATGTCATTTCAGACATCTTTTCAATTTCAGTTACAGACACCAAAAAATCTTCTTGTGGTTCAAAATAAAAGTCGTTATTACAGCCAAATTTAACTTCATGCAGCAAAAGCCATGAGGTGGATTTGAACCTCAAACCTCGACCTCAGTGGCCTGCAAAAGGAATGCACTTTACCAAGTGTGCTACGCATCAGCTTCCTTACATATAATGGTTTGGTCATCCAGCCTTCATCGGGTAGATTCTAATTCCAGCTTGAACAGTTGAACTCTTCAACTTGTTTAAGCAGTAGAATAACATACATTAGAGGTGGCTGAATTGTACCTAGAAGGAAAATGCTGTGCTGCAGCAGTTACAATGAGTCAGTGTGACCACGCTCATTTTGCATCAGGCTGTGCTGCTGCGATGTTTCAGCCACGCAGACCAGCAACTTATTATTTGCACTAATCACAGAAGCAAGGCGGAGGGAGAGCGAAGACGAGGAGGCGTGGGAGAAGAGGAGAGATGAAGAAGGGGGAGGAAAAGAGGAACAGGGAGAATAAACCTCGTGTTACCGGAGGCTTCGGTAAAGAGGGAAGAGACAACCAGGAGAGGGAGAGGAGGTGTCGTCTCAGGTTGTGTGGCACCCCCCTAATGAGTCGGGGCGAGAGAGCGATGGAGAAAGTGAGAGGAGGAGGGTGAAATAGTCAGGAGACAACTTCAAGGCTACAGGTCTAAAAAGAGAAGGTGAGATAAGGCGGGACACAGACAGGAGGAGGGACAGAGATAATGTGTTTTCTGGACTGGTGTTAAGGAGGCCGGTTGCACTCAGCTTGAATGTCAGGGGAGCGAGCGAGAAGCCGAGGAGATGGTTAAGATGGAGGAGAGGGGACGGAGCAGGAGATAAGGAGAAGGAGAGATGCCATTTACTCCCCTGAGCTTGTCCACACATGCTGACGGAGGGAGGGAGAGGGCTGAAGATATAATTTGTTCCTCTGCCAGGAGCTTGAGGTCGTGCTATCTGCGCACACAGCTGCACGCCGGCCTAATCAGCTTGTGTTCTGCAGCTCCGTCCCCGTGGAGCCGCTCTCTGCACTCCTGTAACACCACCAATCGGTGCCCATGCAGAAGTGCAGCGAGCGTAGGTCTGCCGGCGGTTTGCGAGGATTTGAGAAAGGGCATCAAAGTCATCAAAGACATCCTCCGCGATAACTCAAACAGGAAGTGCGAGGAGAACGGAGCGCTGCGTATTCCCTCACTGAGTCTGAACAAAGTCAAAGTCCAAGTGTGAGTCAGGGAGAGGAGAGATGAAACAAGTGCTTCTCAGAACAAGAAAAGGACCGGAGCAGAGTGATGCTGCTGCCTCTAGTAGTGCAGACGGACCAGTGTGTCCACACTACAAAACATGTTGACTCACAGAGAGTAAACCCAGCTCACATTTGATCTAAGGGTCGAAGATGTCAAACTGAATCTGAGCTGTCTCTTATAAATAAAGGGCCAGTGTGGAGGATTTAGGCAGAAATGGAATATAATGTTAATAATTCTGTTTTCATGAGTGTATTATCACCTGAAACTAGGAACTGTTGTGTGTTATCGAGAATGAGCCTTTAATATCTACAGAGAGAGTGGAGCCCTCTCCAGGGAGTCTGCAGGGATTCTACAGTAGCACAGAACAGACAAACCAAACACTAATGTCTGATGTCACGAGGGATATTCAGTTGGTTCTCCTTGACTAACACAGCCAATCTCTAAATGTATGTTTGATTCTGGAATCTTTCTTTTCTCTTGCCACATTTGAGACTTCTTGAGACAATAAAAAAACACAACAATTCCAGTGTGCTGAACAGGAAAGGAAGGGAAAATGAAAGGAATTCCACTGAAAGGAATAATGTAGTTTCTAGTTTGCTCATCATTTATCTTGGGACATTACACAATAAGATTGTAGGTAAGTAACCCCCACCCCCAACCTTGTAGTACTCATGTCAGGTGGTATTAAATAAAATGTTTAATACCACCTAACTGTTGCATTGTGAGGACATCATCGCCCCTCACACAGCAGTCCCTGTACTGTAAACCTGCATATGGCTTATTAATTAACAGAGGATAACTTTAAAAGCCGGCCTAATGTATGGTAAATCCTGGTCACAACTGCGGAGAGAGCAGAGGAACCGTTTCTTTTTTATTAGCTTTTTGTCAGACCAGTGAAGAATTACATAAAGACCACGGTCAGCTTAAAATGTAGGCTAAAAGTCAGTGATCCAGCTGTGATCCTCTGAAGAGCCCAGACCCTTCAACACACCCTTTCCTCGATGTAACTACAGCTGGAAGTTTTCTCTGTACACAGCGGCGGCGTCAGCGACAACAACACTGGATACACTGGTGTCAAATTGCAAATGTGTCTCATTTGTTTCCCAGTTGAATTAAAGCCTCACATGTGTTTTTCTCTCCTCTTTCCTGCACACAGAGACAGCATCATCATCAGCATCACCAACTGTGCGACCAGCGTGTACGCCGGCTTCGTCATATTCTCCATCCTGGGCTTCATGGCGCACAACCTGAACGTCCCCGTGTCGGAGGTGGCCGACCACGGCCCGGGCCTGGCCTTCGTGGCCTACCCAGAAGCCCTCACGCTGTTGCCCATCTCGCCCCTCTGGTCGCTGCTCTTCTTCTTCATGCTCATCCTCCTGGGACTGGGGACTCAGGTGAGGCTGGGAAACAGGATGCGTTAACACCCAAATATACAATCACGTCTGACCACACTAATGCAGCACTTTAATGTGGATTAGTGGATGATTTAGTATCTGATCCTGGAGCTGGTCAGCCTCTCTGTCATGGACATGAATGGATAATAAAATCTGTCCTGAAAAGACTTTACATGCTGTACATGTCTGTCATCATTCGCACAGACACTCATACCACGCTGTTAAGCCTGGTGAGACATCCGGGTAAAAAGATGTACAGATGTTGTTTCAGTCTGTAGCTATGTTCATTGTCCACAGCTCTGACAGACATGAATTACATGCCTCAGGAGTCAGGATTAGATCTGATCTAGATCACATCTCTAGGTCTGTCTATAGGTATTACGCGGTGCTGATTTAGTGGAGGACTGTTATGAACATTCCCAGGTCTCACACAGGCTTAACGTCTCAACTGGTGTGCTATACTTTCAATATTAGCTTCAGTTTGAATATATTATCAGACTAAGTTGAGTCAAGATAAAAGACAACCGAGGAGGGCAAAATGTGCTGATACACATTGGGGAATTTGAAGCCATGTGAGCAGCACGGCTTCAGGGATGGCTTGTGTTTATGTGGTCAGTCCATAGCCAGACAGGAATATGTCCAAACGCGGAATGGTTTTCCGGGAAGTTTAGTACAGATATCCGAGGTGCTCAGAGGAGGATTCCTAATGATCCGTTGACTTTTCATATGGCGCCACCAACAGGTCACATTTTTCACTTATCCAGTAACATTTCCAGGGAAATTGTTGTAATTTTCACCTTCATCACCAGGGTAAAATTATAATGTGTCCAAATACCTGCAGAATTATTACTCTCCCATAAGCCTCAGCTGTACACTGCATGCTTACACACTAAAATATACTTATAATCCCTTTGAAACATCAACATTTTTGCCTCGTCATTGTGCATTTGGTGGCATGGTAGCGTTAGCATGTAGCTATGCCCAAGTACAGCCTCACCGGGATGCTTGCATGGTTGTAGACTCTTATTTTTTGTATTAAGCCATATATACAAAATGTTTTTGTATTCTTGACCATCTCTCAGGTGTCTCGAATTCGGAGCTGATTATCACAGCATACCCATGGACGAATGGAATATTATTATATTATTATAATTTCAGACTTCCCACTTTGAAGGATGTTAATAGGCACAGCTTATCATCACTCAGCAGCGGACGTGTAAACTGTTAATATAAAAAACATGGTGAAGACTCTGTGACAGGATTCAAGCAGCAGCTGTCCAGTTTCATCTCTCTCTGACATAACTGAATACTGAAACCTTTCCCCCCTGTTCTTGTAGTTCTGCCTGCTGGAGACCCTGGTGACGGCCATCGTCGACGAGATCGGCACAGACTGGATCATCAGGAACAAGACTGTGGTCACGCTGTCGGTGGCCGTCGTTGGATTCCTACTGGGCGTGCCACTAACAACACAGGTAGGTCGCAAACACATTCGGATCATGTGTTTGAAGATGTTTTCTCCGGTGGAGACGCAGGTTTGACTGGTTCTCTGTTTTCTGTGTGCAGGCAGGGATCTACTGGTTGCTGCTGATGGACAATTACGCTGCTAGTTTCTCTTTGGTTATTATCTCCTGCATAATGTGCATCTGCGTCATGTATGTTTATGGTAAGTAGGGAAGCAGACTGATTATCCCGATGTGTGAAGTGTTCTCTAAATGCTCTCATGTGAATTTGGTTGTCCAGACGCAGATGTAATGGTTCCATAAAGAGATTGTTCAACCACAGCTATAATCTGAGTCTGACAGCAGAAACATTTACTGTCGCCAGGACATTGACAGAAATTGTCAGTCGAACAAGAGAGAAAGCAGAGATGGTGACAGATGCGTAGAAGAGGAACGTTCATTTAAAGGGGTAAAACCTCTTCTGCAACATTGTCAAATAAAACCATCACAAAAGAGAAAGTAGAAGGAGCAGAGATACGGATCTTTCTCCGCCAGCTGCCGGCTGAACAGGCCTGCACACAGCGCTGCCTCAGGACATGTTTTCAGTCTGTGCTGTGAGACTGGAGAAACCATTCCTCCTCTTCTTACTTTCTTCAGTACACCTACAGTGGTGGCTCGAGAAAATGATGGGCCCCGCGGCGTCTTTTCATCCGAGCTCACATTCGGTGTCACCGCTGGAAACGTGATACGGGGCAATCATGTGTGCAGGGAGCACAGACAGACATGCACAGGCATAGACAGACGACAGACAGACTCAAGACTGTGTGGCTGTTTCTTACCCTCATTATAACACATGCGCCGGTTTCTCTTTCTGTTTGTGTCCCAAAATGGCACAGTGGAATTTTTTGCGAGGTTTCCTAAAATAACACTTATTTCTAATGCCCGTAAAGTTTGCATCCCCTGAGTGAGGATCTTCCCCGTCACCAGCAGATATCTCCTGCTTATACGAACAGGTCTCAGGATCAGCACCTTAAGACACACTTTTGTGAGAAGAGATCTAAAGATTAACCTTCGATACGGCGGCACACACTGCACCAAAGGTTCGACTGCATCCGCCATCACCGAACGTAGAGTCGTTTCACACCCGTGAAGTTTTCAGTTCACCAGCCTGCGGTCAGATACAGTCACACTAACACGAGCTCCCGGTGGAAAATGTAACGGCAGCGGAGATAAGTGGGCTGATATTATCTTGAAAATAATACACAGCGTACAGTTATTTAAAGTCAACTCTCTGTGTTTTTCACTTTCCACAAGTCTCATTGTGCATTAGCAGTGGGAACTGTGATTTCCTTTGATTTATGTTATTGTGGTGTGAATGCCAAGTCCAAGCAGCGATTTATGTCCCTGGCTATTAAAGTCGCAGTCCAGCCTGCTCCTTGTGAGAGCTGCTGATAAATCAATCTCTACATTGATCTGATAATCTACATTTAAAACCGATCACATACCAGACGCTTGGTTTTGCACAAATTCATTCGTCAAATATGATGATTTTTGTGAGAGCAATCCAGCCAATCTGGGCCTGGATCACAAATGAAACCAGATACGTTCAGTTAGAACAGTCAGCTTCAGACTCACTGCTGAACTGCTTCAGTATCACAGACTGATGATGCGTACCAGTCCAAAAACAAGTGAGGGCTCAACTTAAGGTAACGGAACAAGAGAGACCACACGCTGACTCGTGACTTCACGTGTATAAATGTTGCATGTCATTACTTAAATGTGAAATGAGCACTCGAACTTTGATGTTCATCTCAGATCACCCTAAGTCATTTCTTTGTTTGCGTCACAGGTCACAGGAACTACTTCAAAGACGTGGAGATGATGCTGGGCTTCCCTCCTCCTCTCTTCTTCAAAGTCTGCTGGAGATTCATCTCCCCGGTCATCATCTCTGTAAGTGATCGCAGACAAACACAGCTGCTGATGTGGCTCCACAGGTCAGAGGGATTGACGTATATGTTGACGTACTGATCCGACGGATGTTCAATTCAAGGTTCTAAACTTTCCTGCGTCGCTGACACATTTGTTGGGGACCTGACCTACATTTGAGCTGCCGTCCCCGCTAATCTGTTTGGCTACTGTTTGGCTGCGTTTCCAATATAAACCTCTAAAAGCAAATCTTTCTGACTGGGAAACGGACGCATGCAGCTGCTATCAATGGTATTTCCCATGCAGGCGGCAGCATTAGTCCGCTAAGCTGCTGGGCCGACCAAGAAATTCATTGTTGTGGATTACTGGTCAGATTTCAGCCACTTTTGTTCTCTCTTTCATTTCACAACACAGATTAATGCCCTGCTCTCCAGGCCCGCCGCTGGAAATGTGACCAAACTCTCAGCTGCTGGGAACAGTCGTGATTTATAATCAGAATGATCTGCAAGTTTGAAATAAAAACAGATGACGGTGCAGTGATTTCACCTGTGCTGAGTCAGCGCAGGTTTCTTGTGAAAAACTGATCTGCTGTAGAGGAAGTAATGGTTTTTGTATTGACCATGCAACAGCAGCCAGTCGTTTGGACTCATTCTAACCGGGATAGGGAATACTTATTGATTTGACTCTAATTATTGTGGTATATTGCTGTATGTTGTCCCTATTATTGTGTAATTGTCAGAATACAGTTGTCAGGTTTGTTTTTTGCTTTTGTTTTAATGATGATCACATCAACATCATCTTTCTTTTTAAAAATCTTTTTTCAGCATATTCTTCCTCCTCTCTGTATTTTTAAATAACGTTTTATTTTCATTGGCTTTGCTCCTGAAGGTACTATTTCAAGCGCCTGCTCTAAATGATGAAGCCTGACTCATTTCCTCCCTGTCTTCTGTCTGTGCAGTTCATCCTGATCTTCACAGTGATCCAGTACAAGCCCATCACCTACAACGACTACGTGTACCCCGGCTGGTCTCTGGCCATCGGCTTCTGCATGGCCATGTCCTCAGTGGTCTGCATACCCATCTACGCCCTCTACAAGATCTCCAGGTCCCCAGGAGCCACCTTCAGAGAGGTACAGTGCCTCCTACAGCTGGTTGGACTAATAGATAGAGACTCCATGGCATTTCTGCTTTGAAATACAGGGACGTCAACCTAGTATCCCCGTTTAACTGCCACCATCAGTCATTCCTCCACTTATTTAATCTGCACACTTTGTATATTCCCTGTATTGAATGGTTTCTTCTGCTTGCATTGCTTACTAACATGTAGCCTCGCGGAACAACAGCTGAATTAAACTGCACTTAGTAGGAAAGGACTTCACATACACAGGGGCAGGAGTTCTCATCACATACATAAAACGGGATCACATTATTCACAATACTTTGTTATCATTAAGAAAATCCAACTGTAAGAGGCGAAGGCAGCTGTAGCTAGAATGGGACTCAGTAGACCGCAACAGTCCCCTTTAATTCAATCAAGCCTCGTCCAAATGATCATAAATTCAGATATCAGATTGTACTGACTCATACTCCACTCTACTCAGCCACATAAATACACCTGATTAGTTTCATCTAGATCCATGGATTATTCCCTGAGAAATTACGCAAACATTTTAAAAAGAACGCTGTATCTCGCAGTGTTGAAGAAAGTGAGAGAAACTTCCTGGATGCGTCCTTTTATCAGCAAAAGTTAATGGGCCGAGACCCGTCCTCCATCCAAGTTCTGTGGAAATCTGCTCTGTGGTTTTTGTGTTGTACTGCTGACAGTGAAACCAACAAACGGACAAAAAGGTGAAAACCTTGGCGGAGATGATAATGATTGAAGGGCGATTGCGTTAAAGAATTTGAAAAATGTGTTTCAAGTTGAAACGTATGTTATCCATGCCCTGTAGGCGCGTGGATCGTCTCTTTGTATGTAAACGCTGAAACAGTCGGACAGTGAGAGCTGACGGCAGGTGGAGTGTCTGTTTGATGTCTAAGCAGTTGTGTTGTAGTAGTGTCAGTCAGATGAAAGCTGTTCAAATGTAGTGTCAGCTGATGTTTGGAGGCTGTTGGTACCTAAACATTTGGATGATCTGAAATGAAAGCAGCTGGACTGGCTTGTAAAAGAGTGAGCAATATTCCCTCCATACTGACCGACGTGCCCTTCTGTCTCTCCCTCTGTCAGCGGTTGAAGTTCGCCTGCCGAGCACATCCAAAGTGGGGCCCCGCCCTGCAGGAGCACCGGACAGGCCGCTACGCCCCCATGGCCTCTGAAGACACCGTGGAGGCTCGCCCCCTCAAGGAGAAGGAGGAGCTGAAGGAGGAGCTGAAGGAGGAGGAGAAGGAGAAGGAGAGGAAGGATGACATCAGCCTCACCATCCAGGGAAGCAACGGCTCCACCAACACACACAACAACCCCAACCCCAGCGCATAGACGGCCCCCCGGCTCTGTCAGCACTACCGGGCGCGGCCCCCCTCCCTCCGTCGGCCGCGCCCCACCACCATCTTTTCCTTCCTTATCCTCCCCTCTCCTCCATCCTCACCCCGCTTTCCCACAGTCCTCTGTGGGGGAGATCCCATTCGCTGGAGACCTTTACATATTGTAAGGGCTTATTATATCTATCCTAACCTCTTCTATCTATCTATCTATCTATCTGTGTGTCGTCTCTAGATAAACGAAGAAGAAGAAGAAAAAAAAAAAAAGCGAAAGGAAGAAAAAAATTGGGTCATCATCCAAAAGATCCGTGTGTATGTCCGTGTGTGCGCGTGGGTGGGTTGTTCATTTGTTACGCATAATTTAATAATGCAGTTTGTTTTTTCCTTTCCTTTTTTTTTTTTTTTTTGTAAAACGTGTACATGTCATCCTCATATGCAGTTAGAGGTCCGGTAGATTGTGACGCTGCATGCGTTCCGTTTTTCTCGTGCATGCAGCAACATAGAGACACACACTGTTCTCCTTTTATTCTGTTAGCTGGCTCGGTTTGGGGATTGGCGACTTTCTAGCGGCAGCGATGTGACAGCCGGAGACTTGTTGTTGTTGTTGTTGTTCGCGACGTGATTACCCAGTGGTGCTGTAACAAAGAAGGAGCGGGGCGAACTGTGCCTGAACTGGCCGTTTACAGTTTCGATGGTGCCCGAAAAAGAAAAAAAAGACGGAAAGAGGCTCAAATCCTTTTGGCCGGGAAAAAAAAACGAAAAGGCGGATACACTCGTTCACACTCATACACTCACACTATTGTACGTTTGACAGCACACAGTGACCTCAACCATAGTTGATCTCAGCTTAAGACTAAGCCTGTTGTTTTTTATGCTGCTTCTTCTTTAAAAAAAAAAAAATATTCCACAGAGCACAAATATTTAACAAACACCCAAGATGGCGACTGACACTTAGGGCTGATTTTCTGTGGAAGTTTCCTCCATTTGTAACTTTTTTTTTTTTTCCACTAAAGCTGCTTAAACTCGGCAGAGAAATTATCAGTGAACTGTTACTGTACTCTCTGCCTCTACACACACACACACACACACACACACACACACACACAAAGCATTTATTTCCAGTTTTTTTGGACAGAAGCGATCCCAGTGCCCATTTCTCAGGGTCCAAGCGAAGTTAAACTGTGCGGTTGTTCCTCGCCCCGAGGTGGCCTGTTTAAGATTATAGGGACTGAAACCGCCAAACTCTCCCACACACACACACACACACAAACACACCCGCACTCACACACAAAAACAGGGGGATGCAACTCTGTATATCGAAGTGCCATCTCTTCTTAAGTCTTCCAGGCATTCTTTTTGAGTGAAATGCATCTTGGGACGTGGTCTATGAAGGAGGATCCGGGCGCGAGGAGGTAGCCGGCGAGAAAAAGGATCGTAGGTGTGTCGTAGTCTGTGTCTCCCGTGGGTCGTAGCAATCTGCCCCGTTTTAAGGCATGTTACCAAAAACAGCACCTGAGTTACCTGAGTCCTGCACATGTTTTTGGTAACATATATACTGTATATCTCAGAGAGAGCCGCGCGGCGTCTCTCACAGTCAGTGGAAACCTTTAATGTATTTACAGGCATTTCTTTTCGAGCTCTGAGCCAAGCTGTGCTGTGACTGGTGGAGAGACAGGAAGCGGAGAGACGCAGCTTGTTTTACAGAAGAGGACAGAATATGAAAAAAAAAAAAAATCCATTTTAAATGAATTACGTAGTTTTAAATGTAGCTGTATAGTATCGTTTTCTCTCGGTAGAGTTCTCCTTTTTACCTCTCATTATTGTAAAGTAACTTAGTAAATAATTATAAAGACAGCATATGTTTATTTTGTACAAAAAATAAAAACTACAGAATCATGATTAACCATGTTTACTATTCCTCGTCTGTGACTTGATTTGTTTTGTTGGAGGGTGTGACGGGACGGAGAGGGGTCTTTTTTCAGCAGGCAGGGTTGGTGTTCGCAAAAGTGTCTGGTTCGAACTGGAACTGCTCGGAAAAGAAAAAGAGTTGTGTTTTTTTTTGTGTCGTCGGGACAGCCGTGCGAAGGTCACATGTTTCTTCGTCTTTTCATCCTAAGATTCTTTCGTCGGACGCCCGCTCAGGTGGTAGTGAGATGTTTTTAGCTTCACAGGCAGGGAGGATGTTTGGGATTGCATCAGGTCTGGCTGTAAAGTTTCTTCACATCGTAGTTTCACGTTTTCTTTGTTTGTGAGCTGTCAGGTCATCAGTGAAATCAAAGACATCCGGAGAGCTAGAGAGCCGAGATACCAGTGTGAGCAGAATATACAAAAATGGCCTACATCCCGAGAATTTATGGTTGTTTTTCGACACAGTTTTAAGAGATACTGAAGCACAATTTTAGACTAAATCTGTACATTCTCTTGTTTTTCACCACTATTCCCACAGTCGTGTCTTTGAATTTGACACAACGGTGAAGTTGCTCCTTTAATCCACAAGAGGGGGGTGCTGCTGACACTCAGGGTAGTAGAGGCACAACAGAAGTTGAACTGTGAGCTAAACACAAAGGACACGCTAACACTTTATAATAAGTCTCATGAACACATGATACATTTAAAGTTAATTAAACTTCAGTTAATCATTAACAAACAATGGGTGAATGCTTTATAAACCTTTTATTAAGCAATTGTTTATTGTTAAGCTACAGTAATACCTGGTTGGTTAATAAATACTGTGTGGCTCATTGATAAACATTATTCAGATGAGCCATTATCAGACTTAACAATTGCTTAATAAATGGTTGATAAAGAATTTCATTGTTTGTGAAATAACTAATTAACTAAAGTTTAATTAACTGTAAATGTACTTTTCATTAAAGGTGCAATATGCAACAATTGGCAGCAAATCACCCATGACTGTAGCTGTCGCTAGCTAATTAGCTCAGTTAGCCACACAGCTAGCCAGAATACCGGGGGGTTAGCACAGGAGCTTTTGGCCGCTAGGAGGAGGAGGTTTTCAAGGATTACAAAACATATAGATTTCTTCGACATAACGTCGAACCTGCCGTCTCTTCACGGTTTCAGTTTTCAACTTAAATTCCTACATATCGCACCTTTAACGATGGTTATTATAAAGTGTTACCAAAGAGACGAGACTTCCTGTGGCTAAGAAAGTAACAGCGACAGAGGTCGATGCAAAGCACAGAAGCTCGACTACAGTGGAAATCTTCCTGAAAAGCACAGAGAGCGTTCTGAAACAAGCACACAGCTCCACCCAGGTGTTTACAGGAAGATTATAGAAAAACTGCTTGTTCCCATTGGTGGAGACTAGCAGCTTCGGTTGGTAGTAAGCGTTCCGATTCCACCTCCTGAACTACTCCCATCACACACGACGTAATTTTGCAGTAGCGTTCATTTTTTTTATTATTATTACTGCAAAGACCAGGTGCTCTATGAAACAATACACTCACCGTCTGCTAAATACTCTGAAGTATCTCGCATCGCTTCCTCTGAGTAGATTCTAAGCGACTTTCTAAATGAGGTTTATTTGCTGATAAAGGCGAACACGAAGTTGTTACTCTCAGTGTGCATTGGGACAGCTTGTAGCTCAGACCGTCTCCTGTCCGCGACTGCCTGTCTCGTGCGTTCATGCGGTAGTAAGTGGAGCGTAGCCGCCGTGTTACCACGCTTATCCCTCTATACATCCCAGCCCTCGCCATCTCTGCTGGCCCCACAACTCTTCCTCCCTTTGTACAGTAATGTAAAAAAAAAAACTATATAATCGGACTGTGCGTATGTGTGTGTTTACCTTTTGCTTTTATTTCGGGGGTTGGGTTAAGTGTGTATTTGCGGGTCGAGGGAGGGCGGGTGTTTGATTTTGTTTGGTTTTTTTTGACTTGTCGTTTTTCTCGTAGTGTAATGTAGACGATGTCAGGTGCACTGTGTACTCTGTGTGTAGTGGATTAGCTCTTACTGCTGAGCCTGCATGTAGAGCAGGCGTAGTGTCAGTATTGATGTCATTGTACCTCTAACCTATCAGAACTAGCCAGGTCCTATTCTGCTAATAATATACAGTCTATCTTTTAAGAAGGAGAAAAGAAAAAAAACGTTTTGTACTAAAAAGAAGAGAAAGAAAACTACATATTTTATCTTCAGATTTTAATCATTGTTTATCCATGTTCAATGACATTGTTTGTTTTACAAGTCGTATTCGTAGGGAAAAAAAAAATTAAGATAAAAGCCAGTTAATTTTAAAAAGCATTTCCAAACAAAAAGCTTTGGATCGAAACTTGAACTACACAAGAATGGTTAGTTTGTGGCGTAGACGGCAGCTGCAGCTATATTGACGATGCTTTTTTCTTTTTTTTTTTTTTTTTTTAAGAACAGTATCGCATGAACGTAGAGCTACGTTTTGCACGGTGCAGTGCCGACAGTCGTACATCGCTGTTTACCTTTAATATTCCGCGGCCCCTTAACCCGAACAGTTTGGCTTTTTTTTTTCTGTCTAGTTGTTACAAAATCAGCTAAAATCAAAACACCAAAATTACTCTTCAACCAAGACTGAATAAGCGTCAGGACCCATTAACCCACGTTTTCATTCTCACACAGCTCTGATGCTCGATATCAGAACATGAAACTGTTTTATGTGAACATTTTAGGCAGGTGTATGACATACAGTATGTATCAGACAGGGTCCGGTTACCGTTATATTTTGATTGAATTCCCTTGTTGTCAAAGTAAAACTTGAATTTTCTGGCTACCAAAAGAATCAGACCCCAGTTGGTCCTTCTGGAAAAGCTAAAAAACACACAATTGAGAAAAGTCAATGACTGACCCGTGTCTGATATACTACTGCCTGCTATCATCTTACACTGAGGTGGCTGTGCAGAAAGTCACTGACGTTGAAGAACGTGAACCATGTGAAGGGTCCAGACCATTTTATACACAAACTAACAGCACAACTGTTTTACTGTACTAAAAACAAAACTGTGATTTTACCTTGTTTCTGTGGTTCTCTGTAAATGACAGAACATTACCTCTTGAATTTCCTACTACTGCTCATATAAGCATAATCTCATGTTTCAGCACTTTAAAGAAATCATTTGTTTTTTTTTTATAAGCAACAGGAATAAAAAATCTATGATTAAAATAATAATCCACACTTCGGTTTTGAAAAAAAGAAAAACAATGAAAATGTCTTTTTTACAGTTGTCAGGCTGAAAGAAGCTGTCCGAGTGTCGGTGGACAAACGCTGTGTTGTTGCTATGCCAATGTAAATTGTTTCATGGGAGGAGTGGAGGGGAAAAGCACAAGTGAGAAAAGAGAACACAGTTCTTCTGGTACTCTCGATCATATCTATCTGTCTATCTATCTAACCATGTCTGTTCTTCTTGTTCTTCAACCTTTAGGGCCAAAATCCATTGAAATGTCTTATAGTCCTGTCAGCTGTATATCGTAAACTGTTGAATTACAAAATGGTAAATAAAATCTATTTTAAAGATCAGTGTGCTGCAGTCTTCTTGTCTTGTTTCATGGTGTAATGACTTTATTCTACTTACAATGCATCATTCTGAACATTTTATAAATGTATTATTTCAGCTTTTTGATTTCTCATTTGACTCCTCCACACTAGACAGGTTCTTTTTCATCAGAAAAGGTCAAACTTTGTGTGGCAATTTTATGGTTCTGCGATCTCTCATGGTTTGGGTGTTGCTATATAAAAAGGCAATCAGTCAGTTCAAGCAGGAACAGACAACTTCCCGACTCTACATCTGCATTCCCCCTGTGGTGTTACAGTTGGCGCCGCTGTTCCACAGGCAGCATTAGCAACATGGCTATCACTAACAGCCTGGCTACTGTCCAAAGCATAAAAAAAAACACCATACGGTTCCCAATATGACCTAGAAACCCCGATCTCAGCGCTATAAAGGGCCAGAGTAAAACACGGTGGCGAACGAGGGAACCAATCAATCTATACATGGATGGTGTCATTCTTCTACAACACTGTGCAGTCAGTAATTACTTCAGAATGATAAGATAAAGAAAAAAAAATCTAGTGGCTTGTTCGAGGAGTGAGAACTAAAGCTGTGTTTTAAATTCTAATAATACAGACCAGTACTATGGAAATATGTGTGTTTGTATATGCATGTTAGTATGAAAATAAATATAGGACAAACTTTAGTATGGACCCTACATGACCAACATTGTCCAAGTCCAGACTTTTCCAAGACTCAAGACCAATTTAATCCTCATTATACAGCCGAGACTGTACAACAAAATGATAGATGAAGGAGTACAGCTACTTATGTTAGTTATAAAAAATAATAATTTATAAATGGATAATTAACCCACTCTCAGATGGAATCTGTACAGCAACTGACTTATGAGAATCTTGTGAGATAAAGGGTACTGTGGCATTAAACAGTCATTTCCACTTGTGACCTCAGCATCTACAGCAGTTCCAGTACAGTTGTTAAAGCGACATTATGTAGAAACTGTCATTTTGTGAGATTTGGCGCCCCCCACAGTTTTCTGAAAGCAACACCACTGTCGTGAATACAAATCTGATGTGATGCTATTTGTGATGCTAAGTACCGGAGCGAACTTAGATATCCAATAATTAAAAGGATGTTTTGCTGCCTTCATCCTTGCTAGTAAACGTCAGCTAGCTATAAACTGGGGGAAATAATTCACAAAGTGTACCAGCATCTTATAAGGTGAAATATTTTCTTGTGCCATCAGAATGACTCTGACGCAGTTATTTTACGGTAAAAAAGTTGCACAATGTTGCTTTGAATTGAAGCGGTTTCTGAAAAATGTAATATTCAAGGCAATCGCTGTCTTGACGGAGGTTAATAAAATGTCTGTTACATTGCATGGCTGACACCCACGAGCTTCAGCTGAAAGACGTGTAGAAAATGAAAATGTGTGGACGGGAGCCAAACGGAGGACATGGCCACAGAAGTGACACAGGAGATCAACGAGAGGGCACCCGACACAGACGGCCTACAGTGCAGAGGAAATTAAAATTCTAAATTACTTTCAGTAAGAAAGTAGTGATGAAAAAAAGGTTTGGACGGGCACCTGTAACATGGAAAGATGACTTTTACAGAGCATCATCGAAAAGCATCATGTTGAAGGGTCTACTGTGACGTCTCAACAGTTCAGGAGTCATTTCCCCTTTTTTTACTTCTCACACTGGTCAAGTTGAAGGATTTTTACCAACCAGAAAAAGTTGGATTATCCTGAAAGTGTGTTGCAGAACAATATTTTTCATCTCTCCTATTCTTTAATCATCTGCCGACTCCTGAATCCAGCTTGTGACCCACTGGAGTTTATGTTTTTGATCGTGTTATGATAAACTTTTTTTATATATTATTTCCTAAAAAGGATGCTACGAAGTTTCGGTGGGTAGCACACTGGTCGGATGTGTAGCTCAACTTCATGTACTGCAGCACAGGAGCACTTTTCTGCTCCACATCTCAGTCTGAGCTGAGTTGACCTTGTGTGACAGTGAATCACAGGAGTTGGTTACAGTGTCGTGTTGACACTTTCCCACTTGATGGTGCTGGAGAGCCGGAATTCATGAGCTGCCTTCCTGTGGACAATAATTACTGAACTGCTCTCCACAGTTAGACTGGTACAAAGAGGCTGTCACAGTTTAAAAGCTGTTGTTGCTAATGATGAGTAATGCGTGTCAGTTATTGATATCTGTGCATTTAAGCATTTTCATCCCGGACAAATACAAGCATTCAGTATTTTTGTCAATGAGGACATTTTTATTGATATTAGCGTTTAAATTTAGATTTGTATGATTTAGTCTAATTCATATTTTGTACAACAGCTTTCTTCGACTACTTAGAAAGCAGAGCAAGCAGTGCACAATGAAATGCAGTTAAAAACCAACATGTGACTTGGAAAATGTATAAACAAACATCAAAATGTATTATTTATTTATTTGATTAATTAAAGTTGCAATGTGTAAGAATTGCCCACCTGTCAAATTCTCCAATTAGCTATTTAGCTCAGTTAGCCATGCAGCTAGTGATTCGGACTGGGAGCTCTGGCACCAGGAGAGTGTTAGTGTTCACATCGCTCGCACATGGAGCTTTCGACCAGAACAGGCCATGGCTAGCTGGTTAGCATGCTAACTTCAGTGGATTTCGCTGAAACACAGAACATCAATATGTTCAAACTGTTATTTGTTCACATTCTGTTGATAATTGTACTTAATTTTTGAATGGGGGTTTGGATTTTTCTTTATTCATGTTCTATAAAAGTAGAACCAAAGAAGGAAATAAAAATGGAACACTGAAGTATGTTCACAGGAAATGTATGATTATGTCCATGTAAGAAAGCAGTTATTTCAAGACACCTTCTCACAGACCAAAGTGACGGCCATATGGTCCGTCATGCACTACCAAGTTGAACCAGAAGAGGGCAGCATGACTGTGGTTATAAGGACCAGCAGACTCTTTTATAGCCTCAGCTCCTCCGGCCAAGTCATTTTAGCACCGGGTCATAACATCCATCATGGGTGCCACCAGGTTAGAGGACTATGCAACATAATGAACACAGCTGTATGTCAGTGGCTTGTTCAGTGTTCAGCACAACATACACAGGGCTTCTTATTCTCAGTGTTGGCTCGGCTTGCAGTTACATAAGTCGGCTATCAGCAGATCTCATCAGCTCCAACAGTGCTGTTTGGGGAAGATAGGA
The DNA here is from genome assembly GCA_039737535.1 of Lagodon rhomboides. NCBI lineage: Eukaryota > Metazoa > Chordata > Actinopteri > Spariformes > Sparidae > Lagodon > Lagodon rhomboides. The sequence goes on from CM077797.1 coordinate 6,610,666, forward strand.
AACAAGAAGACACAGAGAAGCAGCCTTCTAGAATAGATGAATTATAATGGGGATCCGAACAGTGACAGACAGAGGACAGCTGTGGAGTCCTTAAAAGCCTCGAATGCACTCCATACAGTCCTCAGAGCAACCCTGCTGGAGAGTGGTACAGCCTGTATGTCAGGGGTGGCTGAAGGACATTTTCTACACTAGAGTTTTTTGACAGAAACTAATTTTCCTGCTCGCAGCGCCACTGTTGCACTTTGTTTGAAAGGTGACTCCAGTTCTGGGAAATCCAACCTTTCTCCTTACTAGAACTGAAGTGCAGTCTCCAACACAGGTCACAGCGAGCGAGCTGCCGGTCCTCCACTTGTGTCAGCTGGAATATACGACTTGTCTGCAGCGTGACACCACGGCGTTATACTTTCATTAATAAGGATGGGGGGGAGAATGGGAGTGGCTGTTATTGCTATTCAGATCATCTGACACCAGCCAGAGATTCATGAATACGCCGAACAATCCTTCATCCTGGTGTCAGCCCATCGTTGATCAATCTGTTTGTTCCAAGTGGTCATGCAAAATGCAACACGGTGCAGGCAGAGCAGAGAGGTTTACATCATAGGTTCAAGCTCAAGTGTAGGTTAATGGGACCTAATGTGAGGGAGTGTGCTCTGGCACCTGTAAAACACGGATTTATTCCGAAAAAGAAAACATCTAGTGCTCTAGCGATTACTTGATTGACAGATAATTAACCGGAAACACTTTTGATGATCGATTGTGTGTTCAAGTCATTAATCAAACAAGAGTAGCATACACACTCTGGTTCCAGCTTATCCTATGGTCAGGAATCCCAACTCTTCTGTTTTATATCATCCATCCATCAGCAGTAACCACTTACCTTGAAGGTCGCTTGGGGGCTGGAGCCAATCCCAGGTGACATTGGGCGACACAGGTCGCTAAATTGTCAGGTCGCCAGTCAATCACAGGGCTCACACATAGAGAAGGACGACTATTTAGACTCAGTTTTTCGCACCTATGGAGGGTCTATGGAATTCCCAATTAAAGGGTGAAAATTCAGTCATCATTTGCCCACCCTCCTGCTGATGGTGAAGTTTTTTAGTCTACAAAACATTTCTGGAGCTTTAAAACAGCAGTACAGCATGTTATCATTTACACCCTGAAATCTTTACTGTAGCTCCTAAGCTAAAGCGTTAGCGTGCACATGACTGTGCGTCATTTTGTCAAACCAAAGGGGATCTCAGGGCTTCCAGAGGTTTGGATTACACAGGACCACCTTATTGGAGCTATTTAATGTGTTTGCTTTTTGGTCCCCATCTACTTCAGTTGTTTAGGAGGAATGCTGCAAGGCAGTTTAGCTGTGAAGCCCATGAAAGTTTTTGGGGACTTGAAACTTCACCTGTCCTGACCATCAGCATAGGGGGTGAGTAGATAATGACTGAATATTTATTTTTGGGTGAACTTATCCTTTACTGTGGGAGGAAACTGCAGAACATCATGCTCGCATCAAGAACCCAACAGGCCGGCAGGTTTGAACCACATGAGGCAACAGTGCTAACCACTCCACCACCTGTCCTCCCTTTCTTAACATTGTATTGCTGGCTAAACAAGTCATCTATAGTCGCCACCTTGGGGTCTGGGTACTTACGTAAGTTGCAGTGTTGCTCCAAGGATGGCAATGTCGATTGTTGGCCAATTTCGAACGGATGCTTATGATTTCCGGAGGATGAATCCAAATGCCACAATTGAGATTCCGTCTTGCTTAAACTTTGCTTCAAAACACATGGTCAACTTTTTACCTGAACTCTTCCCCTCAATCTATATATTGAATTGTCCTTGCTTAGAGAGGCTTAGAAAACAATGAATGATCCAATACACCTCGTTCACTAAATATCAGCATTTCCCTTCTGGTCGAGAGTTTAGTCTTCCAAAATGTTCTCATTGGTTCCATCTTCCAGTAAGATTTTAAATAGAAGCAGTTATGGCTTTTACAGCAGGGTCTACTTTATCATGTGTTAATGTGCATTTGTGCAACATACCCATTTTACTGGTTCTATTTGTATTATTGTTTATGACAGCTGAATGAAAGAACTTTGGCTTTTTAAATATATTTTAATGTATGAATGATGCCAGGATGTCTAAGGGGACAATATATATTATTTTATATTACCCAAGTTGATGTGATGTTAGCATACAGCTCAAACTACCATTTTCCCCCCAAAATCTATCAGACAGAAATTCATTAAAAATTGTCATTAGATGGAGAAATAGATATGTTTGTGGAAATTAATAGTTGTGTATTGAATGCAGAGGGAGACGATTACAGAAATAATCAATTTGAATTTAAAAATGAATAAAATTGAAAAAAAAAAAGTGAAATTAAACGGGAAAGTAATTTATTACTCATTTAACACTTATTTATTTTTTCTATTATTTTGGCAGTTTCAGTTTTCAATATGATGAAAGTGTTCTATTGCAAACGCCACTCCAATCTCCTCTCAGCCATTCTCGTTGGCCCTACCCCCACCAACACCATTTCTTGATCCCTCTCCTCCACCCGCCAGTCCAGGTCTGATTAACTCTTATTCAAACCAGAACAGGGTAAGAAATAAATAAACACATTAAGCATATCATTGAGGGGAAATGGAAATCAAAGATAAAGTGTTGGTGTGGGAGTATTGAGCTCAGATATTTATTTGATTTCTTCAATGATAGCCAGGGTGTCAATATGTTCTAAAAGGGGTTGCTGGGTTTTATGGAAGCTCTTTAGGGAACCTCTCAGGGAGAACCTAATCCTCTAAGCCTAATGCACTGCAGTATCTCGAAGGAATCCATTTATTATGAGTAGGAGGGGAGGGGTGTGTCGATTTAAGAAGAATAAGCTTTTGATCAAGCAGAGTGGTGCAATGATCTGTTGTGTGGCTGTCGGGGTCTACTGTTTTACCCTGGACCTAACTAAGTGTATTAAGTCTTAATACTCTGATAGGTGCGGGCAAGACCGGAACCAGTGAATATAGGAAGGTGGCATGTTTTTTTTGTTGTTCCTTTTTGCATTGGAAAGGCTAAACGATTAATTAGTAGTTCCAAAAAGTTGTTAGTTGAGGACTCCTTCTACAGCCTGTCCTCATCATCTGTAACAACTCTACAGGTGGTCTGTGCGACCCATTTTTACATTAGATGGCGACCTTTAGCAACCGTAGACATTTTGAGGGAAGCAAAGGAGGAAATCAGGCAACATGGTATAAGAGTAAAGTCCACACACGCAGGGGATGGTGTTGGTTTGGGACAAACGAGCACATGACTCCCACTCCGCTGTCCGTGTTCCGCACGAAAACCAAAAGTTATTGGTGAGTTCTTTTAACTTAAGAAAGGTACCTAAAATAAGTCGAGTTTGTGATGTATCTGTTAAGTTACTAGCGATGCTTACTGAATTGAACCCAAACCATGATCTTTTCCTAAACTTAACAAAGTACTATTGTTAGCTTAAACTAACCATGTTGTTTTTGTGCCTAAACCTAACCAAACTGTGATGATGGTCCAGTCTGGTTCGCCTGTCTCTGGAACTCGCCAACATCAGGCGTTTTAGTATTCGTGTCATCACCGTCATATATGTTGGTTTTAGGTGTCATTGGCAACTGTCCTATGCAGTTGTTTAGCTCAGAGAAGGTGACGCTAATATGGGTCAAGCTGCCAACAGACCAGGCCGTTCTATAGAACAGATACAGCAGATAAAATTGTTGGCCACCCCACTGGGTGAGAAGAGTGAGAAAAGTGGTTTGATCGATCATACACTGGACTTTCCCTCAGGAGACGTTTGGTCGTTTGGAGTGACATACTAACATCACCCACTGTGACGTGCTTTACATACGTTACGAGACTGAACATAGTTATTTCAGCTATTGAAGCTATTGAGCTATTTAACTTATGGTGCCCAAACCTAACCAAACTGTGACTGTTAAGTCAAAAGTCATAATATGTCATAATAAGTAAACCGTTTGTCAGCAAGCTTTACTTTGAAAGTCTAACCGGACTTTGCATATTATGTTTTTATTATTAACTTGACTACGGGGCCCTTCGTGTGCGTAATTGACATCAGAGAGGTAGGTTGAGCGTCATCGTTTGAAGCTTAAGGTCACTGATCGAACTGCCGAATTTGACAAGCTGGGAGTGAGACTGTTTCGAAAATAAACCTGGATGCCCCTTCCCATAAGTCTACTTGATAATGTTCTTCACTAGATGTCCCTGTCTACATGGAAAAAAAACAAGCAATGTCCCTTGAGTCAATTTCTCAGACTTGACAAAGCTCCTTCCCTCCCATGTGCTGAATCTTCTTGGCAGGACCATGTCATGTTTCAGGCCAAAATGTGTTTGTAATTGGTAAAAAAAAAAATTGTTGAATCAAGACACAAACCTCTTTGATTCATTCAGTGATGTAGTGTACGTCTTTCTAGTAATCAACACTGTTCATCTCCAATGCTCACAACGTTCTTGTCATTCCGCAGGGAAAAAAAACGGGAACTTTGTTTGAACATTATGCAGAAATTGCTTTGTTGGCTTCGCTAACTGTTGGGCTGCGAGCCCGTCAGTCAGCCAGTAATTGCTTTGGCACTCTGGCGTTTCTCTTCAGATTACAAAAAGATAGTGGAATGTGTCGGCTGTTGAAATTGAAGGAAAACAGTTTCTGAAGGGAGCTAAGCGCGTTGACTTTATTAAATTAATATGGAGCTGCCTTTGCCACGCTTTTCACAATGTGTCCGTCTCTGTAAAAATTAGTAAGCTAATTCTTGTTTCCTGAAGGGTGACTTTGCATTTCTTCTATAAATTATTAACAGTCAGAGTCTCTGTCAGCCAGTAAGCAAGCATACCAATGTTTCCGGAGGGGAATTATGTTCTCTTGGTATTTAATTTTCCCTCAAGTGCCAAGTCAGTTAGCATGCCACATTGTTGATGCCAGAATGGGGTGAAAAATGATCATCCTTTACATTTCTGTCACTTAAACCAAAATGATGTATTGTTTTATAGGAAGAAATTAAGTGAAATTTGTCCGCAAATCACCTTGTGTTTGTTTTTTGTTAGATCGCGTCAGATTACTTTGATCCGTGCAGTGATGTGTTATTTTTGGATATGAGCTCTTCTCGTCTTATCTTATCTTATCTCACCTCTCCCTAGAAAACACCCAATGTCAGACGAAATAACTTCATCGCTGAGAGTTATCAATTCGGATCTAGTTTGAAATTACCTGGAAGACAAGATTTTACCCTCATCCCTCACTCTAAATTTGAAAAATGAATGTAACCGTCTGTGTCGACTGCGGTTGAGGTAAAGGACAGCATGCATTACACAGGAAACGTCCATCAGCGGGGAGTGGAGGAGTTGGTCAGCAACTCTCTTCACCCCTCACATCGTCTGGGTGTAGCTCTGTCATGCCCACACTGACTGATTTGGATCAGTGGGTCCTGAGAATTTGTCTTGACTGCAGAGGGTTGGGGAAACGGACCGTTCATCACCTTAATGGAAGAGTATTGATTGTGGTGCAGGAGCACGATACCCGTCTGCAATAGTAATGGACTTCCTGAGAAATCACGGATGAAAAGCCATCAGGGGATATCCAGGAAGCGGGAGACACCTCTGCCCCGACTGTTAGCACCTTGTTATCTGTTTAGACCTGTGTGTGCCTGCACTTTTTCGGCTATTAATATGTCCAGATAGAGAAAGTGAGCACAAATACGCTGTTAAAGGACCAGTTCACCACAACACAGAAAAGTACTTTTGCACTCCCCGCTCTTTTGCACTTCGCAGTGCTCACAGTGGTGAGAAATAACAACATTTAGAACAAGTAAGGGTGGTCTGATCAAGACTTTTGGGGACGAATATCTAATGCAAACCACACTCTGACTGAACCACTAGATAGTTTAGACCACATGTAGACATTTCAACTTTGCATGCGTGGCGCCACGGTTCTTGACAGGAAGTCAGGATAAATCTGTTTGAGCTGGTCAACCTACGCCAAATCCTCAAATCACATCATTCACCAGAGTTTATTACTATGATTTTCCATGAATGTTAAAGTGGCTACAGATCGTATTTTATAATAACAGTGTGTCAAATAACACAGTGACAGTGCGAAAGTGGTCCCAGTATTAAACCTTCAGAGACTAAACACGATTTGCAGAATAGTCCAATACTGATGTTCTTGTCTGGTGAATGGTTTGTCATCATCTGTGGGTTTGTCACATGTACTGCACGGGTCCATCACTATAAGCAGCCCCTTTCACACAATACATAGTCATGTCATACATTGATGATAAAAATATTGATCAGTGCAGCTTTGAAAAAGAAAAAGCAATATCTCTCCGCAGTGTATGCCGGGATAATCCATAAAACATGCTGTCAACAGTTTTCTTTCTTAGAAAGTAGGTCCACTGAAAAGTGTTGACAGCAAGGTCAGCGGATTAACCAGGACATTGTCTCTGGAACCTGCTGCTGTTGAATTTTAGAAATGTCATTTTTCAACACTGTGAGCACTGCAGATGAAATTCCATTAATCTCCGTTGTGCTGCAGTGGGAGCAGAACATTTTTGACACGAATGAAAAAGAGAAAATCTGTTAGATACCCCCGCGTTAAATGAGAAAATGTGTTTTGGGTAATTTGAACGAACCTTTACCCTTTAATCTGCGAGTGTTCGCGTATAAGCCACTGTTGTTTACTTGATGTGTACACCCTCAGAAATATCTGCGGGGAACGGGCCTTTTTCTCCACAGATCAGTGTAATCCCTCAATGCTCCGCTCTCACATGTCAAAATCACTGACAGCTGTCAAGGTGTGAGGGCCGAGGCACGGGATGATGGACAGCCGACTCATCCACAGTGTGCCTGTGTGTGTGTGTGTTGTGGAGTCACGGTTGCGGGGCCCTAATAACATAAGACTCTCTTAGCCTCCATACGGCTGTATCTGACAATCCGCACAGTGATTAGTGGAACAAATGTCTGCCTGTCGCATTACAGCTGTTGTTCTGGCGGCCATTTGTAACGCTTTTCGTGTCCTGCATGCTTTTTTTATTGGGAGATCATCATATTACATGGTGTGTGCTGCGCGTGTGTGTGTGTGTCTATGCATGTGTGAGTGTAGGTGTGCTTTAAATCGCTGTTATCTCGCCAGCATCTGCCAGGGCACGTTATTGATTCCAGCCCACGTAGACCACATCCTGATCAACAAATGTGATTTCCTCGCCTTGGTTCTTTCACAGGTTTATCTGGAGATTGTGCTCATTTATATTGCTCTGTAAGATATGCAAATGGAAAATTATACTGCCCTGCTGGTAATTTGGCTAAGTCTATATCACTCCATCTCCATCTGTCTGTCTGACTGGGAATCAAGTCATCAGACTTTATCTCTGCCTGCCATTTTGAAAGTAGCTGAAACCTGTCAATTTCAGCAACAGAGAGACAGATGATTCAGTCACAGTTATATTTCTCACGGTGACAGGGAGCTTGTTCTTCCACTCTACTTCTGCGCCAGCTTGTGTCTCTTAATTCGCCGCTTCTTTTTTACATGCTGTGATTCAAAAGAAAGATGTTCTTGTTTTTCTACCTGCACAACAAAGGAGGCGCGCGGCGACAAAGACACATTATTTCAATATTAGAGGTGGAAATCCGTCGGAGGGCTTCGCACCCAACGTGTTCCCTTTTTGATACGCCGGTGTTTTCATTTACAAGGCGGGTTGAGAGAGAGAGCATTCCTAATTACGGCCAGTCCCTGTGGGAGTAGCTGCGTAGGGATGAAGGGTTTTTTATTCAAGCACACACACACACACACACACACACACACACGCACACCTGGAAAAAGGCCAGAAAACCTCAGTCTTCTAAGGATGGCCGCAGAGCAGCACTAATGGAGCTGTGACTGGTTCAAGTGCACTTAGGCAGTGGGACGGCTTCGTGTGTGGGTGCAGAGGGACTGATTTCCCTGCGGACTTGCGGATTCAAACTGGCAACCACGACTTTATGAGCCCAACTAACTATCTAACTCTCACATTGTTTGATGAGGTGCTTTTGTTTTTTTTTTTATTACGGCTGGAAAACACAACTTGTTAGCAAAGTTTATGGACCAATTTATGTGCAAATAAAATGTGGATGGGACCGTGTGCGCATACAAATAGGCTGCGCGTTGTAATTTAACATTTGTTGCTTCTCCTGTGAGCCAAATAGAGTGAGTTGAGAGCAGCGGGATGAGAGGAAAGACGGCGAAAGGAGCCCTCTGCTCTTACAGACATTTGAGTGCGGTGTTAATTATCCTGATGTGGGTCGAAATAGGCTCGCGCTGGCCCAGAGGGAGTAGGAGGAGATCATTAAAATCCGAGCTCAAACACACACACTGCGGCGCTCTCAGCACCACAAAGACACGCAATTAGACACAAACTAATGTACCTGCTCAGGCATGGGAACCTTTTCACACGTAGCTACGCCTCAGCGCGCATGCACACTAACTACGGCGTTAATCAGGCAAATGCGCTAAACGCGGGTCGGGGTGGATTGAATGTGTGACTAGTCTGTGATCATGTCATCATTAGACACGTGTGAACTTTGCTGATAGTTTAACAGCTGGGGGGTATTTTATTACTTTCCAGGGTGTACGTGGTGAGACTACATTAGCAGGCCAGTCACAGGAATAAAATGTTGGCATTGTACATTTCTGCAAATGGCGGATATGTAAAAATTTGTACATTTTGTAACCCATGTTGATATTAAAATGTCTACAATAGCCTACATGTCATATACCATGATCACAGCACTATCACAACATAAAAATTCAACATACATTTTTTTTAAGTTGTAACTTTTTTGACATATCCATGGTTTCCAAAAACAGAGATACCAAATTGCTGATATTTATATATTCATAATATCTATATATGTTATTTGATTAACTTAAGAATTAAGAATAACTTTGATAGAATAAAAAAATGAATTACCTTCTGTGTGGGGCAACAGCTGAACTAAACTGGAGTCAGTGTTGTTGCCAGGTCTACATGCTGAATTTGCTGTCTGCTGGTTAGGTAGACCTATCTGTCACACACACGACGTGCTCTCCGCTTGCCAGCAGTCATCTTTCATTCTCAGCTCTGTGGTGAAGTAAACAAGTTAACAACTAGCTAACCAGCTAGCAACCCCAGGAGAGAACATCACGTCTGAAGAATGGAGTTATTTTTTACTCTAAGGCGGTGAAGTCAACCTTCTGCAATTTAAACTGAGATGATTTTAATTCACCAAATACACAACCTGTTAACACGAATACAAATTGTGTAGTTATGTTGATAAAAAGTTGTGAATTAACAGGATATATTGTGGCAGTTGAAATAAAGTAAAGAGCAATAGAATCATAAAGCTGCATTGTATTTTTGATAATACACTGTTTCGGCTTACATAAGATAATTTTAAGACTAAAGTGGAAAACATATTAAGGGAAAACATACAAGGTGAGGCTTTGAATATATTAAAATACATGTGCCAATGATAGCAATACTCGTGGACTTAAACAGCAGCAAGGGCACATTTTGAGTTCTGTTGGCTGGTTTTAATAGCCTTTGGGTTGGCTTTGTCACACAGGCCTGGCAACTTGACTGAAGTTAATTTTAGTAGACTAAGCAATGGAAGAGTTAGCAAACGTCAATTTCAATAAGGTAGCTAAAACTAATTAATAAGCAGTCAAATACTTTGCTAAAAGTTATGGATAAACAGTTTAAATAGCCAGCTTGGTAACTGTTAGCGAGAGCTAGCTAAAAGACAGGCTAAGTTACACAGTTTAGAACGTTTTTTATTTGTTAGCCTACCCTTTCAAGCTAATTAGCTAGCTGAAATTAGCAGCAAAATTGTTGACATAGCTACATGTACACTTATAAATGGTTGAAATGTTTTAGTTAAAAGTGTTAAACGCGTTAAATAGTTAGCTAAAAGTAATGGATAAACGGTTGAAATAGCTAGCTCAGTAAGTAAGCTATAGCAAGAGTTAAATGAGAGTTAAGCTAAATGACAGATAGGCTACACAGTTGAGAACGTTTTTATCTGTTAGCCTACCCTTTCAAGCTAATTATCTAGCTAAAATGAGCTGAAACATAGTTGACATGGCTACATGTTTACTTGCAAATGGCTGAAATTGTTAGTTGAAAGTGTAAAACGGTTCAAATAGTTGGCTAGAAGTCGTGGATAAAGGTCTGACCCGTCTGTCATGTGCCACTGAATGCAGACTTGACCGTAGCACTCGTACAATTGTGTGTAACATTGTATTTGCCTTTTGTGAACATGAAAGGTGCTGCTGCTGTGATATGAGCCACTGCTCTGAGAGACACGGGAAATTGTGCCCCGACCGAAAAATCCGTTCAACAAAGCACTTCTTTTTTTTTTTTTTTTTTCCAACAAATGCTGGACGAGCAACAGGGTGCCTGAAGCCAAAAAGAATGAAACCCGCTGCTAAAAATTCATCCTCTTCCCCCACATCCGGTAATGAACTGAAGCCGCCTGCTATGACCGAGCAATATAGTTTCTGTGGGGATATTGAAGGACCGCAGTTCGGCTTGAATTCACTCGCCCTCGGCTAGAAGGATACGGCACTTTTTTTTTTTTTTTTTTTCACTCAACTCTGTTCTTTTTCCACGCTTATTCGCGCATGGGGAAAAAATACTGAGGACGACCGTCCGTCCGTCTCTCTCTGCCTGTCAGTGTCACAACAACACGCGTCGGACGATCGAGTCTCACGCGCCCGTAACCTTTCATAATAAAAGACGGGGGCCGCTGTCCGTGGTGCTGAAATGCCGAGTGAATGTGTCATTTCAGAATAAAGCGCCGCTGCTCCGACCCCGGTTCGTTTTTAGAAGCTGGGGCGGTCGCACTTAAAGTTGTGTTAAATGTCGCGGTCTGGGCAGCGATGAGGAAACATAATGTATGTTTTTGAAAAGTGAATGATGAGGATAAAGACATGCCTCTGCTCTCTCTCTCTCTCTCTCTCTCTCTCTCTCTCCCGCTCTCTGGAAGAGAGAAAGGGGGAGGGAGTCAGTTCAAGCAGGGATAATTAAAGGAGTGGGTCACTGTTGGAAGAAGATAACATCCGCGCTGCGAAGGAGAGCCAAGAAAGAAGAGACAAAGAAAAGAAAGAAAGAAAGAGAAGGGAAGCCGAATCAAAGGCGCATAACAATATCACAAGGAGGGAGATCTGAGTCTGAGTCGGCCACCATCAGCGCTGACGTCCGGCTTTGGCAGATGCGAGCAGTCTTTTTTTTTTTTTTTTCCTCCCGGCTCTCAGCATCCAATTACAATGGACGAGCTGAGCCCGTGTGGACTCTGAAGCGCTGCCCAGCGAGGAGCGAGTGACGGGAGGGAAACAATGCTCCGGCTCATCTGTCTGCAGTGATCACAAGTGGGATCATCTCATTTTATTTTATTTTTATTTTTTTCTGTCTTTCAACTAAGGAGACCGCTGCCGGGATCAAGTCCGCGCACGCAGGGGGAACGGTAGGTTGCAGAGGGGAAAACGGGGGTGGGGGGGTGGTTTAGCCAATGTGCGCCTGGGATAGTGAGACACGTTCCCAAACGCTGTTTGTCGGGGACCCCCGGTTGTGTATTCATATCGGGATCGCGCGCTCACAGCGCAACTGATATGATTTTAATCCCACGTGAAAGGAAGAATTGTTTTTGTTTGCGCCTGTTGAAGTACGGCAGCTGGCCGCGGGGCACTTTGGGAGATTATAGCATGAGAGAGTGGAACAAAAGATTCGGACGTGTGTTTTTAAAAAATAACGTCGAAAGTAGTTGAAGTGAAATGAAACGTCGCCGTCTGACTCTCGGATAACCCCGAACAAACTGAGAACCACTGCCCTCATTGTGTCACGGTGATATGGGTTAACAGTGGAGAGTCAACATACATGTGGCAGTGTTAGTCCAAAATCATCCTGTCTACTCTTATTGATATGAAGGGGGTGGACAAAATATCAGAAACACCTCTCAATATAATGAACTACAATACAACAGCAGCAGAAAATACAGCAATTAAAGACAACTGCTGTAGATTATCCCCAGCAGCACATCCGCTTGTGTTATTATTTATTCATTATTCTGATAATAGTCTAGTGTGTGTGTGAGTGTGTATACAGCATGTGTGTGTGTGTGTGTGAGTGTGTATACATCGTGTGTGTGTGTGTGTGTGTGTGTGTGTGTGTGTGTGAATACAGTAATAAGATATAAAGCAGATACAGTCAGTTCCCTCTTTACTATTGTCATACGATTATTGAGGTCATAGTTAAAGATGGTGCTGCACGCTGGACTGCATTTTATCTAAAAGGTGTTTCCATTTTTTTGTCCTTCCCATTTTCATAAGTGGGCCTGAGTATTAGAAACAGCACTAACTAGACTCTCAATGCTGAAACATAGAACTGAATGGTCAGTGTGTCTGTACAGTCTATAACAGTGTCTCAAAGCTGAATCTTAAAGGCATCATAAAAGTAGATTGTATGGCAGAACTGTTGTATGAGATTACACTCAGCCGTGTAATAGCCACTCAGCTAAGGTGGACCCAATAAAGTGGACGCTGAGTGTATATATGCATCTAATAGTATACGGTTCAACATCTCTCGCGTTGGTTTCGTCACGGGGCTGTTGTTTTAGTCTGCATTCATTTTGGAAGGTGGTGGTAACACACTGGCAGCTCAGTCTGTATCTACGTCACATCCTACAATATTAACAACCCGGCCATGCTGTTGTGTTGGCGCTGAGTGGTCTTGCTGTTTCCCTTACCAACGCACAATTCAAAAGGCGATTTATTTTTTGGAAAATTTTGTGAAAAGTGTGTCACGTCAGCGATGATTGTTCGTCCCACTACGCTGCAGTACTACAACTGGGGAATAAAATTAGCACCTGCGACCTGCCAAGCGCAGTAAAATGCTGGCTGTGGCAAGTGAGGATTTCAGGTCACCCGCCACCATGACAGATAGGGTTTTCCTATATTAATGAATGTCAGTTTTAAATAGAAATTCTTAAAAATAGTCAGGGATTGAGGTTACGTTGTATGTTCCAAATCTCTACCATCAGGTACCTCTGACTTAAAAATTCAAAATCGTCGAGTGGCAGACAGAAACATTAGTTAAAGGTAGCAATGTTGAGTGATCTGCATCAGTGGCAGGTGGAAGGTAAAGATAGAGAGATGCCTTTACATATATATGGAAGCCCACTGGGGACTTTGTCAAAATGATGATGTAAACTTGAAAATGAAAATGTAATTCCATAATATCATGACAATATCGATAATATTGGCCAAGAATCGGTCGGGCTCAGTATTTATTAAAAAATTACATTTTCAGTTTCTGAGTGCAACAACGCTGTCGTAAATACAAATCCCAGGCCTGTAACAGTTTGTCCAATATAATGTAGGTGCTGACTACAAAGAAAACTCATTAAGTCAGAATAACTCGTATCTTGACGTAAACATGTATGTAAGGCTGTGATCACTTTCACTGCAGTGCTGCTGTTTATTCCATACAGGAATCATGGCAGGAATATTACAGTGACACTGTGGGGGGATGCCAGGAATAATTCTATGTGTCACTGCAGTTAGACCCTCATGTTTTCTCCCTCTGTCTTCTCAGCATCACAGTTTCTTCCTTAATGCCAGAGTCTTGTTAATTGCTATTCTGCACATGCACCGGCGCTGAGCCCCTAGATAGGACCTTGTTTGTTTAACTCCGAGGGTGGGGTGGGGTATCTGTCTTGTGTGGATGGATCCGTACGGACAAGTTGACTTCTTATGCCTGCAGAAGTCTTGAATTTTTCATTGGTTACTGTCTGCCAGACAATGATGAGCGAAATCGCTCTCGGCTGTAATTGTACAGCACCCCCAATTTAGGCCTGACCTGACGACGAAATGAGCAGGACGGCGCAGATCAGCTGAAATAAGAAATGCATGAGAAAAAGGGAAGAAACTGATTACTTTTGCAATTTCCTCATTTCCCATCTATACGCCAGAATTCACAGATAACCACAATACGGGGGAACATGCCAGAGTGTAATTTGACATACGTCTGACATCCATCACTTTGCAGTCAGCAGATCCCGTCACTTCCATGGCAACAAAGAAACATAATTTATGAGGATTCAATGACTCCTGCAGACACTGCTGCACTCACAACTGAAATGCAATCTAGCGGGATGATAAGCAATCGTTATCGAAGCATTGCAAAGCATTCATTTCATTTTTGGACACACACACACACACACTCACGCACGCACTTTCCCACACGCTTTTATTGCTGCTCGAGTAATACCTGCACTTTCAGCTGAACTGCCATAAAAAGGAGTAATATTTACCCATCTGGAACATTGGGGGGGAAACACAATAACGCGACAGCTTAAAAGAAAACAGAATCAAATACAAATTCATCCGTGTGGAAACTTTTATTAAAAACAGGGCAAAATATTCAAATGGAAGGGATCGTTCCGTTTCTTAATAGGGGAGGAAGTGAGTCCCCTTCATCCGTCTTCCAACCTGTCGGATCTCATTCATCCATTACATTGTGAACCACAACTACTGAGCAACCATCAGATGTGATCTGTGTGTGTGTGTGTGTGTGTGTGTGTGTGTGTGTCCATTTCTGCTTCCTTCAAACAGTCCCCCACTGCCAGTCAATGACATATAGGCCATAACAGGAACTGGGGTGCAACCAGATTGATGAAAACGGAGCGAGCGAAATATAAAAATAAAGGCCCTCATTCTGCTTTGGCATAATCCACTGACTCATAAATCCTGCAGCCTGTCAGATGAAGCTACTGTGAATGGAATGGCTCTGATCGATTGCATCAACCAACCTTGACAATAAGAATGGACAGTGTGCGTTTGTGCACGTTTGAAAAAGATCGGAGAAAACTGAAGCATGAGCATTTGAAAAGGGGGGGGGGGGGACAAGAAATCATCAGAGAACACAGGAGGGGGTTAAGTGTCAGAGAGGTGATGCTGACACAGGGCTCCTTCTGAAATTTGAAGAGCAGGAAACACTGACAGTTCAATTTTAAAAGGTGAAGGCGGTTATCAAACTGCTGTTGCGTTCTTGCCAAACGTCTGGATAAAACAGGCGAAAAAGTCACTCAAACACCGACCTCGGTTGATCTTTCATTCACTTTGATTTCAATTTACATCAACACCTGTCAGTTTAAAGGAGTGGTTGGTAAAATTGTAAAAGCCAGTAGGAGCAAGCTACATTTTGAAAGTACCCAACTGAACCCCCCCCCCACCTTTTTTCTTCAGGCTTCCCTCCAGATACACTCTTGTGAAACAGATGCGCGTGCACTGTGCACATTGACTTCCCTGTAGCTCACGCTAGCCAGCAGGGAGATGTGTTAGCGGCTAGTTCGACACATTCTCTTAGCTTTCTTAGTCTTATAAATACATAAATAAACAACTCAATTGAACGCCACAATCAAATAAACAAAGAAATAACCCTAACCCTAAGCAAAAATAGCCATCATGAATGTTTCTCAGTCCTGAAAGGCTACATGATGTGACAGTTAGCCGATGGTGGCTGATGAACGAGGCTGTTGCCACCACAGATCAGTTCTTTGACTCAGGGGCTGTGTGCTTTGGGCTAACTAGGGTTGGGGTCTGTTCCTGCCGCAGCAACGTATTCTTTGGCTGGGCCGTGGGGTGCTTTGTGCTAACTGGTTTAACTGCACTGTCAGCATAGCACAGCATTGTCATCACTAACCATATCCAAGTACCGGTCAGCAAACACCAATCATTAGCATGATGAATGTAAACAACAAGGATGGCTATTGTTAGTACTCAACGCTGCCAAGCTAGTTTGTCAGTATTGAGAAATTCTTGAGCCATTCTTGTGCCACTAACTCACTAGTAGCTTTAACAATAAAGCCGAGCCTTGTGGAGGACTCCAGTAATGGGTAGAGTGCGTGCAGAAGGCACATAGGTAGACAGGCAATTAGCCTGTCCAGTCTTTTCCTACAGGCCAGATGAGAGAATTGGATGGGGTTATTAAAGGCCCGCAGCTGCCACAGTCATTGAACTTTTTAGTTTTTGATTTGTCAGAGCATTGAATCATCGATTGCTGTCGGGAAGAGTTAGATGTTAAGAGATTTTCTACAAATATAACAAAGGATGCCTCTAGAATAACTTACCAACCCTGGCTTTAAAGGGATGTTTTGGGAAATACACTATCAATCACTGTCACTATCTATCCAGCAATAGTCAACAGATGAATCAGTTTAACCATAGATAGATAATAAAGTTATCTATCTATCCATCCATCCATCCATCCATCCATCCATCCATCCATCCATCCATCCATCCATCCATCCATCCATCCATCCATCAATAGCCTGGACAGGACTGGAAACTAGAGGATGCAGTGAGCCTGAGCCAGTGAAAATCCACCTAATTCCACTCTAAATGGTTGATTCCGGGATAAAAAACCCTTGAAACAACTTGTAATTTCTTTCTTTTTTTCTCCCTTTTTTTTACTGATGCAATTTGGCTGTGTTAATCAGTGAGCTTTAGAAGTGTTCCTGACTAAACTAAATTGGTTGTAGCTTCAGATTTAAAGGACAGATGTGATGGTATGGATGTCTCCATCTAACTCAGCAAATACACATATTTACCAAAATGAGGATTACTCCGGTCCATTTTGAGACGCCCCACTAAGAGGAATTTATAAAGGATTTATAAATTGTAAGTAATGGCATTATTAATACTTAAAAAATATTTTACTAGTCCTTTTTATGCATCACATTATCTTTAATTATCCTTTGGAGGGTCGCGGAGGGCTCGAGTCGATCCCAGCTGACATTGGACGAGAGGTGAATTTATCATGAGGCGATACATAGAGACAAAAAAACATGGGCAGTTAACCTAACTTGCATGTCTTTGGACTGTGGGAGGAAGCTGGAGCACCCAGAGGTTACCCACGCAGGCACGACGCGCGAACATTGCAAACTCCAAACAGAAAGGCTGGCGTGTTCGAATCAAGAAAGATCGAATTCTGGGTTGCCAGGTTGTGTCACATTCTTTTGACTGGTCATACTTTTTTTCACCACTGTACTGCAACCATTCTGAAAAAAACAATTTAAACTGTCAGGAAGTGATCTGAAACCATCCCAAAGTCAAACTGTTGTGTCTGTAGTTTGTTATCATTAATAGTCATTAGTTTTTTACCACCTGACTGTACTCCGCTAAAACACTCAGTCCTGCTGTATGTTTAGCTCTGTTTTAAGCTAGTACTTCTGCTAGCTGTTGCCTCCCTTGGCCAAACACACACACACGGGTCTCTGCCGCTGACCATCTGGCTGACAGCTAACAGCTAACTAGCTCTGCTCAAGCCAATGTCAGCACAGATTTGTTGCTCACGATGTAGCATTAGCGGTGTCTCCTGCTGTCAGTGAGTTTGCTGCGTCCTGATGGGATTTAACACATCAGTTTTTGATCTAAGTAGCCAGCCAGTGTTAGCAGCTGCAGCAGCGGCATGAGATGTGACAGCGCTTGGTTCAGTTTGTCATTTGCTAAGCGAATACTCACACATATCCGATCCCCGTTTGTCTCGAACACATTTTCCATCGTCGCTGAGACGACGGGACGCCCTCAGTGTCCAGCCCTGTGATACAAGGGTAATGAGTTGTTAATGAATTGATTTTGGTTCAGATCCTCTGCAGCCCTTTTCTGGAGGCTAAATGTCATGCAGTTCAATCAGTCGGATGGATTTTTCATAACCTAGCAGCCCAAATAATTGTTCTTAATAATTGCTTATAATTGATCCGTGAGGCTCTAGTTAACGTCTTATTAACCTTTGATAAAGCCATTATGTACCATTTAGAAATCATTTTCTAAAGGGTGTGGGATAACAGTGGTTTCCAAAAAATGCAGCTTGTTTGAGATCCAACAAAAAGTGTGTAAGAAATGTGACTGCGTTTGCGTGGGCTCCTTCCTCTCATTCTATTCAGGCATTCGGCAAACAGACTGGCAGCAGTTTCGCAAATTGTGTCGTCGCGTAAAAAAAAGCAAACCTCATTAGATGTGGTCTCCTCTTTATTTATCTACATAGATATCTTTCTTTCCAAGAGCAATATGATTTCTGCAGTTGATACTTCAGTTGTTTTGAAGTCATACATTTTTTACACAGCTGTTTGTTGTGCTGCCTCTTGCTTAGTCATGCAGATAAAGATTGAATTTTAGCGGAAAGGAAGCACAGACTAACAAAAGGAGAGGTTTCAAGTCTCTTCTTTTTAGGCTTCGAGCGACGACGACGGCTCGTTTACAATCGGACAAAGAAAGTGCACGAAAGTAAATCCTGTGGGGATAATGGATATCGATTATGCAGTCATACAGTTGCCACTGCGCCTTTTGCTTCTCAATTATCAGATGCAAATCAAATTAGAGTGCAGGAATGCCGGCACAAAAAAACTTGCCGAACCCCGCGAAATGGTTCATTTCTCTTAATCATTCATGAATCACTGCGCTAATGGTCGGAGTGCGAGCTCGGCTGTTCGCTGTGAGTGTGAAGCCTTGTACGGCATCGCGTTGGGCCAGACAAAATCTGAGTTATCTGGGTTGCTGTGAGCCTCCGTGCAGTTTATATCAATAACCTCTGAGCTTTCGCGCCGGCCAGCTTACATTAGCAACAACAACGGTCTCCGCAGCGCAGACGGGGCTGTCACAGCAGTTTGTCATGTGAAGATGTGGAGATTTATCGAGTTCGTCTAAGCACGCGGAGACGGAGTGAGGGTTTTAGACTAAATGCTCCGCTGGGAGGGAGAGGTGGCGGAGTGCTGCCGCTGCTCACACGGTGATTCTGCTTGAAGTAGCCTGACACCGAGCTACACACACACACACACACATACACACAGATACACAAAAAAGCATCTTGGCTTGAGGCGACGTGCACTCATTTACTTTGTTTCTCTTCAACACAGACATTTACAGACACAACCCCCGAGACCCCCCCCCTCCCTCCACATCTGCTTTCATGGGTGAAAATCAATGGCTTGCGGCGCCCAGCTGGACAAAGTAGTCGTGGAAAAATAAAGAAATCAATGCAGGCTTATTAACTGAGCCGAGCTTCCTTTACCGCTGACACCAAAATATGTGCGAGTGTGTGTGAGGGTGCGTGTTCGGCTGCCACTTTGTATCTGACTCGGTCTGTGTCTGTGAATGATGATGGCTGCCGCCGCTGCCAGTGGTTGTAGGAGGGATTTGCGAGCGCATAAGCGTGTGTGTGTGTGTCCTCCTGCGTGTGTGTGTGTGTGTGTCTGCCAGTCAGAGTGTGTGTCCCTGAACGCTGGTGGCTAGTGCTTGTGTACAAGTGCTACTTTGTAGGCGTGCTCTGCATGTTTATGAGAGCGTGTGTGTGTGTGTGAGTGTGTTTTTTTTTTGTGTGTGCATGCTTGAGACTATCGCTCAAAGTCAGTGTGTTACTCTTGGGTTAGTGCCACAGCATTCTCCCTTCGCCTTGGCCTCAGTCTATTTGCGGACAAAAGAATGCTGTGAGACAAATGATTTAGCACCCGTCAGTCAGAGCAGAAGGACAAGAGATGAGAAAAGAAAGAGGTCAGAGATGGGGAAAGGGGGAAAAATGATGGGTGGCTTACCGACAAAGTGCAGAGGGAGCAGGGTGAGGAAAACGGGGAGAAAGCGGAGGAAAGAAAGTTCAGGCGGGGGGGAGAAAGAGAGAGTTGGCCTGAAAGAGAATTTACGATTTAGCTCTGGGTGATCACATAGCTCAAGTCCCTGTGAGCAATTTTCCCCGGGAAATGACAGCCTCTATTTTGGTAGAGTTGTTTGCCTAACACCACCTCACAGGAGCCGTGCCTGGCCTTCAGGCGCAGACCTTCCCTCATAACAAGGGTTGCCATGACAACGGATGAGGCCGACCTGTGCCGGTGGCAGCGCGGGGATGTGAACTTTGCTTCTGCCTCCAGCACTCCTGGCTGCCTGCTGCACCTCAGACATATCAACACATACCCTCCTTTAAAAAAAGAAGGAAGAAAATCATCGCTCATCAGATCTATGCAGATTTGTTTTTTCCCATGTCCGTGTCGCGAATGTTTGGCCAGTTTGGCTGTGATTGTTCAGCGGAGGATGATTTGCGAGGGGTGTGAGAACAAAGCGCTGTGTCAAGAATAAAGAGACCTGGTGTGATTTCAGAAAAATGCCCAAATAAACAAACTCCGAGCTGCTCCGAGAAGTCCGGTGCAAAATGGTGTTTGCTGAGCCGCGCTGTGTGGATGAATGTGAGCGGGGCTGAGGCTGATTCTGAATGCTGAACAGGCTTCTCGAGATGTGCAGTTTATTAGATTTCCTTTGGCATTTGTTGACTGACATCTGCCGCGGCCGGTCCTCCCAGTCGCTTCCCTTTTAACACTCCAATCTATGTACACAACATTAGGGCCCCTAATCATCCTATTTACACATTTTCACACAGCCAACAGAGATATACTGCTGACCTCGTTTTTTAACAACCAAACAAAGCAGCCCCCCTCCATGAAAGCGTCGACGGCGCCGAGAGCGGCTTAGCTAACAAGCATCTGATTGTGCAGATTACGCGTGTTCCACAGAGGATTACTGAGACTGAAATGAACAAATTGACCTCTTACTGCCGAAATCCCGCATCAGCATCACAAAAGAGGAGCGCGAGGGCAAAACTGTATCTGAAGGGAGAAGTCGCAGTCAGCAGCATTATTTAAAGAAGCCGCCTATCCGAGGAGCGGTGTATTTTCGTCTCCGTCTCGTCTCTGTGTGCAGACCCCGACGACTCCATAGGTCGTCCTTGTCTCTACGTCTCGTCAGGCTTTTTTACCGACAGCGAACGCGCCGCACACTTGCCGCTCAGGCTTTTGAAAGACAAAGTAACAGTGGAACGAGCGGGGAGGGAAAAAAATGCATAAGCTATTTTCTCTACCTGGCAGGGTGTCATTTTGCATTGATGTTGGTCTCCTATTCTAACAACAAATAACATCCTGTTCGCGTTTATTCTTAGCCGAGGGCAAGCGAGTATCTCCCTCTCTGGTTGCCTTCTGACACTTTTCAAGTCAAAGCTATTTAAAAGTCATCGCGCTGTGAGAAGTAACAAAAGCTCAATGACAGACCAAGGCCTCATTCAAAATTCAATATTTATTTTTTTTCCCTGCTTTCTCTCGACCAACAATGGGACACATAATTTCAGTCCACGCCTGTTTGGCGAGCTCCAGAGAGAAAAATGGCACGCTTTTGTTAATAAGTGTCTCTCTGTTTTCGCTGAGAGCCGATGATTGAGCGGCTTATGTAGGTCACATTGTATTAATCTAGCGGGCTATCCTCCTAAATGCGCTCTAAATCAAACATGCCATATTAAAACCCAGTTCATTGCTCATTTGCTCAATAATGAAGTGTGTCTGCACTCAGAATGACTTCTGAGCGACTGCAAAACAGCGATCCGGCTTCTTTCCCCCGCCTGGACATTAAATTACTGCTGTGGATTAGAGCACTGTAAATGAGACATGCTTGATATCAATCTGACGGAACAGTTCAAACACCCGGCGAGCTGAATATTTATCAGTCACAGTTTATTTCAGGCGCAGGACCCTTTCATCACTTAGCTGTAATGAGATCTGTGCGCCTTCCAACAATTAATAAACTAGAAGGATCTCCCCGTCAGTCAGAGCGACATGTAAATGCTATCAATTATCTGTCTGGGTGATTCCGCAATCTTAAGCAAACCAGAGATTTCGCAAGACAGACAAGCCTAATGGGACACGGAGGCACGGCCGGGGGCGCGCATGAATGTTGATGGGGACGGTGTGAGACTTTGGGCTGGATCAGTGAGACGTCTCGAGCAGCAAAGCACAGTAAATCTACCTGCTGTCACTGGAGCAGAGTGACGGATCCGGTGCGACATGTCGACACGTGTGCCGTCTCCAGCCCCGCGGTATCTTCACGAGATCTGCCGCAGATGAACTATGTTGAACACTGCTGAGCCACATGATGCCGGACAGCAAAGTCTGATGTGAACAGTCGAGCGGAACAATAAAAATCCCTTCCGGGGCTGTATAGAAATAAAAAGAAGTGCATGGGTGAGTTGTTCTGTGATGGGTTTATATCAAAGGAAGATATCGCTGCGAGGTGCAGCGAGCGAGCCAGCGCTGATGGGTTTTGATCAGATGATTAGTGCTGGCTACCACTTGAGATCTGCTTTGAGGAGGTAAATGTGGTATCAGAGATTATGGGGGTCAGACCAGCCGCCTCTTTCTCTTCGCCGCGCGTTTGCACATGCGTGCGTGTCTTCGAAAGACAAAGAGAGAGAGAGCCCGGAATACAGGGAGAGTGTGAGTGTGTTTGCGCATGTATTAAAAAGACAGGAGAGAGGTCCTTGAGGCAACCTGCACATCTTTTTATCACATCTTTAATTAATTGAAGCCCATAATAGAAGCTGCTGCAATTCCACTGAATAGACACGTAGCTGAATGGAAAAAAAGGCTGCGATGAGGAGATACGCTCCCTCTTGCTTTTTTTTTTAATCAACCCTTCCTTGCCATTTCACAGTCAGCTGCTTACGCAACATATGTGCAGCTAATGTCAATCTTAGCTTTGGCGATGAAACACAATGCCCAAGTAAGTCGCCAGAGTAAATGTTGGCAGTGTAGGCTGGAATGGAACCCAGGATGCTCTGGTGAGGACACAGCCTCTGTACATGGGTGAACACTCTACCAGCTTTACATCTCATCACTTCTTTTCATCCTGTGACAATGCTGTGCTTATGATCTGGTTAGGTTAAGTCACAAAAACCACCAGGTTAGGGTTAGGAAAACATCAAGTTTTTTGCTTAAAATACCTGCTTTGGTCACCACAAACACAGCTGGAGATGTGCCGATTTCCCATCAAAAACATCTGATTTTGTCTCCAAAAACACAGCTGGAAATAGTCCCGATCACCAGAGTAAATGTTAGCCAAGCCCCTTTCTGCAAAACCCCAGATAAGATAAAACTGGATGTTTCTTTATGCAGCAATCTTCCTTTTGTTTGCTTCTTTATGCTCTGTTTAGGTTGAGGCACAAAAACCACTTGGTTAGGGTCAGGAAAGCATCATGGTTTGGCTTAAAATACCTGTTTTTGGCGCCACACTCATGGATGGAGATGGATCCTGGGAAAAATGGCTGGTTTTGGTCATCACTAAAAACACTGAAAATATCTGCAGTTCATAAAAAAACACGGTTTTGACGTGTTTGAAAAACAGATGGAAATGTCTCGACGACTCCTTAAAAACACACCCTGTTTTGTCCGCACTCAAAACAGCTGGAAATGTCCTTCAAAAGAACTTCAGTCAGCCATTTGGCAGCCTTGTTGGCTTGTAATAACACCACCACCTTCCCCTTCACCTTATGCTGTGACAGGTGGCTAAAAAGGACATAAAGTGAAGGTGATACGCAACGTTTGGTACGCAGGTCAACCTTGGACGTTACTGTGCTTTGCAGAAATGGTCAGAGGCTTAACAGCCTTCTCGCTTGATTCCTCCACCGTCCCCTCCATCTTCTCCCTCCATCTCCTGATACTGAGAGTCAGGTCATAATGTTAACATGATGTGACACATTATGTAGAAATGTCAATATGGTACGTAGCCTATGACACATATAAATGTGAACGTATCGCCATTCACTGCCAACATTTTATCCTCGCGACTGTGCTGCACTGCTGTGAAGGAAAAAGGTTTGGTGCTGCAATCGATCCGAGTGATTGATGCTTACTTTCCTCTCTCCCTCCACCTCCTCTCTCCAGGTTTTGTCTCTGAAAGTCGACCGCGAAAGCCACCATGGCCCTCTTGTGGTTTTCCAAACTCGTCCTCGTCCTCCTGGCCTTCATCCCTCAACTGTCCCTGGGATGCCCGTCCGGCTGTCGCTGCTACAGCCTCACGGTGGAGTGCGGATCTCTTGGGCTCAAAGAAATCCCACAGGGCGTCCTCTCTGTGACCGAGGTCAGTCGGCGGATCGACATTAAGTTAGGGCGCTAGCTGCCAGAGCATTGCTGCCGACCCTCCCTCCTGCTTCAGTGGTTTTGTATCAATTGACTCCCTCTCTGATCCATTCTTATTACCCTGAAATGATTGTGGTTAATCAATTCGCCGTGACCCCCTTTGATGTAAGCCTGAGGGAGGGGCTGCGCTGCTGGCTGTGTAATTATTCATTCTTGCTCAGAAAGTGACTCTTGCACACCCTCTGATCATCTGCTGAGAAGATGTTTAACATTACACCGTCTTTTCCTCTCGGGTGCGGGCCCCCCAACATTACCGCAGCTCATGAATATTAATGGAAAGCATGTCCCGGATAAATTGTTCCATTAACCTCAATCAGCAGGTCTATCTCGTCGATCATACTTTACCTCACGGCCCGTGTTTGCTTCTTCGAAAAACATCACCAATGAATGCACATTACCAATCAAGCAAAGCATGCATTATGGATCAAACACACGCTCGCATGTTGCTCCAATCACTCAAACTGCTTTTCCCTCCAAGATGTTTGCTGACAAGGTCTGTGATTTCTGCAGCATTTGGCAAAAGAACCACTGAACCAATAAAAAGGAAAAATGCTGCACCAACCACAATGTCAGTCTTTATTATCATGATCCCCAACTAGCTCATTCCACATTGTCTGTTTGCCTATATTAACATATATTCAGAGCTCTGCACAGCCCGCTGAGCGCAGATAGCGCTAAAGGTGGCCCCGTTGTTAATGTAATCTCTCAAGAATACATTTTTCTACCCGGTGAGCACAGCTCAGCAACAGGCCACGCTCGCTTTCTGGCACTAAACAAACCACCAACTCAAACATCGCATCTCCTCCTCTGCATTTCTAATGCAATCATTGTGACCACTCTACTAATTTCATTCGTTTCGCCTTCAGACCATCTTCCTCCAGGACAACGCCATAGTGCAGATCCGTCTGCAGGACCTGACTCGACTGGGCAGCCTCCATTACCTCTACCTTCAGAATAATAGCATCTCGGCGCTGGAGCCTGGGGCGTTTCACAGCCAGAGCCAGCTGCTGGAGCTGGCCCTTAATGGCAACCTCATCCACCTGGTCACCCCGGACATGTTTCGGGGTCTGGAGCACCTCAGGATCTTGTACCTCGCCGGGAACCAGATCACCCGAGTGCAAGATCACACCTTCAGGGGATTGCAGGTTGGCGAGCAGACAGAAAGGAATAATAGACAACATGATGGATGGATGAACAGCTATGTTTATTGCTCATTTTATCTTAAGTGTTCCACTGTAATCCCTCTTGGTTAAGTGAAAAAAGCATTTTCCATGAAGGCTAAAGCTATTCCAAAATAGGATGCCTTTTTTGTGGATTATATAGAATGACGCCTACAACTGCAAATCCAATTCACGACAACATGTCTGACTAATCCCTACCATAGAGTAATACAGTACAATACTGAGTCAGGTGGACATGAGTCATACATTTGACATTTCTTTTCCTTCCCGCTTTAAATTTCACACTTCCCTTCCTCTGCTTTATGTCTTTTTTGCTGTCTGCAGCGTCTGCAAGAACTCCACCTGCAGGAAAACAGCATTGAGCTGCTGGCGGAGCAAGCTCTGTCTGGCTTATCATCCCTGGCTCTGTTGGACCTCAGCAAAAATCACCTCCGCACCCTGGGCTCCTCGTCGCTCAAACCGCTAGTCAGCCTGCAGGTGCTCCGTGTCACAGGTATGCAGCGCGAAGGCATTATGTCTTGCTGTAATCTCGTAATCCTTCAAGATTCAATTGACGTCAAAGTGCCCTGAAATACCAGGATTCAGAAGAACTGACACTGCCCAAGACTGCACCGCAATAGCCACAGCCAACAGACTCATGGCATTGAAAATGAAGTGCCCTTAAACATATTTTACACATCAAAGGGTTTCACCCAACCATAAAATTTAATGAGAAAGAAACCCCTTGAAGACACAAATAAAAAAACTGAATAAATAAATAACTCAAAGGAACAGTCTTCCTATTCAGGACAATAAGAGCTTAAACAAAGTTTAAATCACAAGCAAAAAAGAAAAGCGAACAAACTATGTCACCTCAAGGGCTATTCAGCAGCTGCTCTGGAGCTTTCAGTCCTTTCACATTTTCAGTTATTTGGAGTTTGCGCAGTTTTCATAGAATTATAGATGTTCAAAGTTCCATTTTTTTCTGAGCACCTCAGTGACTTCTCAGCTTTCTTGGCTTGCATTTGATACTTGACCTTGAAAATAGCAGTAAACACAAACAATTCCAACCCCTAGGTCCAGTGTCTTAGATTTTGTTTTTAATCTTATCAGATATCTTTATTAGCAGATGGTGTTTGCTCAATTGTCATGGAATTGCTCAAATTTCCATGTTTTCTGAGCACAACAGTGACTTAAAAGTCAGGGTTCAAACTTCATCAGACAGTATTATACATTTGGTTTACCCCTTTCCCTTGTCTGCTTCCGTTTCTTACCTCCAGAGAACCCATGGCGCTGTGACTGTGCTCTGGGCTGGCTGAGAACCTGGATCAGAGAAGACGGACAGCGTCTGTTGAGCTCTGCCGAACAGCGTCGCCTGATGTGCTCTGAGCCGCCTCGCCTTTCCCACCTGAGCCTGGTGGAGGTGGCTCCCAACAGCCTGGTGTGCATCCCTCCCGTGGTGCAACTCGAGCCTAGCCACCTGACTGTGCGACTAGGGGAGAGCCTCCGCGTCTCCTGCCAGGCCTCAGGATACCCTCAGCCGCAGGTTACCTGGAAAAAAGCCTCCCATGGCAAGCCCCAGTTATCGCCTCGAGGCCTGGTTCAAGAGTTGGGACCCAACGGAGAGCTCTTCAGGCCTGGGGCTGGCGGAGTGGTGACAGCCCTGCCAAGCAGTGGACGGATCAAGGTCGAAGGTGGTGGAGGAGTCCAGGGGCTCGTGCGTGGAGCTGAGGAGGGCGGTGAGAGGGACAGCTTTGATCCGGACATGGGCAGCGGCATGCTGTTCCTCAGCAATGTGACTGTAGCGCATGCTGGGCGTTACGAGTGCGAAGCCTGGAACCCCGGCGGTGTCGCTAAGGTTACCTTTCATCTAGCCGTCAACATGTCCTCTTCTTCCTATTCATCCCATTTCTGGCCTCGTGTAAACACGCACTCCTTTGTTTCCTCTTCATCCAACACCTTCTATCAGCCAGAGGTTCTGGATGTTAGCCAGGAGCCGCTCTACGAACAAGACAGCATGGACTTCAACGCTTTGGGTCCTGCTACCCAGACCGCCATTGCTGTTGGCATCTCCTTGCTGGCGCTCACTGCCATTCTCCTCTTGATCATGATCTACACCCGTCACCAGCAGTACCGCAAAGAAGAAGGCGGCTCCTACTGTACCAGCAAGGAGGAGAGCATCCTCTACGTCAACGACTACTCCGATGGACCCACCACCTTCGCGCAGCTGGAGGAGTACCGCGACGACCACGGCCACGAGATGTACGTACTCAACAGGACCAAGCCTGTCATGGGCTCCACTTCATCCAGGTGTCCCATGATGAGCGGGTTCGTCCAGCAGAAAGGTATGAAGGAGGCTCTCCTGGACCACGAAATGGTGCAGACTCTGACCAGATCAGGGGGAATGGGTCTGCGCAGGAACCCAGCAGACGGAGGAGAGGGACCCCTGACAACAGACCCAGAGGAGCTCTTCCTCAGTCAGAGCCTCCTCTTCGGATCACAGGTTGCCTACGAGATCCACTGCTAAGAGGTTTTACTTGTTCTCTAACGTGAAACAATATGATGATGGACTAAATTAAAAGACATTAAAGGGAATCACCTCGGTGCAATGATTTGAAGCATCAGATTATTATGTGGTCTTAAAAAGAGAGTGGACAGAGTGTGAGTTAGTGGTTGCTGGGGGAAACCTGGATGACAATCAGCCTCTCAGAGATCCTCGTGTGATTGATTGATTGTATGACATTAAGATGGGTCAGAGGGATGAACAGTGATAATTGAAGGGAAAATAACAAGTGAACCGTAGCTTTCCGTCTCAAAATCACCCCTTTAAGGATAATTACAAGTTGCTAACATTATCAGAAATGGTTTGTATGACTAATTTGAATCCTCACAGAAGAGGCTGAGACTGTGCAGCGCGTAGAGGCAACTAACAATAAGGATTAAAACAGTGATTCATATTTTATACTTAATCTTTTTTTTGTTTGTTTCAGGTTTTGTTTTGTGTGTTTTGTCAGTGTTTTGTGTAAATAATAAAGCTAATTTTCACTGTGAAGTACAGTTGTTGTGTGGACCTTGTTGCAGTTCCCAATAGAATTAGACCTACACCAATCCTCTTACTGAAACTGCATTGGCTTTACCCATATGTGTGAGTGGGCGCAGGTGGGTGGATTGTTTAAAGAGGCTCATTTTGAATGTAGATGCAAGCCTTTTATTATTTCTACCGCAGCATTGTATTCCTTGATGTTAACATGTCTTATTTTTTCTACCTATTATTTATTGTCTGTATTTGAATCTTTGGCAGAATTAACTCCATTAACATCAGTCTGTAAGAACCATTCTACTGTGAATATTGTACATTTTGTCCTCGGTTTCTACATAATAAAATGTATTTTAAAAGTTTCATTGTCTCTTTTCTTGCAAGGTTAGGCAATTCAGCTAATTCCATATTCTATGCCTGTACTGCAGGAGCGTATTGTGTTCTTACTCCTTCTTTCAGGATGGAGCATGTGAGTGTGAAAGATGTGGTATTTAAAGAGAGGGACTGAGGCTTTCAATCAGAGTAGAGGTCAGTCTGTGGGAGGTCCACGGGTTTTTAAGCCCTGCATTCTTTCATTTTGCTGCTAAGCACTGAAGCATCAGGTGTGCTCTCAGAGCTACTTGTGGACTAAGATAGAAGAGTGTTATCGGAAAAGTGTTTAGAAGTCTGTGCATCATTCCAGACCCCAGAGGGCAAATCAATTCACATTCAAAAACATGTCAATACTCTTATAAGATGGCTGTTGCTTTTTCAGTCTGAATGGTTGCATCTTAATGAGACCATTAAATGTCATGGTCATTTTATGATAGCTGAATAAGAAACACAACTGAAAGGCATGTTCCTCAATAAAAAAAGGGGGATTTTAGGGTTGGTAAGTTATTGCAGAAGAGTTTTTGTTATATTTATAGAAAAACTCTCCTGACAGCAATAACTGAATCAGATGCCCTGACATAAAAATACAGTAAAAATCAAAGAAGCCCAGTGTTGCCAACTGTTTCCCAATGAAAGCAGATAGTACTAAGTCCTAAAGTTGCTAAAAGTTGCCAATGTCATTAGGTCATTTGCATCTCTCTGATGCAATCATGCGCTCATTTGCATAACGCTAAGTGGTGCTGTGGGTTGCAGTGAGGGATCACCTTAAGCCATTTAAAAAGCACAGACATCTTCGGCCAAATATTTACCCACGCACTTCAGGGCCAACGTATATTTGAACTAAAACGACCTACAAACGAAGGGAGAAGATCAAACCATCTGTTTAAATATTTACGAGATGAGATGAACGATACATATTTACAAGCTTTAGAAAACCCTGACTCAGAGAGAAAGAGAGGGAGGAAAAACTATTAACATATTTACAAGCTCCATTACAGAGAAAAATGTCAGAGTGAGAGGCTCTCACTGAGAGTACCACATAACCACAGAATGTCACTACAAGTGAACTCCCACTCCTGCAGCGAGCAGCATCCTCCCGCCTGAGCCGTAACAATACACCTACTGACAGCAGGAGGAGAGGGAGGGACCCCGGCGCTGTTGGCAGAGGACCTGTGGACCGCTCTCTCTCCCTCTGCTGCCTACTCTGAGCAGCGTGCATGGGAGTGAATAATAATATCATAACAGCATAATATCTGACATTTCTCAGCTTTTTGCTGTTGGTCAGAATAAGCCACCACATTTGTTGCAACATACTTTTTAGAAATAAAGGGGTCCAATTTAATTTTATTCATATGAAGTGATTTGACCAGCTATTTGTCTGTCTATTTGTGTGTCTCACAAGGCTAGGTGGATAAACTGGGAGCGTGTCTATGTTCCCCGGGTCCTATGTTCCCCTCTTTGTATGAGACTGGGGAACATAGGACCCTTTTTTAAAAAAAGGGTCCTATGTTCCCTGGTCTGTTACTTTTTCCGCCATTACTGAAAAATTCCATGACAAATAGGCCTATGTAGGTCTACGGGCTAACCCTAACCCTAACCGCTAACCCTAACCTAGGACCCTCTTTCAGAAAAAGGGTCCTACCGGGGTCCTATGTTCCCCGGTATGTATTGCTACAGGGGAACATAGGTCCCTTTTTGGGAAAAACGGGGAACATAAGAACTTTTTTCTGAAAAAGGGTAACCGGGGAACATAGGGATGACCCCGATAAATTGCTAAAGCTATTAGCTAGCTAGTGACACAAGAATGGCTGCGAAAGGCAGTCAAAAATTCACAATACCAATGTGTTAGCTTGACAGCGGTGAGTACTAACAATATCTGTGTCCGTCGTTTAACTCATTATGATAATCATTGGTGGGGTTTTTTTACATATGAGTGAGACAGGGGGTTGTAAGATGCAGTTAGCAATGACAACAATACGCTTCGCTAGCAGTACACAGCCACTGTGCTGTCTAACCCTGTCACTATATGGAACAACAACAACCTCCTCTAACATCAAGCTAGCGACCTAGATGCGGACATTGGCAATATTATATAAAGCTAACCTGGTCGCTAACGGTTCAAATGCAAACAAGATGGCAGCTCTTACCTTTTCTTCTGCGGGGGTTTAGCCATTTTATGCTACGGGTCACCTCCTTATGTGCGAAAGCAGTTCACCCCAGTGATTTATATGGAAGAACTCGGTACTAGCGGACCAGACCAATGAGAATTGCTCGCCTAGCGCATAGACCAAAACAGTTTCCGGCTTCCTTGTTTTAAATCTAGGTTATGCGGCCCACTCAACATACGCAGTAGAGTTCCCTCCCTGGCTGGCCCCCGCCCGTGAGTTCCCAACTCGGCCCATAGACTTAACATTGTTCGTGATGTCACTGATTTTCACAGATTTTTAAATCGCTTTTCTTAGCTTGAGGTAGGTTTTACAGATATAAAACCTCCATGGATCAAAAATTCATAATAGAAGGAGTCATGATCTACCTTTTTTGCAGTTCTTGGCATCCTGTCAACAGTTTTACAGTTTTAAGTCACTTTTATAATGGAAGTCTACAGGGGAAAATGTTTTCTGGGCCGCCAGGGAACTTTTTGCTGCAATACCGCGAGTGGCCACCATGCAAGATTGGAAGCAAGATGGAGCGGCACCACCCTTGCTGTATCCTGGGTTTAGCCCTGCTCAAGACGATTGTGAAATACAAACTAGCCAGAGAGCCCCGTCCCAGAATGATAATTGGCACCTAGACAGACCTGTGTGAGATTAAACAGCAGCTAACGCGCACACCCACAGCAGCACAGTTGCCAAAGTAAAGCGTTGGCACCACTGATATGTTTACTTTTGTACATGTCATAGGGTAAATACACTAACCCACATTTAGATTTGTTAAATTAACTTAACATATGATTATTACAACTATGTTAATAAAAGTTACAGTCACACGGACTACTGATAATCACTCAGATAATCACTATGACCTCATAGTCATCACAAGAACACACTGAAACCGCTCGCTGATCAGGCAAGAGGGGCTCCACTGACGCACATATTAATTTGGGGTAATTAAATGTAATTTGAGTACAGCATTTTGCAAAATTAGAATGCATTCAGTGACCAAGCCAAAACATTTACAGAAACCACAAACAACAACTTTATAGTCAAACATTTGTTCAACAAGAAAACACAAAACTAAACGATGTGACAAAGCACTAAACAAAGACTTTTGGGGGTTTTGGACATGGTAAATGTAAATCGAGCTGTGTGTGCCAAACAATAGAACCTGAATGGCGACATAACTGTGCCTGCATCATTTAGAGCTGAGAGTATGGAGACAAACCTGGAACAACAGGAGGAAATCTATGTTTGGACTTCGTATTTTCATATCATAGCCTACACTTATTGAACCTGTAAACCATCGACCATATCCACCCCTTGACAATTTTGTAGCCTATACCTGATGAGGCTGCAGGGGAAGGAAGAGATGTTGTGTTTCTCTCTCTCCGATCTTCGGTTTCGTCAGTCCTGACCTCTGCTGGGTCAGGACACTAAGGTGTAGCAAGCTTCCGCGGGAAAGTTCTGTTTGCAAACGTGCTCTGTTAGGATGCAGCTGAGATCCGGACGGGGGTCAAGCCAGCAGAAGTGTGCTCTGGTGGGGTCGAGAGGTGAAGAGAGCTTCATCCTTTGTCTCTTATCAACTTTCCTTTAACTCATTAAATAGTTATCAAAATCTGTTCAGAGGTTGAGGTGTACAGATTCGAAAAAATTTGGCACCCTCAGCTTCTCAGTGATACTAAATACACGAACAGACAAGATATCATATATTCAGAAAGACATGATAAACATCATTTGAAATGTTACGAGTGGCAATCATCTCATTAGCATTAGATACGGTAACGTATTGATGCATGGATATCTTTAAAGGTCACAGTGAAATGAAACAGGAATTAAAATCAAAGCACAGTTTACCCAAGGATTGTTCCTGCTTAACTTCTTGGAGAAAGAGAAGGGCTGTAGTGAGAGTTAACAGACAGACATGAAGGTTAGCCTTGACACAGGCCAAGGCACCCTGGGGTCTGAGATGCAGGTGTCCTTTGTTATGAAGTTCATCCTTCCTTGTGAACCCTGGGCCACGTCTGAGGACGTGTTATCTGTGACAGTTTATCAGATAGGTAGCTGCTGCATCCTGCAACGCGCCGTCTTCCTGCCAGTAGGTCACTGAGTCCTCTGATGTCCCCTAGGACGTGTCCTGGAGACACTGGGCTAGCTGGGAGTTTCAGCAGTCGAAATCCCAAATTAGCACACAGTGATAACAGAGAGCCATTTTGACATTTCTACAATAGGATGGTGTTTGTGGCAACCAAAGCAGGTATTTTAAGCCGAAACATGATGTTGTCCGAGCCCTGACTAAGTGTTTTTTTTGTGCCTAAAGCTAACCAGACTATAAACACAAGATTGTCGCAACATAGAATTGAAAATCGAACCTACAGAAAGGTAAAGTTTCAACAAATCCCTTTTTTGCAGAAATAACATCTATTCTGGCGATTGGGTTGCCAACAGCAGTGAGTGTTTGTATGCCCGTATATTGCCTGTGCTACTGCTCACAAGAATCTTGGTGGAGCTCAAAGAAAAATGAAGTAGGGCTTAGACCAAAAAGCTGAGTCCCAGCTGATTGAGCCAGGGGACCAGGTTCTGGTTTTGTTACCTGTGATTGGTTCACTGTTTCAGGCGAGATTTAGTGGGCCTCACACAGTGAAAAGCAGAATGTCTCACAGGGACTATTTGATTGCCACACCCGACAGGAGGAAGAAAGCGCCGTGGTGTCGTGTTTGACTCCCTCTGCCATGAAGGATAGTGACACACTTCCTGTAGGTGATGGTGTTGCTAAGCCCGTGGGCGCAATTGATGCTGGGCCTTCGGACGATTTTGACGTTCCCTCTGAGCCCATTCAGACTGGGAAGCTTAAAAATTCAGAGTATCTGGACGATCTTCCCAGTCAGTTTAGTTATCTTTCAGATACTCAGCAGGAAAATCTGGTGAAATTGCTGCCGTCTCATTCGTCTCTCTTTCCAGATACACCATCACGCACTAACATGATCGAGCATGACACAGAGGTCGAGGATGCTCTGCCTGAGAGGCAGCGTGCTTCCAGGCTGCCAGTGGAAAAGCGTCGGCGTATGGAGAAGGAGGTGGAGTATTTGCTGCAACATGGGTTGGCGGAACCATCACGCTCATGCTGGGCTTCTCCATGTCTGATGGTAGATAAGGCGGATAGGTCAGACAGGTTTTGCACAGATTTCAGAAAGGTCAATGCAGTCACCAGGCCTGACTGTTATCCACTCCCTCGCACTGAGGACTGCATTGATCAAGTGGGTGGTGCCAAATTTGTGACCAAACTGGATCTTTTAAAAGGTTATTGGCAGGTGCCACTGACTGCCAGGGCCAAGGAAATTTCATCATGTATTGCACCATGGGGTTTGTTTTCTAATTCTGTCATGCCGTTTGGTCTCCAAAATGCTCCAGCAACCTTTCAGCATCTCATGAACAAGGTGTTAGCTGAGTTAGCAGGGTGTTCAGCTTATTTGGACGACATTGTGGTGTTTAGTGAGACGTGGGAATCTCATGTTCAGCGTTTGTGTGCAGTGCTTGACCGGTTGACCCAGGTGAATTTAACTCAATTTAGCAAAGTGTGAGCTTGCAAAGGCGACCATAACCTATCTGGGTAAGGTGGTTGGTCAGGGTGAAGTTCGTCCAGTGCAGGCGAAGGAA
The DNA here is from genome assembly GCA_039737535.1 of Lagodon rhomboides. Classification (NCBI taxonomy): domain Eukaryota; kingdom Metazoa; phylum Chordata; class Actinopteri; order Spariformes; family Sparidae; genus Lagodon; species Lagodon rhomboides. Next base: position 6,645,081 of record CM077797.1, read on the forward strand.
CTAATGCGGTTCCTTGGGTTAGTGGGGTATTATCGTAGCTTTTGCCCCAACTTCTCCACTGTGGTGGCTCCACTGACAAACCTACTTAAGAAAAATATGCCTTTTGACTGGTCCTCTCATTGTCATGCTGCATTTAAATGCGTAAAAAGTTTGATATGCTCGACTCCTGTGCTCTCAGCTCCAGTCTTCCACAAACCTTTTAAAATCCAGGTGGATGCCAGTGAAGTTGGTGCTGGAGGCTGTGCTCCTGCAGGAAGGGGAGGGGGGAGTTGACCATCCTGTGAGTTCAACCGTCACCAGCTGAATTGTTCAGTAATTGAAAAGAAGACTCTAGCTTTGATTTGGACCCTGAAATTTTTTGAAGCGTATGTTGGCCCATCCCTGCCACGTGACCATTTACTCTGACCATAACCCTTTGACCTTTTTGAGCAGCATGCACAATGCCAATCGTAGGTTGAGGTGGTTGCTATTTTTACAGCCTTACACCCTGAATGTATGTCACATCAAAGGTAGTGACGTATTGGCTGATGCGCTCTCCCGTGCACCCTGCTGATTCTGCACAAGACCCTGATCTTGATCCATTTCATTAAGTATGAAAAAGTACACACATACAACCGCAGCACCACTGACTTATATATGTTCTTTGTGGCCAGAGGCCTCCTGTGACACCTTCCAGCGTTTAGCTTGATGGACAGAGAAATTACTGAGTGACATTTCTATAAACTTGGCAGGGAAATGCCAGATGACAGCGTATGTACAGATTCAACAGCGGCAGCCTCGCAGCAGACAGCTGAGCTAATACCAGGAGCAAAATTAGAACATTTCCCAAACACTGAAAGAAAACAGACCTGACCCCGGAGCCCATCGCACGCGCTTCTTATCACGGCTGAAGATGCATTATGCCGCCTAATCTCACACAGCAAATTGTGAAATACTCTTTTTCCGGTCGTCCTATGTCGCAAATGGATTTCCTTTGTGTCTGCTGTGATACGATTCCCGGGCTGTGTCATTACATGTCCGACAAAGCCTCCCTTAAAATGGTTGTCATGGGCACAGCGGCACGAGCTCAAAATGTCCAGTTTTTTGGTGAGACTGGCAGCTTGATTGTCACTTTTGAGGCGCGCCTGTTATTTTGTATAGCCCCTCCATCGCTGATTGCATGCTGAGCGTGCTAAGCTGTTGTTTCAGTTCTCATGCAGAGAGCACCTCCTCTAATCATTCCATATTATTTTCAAAGATCCCTACCAGTGTACCTGCAGGCATTGTTGTGATTAGAGACCTCCATAATTGATTGAGCAGCTGGAAAATTATGCAGAAATAATTCTAATGATAGCAGTGATGTGAAAATCAAGGCGTTAAAGTAATAAGTAAGAAAACACTGAACTTGTTTTACCCTTTCCCAAAATACACTTTGTAATGCTACATAGGTTGTATGTGGGATACGAACAGAAAGTGCATTATTCAAACATTTTGAATGCAGAAAGAGGTCAGTGGCCAGAGATGTAATATTTAAGATTCTGGAAAGCACATTTAAAAGCTGTTTTCAAAATCCGAGCGCGTTTTATATGCTTGTGGGGGAGATTCGGGGTATTAAAAGCGTTCAAGGACTGTCAAGGACAGCTGTCGGCAATAAAATTCCAATGATTTTTCATTAGGAAAAAGGAAGAAAGAAAATGTAACAATCAAAAATACACGTTCGCACAACAGAGGGTGGATGCATGCCGATCTTTACTGCTGGGACATTTCGCCAATGAGATTTCGCCTTTCTCTTTTCATGGCGAAGGTTGTCCGCGATCCCATCAATCAACATGTGAAGTGAGGGTGCGAGCGGTGAAGAGTGAGACCTCATGGTTCTCATACTGATGTTCTTTTTTTTCCAATTCATCCATCTTCTTTCAACTATCCGTTCTCATCTCTCTTCCAACTCGCCTCAATACAAGGGAATGAATTTTCTTATGAGGTCAAATATGAGCTATATAGGGAGTGAATTATTGATTCATTTCTGCATGGCCTCTACAATGACTTTTCCCAAAAGAAGGGTTTGTACAAATTTCTACCTGATGTGCGCTCTGCCACAAGCTTAGATGTTTTCCTCGCATTTTTGTCTCGAGTGGATGCAGGTTTGTTGGTATGTTGAATGATTCTTGAATGTTGATATACATATTTCTTTTTGAATATATATACCAGAGCAGGAATCTAATGGACTGAGTGCACCTGCAGAGAAGGTGCAGCAAAAGTAGACAGAAAGTAGAAACTGCAATCACCTCCCGTGTCGGCTGATTCAACTCCCGCGTTGTTATTATATTTCTCATGGTTGATTGCACTTCCCGACAGAAGGTATGGTTTTGTTTAAAGATCGAATTTTTATGTATGGCAATTGTTATTCAGGGCATGAATGACCATCATGTGATTTCACTGCCAGGATGAAAGACGAGCGAAAGCCTGGAAAATCAATTCGGGTCAAAAGTATATATTTTTAAAACCAACAATAAGTCTGTCAAACAGACAACAGACAGAAATCTGAGAAAAGCCTCTCTTTTTCCCCCTCACAGAAAGCCTACAGGGCTGTCAGAGTCCTGCGGAAAAACGTCAATGGATCACGCTGAACTTGAGTGTCTTGCTTGATATCTGCAGAGCAATTTCATCTCGTTCTGTTGTGCTTTCTCCTCTAATGGATCTGAGTTCTGCACAACACGAACAGCACAGTAATTGGTCACCTGTGGAAAAGAATGCGCCTATTGATGGATTTTTCACAGAGCAATGGACACGCGGTTATAGCAGCGCTAGCGCAATGTTTCTTGGCTACTTATTGTCCATTCATGTATTGAAATTTGATTTCATTTAGCATGTCACAGTTATCATCCATACAGATTTTCACAAGGGACGCCAAAGAGTTCCTTTGTGGTGAAAGTCGCCAGAGGTACATTGGTTATTTGTAGGTTGTAGATGACCGGTGTGCCCCTAACTTTGAAAAAATAGAGGAAGTTGTAGAAGTAGTTTAAATTAACGATAGTTCAGGTTGGTTATGTAGCTGATAAACAGTTAAAATATCTTATACCTGTGTCGTCAACAAAAAGTCCTTAGAGTTACAGCAGGTAAGTATTATTTGATAATAATTTGAAAGTGTTTTTTTGTCTGGAAAACACATGAAAATGAATCCTACATACTAACAAAAATACATTTGAAAAATAAAATAAATCATTTAATTTAACAAAAGCACTGATGATAGTCTGCCCGTGATTTATCCTGCTATCATGTTAGCAAGCTAACCTAACTACGCTAAATCACTGTGCGCCATCTATCCATAATGGCGAACTAGTCAGCTAACTATGAATTATTAAAACATATTGGCCGGTTATCTGTATTACAGTCCCAAATGTATGTGTAATGATATTCTGAGGCTAACGTGCCTAGCATTGGTCAAGCCACAAATGCTGCTGACTTGTTTATACCTGGCACTATAGGTCCTGATCTACTGTATGTGGATAAATGGATAATGGTTACCTAAATTAACTTACAAAGGTAGGTTAAAGCGATGGATAAATGGTGAACTAAATAATAACAATGGGTAGAAGTGACAGATAAATAGTTAAATTAGCTGAACGTATAAGACATTTGGTTGAAATGGTTAGCTAACGCTACCGCATCCACCACAGATACTTATACCGTCTTCAGCAAAGCTACACTGAGCTTTAACTAGTTAAAGCTAGCTGAACTAGCCTAGCACTGAGCTCTGAAGCTAACTTATCAGTAACTCAATGCAGATGAATTATTAGCATTATTTGCCGTCTTCACTATCACTAAACCAGCTGATTATTGCTTGGTTGGTCTCGAGTTTGCTTTATTAACATACATTAAAACTATCCTATGAATATAATTACTATGTAACACATTTATTGAATAGGATTTTGAATAGTCAGAGACACTGGACAGTGCATCTTGGCATAGCTAACCAAATGATACTATGAATGTGTTGGGGCTAATTAAAACTTCTATTAACAGACACTCTGAACAACCAGTCAAACACCCTAGTGAGTTATGATATCATAAACATGTAATAAATAATAAATAACAAAAAACAATGTTCAGACGCCATGACCATTTTAACAGAACTGGTCTAATTAGCGGCACTATACACTGTGTCTCCATGTTTGTCTGACTGCTGTATAAGAAAGTCTCATTTGTCTCCAGCTCTGACTGGCTGTCACGCTGTGTGTTATGGCAGATATTGGCTCAGATGTGGCTGCAGGCTGATCACAAGTATCAGATGTCAGTATACACAACATGACATATTCACCCTTCTGTTGTAGACAGGTTATAAAGGGCCAAATAATCAACAAATTAACACATTTGGAACATGATAGGTGGTGTTGATAAAAACAATACAAGAAAAAACCTTATCTGACAGATGTACGACAGACTTGGCAATCACTGTAATATAATACAAGTATTGTAAAGTGTGTTGGTGACGAGTAAAACTGGCTACATAAATGATCCTCCAGCCCACTTCACTGTTGCCAGTGGACAATAAACAGTGTAAAGTGTAGGTGAAAGCTGTAGTTGTCTTTGTGACGCTGACGGAAATGATATTCCAGCGTGTGTCCTTCATCCCTCACCGTCACGGTGGCTGCTTCCTTCCCATCATCCCTCAGCAGTGTCACATAGTGAAATGTGAATGGCTGTGCGGGATTGCAGACCTTGGCAGCGCTTTTGATAGCTGCTAAGTGTCGAGCCACTGAACACTGAACAGTGATGTTGCCTTCCTATGCTCCACTCAGTCTGATGCTGAACACCAACGCAAATGGGCCGTAGACAAGAACATAATCCATATGTTAGGAGAGGTTGACAAGTGAAGGCAATTGCCTTGTCATGGACCCTGTTTTTATGGATCATACGCATTTTTTTTCTTTTGTAGCATAGGGACTACAACTTTCATTCCATTGTACAATATTTTATTGTAAATGACCTTTAACCTGGAAAAAGTGTGACCAAGTGTGGATTGCTTCATAGGAAGAAGCTGTTCTAGGACCTGGAAGCAGCTGGAGAAACTTTTTCTACTCTGCTCACTTTACTCAACCTGGATAACTGGACTTAAATTAAGAAAATGATGGAACACCAGCACAGCATTGGACTGTATAGAAAATATAATGGTCAAAAGGAACACGAATAAAAGGTGAACAACAAGCAGTAGAGGGCAGCAAAACACCAAATGCAAAGGAACAATGGCATCGTCTGTCAAGTTGTTGTCACTACAGCCGTGCTAGCAGTGCTCTCACACTGTAATATTACCCCTAAAGTAGTATGCAGTTCACATACTACTGTTGCTACTGCTGTTTTAGCGTATTGAAGAGCATGTTGGTACGCATGAGCCAAGACAAAACCATTGGCTGCATACAAATGCTAAAATAACATCAACCAAGAGAGTAAAAAAACAGCCCAGTTATCTCCAACAACTTTCCCAATGGGCTAATTAATTACATAAAGATGTCAATGAAGTGGCTGATGTCCTGTCAGTCGTTTAGGAGGGTTCAACCCTCGCGTCCTTGGGTTCAAATCTCTGAACGAGCACAGCGCTGGCTGCAGGCTTGCTGACGTCAGTTGCGGCTGCTGCAGTCGATCTGGCTTTCAAGTCATCACAAACAGTAACATTACACTCTTCAGAGCTTATATTTTGAGTTTCACTGGGACTTATTGGAGGGATGCCATCTCACGCAACTCTTTCTCTCTATAATATTAGTCTAAAGGTGTGCCCTCCAGTTAAGAAATGTGAATCGGTACCTAGTAGCACCAATGAACCAAATGTTAAGTTGCAACAAAAAGGACCGTAGAGTTCCAGCAGGTACTGTCAGCGTTATGGGGCAAAATGCAAAATAGGAAATCAAACTCCAAAACATACCAAAGGAGAAGCTGGCGAAATGCGCGGAATAAGGAACTTCAAGGGACGTGGAAACACAAGGAACTACAGGGAAATCCCACCAACACCAACAGAAACAACAAACTGACAAGGATTGCATGGGCAACAAAGTCTTAAATATGCAGAACGCTGATGAGGGGACGAGGAGCAGGTGAGGAGAGAGAGGAGGGACGAGGGCAGGTGAGATAACGAGGGAGAAAGAACACCGGCAGACAGAGGGAGACAAACATGCAACAAGGGGAAAACAGAGGGAAAAACATGCCGAAAGGCAGAAGAGACACAAGAGGGCATGGAAACAAAACACCAGACACAACACAAGGCACTGAACCATGACAGGTCCATGGTTTGCCGAAAGTTATATTGCCGACCTTTATTCTGGCAGTCGGGTTTATCCCTCCATGGAGGTGACACAACAGGAATTAGAGCAACTCTTTCATAAAAATGCAATATTTTTGTTGTCAAACATTCTTAGACCTTTGCTGTGAATTTATTTGAATAAAGTTTTTGAAGGATTCATGAAATCGTTGCACTGCCAGACTGCTCTCAAGGCAGCACAGATTACATGATCATGTAATTTTTAAGCAGTGTTCTACATAGCGGGAGCATCCCTCAGGCAGTGGAGACAAAGGGAGCGGGTGGTGAATCTGTAATGTGTCCTGTGATATATATACACGTATGCACACAGTCTTTAATCATCCCGGGCAGAACAACCTTTTATAATTCATTGTTCGATAATCACACAAGATGTTTCCAAGTGTGCTTCACTGTAGCTTCTCAGTGACAAAGTGAAACAGGAGCGCTAGAAAAAAATGAACTGTCCCAGAAAACATTCAGCCCCTGCTGAGCTGGAGACAACATTACTCTGCTGTTCTGTGGAGTGCAACGAGAAAAGGCGATGGGCGAGATCAGCTTCCGAATTACCAAACTCAGCTTAATATCCACTTATACACTCCGAGCAGGTCAGAATTGAGCTGTTGCACCAATAATTTGTACAGTGCCGACGGTACTACGGAAGCATGAAATGGATATTGATTCCACCATGGGCTTCTGTTTTCTTCAGCATCTTCTCTCTGGCAGGGGTTGTAGATGTTAGGCATACCGTATAGCCTTGGGTACTTCTCCCACCAGACTCCTCTTTTATCAACTCAGATTTTAGATTTTCACCGTTGCGGTTTGTTGCCAAAGTACAAGCAAACTTTCACATGGGAAATGATGAATAACTGTTTTTAAAAGATTGTTGTGAGGAAGGTCAGTTCGCTTTATCTAAAACAGCATGCTGTATGTGTTTGTCCTGGATATTTATTGCATGATACAGAATATTTTAGCAGTTTGATAGCACTTTGTGGATTTGGCACGGGTTTGCAGTGCACAGTCTTCAGCGTGTGAATCTTCTCTCTGGAGCGGAAAGGTTTTTATATGCAAATAACCGAATATTCAGGGTTTGATATATATTTGATAGGATTCTAAAATCAAATGTCGTTGCTGTTAGGACATCAAACCAACAAAGGATGACATAAATAAGAGTACTCTTCAAGTACAATAAACGTTACTCAGATAATTGATTTATGTTATCAAAGGCACTGCTCAGTCAAACAGATAGACATCCTTCTGGTGTGTTTCTGTCTCTTTCAGATTCTCTTCTTTTGAAAGTAGTTCAGCAGTTGTTTTGTTTCTTTCATGAGGATTACAAGAAGCAGCAGCTCATTTGAAAGTTGATGTTTTATTCAACTGCATCCAGTCCCTTTTTGTGCATTGTGTCTCAAACAATTGAAAAAGTTTCCCGATGTTGATATTTGCTGATGTGTAAGTAAACGGACAGTTTATGGAATATTTCAGTCTCAGTCTCTCTCTTTTTTTTTTTTTTTAGGAAAGTAGAGATTCAATGTCACAGGCCTGATAAGCTCGCTCTGCTCACTGCCCATTGTTAACGTTATGCGTTTTCTGCAGACGATGTGAGCACAATGCTTCTTGACCCAGTTGGACCACGTTGCGGGAATGGCTGCTTCACGCAAGCAATGACATTTAAAATCACAATCCTCTTTGTTGAAGGAGCTGAACCCCGTCGTGGCCCCATCAGTGAGTGGTCAAAACAGTCCGGCATTTTTTTCCAAGATCGTTCAATAAGAAGCAGCAATTTGCTACTATTAGGCCTGGAGGAATACAGCTTGACCTCAATTAAATGCCAGGAGAATCTAAAATGAAACAGCGCAGCACATTATAGCCGTTATTTATAATCTAATCAAGGCAGAAATGCGCTTAACTATTATAATCTTTGTTAATAATTGGATGTCTGAGGCGCTTATGCATCTTCATGTACAGAAGATGTAACATTGTGTGCAGCATCCTTGAGGCTGCTATTCTCATTCTGTTACTTCAAGTGTCTTTTCAATAACTCGGTGGTTAAATTACCTCAGTGGTGCCAGACATCAATCTTCAGTGTTGTCAATGTCCGCATAGGTGTGGGCGCTGGAGTATAACACAACAAAGATGCTATCTTGTTTCTGTTTTTGTGCCTATTTTGTTGTGTTGCCGTAAAAGATAGCTTTCTTGGTTGAAGATATCATATGTAAGAATTCTGCATTAAAATGTCCAGCCTTTATGGCAAAAACATGACTGCAGCTCGCAGACGGATCCACATCCTCCTCTCTGTGACATTAGTGTTACAGAGAGGAGGGAGGTCCCTGCCTGCTCCTGTCAGCAGTCAACATTACACAACATAAACACTTGACAATGGAGGTCACCTCCGCAGAGTACTGCTGCAGTCATGAACAAACAACGGCAAACAGCAGTGAAGATAAATCCACTTTTAAATCCCAAAAGTTAAAAAGTAATCTCCAGATTAGGATCCGGATTAGAGCAGACTCCGATGTGATCCCGGGGGTTTCTTCTTCCAGGTGGTCTGGCTTTGCTTCTAACTCTCTCCTCCAGAGCTCGCCGGTCCGCCCGACGTGCCCAGCCATCCCCACACAGCACTCATCAAATGTCTTTTGTTTTATTTTGCTCGAAAGATGCCTAGAGGCATGGATTACATATTGTACATTCAAATGAACTTAATAAATTTTACAGAACTTCCTCTGTCACAGCTATCTGTAATACTTGCTTTGTTTTGCCTAAAAAACGAAAGAGACCTAAGAGACACACAATATCTAGGCTATGACTTTTCTTTTTGCTAGTCTCGGTCTGCAGGACACACTGATACATCTCAAATCAAACTTGTATCAAAAGAAAAGCTTATTGATATTTTTGTTAGTATATATTTTTGGGGCTTTATTGTAAGTACAGCTGAAGAGATGACAGGAAACAGGACGAGGTCCCCAGGCCAGGACTCGAACCCGGGGCCGCCTCAGCAAAGACAAAGCCTCCGTACATGGGACACCTGCTCTACCAACTGAGCTAAACGGCACCCAGCTTATTGGTATTTTGGCAGGATAGCATTGATTTCCTCTAATTTACTGGCTCTGTTAGCAATGTTAGCATGTGCAAGGTGCCTTGCTGGTGTACCTCAGGGATTAATGTTAGGCCCTCTCAGACTGGTAAACTCTCTAGATTTGCTCAGCCAAACTACAAAACCTTTTCACCAATGTGTGCTAAGAAATACTGTAAATGTTTGTTGATGAACTTTTAATTCAAACTGTTAATAGAATTATACACAATTACTCTGTCCCACAGCTTTTTTCGACACACTAACCGTGAAAGAGTACAGATATGCACCGAATCCCCAAAATAATTTTCCATTTGATGTTGCGACAAGGCGAGGCGTATTCTCAGGTTAGGGCTAGGCACAAATTACACTAGGGTTGGGAAAACATGATGTTTTCGCTTAAATACACATTTTGGTTGCCCCAAACACAGCTGGATATGACACATTTTATAGAAATGTCAATGTGGTACGTAGCCTATGCCGCGTAAAAATGTAAACATATCATTGGGTTGCTGAAACGTTAACTGCCACCATTTTATCCTGGTGTCTGGGCTGAGCTTTGTGGTGCTAAGCAGGATAAATGAATCAATCTAGGTAATAGTGTAGGAGTAAAGCTAGACATGTTCCAGCAATGGAGGAAAAACCTTCACCAACTTCAACCTTCTATTCAAGAGTTTCTACTCATCCTTTGGTTTGATTTAATCATACATCTGTAGCATATTGATGATGAACAGATTTCTCTTTCACACAGTGCACTTTAAAATGCAACTCAAGGTATCAGCTTCAGTGGTCATAGCTCTTACAAGACTAAGGTTGGTACACTACTCTTTAAAAGCAAGGCTGTACTTTAGGTCTTTGTTGAAACTAGGACAAATCAAGCAAACAGAATTATAATACATGTTTGTCCTCAGTTGGAGCTTCGACGCACGAAGACATTTGGTTGAAAATAGTTCAATGTTCAAAAATTCATTCATTTTGTTCTCTGTTGGAATGGTCTAATTTTGGCAGCTGGCGTTCACAGAATTAAATGACAGTTAATCTGAATGAAGTAAAGTTGTGTACCTACATTGGGTTTTATGTGATGCGTGTTTTGTAGATATACCTGTAACAGTGACGTACACAGGAGGGTTCAGATCCGCAGCACCACAGCGGGACCGGTCCCTTCATTTGCAGCCTCGTCATGCTCTCTCAGGTGGGAGGCGAGCGCGTAAGTCGCAGAGGGTCTTATGGTTGAACAGGATCTGGCAAGTGGGTACCAATTCATTTGTTTTTTTGTTTTTTTGTGACATACCGTTACTATAGAAACACTGTGGGAAATTGTGCCTCTTTCTCCACGCAGCTTATGGACCTGTGATTGAGTACCTGAACCAAGACGGAGAATAACACTGTGAAATCAGTCCCACGGCATGCATAAAACGAATGAACAAGTAACTCAGTCAAATTAAAAATATATAACAACTAGATCAATCCTGACACTACTGAGGTTTTACAGTGGTTTATGGACAGCCATCGTTGTCTCCAAAAACAGCAGTATACTGTCATTATCTTAGTGTTTCAGGTGGCTTATACAGCCATGAATAATGGGTTATTTTTATCCTAATTAAGAGCCGTTCTAATCTCCCTGTCCACGTGGGTCTGGGTGAACAAGAATAGTGCGGTATTTAATGAGGACAATGCACGCTTGTGTAACGCTTGGCCTTCATAACAATTGTCACAGGACATATGAGCGTGGCTTGTCCTTCATCCTGGCCCTCCATGTTTCCCGCTCATGCCTTATTATGTGCAACAGCTGCACACGAGGTGAGTACAAATGTATTGATTTCTGATTCCCTCAAATGGCAAGACCCGAGGGAACAGTTACAGAAATGTAATTACTACTGCACGCAGACATCAGCCACAACTGGAATTTTTCATATTGAATGGAAAAAAACTCATGCATATGTAAAATGTTCAAAGCCTTTTCATGTATAGAGTTCCGTGGTGATGAGCAACGGCCTTTTGCTTTTCTTCGCATTTTCCACAGAACGTCGGGGGTGCTCGGGGTGGAATGTGCATGAATACAAACACATACACACACCAGCAACACATAACAAAAAGAACATATTTCATGAAGGGTTGACCTCCATCTAGTGGCAGCACTGATTCTGATTCTGCCTGAAACACATTAAGATTGATGACCTTGAATCCCTGCAACATCAAGACGGTGGTGAAACTCAACTAGACTGGAGTGGCAAACAGTGTTGACAGGTGAACTACGCAGTATTTATTTAGCATTTACAAAGCACAGTATCATAAATATCAGTTGCAAATTTACAATAAAGAAATGCATAATTAATGGTTTATAAAGCATTTTATTGTTTTTTTAAAGGTGTAATACGCAATGATTGAGCACCTTAGATTAATTCTCCCATTCTCCCGTGTTAGCTCAGCTAGCCGTGCAGCTATAGCCAGACTACCAGGGGAGTGGTTGGTGTTGCCATCGCTAGCACAGGAGCTTTAGGCTGCTGGGGGAGAGAGAATTCTAGGCTCGGAGCTAGCTGGTTAGCATGCTAAATTCAGTAGATATATGTATTTGTAAAGCATTTTACTGTTTATTTAAAGGTGTAATACGCAATGATTGAGCACCTTAGATTAATTCTCCCAACAAATAGGGGGCGCATGTCACCAGAGTACCTGCTAACTGCTGCTACCTTTTTATAAATCCCTGGTTTTAGCTACTGTTAGCGTGTTAGCTCAGCTAGCCGTGCAGCTAGCCAGACTACCAGGGGAGTGGTTGGTGTTGACGCCGCTAGCACAGGAGCTTTAGGCCGCTGGGGGAGAGAGAATTCTAGGCTCAGAGCTAGCTGGTTAGCATGCTAAATTCAGTAGATATGTGATCAACATAGTACAGAGACATCTTTGGAATTAATGTCATTAATATCAAATCTGCGATATCAAATCATGGTGCGCAGTAACACAAACAGTTCTTCATTTATAGAGACTTTCAGAAGAATACTTTTTTCAGTCCACCTTTATTTTTCCTTCCACATAATAAGACTGGTACAACCTTATGGTTTTACCACATAGGCCTACGTGTATTGCTGCACAACTTGGATTTAAATTCAATAAAGACAAATCCCCCTGTGACTGACCGACTGTTGAACAATAAATATGGATGGAAGAGTAAAATATTCATAACTGCTATGACATTTTAAATGACAGTTTTTCCCCAATTGGACAATGTAAATAGCAATTAAGGCCATTTTCACACAAAGAAAAGTTTCATTTTAATTGGACGAAAGAAAAGAAAAATCCCTATTCACAGAGCATGACTAATGATCTAGTGGTATCTTGAGGAATCTTTTTTTTCTTGTTGCTCTAATTTTTCCCATGTCTTGAAAGGGAGACCAGGCCAAGACTGCAGCATAAAAAAGTCGCAGACAAAATGAAAACAATTAACAGTATCAAAAACTTTAAGTGATATTTAAACCGGCAATCGACAACTTTTTTGCTTCAGCTTCTCATTCTGAGGTAAATTGCGTTGTGTAATGGCTGTAGAAAAATGACACCATAGAGATAGGTTCCCTAGAAGCATCGCTTTCACCATGCTATTCAGCCTGCTCACCGATTTTTTCTCAAAAGAAAAAGATAGAATAATGGCACAAAAGACTTGGTTGCTATCCCCAGGTAACGGTGGAACAACTGGAATTGTGGAAGCCTTACATTGCAGAGGCAAAACAACCCTGTTGATGGAGGAAGCAAAGAGTGAAAATGATAGAAACCAAGTAAAACAAGAATAAATGGATGGGAAATCACTCGATTGAGAGTGCTGTCTGTTCCCTCACTGATATGTGTTTCCTTTTACCACCACATCTCAAGACGGCTCAAAACCAGCATCCTAACTACTAAGTCAGTATTTAAAAAGGCTGCCTAATTTTACTTTAATATTATTGTTTAATCCCTCTTTCTTAGCACTGAGATTGGGGCTTCTGTTGCTTTGGATAGTCAGTTTGTTAGCGGTGGCCCCATTGCTAATGCTGTCTCCAACAGTGATACCACATGTAGAGGCTTTAAAAAAAAGGCTAAAGTAAGCAATCAACAGGCACAATCAATAAAGGAGCAATTTACCAGCTACTATATTTAACAAGGGATGGCTGCACGGAGCAGAAAACGTGAAGCCTTTCTTCCCATTTCTGTCCGTGCACTAGGAAACAGACAGCAGATATACTGCAAAGCGAGTTCTGTGACACCGTACGAGAGACGATGGAAGTTTGCCCAGAAAGCGTTATAAATAAATGTATACGGATTACTGAGCCGACTTCATCAAACCCGACATCAAATCAGAGCTCATTGAGCACAAAGTGTGCGTCGCTAACACTGTTGTCGTCTCTTATCCGAACCTCTGTGGGGATACTACCCAACTGAACAGCAACCTAATGCCTTTTTTAACTTAAATATCGTGTGACTTATTCTAGTCATATCATTATCATCACACAATGACAGCACTGTGCTCATGAAAGGCAGTAATTCACAGGCACACGGAAGCATTACATGACACCACAAAGGAACACTGAGCCTTAGACATTTTTTTATTTTTCTCAAATTCACAAACACGAAAATTGCCTCTCCGCACATGAAGGTAAGGCCAAGTTATTAATAAGAGTTCCGGGCTGGTTGAATCCGCAGCTGTTTTGGTCGTCTCATTAGCCCGTTCAATTTACAATTCCTCACATGTCGTGTGACTCACAATGAGAACAGACAGTCCAAGCATGAAATGTGGAGCTGTTTCCTCTCAGACCTCATTTTTGAACACCTTCTAATAGTTTCTGTCTTCATTTGCTCACTCCTTTCTCAAAATAAGGACGTCTCGCAACCGTGTTCGTGTTGTGTGTGAATTTGCTTCCACCTGTTTTCACTCCAACAGACTGTATTCATCATGCCTAAATGTGTTAATAAGCCTTCTCATTATTTAGTTATGGAATAAGCACAGCAGTCTGGTTCTACTACTGAAATAGCACAGAAAAATAACAATGTAGCTCTGTCAGTCCAATGGGCTTTCCATGCAGACAGGATTTACCATGTCGCACGTCTTCTTCATTCACACTGGTCTTATTTCTCTGCAACAGCTGGAGGCAACAACAGCAATTTGGAGCAGACAACAATCCCCACCGTATTGTCGTATTGATGGAGGTCAGTATTGTCAACAGTGCAGGTTCAAATACAAATAATTACACACTTTAGATATGAGGACTTCTGAGCAGGGCCGTAGCCAGGATTTTATGTCATGAGTCGATGCCCCCGTTCACCCCCATGCCAGAGGAAAGTCGGGCGATGGTTTGAGTCCACAAAACATTTCTGGAGCTTCACGGAAAAGCGGCGTTGGAGCATTCTCAAAAACAACCGAAGGAGATAAGGACTTGTTTTCAAATGTAACAACTGTAATGAAATGGCACCATACAACTCGGGCCCCCGAGATCCCAAACTGATTTGAAAAGATGTTATTTACACCCTTTTTAAAGCCAAAATATTAATGCACCTGCTAAGCTAAAATTGTTAGAGCCTGTCTGAAGTGGGTGCACGAGCTCGACCGTGCATTGAGGGTATAAATAACAACCTTTTTAAATCAATTTGGGGTTTGGGGGCTTCTGGAGACTGTGATTACACTGGTCGAGCTGTATGAAGTCTTTTTTTTTTCTCTTTTTATGTTTGAAAACTAGTCCTCATCTGCTTTAGTTGTTTAGCAGAATGCTGTCCAGAAATATTCTGTGGACTACACAACTTGCACCCGACGTTCCATTGGCATGGAGGCGAGTAGAACACAACTGCTTCAGATCGCACGTGAGTGTGTTGTGAGGGCAAATTAGGGTTAAATTTCTCCTTATTTGTCCGTCTGAAAGATTTTAGTGTCAGAATGATCGAAATAGTGAAAGAATCCGTCATAATCTGTGCTCACGTTCATTTACCCCACCGGAATGAAAGGAGTCCTGACCTGCAGCTAGTCTCCTAAAGGGAAGCGAAACTCATGTGACACAGATACAGGAAGTGACTCTTTAGCGAGTCATCTTGTTTGTGAACTGCCTTTGACCGTCAGCTACCTAACTAGCACCGACGTCAGACACAGTTAGCAACTCGCTAATAAACATCCCTCAGCTAAATAGCCGGAGATTTCCCTCAGGAGCCGGTGGAGACCGCAACACAGCTAAAAGGAGAGTCGACAATATTGGACTTGCAACCATCAGCGGGAAACAAACACGACCCCAAATGAATGCTAATGCTGCTGCTCAACTGCTGGATGAGTTATTATCTCACACGTTCTCCATATCAAATGGAAAAAGCCACAGGTCACCTGTGTTCGCTTGTTTCTGCTGCCCCCAAGTGGGCGAAAATATATTATTACAGGTTTTTAATTCAAATAGCAAAAACATAGCCTCTATTTTCCCCATAATCAGTACAAATAGTTAAATATTTCCTTTCATTGAGTATTATCGGTAGATAATGGACCTTTAAAAATAAAGCATTACTATTTTATTTTCGCATGTAAAAATCCAGTGGAGAAAAAATGAATCACACATGTATTTGATTTGAAAATAGAAATAATCAAATTTGAATATAATCAGTTTCGAAAAAGTGAAAATCAGCCTGAAAAGTTTTCAACTGCAGCGTGTAAACTCTGCCAGGACGTTTAAATCCCGAAGTTCCATAAGACAGTACAGAGGACGTGACCTCAGGGTCCCTTGGTGGCAGTGACGATGCTGCATTGGACCAAATTTAATAGAAGACCACATGATTATGGTACAAATAGGTATTACATGATCAGCAGCCTGTGCCAGTTGCATGTGGGAAAAGCAGCAGGCGGAAAACATCATACATTTCTTTAAAGAGTCATTTAGCAAAAGAACTTAAAGTAAAGCCTGTGCTGTGTGCAGTGAACTAAAATTACATTCAATTACAGTGTGTAACAACAAACACTGGACGGACTAAGCTGAGATCATGTGTACGTCCTGGGAATCCCTGTTGTGGAAAATGACAGCATTGTTCTGCAGGTCACATACACAGCGCGTCTGTCGGAGACAGAAAGAAAAATGAGTGCGATAATCGCTAAAACACACCCCTGATAATGGTGTTTATTTTGACCGAGCGCGTAATAGAACAGTGACAGATGTTTTAACGGGGGCTTACATTGATTCCTGCTTTCTCGGGATCCACCTCCAGGAATGGATATGAAAGACCTGCAAAGCCACAGACATGTTATATTCAGTGCACGTGAAATATTTCACAGGCCCGTAGAGGAGAGTAAGAGTTGTGATTCTGCACAGATTTAATGTTTAAATATGATAAGAAATGAGAAGTTTCCTCACTGTGGCGTCTCCACAGCTGTCTCGCCAGTATGGCCATGCCCACCAGGAGGATTACGGAGGCGCACAGGAGCAGAGACACCATGATGTGGCTGAAACGCAGACACAAACACACAGCGGTCTGATCACAGAGGCCAGCTTCAGCGCCTGCTCACGCCGCATCTGTTCTTTCATAGTAACATGACAGCCGAGATGATGACAGATTGATCCTCCTGGGCAAAGAATGATACGATCATTATCTGCGCTTGACTGAGCTGAACTTGAGTGAACTCCCCCGCGATGCCGTAGATAAGCCTCCATAATGGTTAATAGTGTGAAAGGCGTCGCATCAAACATGGGGGTGTGGTGAGGGATCGGGCACTTCCAAGTTTTATGTGTAAATTTAGATTAAAATATGGTCGATGTGTCCCTGGAGGAGTTTTATCCACGGGCGTATAATGAGAACTGGATACAGCTTCAGAGGTGGAGCCCTGCTCGTTCCTCTGAAAAGCTGCTCGGTGGCGCTTGAAGCCTGTCACTACCTGATGAGGGTGGCATCATCGTTCACACACACACACACACACACAGAACTTCAGTAAAACAGGAAGTTTGATAAGTTAGTTTATGATTATGATGATTTTTGCTGATGATTCTTTCTGACGGTGGGGCACGAGCGCCTGTCGTGGCATCCTTTCAAGCTTTTTTAGCTGTTATTGGCATGTAAATTAAAGGTGCATTATTTAAGAATTGGCCACCTGTTGAATTCACACTTCCAACAAATAGGAGCAGCACACCACCAGAGTGACTGCTAACTGCTGCTAAGTGTTGCTTGTTATAGCTCGGTTAGCTTCGCAGCTAACCAGGCTACCAGAGGGGTGTCTGCGTTTTACAAGCACAGAAGCTTTGGACCACCGGGAGAAAGAGGTGTTCAGGCCGAGGGCTAGCCGGTTAGCATGCTAACTTCAGTTATCGTCTCTGCGACAACATTAAGTCAAAGCTGTTATTTTCTTCACAGTCCGTTGATATTTTAGGTTATTTCTTTTTAAAAGACACATCGACAAGGCATAGAAGTACAATTTTTCCACATAATTGGACAGTACACATTAACGGATAATATGCTATGCTACATCAGGCAACTGCACGCCATCCTCCCAAATGATCATTAGCACTGAAAATTATGTTCAGTTAGATAATGGTTATCATCAACTAAACTAACAAAGTTTCCAGTCTTACTGCAAGATTGCTGAACAGCTCGACCCTCCACAGGTCAGGCGGCGACTCAGAACAGGAAGTGACAAAGCCAAAAAAGTTTGACTCCCTGGTCACAAAAGAGATATTCCACTTTGTAGGGCCCCTGGATTGTGCGCACTGGAGGCTTCTACCAAAGCTAACTTCCTTAACTTGAACAGGGAGAAAATCGTTTCATCGTGAGGCTCATCCAGACCTCCCAAAATGTTGCAGGACTGAATGGAACAAATTGTGACAGTGAAAACGAGTCATTTCACGGGGGATGTGATGCTGAAAAAAGAATGATCTACCGTTTTACAGCCACTTCTTTCAAAGTGTAAGCTTATGGGAGAAAAGTCGTTTTGGACTCCTCCTGTGCAAAATGTGAGGTTGTAATTACATGGCTGAGTCACTGTGTAGTATTAGCTTCAAAGCCCGGCGCTCTTGCCGAGAGCTCGGTTTCACCTGAAAGCAGTTGGTGTAAGGTGCGAAGGATGCGACTATCACTGTCGGACAGCTTTTTAAAATCAGATTTGCATTAATTACTTTGAAAGAAACATCAGTTTAAAGCACAATAATGACAAAGTGCCCCACATTTACCTGCGACTGTCCCAGGACTGCTGGCTGATGGATTTGGGCGGAGGCAGGTGTCCAGCAGACTGACTCGGTGTAGGTGACACTGCTGCTGAAGATAAAGATGTTACACACAGAGCTGTGAAATGATGTACTGCTTATAAGCAAAAGAGTGTTTGTGACTCGCGATAATCGATACCTTGTACGGTTGGAGACCTCGGCGTCCCGCCATCTGTCACAAACACATATTGATCTTTAAGGCTGCAATTCTCATTTCAGCGGCCACAAACTGACGCGGGGAAAAGGCCACAAAGTCGACAAAACCGCGCCTCTTTTTATAACCACCATGCCTGATTTTTAATGGTCTTCAATACCGTTCAGGAGTTCAAGTCCCCGCAGTGCGCTGATTGGTCTGCTCGGATCAACAGATTTCCAATTTTCCGGACAGAAATCTCATCAGAAACCTTTCCAAGTTTGATCTCATTCCCAGGTCATCAGATACGTGCACCCTAACCCTACGTCTGTGCTCATGCACATAGATAAGGCTGAATGCACAAATTATTGGAAAACGATATGCACTCAGAGCACGGGCTGAGACGGTCACGGGGCCTGCTGAAGGTAAGCACTACTACACCCTGGAAAATCACGCCCGCCCGGGCCGGATACCAAGTTTTTAGGGAGTCCCGCCTCTTCCACAGAGTCTGCCATGTTGCATTCTGAACATTAGTATAATGTATGTAAGGAAAAGATTTTGTTTGCTATTTCTGCAGTGACTTAATCCTTTTCCTTCCACCTATAGTGACATATAACCAGCCCATAATGCCTATAACACACGGTTTCATTACTTTACCTAAACCAACCAAAGGCCACTTACAGTAACTCACACTCACACTATAATGCACAATAATGTTGATTACAATGTGCTGTAAAAAGATTATAAAGTATTACAACTATTAGAATTTTAATACACTATAATGCTTGCAAAAAAGTGAGCGACCAGCAGTTATGTAATTATTGATACTCGACCTTATAATCATCTCAAAATGCTTAACAATGTATGATTATTGTTATAAAGAATCATAAATACTACTGACTGTTTATGACTATGATTAAACAGAGCTATAGGTGCGTTTTAAAGGGGCGCTTCGTAGTTGTGGAGGAGAAATTCAAACTCGGAATTTTAATATTTTCTATAATACAAACTCAGAAATATTCGATTTTTACCACGACAGAATAGACAAGGTGTTCTCGGCTGAAAATAAGGTCAGCAGAACACTGTTAGAAAGGTGGCAGGGTCCGCCACGTATAAACGAAGGTAAACAGAGTGAAATTGCAGTTTGTTTATTCGGCCTTGAAAATGAAGGGAGTTTGTTTATTTAGGCAGAAAAATGTCTGACAGTGAAGATTTTTCTCCTCTGATTAAAATATCTTCCCATAGTGCACCTTAACCACATTATAACTATGTTTATAAGTAGTTATAATGCGTCTTCATATGCAGTGTTACCAAATCTGGTCTATGCAGTTTGAGCGATAAATCAAACACGAATGGCTCAATAAATAAGATCCCCGCTGGATGCAGAGACAGACAACATCATAATATCAGTTTTTAAGTGATTTAACAGGCAACCTACTGGTCGTGGGTCGAGGCGTGACCACCACTCTCACGGCTATCCTCTGCTGCCCCGCGTAGCACCAGTACCAGCCCGTATCTCTCAGCCGCAGCTCCTTCAGGGCTACGGTGAAAGTCCTAGTTCTGTCATCGCTGATGGCCACTGAAGTGTCTTCGTAGCTCCCCTCAGAACCCGTCAGCAGGCAGGCGCTCGAGTTTCCACTTCGACACCACTTCTTCTCACTTTCTCTGTTGACAGGCAGTCACAGGGGAGTCAGTGAAGGCTGACTGTCCGTCAGAGTTTGGCTCGGGTTGGAAACCTCAAACAAACAACGAGTGTTTCTCGGGGTTGCCGCTCTATAAACGCCCGGTTCTACATATGAGGATCTGACGGTGAACACAACTGACGCAACTGTAATAGGGTGAGTGGGAAAATCAAGTACCTGTAATTCTCTCCGTAGAGGCATTCCACTGTGACGCTACTCCCTTCTTCCCCGCTCACTTCACTGTTCACCACCGACAGACCTGCAAGGGAAAGGAATCATTTGTGACGCATGGAAATGTTTTCTCCTCGCCGCCCATCAGTTGAAAATCAGTCCGTGACTCACCGTGAACCACCTTGATGTGAGTGTGAGTGACAACGTCGGCTTTCCACATCCCCCCGATCTCCACGCCGCACGTATACCATCCGGTGTCGCCCTCCTTCAGGTTGTTCATGGTCACGCTGAACAAAAGCTGGTCCTTGTCGTCGGAAATGCTCACTTTGTCCTCAGCCGGGTTGTGGGCGCCGTCCGTCCGAGCCAGGCTTTTGCAGAACTCCCTCGTGCTCCCGTGACACCAGTATTTGACATGGTCGGCGTACTGGGGCTCATAGTGACACGGGACTGTGAGGGATTGACCCTCCATGACCACATGCTCTCCCCCGGAGGTTGCCCCGCAGAGGACGGCTGATGGAGAGTGGAGATGACTTAATGTTGAACAGCGGCCTGAACTTTATTCACACCGCGGTCGGAACAGCGCGGTCACTCGCAGTGGACACAGTAAAGGGGAAGAGGGGAGGGTGGCCTTGAGCAACACTTAGTACCACATTTGGGTTTCAGTTTCCTTTGTGGTTAAACACTTGTCCTATGTTAACTTCCCCTCTCCATATTTCTTATTCCAAGAAAGGGATTATTCCTCTGTAGTGGAGATTTGCGGGGACAAATATAACAGGCCTGTGGAGACTTGACAAAATAAACATCAAACATGTTCTTGCCAAGGGGCAAACAAAACAGAAGCTTGGAAGAATTTGAAAGCACAACACAAAAAGCCTCCCGCTGAAAACGGTCCGCCTGTTTTCTAACAGATGATTAATACAGAGAAGTTATAGAATAGCGAAGAGAAGTGGAGTGTAAAAAAAAAAACATCTGACACTGTAGCACCACTGTTTAACAGGAGAATAAAGCGAGGGGGCTGCAGAATAGACGTTCATCAGCCAAAAGAACTCTGTTTTTCATCAATTATCCAGCAGCCCCTGCAATACATATCAAATACATGACATCAGTATTCACAGTGATTACCTGGCATCCATGGAAACAGGCCGAGGGCGAGTAGGAAGAGCTTCGGCATGTCTCACCGACAGTGTGAGGGTTGACTAAGCGAATGTTCCCCCTTGTGTAAACACAGACTCCAGGTTCCGCAAGGCCAGTTTCCCTTCGGTCACGTGACCGCAAGTTGGTTCCAGATGTTCCAGATGTTAACCACATAGATGCCAGTCAGGGATACTTCTAGCAAATATCTAACAAGCTCGTAACACGTGGATTTGTCTGCGACTGTACATGAATAAGCCGCTTCCATAACCTAAAAAAGTGTCATGGGCTGTTTTTTTAATTTTTTTCTCAGTCTTGGTGTTAATTTTTCACATTCTGCTGATGACTGAATGTTTTCAGATACAATTCTACACATTGCCCCTTTAAAGAAAAGAATATAAGATGAAAACCACGCTCTATATAAAAACTTATTCCCATGGCAAGTCATGATAGTGACATAAAATAGTCACAATTATGAGATATGAAGTTGAAATTAAGGGATAAAAGTCTGGCCTGCAGTGAGGAACAGTATAGCGTACAGACATGAGTGTGGTGTCAGTCTTCCCATCCAACTCCGGGCAAGAATAGGCTTAACTTCCCAAATGTGCACCTACTCTTTTGATCTGTGAGTTTAAACATGTCGTGTTTTTTTTTCTCCCACGTCTCCTGCTGTCGCTGCTTCAGTGTTAGCCACCTTTATTTCTCCCAGGCAACCGAGCGCCGAGTGCCTCCCCTCCGCGACTGCAGAGAATTCATTTGGCAGGCCACAATGAAATGATTTGATTTTAATGCCTGAAAACTTTGGATTGGGTCCAGTCTTCATTTTTGCTGGATTAAGCCGCTCCGCGCAGCCCCCTCAGCCACTGAATGAACAAACAATTATTCCAAGCCTCTCAATTTGCTCTGTGAAGGGTGTCAAGGATGTCCCTGAAGTCTCCTCGCTGTATGCTGTGGCTACTAAGCCGTTTTATGGTCACTTCCCATTTCCTGGGAAAAAATGTAGCCGCACGCTCAGAATTGTAACTGAGCTTATTTGAGAATCGAAACTTAACTTTCGCAACACTTATTATTTCCAGCCGGCGAGTCCCAGGAGATGATCCAATATCCTGACGTTCCTTCCAGCCTCGGAAAAGACTGATGTACATACGTGTCTGTCTCTGTTACAGGAGACTTGAAACAGATTTTATTTCCGTGAATTTATGCATCAAACCAAGCAAGATCAGGTAGATGTCACCACTTTGCGTGTCACGGGGCATGGTAACCTGATTGAAACGTCAGGGGGGGAAACCTCTGCCCTAATTTCCACACACTTTTTTGAAATCCCTGGCTCTGAAATGTCTTTACACTGCATACAGAACGGCTTGAGCAACATGGTGTCATGATGCCTCCTAATGTTAGTTTTTATTATTGGGTTTCTAACATACACTGCTGTGCGGTTTGAATGTGAGAACGGCGCTTTGCCCAGCAGGCGGTTTCTCTCAACTGACTAATGTGGCTGTTTCTCTTCTAGTCAAAGGAGGAGCAGTTTGGTCAAAGTTGATGTCACAGTCTAATTGTAAGTCTGTGGAATAAACTACTCCCTGAAAATATTGGATTTTTTCAGGGAGACGTGGACTGTGGTCTCATTTTTTTTTATTAGACACCAAGAACAAGCAGTTGTGCCCAAAAGTGCATTTTCTCAAGTACTAAACTTGATTCTTTTAATTAGGCCTGTGTGAAACATTAAACTTCGACTCCACTACATTTTACTTCAAATGTAAAAAGTGTTGCCTACTTTTTTAATACCTTACAGATCTTTGATAGCTTTAGTTACTTTTAAAAACACAAATAAGCACATTAAATACAATTTAGAATCAATCAATAACTAAAACCACCAAACAGTATATAGAATCTACCTCGACCGATGACAAACAAGGCTTACATGTTGATACATCAGTAATAAGTGGTGGAAGAGGTAATAATTTACTTCAGAAAAAGCAGCAATACCACTTGTGTAGAAATACTCGAGATACAAGCAGAGGTTCTTCATTCAGAATTAGAATTTTGTAAAAGTACAATCATCATTGTATACTTAGTACTAAGTACTCATCAGAGGTAGAGCCAGCGTCTTGTTATCGGAAGGTCGCTGGCTCGATTCCCCTGGTCTGCGTGTCGAAGTGTCCTTGGGCAAGATACTGAACCCCAAACTGCTCCTGATGTGCTGGTCGGCACCTTGCATGGCAGCCACCGCCATCAGTGTATGAATGTATGTTTGAATTAGTGTGTGTCGCTTTGGACAAAAGCGTCTGATAAATGCCCTAAAATGTAAAATGTAAATGTTCCCAGGTAGGCGACGCACACACACACGGCCATCTACATGATGGAAAAGAAAAGGTGAGTCATCAGACCAGGCCACCTTCTTCCATTGCTCCGTGGTCCAGTTCTGATGCTCACGTGCCCATTGTTGGTCCTTTGGCGCTGGACAGGGATCAGCATGGGCACCCTGACTGGTCTGCAGCTACAAACTGCGATGCACTGTGTATTCTAACACCTTTATATCAGAACCAGCATTAACTTCTTCAGCAATCTGAGCAACAGCAGCTCGTCTGTTGGGTCGGACCACACGGACCAGCCTTCACTCCTCACATGCATCAATGAGCCTTGACCATCCATGACCCTGTCGTCTGTTCACCACTGTTCCTTCGTTGGACCACTTTTGATAGATACTGACCACTGCAGACCAGCAACACCCCACAAGAGCTGCAGTTTTGGAGATGCTCTGACCCAGTCGTGTAGCCATCACAATTTGGCCCTTGTCAAACTCACTCAAATCTTTACGCTTGCCCATTTTTCCTGCTTCAAACACATCAACTTTGAGGACAACGTGTTCACTTGCTGCCTAATATATCCCACCCACTAACAGGTGCCATGATGAAGAGATAATCAGTGTTATTCACTTCACCTGTCAGCGGTCATAATGTTACGCCTGATCGGTGTATATATATACAATGCAGCTGTGACATTGGCCAGTTTGGCACTGAATAGGACGTACTTTTAAACTTCACGTAAATCTCTGGTCAATACATAATCCTCTCTGTTCCCAGAATCACCTCTCTTACTATTCCGCTCTCTCCTTTATGCCAGCCCTCTTCTCAAAAGGACTGATGCTAATGTTATCCATCCATAATGGAGGTGGGTACTATAGATAGATACCCCTTTGTCTGCTATTAAATCAGTATAGGAAGAGATTTAGATCTGACCTTTACAGAGGAGAGAGCTGGGACGCCGACAGGACTCGGTCCGTTTTTCATCTCTGTATGCAACGCAGCCTCATATCCAGTTCAAGCTGGCCCACACATTGGCACATTCGCACCCCACAGCTCTGCACAGTTTAAAGCAATTGAGCCGGAATGTGTTGGACCCCATCAGTTATTCCAGAACAAGTAATAGAAGCAAGGCCTCTCATTGCTCCGGGGTGTAATGTTCTTGCTTTCCCCTCTCTTAGCATGATAGGCAGGCAGCCTGCTGCTGCTGCTGCTGCTTCTCAAGCTGAAGCACTGTGATTGGCTCCAGAACACATTGTAGCCTCGGTTCTACTTTAATAAATGATGCAATCTGTGGGGCTCAAAACAAGTTCTACAAGGGATGGAGCTCTTTCCTGGCAATTTTCGCCAAGTTTTATTTTATGGCCTGTCAACCTCTAAACATATGTTTCTTTTTCTGTTACCAGCCGCTGATGTAGCACGCAGCACCAACAAACAGCATAGGTGGTCACCATAACAACACGGGCTTCAGGTGGTACTCGTGTGCGCCGCTGTCTGATGTCTGTGGTATTTTTTTATGTAATGCACCTCTTATCGAAAGGTCCAAAATTATGCTCTTTTTCCAGGTTCATACTTTGATTTTTGGTGATCCATTAGAAGAATGTACACATTCTTGAATGGATCACCAAAAATCAAACATATTATTTTGCACACACTATCCTTTGCCGTAGATCTGCTCTTCACACTCTGTCTGCCAGCTCTGTGTAAGTGCTGGTCTCTTTGTGGCCCCTCTCCTGGAAAGCACACTTTGCTCTGATTGGTCAGCACTTACAGGCCTGAGTCGGCAAATGCGTTTTCCAGCTTACGAATTTACTTCCTCGTTATGCCACCCACTGAATATGCGTTGCGTTTAAAGGACCAGTTTCTGAATATAGGCTCTGTACATTTCTTGATACTTTCACAGTATTTGTATAGAGCCTAGTGCCTGCTATATAATCAAAAAAGACATGGATGTCAAACTTTTCACAATATGGGACCTTTAACAATCAAAACTAATAATTCAGTGTGTTCAAATATGAGAAATCTGACCATTTATTAACTTGTTCTTTTCTACCTGTAAAGTAAAAATGTATCTTTCACCTAAAACTAATATCGGCGTACACTCAATTGGAGAATATAACTTATTTAAAAGATTTAAATGCATCCTTTAAGGGTATTTCGACACAGTATTCTAACAACCGTTCCTGATCTGTCTGGCACACATTGTATTATTGATAACAAGTCTACGGCTGTGGAGAACTAAATGGGGTGGAGTGCGCTTCATCCAAGGACTGCTTCATTATTCACAAGGTCACCATTTCAGTTTTTATTTCTTCTTCTCAGTGCAAAAGGGAATGCTTTACAAATTCTAACGTTAAAAAAAGAATGAAAAAAAAGAAAAAGATCAACCAGTATCAGTCAGAAAATTGTACTGCATCGTACGTGACAAGATGCAACTAATTCAGCGACGATGGTCGGATGGGACCCAAATCAGTGGCACAGAGCAGATGCAGCATCATGTCTTGAAGGTGAATTCTGATGACTTCTCTTGTTGTGATCTATAAAAAAAAAAAAGAAGAAGAGGCGGTGGGGTTAGTGACACTGAAGTTATGAGAGTCATTATTCAGCAGCAACTGAGAAACAAGAGGATGCAGGATGTTCTCTCCATCTGCCCGCAAATCAAAATAGTCATTACGCTGTTTTCTAGGAAAGCAAAAGCAATATGTGATATCATGTTGATCTCCCCGGAGAATACCTGAAGTCTCTTATCATATATTATATCTGACGCTGTTCCACTGAGTATGAAATGATGAACTGGTAGGAATGCTTAATGTGACTGGGAGCACGCCAACGACAAGGGTACATTTCTTGTTTTACAAGCACCAGCCTAGAGTTAAACACATATCTGTATAATAGCAAACTTTAACATTCTTTGGGTTCATAAAATCCCCCATTTGCTGTCCACTGAGAGACTCGACACCATAAACACTGATGCATATCACCTCCGAGAGATTTTCTCATATTCACATACAGATGCTACGAAGCACATTAAAAAACACATTCTCTAAACTACTTGGCATTCATCCTTCACTAGTCTGGTTTTTCATTATTCCACAAAGCAGAACATAGTCCATCAGTACGGAAGAATGGATTAGTGGACGTTGGATGTGATAAAAACATCGGTAAATTAGAAAGATGAAGCATCAACAGCTCCATTGTGGTTTGAGGTACGACGGAGGGATTATAAGAAAAATGTCAATTTTTAAAGAATCCAACTTTAAAAAGGAGAAATGTGTTCATGTGTGAAATGCACACCTTCTGAAAGGGGGGCACTGTGAGTCCGACGCACATCTCTTTCAACCAATGAAGTTCATCACAACCAGATGGAGGACGGTGTGAGCGAATAGGAAGTCAGCGAAGGCTCTCTCTGGGGAGATGGACAGGAACTCTCCTTTGTTCTGTGGGTTGATCTGGATACGAAGACACACTAGAAGAAAGACAAATGATGGAGAATTTAGTATTTGTTCTGTACGCCCATGAATAATAATGACAGCATACAATAATAATAATAATACTAATTTCAACTTCAGCTTTGAACTGAAGGATGTGCTGCTGTTGCTATGGCTACATTTCCACAAACAGGTGGCTCTGAATTTAAGAATAACTAAGGCGCAAAACCTGGAAACAAGAGGAGTGAGACTTGTTATGGTGACTGTAATGGTGTGCAATTCATTCTGTTGAAGCCAAATATCAAAGCTTCTCCTTCAGTGGAGTAGCAGTTACATTTTTATACAAATATTGTGATACACAAAAATAAAAGCAACATTTAAAAAGAATTACTTGAACTTGACATAAATTGATATTACCATGCACTGGGATGAACTGATTAGTAAACGGACAGAAACATTAATTAACAACTATTGTGTTAATCGATTAACAAAAGTAATGGTTTAATAATTGTTTGTTGTGCCACCTTCTCCAATGTGTGTGTAGTTTTTCTGCTCGAGGGAATTGTGCTTTTCATTGTGCTCCGACATTTTTTAGCCAGACTATTAACCACATTGATTAACCATGCAGTTAAAGGCTATAAACATTTTCATAATATCAACCAAACTGCAAAATATCACCCAGATTATTGTTTATGGAGAAGTGCACAAGTCATCGAATTATCTCAGTACTGGTTCCAAGTAACAGGCTTTTACCCAGGGTTTAAAAATCTGTTTTTTACCTTGTATTTGGCAGGTGTGAAATAAATTACCTGCTTTTAACTAAGGAACCTAAAAAAGAAGGAAGGGTCATTACACCGTCAAATCTTGCTGGGGTCGGATGTATTGAAGTCTATGAGGGATGCATGGAGAAACGCAACATATCTCCGTCCCATGACTCCTGATTAAGAAGGTTAAGCACTGATTTTTTCCCCCAAAACAATTGACAGGGGTAATAACGTTGTGACCAAAGGGGGCAGGTCAAACCAAATAACGCTGATGAGACCGTGATTACACTGCGAACAGGAGCTTTCCGCAAGCAAACTCCAAGAACATGTCGTTAGAATTCTTTTTTTTTTTCAATCAGTCATTGACCTACTCTCTTAAATATGTTCTTTCATTTTCTAGAGGCATGTCTTCATCTTTTCCCCCATCCATCTCCCATAGACTTCAATACCGCGGTCACCACAATCTGACACCAGAGCAAGATTTGATGACGTGATGACCCGTCCTTCTTTTTTAGGTTCATTGATTTTAACTGTCCACCACTATTAAAAATTCTGAAATTATACTTACAAGGTAAACTGAGCTAGCAGTGTTGCAACAGGCCTGTGACAGATCCTGCATATATTCTTATAAAAGGTAACTTTATAGTGGTCTCAGTGCAATGCAATGCAATTCAGTAACAATACAAACTTAAACTTTTAAGTTGAATCAACACCTCCTGGCAAAAGCTCTAACAAGACTGAATATTATAACCTTCAAGAAAGATTTATTGCAGGGCTTTTTTATTGTTTAGACTACATTACAGTTTTTACTACAGTAGGTCACCTGAAGTGGTAAATGCAGGTACAGTTTAATTCTAGTAGTGAGTTGGAACATTTCCATACGAAAAAGTTTTATCATTTATCATTTTTTCTTTATTAATACAAATGAAACCATGAGGCTATTAGCTTAGTTAGCTAGCTTGTGTACACACACGTCCACTCATGGGCCAGAGGTCCAGTGGCTGGCGGAAACCCTGGAACTGAAGCTTTGTACAACTCAAAATAAGACAGAAACATAATTAACTGAGTTAACATTTACCTGCGAGGATAAATGCGCCCACACATGAGATGAAGCCCGACAGAAAGCTGTTGAAGGGGAAGGTGCCGACGAGCAGACAGTAAAGGAACTGCAGCGCTCCTGTCAGCAAGATGTACAGCAGATATGCGTCCACCACCTTCAGCTTGTTGGGCGTCGTGGTGGTGTACTCCTCCAGAAACCGAGAAATGACCGAAATGACTGAATTCGACATGGTTTGGCCGTTTAATTTGTGCAGAATGGGTCAACGAGCGGGTCCTCTTCCTCAGTCGAATCAGTGACGTGTCCCCATCAACCGGAAGCGGCGTCGGTGTTACAAAATATATCTCCCGACTCCGCTCGGAAAGAAGAACAGAGACGAGAAGGATCCTTGTTACCGCCCACCGTCCGACAGAGAGGTGTGAAACGTGGAAAGATGATCTACTCTGACAGTATTTCGAGATGAGACTGTGTCAACTGTATTATCGATTCTCACCATCTTAGCTGAAATGATCCAGTGCATAATATCAAATTAACAGAAACCCAAAAACATTTCCCCAATTTTGAACTGCATCTATTATTAAACCACATAAACACACATGCAAACGCTGTTTAGAAAAACAGAAATGCACCAAATTAATACATACAAAACAATATTTGTCCATTTGGCCGTTAGTTGCTAATAAACAGTGTAGTATGACGTCCCCCCTTTGTCAAATTCACACTTTTTCGTCGACTGTGTGAATACAATAAAGTGTAGATTCTGCTCACGGCTGGTGCATCTTCGTAATAGACGATCTTTGTGCTTCCTGGTCAGCTGAGCCAGGAATGTACGCGTTACAAAACATTGGAAACTAGCCTCACCGCTGCTGCCCTTGCATCGGAGACGCACAGGAGCGTGTTTTCAACCTCACAACTTGTTTTTTTATTGACTGTGGTCAGTGGAGTATGTCAACCAATGGATCCTGCTACAGCCACAGCTCCGATACAGAACGACTGTGAGACAGAGTAAGTAACTTAGAGCCAAATAGCCGAAGACGACCACTGCTGACAGCACATGCTAGCTAAACCTGTAAAGACACAATGTGTTTGTTGTGTCGCATCTTTTGCGGTCTGTACTTCACTGTTGTGCTGTTCCACTGTGACTTAGCCGCACATAAAATACACATATTCTCATATTTGTATGGTGTGCAACATGTCACACATTTTGTGACATATTTAAATGTAGTCACCTAAATGTATCCTAATATGAGACAAATTACTATTACTACTATGCTTTATGTACAGGAATGGGGGAGGGGGGAGTGTAGTACAATGAGTGTAAATTGACCATGAAGTAGTCTTATGACCAGCTCAGTGTAACTTCCTATTGTAGGACCTATATTAGGTTTAATACTTGTAACCAGGCACTCACAGCTGTGGCACACTGTGTATAATAGTGGTGAAATGAGGCTGTCTTGACAATAGGTCTTTTAAAGTTGCCATTCACTGGGGAGACGGGAAGCTTTGAGTGAAACCCCAACTGTGAGCCTGTTGTCAGGATGACTCAGCAAATTTGGATTGCCCATTGATTGCAAACAGGTAGAGATGTGAGACCGGTCTATTTAGTACCTCCAATCAGAGAGGAAGTGTGGGGGTAGACACACCTTTTCAGTTTCTATCCTGACAATAGAAGGGTTTTATGTTTTGCTCATTAAAACACCCTGAATTTACAGTGAATAATAGTCTCAAGAGGTCAGTTATTGTCGTGATTAATATCAACCATTACATCACTGCTGAGTTCGATGACAGCTCGATGCCGGTGAAACATGACACTTCTGGGTGTGTAGCACTATTAGTCAATGCAAATAAAGATAGGGCCGACTTTACCCTTGGACGTGTGTTGACTTATCTCTCCTCTCTTTACATGTCTCTGCCTTTCTCTCTCTCCCTCGTCAGGCCGAGTTCAGTCTGGAGCTGGTGGCCTTCCTGGCGTCCAACCTCCATGTCCCTGTTGAAGACTACAGAGTCCAAGATTCTTGCTTGTAAGAATGTTTTGGCAACTTGGAACTGATATAAATGTAGCCAAGCACTTGTAATGACATACAAAACCTGTAAAGTCTTATATGAATATCTCTCTCCCCATGTGGAGATCTGTAAGTGTAATATGACACCTTTTTAGCCGACTGTTATGTCGCCAACTATTGACACAGAGCCTCACTGTGGGTAAACCTATCATTACGTTTCTTTGTCTGGTCATGACAGGTATCCAGAATGACCTATGGGCTAGATTTGTGACTCTACCAAACCAGGATCGAATATGGACTCTGACCGTCACCAACAAGGCGGTGCGCAATCCTGCGGAACAAGGTACCACACTGCTCTCAGCCTGTGTTCGTTTAGCAAGAACAGCGGTAATCTCCCAGTGCTGTTTGCATTATAAACCCCATGACATAACTCCTCTATGTCTCTTCCGACTCCCTCTTTTTTTTTCTCAAGCCAAAAAGACTCCCCTGGTGATGGTCCACGGATTCGGAGGAGGGGTTGGTCTGTGGATCAGGAATCTAGAGGCATTGAGTCGGTCACGGCCTGTTTATGCCTTTGACCTCCTGGGCTTTGGCAGGAGCTCCAGGCCCCCGTTCCCCTCAGATGCTGCCAAGGCAGAGGAGCAGTTTGTCGACTCCATTGAGCAGTGGAGGGCGTCTGTGGGCCTGGAGAACATGATTCTGCTGGGACACAGTCTGGGGGGGTACCTGGCTGCCTCCTACGCCATCCAGTACCCTTCGAGGTAATGATACTGATAGGATAGCATGTCAAACATCAAATTATCAGAGGTAACTTGGACCTTGTAGTGGTATCACTTGTAGTGAATTAGTAGGTTTTTTGTGAGGATTAAAGGGATATTCTGGTGTAAATTTAATCCATGGTCTAACACACCTTGACACCGAGTAAGACTCCCCCTTGAGAGGTCCGCTAGCTTAGCTAGTTTTAGCAACCTCAGAAAAGACCGCATGATAACAATACACTGCCGCTTATGTCTCCAATTAGAAACCGCCATCAAAAAGCCACAAATAATGGTCAGAACAGCACCAAACTTCAGCAACAGCACATGTACAGTCCCAGCACACAGTACGAAGCATCAAACATCTGCTAGCTTAGCCGGATTTCTATTGAAAAGACAGCACAACTCACCACTCGCCTCCAGTAGCTTGCTCGTTGTGGGGAAGCCCTGACGAGTTGATTACCGAGTGCAGTAGATTTCCGCAGCTCAAGGATGAAAATGTATGATTATTACTCCATGGAATGCTCAGTTCTTATTATCGAGAGCTGACAGGGAAAGTAACGGAAGTAATGGAGTAATAATCATAATGCTTTACGGCCTTCATGCAAATCCATAATAATTCATGCTTGGAATGTTTTGCCAACTGTAGTCATTTTAAACATGTCTGTGATGTTTCATTGGAGTTGTTTACTCAATCGAAGTGCTAGCATCATCATAAAATGATCATGCTCTTTAAGGAATAGTTTGGGAAATGAAAGCTTATTTGTTTTCTCACTCTCACGTTTGTTCGGTGAATATGGAGCGATCTCCAGAGGCCAGCCAGACAACAAGGCTCCAGGGTTCTCGTTTATAAATATGTTCTTAGATTTATACCTGAACTTAATCTTAAAATACTTTCTG
Source organism: Lagodon rhomboides (assembly GCA_039737535.1). NCBI lineage: Eukaryota > Metazoa > Chordata > Actinopteri > Spariformes > Sparidae > Lagodon > Lagodon rhomboides. The sequence goes on from CM077797.1 coordinate 6,677,916, forward strand.
ACGGTGTGCTTCTGTTCGAGGCTGAGCATGAAAAACCTTACTGAAGCAGGTTCTTAGGACCCCATATGTGAATTACACACCTTTGATCTATAAATATCTAATCAACTTAAACAGAAGGCACCTGCCTTTTGTTTCCCCCTCATGTAATGCAGCACACATGAGGGTTTAGTCAGGAATAGTCATGGACACAAAGAGAAAATCAAACTTTTTCGAAGACTAGATCACGAGGATGGGAGAGGAGACTGAAGTCAGACAACATGTCTTATTCAATGGCTAAAAAGAGTGAACAAACAGAGCCAAACACACAGAGTATGACTGTGTTGCTGCTACACATTGGTCATAAAGCTCATGCAAAGTTCATCGCAGGCTTTTATGTATGTTTTGCAAACTGCAATACCCCTTCACAATCAGCAGCAAAGTCACTTATATCAAGTATAGACTTTGCTTAGAGATAAGGTCATTTCCTCGTTTTTTTATGCATGACTACCATGTGGTTTTCTGCTAAGGTCATACTAAAGATCAAAACTGATCGTAAGTCAGTTTTATAAATGAGGCCCGAGGAAGTGAATACAACAGCCCAGAGATATCCCAGAACATAACCCACCATAAAACAGATATAAAGTTGCAATTCGTGAGCTTTACAGCTGCTGTTAGGGTTGATTTTGTGAATTTTGACTGAGCTAGGCTAACTTTTCCACCTGTTTCTGTTCTTAATTCTAAGCTAAGCTAACTGGCTGCTGGCTGTAGCTTTACTTTACCATACAGATATTAGAGTGCTCTCAATTTTCTCAGTAAGAAAGTGAATAGGTGTATTTTTCCAAATCCTTAAGGAATAGTTCACTATTCATATTTTTATATAACTGGATCAAATTACTGTCTGTATTGTAAAAGGGGGCACTCGGAGTGACAAACCCACAGAGAATTGCCATTTAACTCTGCAGCTCCTGTGGCCTCAAAACCTCCTCCGATCAACTTTTCTTGTAAGGCAAAATGTTCTGATGAACCCATTCTAACCAGGTCACCCAAAATCCAAACTTCAGTCATTATCTACTCATCCCTGTGCTGATGAATAGTCAGGGGAAGTTTTATAGTCTAGAGAACATTTCTGGAGCTTCACAGCAAAACAACGTTGCAAGTAAATGGTGACTTGAGGTGGGGGACTTACCCAAGTCTCCACAAGCCCTGAGACTGCTCACCCTGTCTGAAATGGGCACACGAACCCAGCCATGCAAAGAGGTCTTTGGGATCAATTTGGGATCTCGGGGCTTCCGGAGGCTTGGATTACACTGGACGAGCGGTATGGAACCATATTTATGTCTTCAAAAAGTCCTTCAGAAGAAGTTCCAGAAATGTTTTGTGGACTACTAAACTTCACGTGACTTTTCATTGACATGGGGTGATTAGTTCCTGATTGAATTTTCATTTTTGAGTGAACTTATCCTTAAAGACTGACAAAGTTAGCAACTAATAGCGGGAATATAATATAATCAGTTCAGAGTAGAATAAGTTGCATGTATCTAGTGGCCCAAAAACACAACTCCAAATGAAAAGATGTGTTAATAGGCAACAGTTTGCTAATGTGTTCACCATAATCACTTTATAAGATGATGCTATGTCCGTTTTGTGTCTACAGCTTCCTCTGCTGCCCCCAAGTGGCCAAAAATCTGTTCATGCTGCTTTAAAGCTATATTCTTACTAAAACGGACATAATGCACACATGCATGAGAAAATATCAGATATGAATATTTTGTGTATTCTCCATATTGTCTAGTAAACCGATCCAACAAGCGTAACATTGTAAATGAGAAATTGCATCCACAGCCACTGTGTGAGGAATTGGAAAATTCTTGACTTTGGCGCCTCCTAAAATTCTAATGTCTTATAATCTCCTTGTGCAGAGTGTCACATCTCATCCTGGTCGACCCCTGGGGTTTTCCAGAGAGACCCCAGACACAGAACCAGGAGCCTCAAGGTCAGGGCGCAGAGGTGGTGAAGAGGCCGGGCCCTCCTCGCTGGGTGAAAGCCATCGCCGCTGTGGTTTCCCTCTTCAACCCGCTTGCTGTCATCAGAGCAGCAGGGCCGTGGGGTAAGATGTGTTTACCTAACAGCGCACTGTGCCACGTTATGTCCTCTGCACACGCCTAACAGTATGTCACTGGCTCAGGTCCGGGCTTGGTGAACAGATTCCGTCCTGACTTCAAAAGGAAATTTGAGGATCTGTTTGATGACGACACCATGACGAAGTACATCTACCACTGTAACGCGCAAACCCCGAGGTGAGCCAACACATGCATTAATTAAACACATCTTTCCTAACAGAACATAAATCTTGCAAAAAGCTGACCTATCTCCACCCTCTCTCCTCCTCCTCCTCCTCCCAGTGGTGAGGTGGGTTTCCGGGCCATGTCAGAGTCTCTGGGGTGGGCCAAGAGGCCCATGCTGCAGCGGGTTCACCTGCTGCCCCCCTCCATGCCCCTCACCATGCTGTACGGCGCACGGTCCTGGGTGAGCAGCTCGTCTGGAGACAGCGTGCTCCAGATCAGGAGCAAAGACAACACCCGCGTGCTGGTGAGTGGAGACGCAAGGTCAAGACTCACGAGGGAGATATTATCCAATTATGAGTCTGAAATGTGCAGTTCGGCTCTAAATTAGCGTCTCTTGAAATCAATTACGGTTTGCTTTTTTCCTCAGCAGAGAAACTCCATGCGGCGGTGTATAATTACTGACGTTGTTTTGCTCTTTATTGCCTCTTCTGTCCCACTGTGCAGCTGATCGATGACGCCTCTCACCACGTGTACGCTGACGAACCAGAGGAGTTCAACAAAGTGGTGGAAAGTGTATGTAACTCTATAAACTGACCGCCTGTGTGTGTGTGTGTGTGTGTGTGCGTGTGCGTGTGTGTGTGGGCAGTGCAATACGACCACAATCCCATATTTCTATATGTGTCATTTCATATCCAGATAAGGATGCATATCATGATATAACATTTTCACAGATATGTAGTTTCGATATAAAATGGTCACATGGAAAGACATATTTCTTATTTCATTTTGAAGGCTGTCAGACTTTTCACACCCAAACCTCATCCATGCAAAAGAAGTAGCTCCTCGTTTTGTCTTGGCTAATCGGAGTTGGGCATTGAACAATATGATTATTTCATACGATTACTCTGTCCAACATAATTATGATTCACGATATTATCCCAACGGTCAACAAAATGTTCTTCAAACTAAAATTGCACTAAAGCAAATTTGAATATCTTCTTAAATAAGTAATCATAAATCATAAGGTCTTCGTGCACAAATGAAGTATTGGTTGTGTGTGTGTGAAAGGACTGAAAGACCTTTGCACTTGAAGCAAGTGGCATGGTTTTGCGTCGGGTTTGCGAATCTAGAGTTTGTGTAGCTCAACACTGGTCTGAATGTAACTTGTTAATGGTGATATTATTGGAGTGAAGTTATCTTCATTTGTTAGCTCATATAAGCTTTCTTTTAAGGTAGTCTTGATTTATTTATATCATGAATGATTTTATTTGTCAGCGTGTTCATACAGAGTAATAATTGAACCACTTCATCCAGTGCTAAATCATGTTGTTGTATTTATAACCACGCACAGCGGTCTGATGCTCTGGGTTTATATGTTGCAGAGCCGCCACACGGCTACTGATTCACCCTTTGTACATGTGCCTGACACGAACCGTGAAGTACTGTATGAGATGTTTTGTTCTTTTGATTCTCGCTTTGTTCATTCATCTGTCCCGCAGTATCAGACAGCTGTTTGTATTTTATACCTTGAAAAATCAATAAAGACTATTTGACAGAATTTCTTTCTCGTCTGCTGCTGTAGAGATCTACACGTGTGGTGCACTTTGTGGCCCAGCCAGTAGAGGGCGGTAACAAGTGTCCTTTCTGTCAGGTTAACAGTGAGTGTCATGCTACATTCCAAAAGTTTAAGCACATAAGTATTGCCAGAAAAATATACAATGAAAACAGTCATTATGAAGCTAAAATAGTCTGTATCAGTGTTACATTTATTATATGTTTATGTTCTTATAATTATTGCTGATAATGTTTAAACTGCATTTCAACCTGGACAACACAGAGATCCTCAACAACTCCTTCAAATATAAAATGTGTCTTTGCAGAAAAAAACATCTAAATTCTTGTCATAATCCCAAAGTTTCCAAAAACTGAATTTCGGGTACGTTTGCATAAAATATGTTAAAAACATTAAAGGGGTGCTGTGTAGTTCTGGAGAAGAAACTAAACTCAGAATTTTTATATTTAGAATTTGGATAATTTTTTATATTTTACCATAACTGAATCAACAAGCTGTTCTCGGAGGTCCCCAGAACACCGTGTGAGGCTAGAAGGGTGGCAGGGTCCGCCACATATAAACAAAGCAAAACAGTATGAAACTGTGTCGTCCTTTAAGGTCAGTTTGTTCATTCAGTTTATTCTCGTCACATTAAAGTTTCTTCCCCAAAACTACATAGAGCGCCTTTAAGATGATTTCATTTTGATGTGATGTTGCATCCATGACATTTATGTGCATCCTTGGTTTGATTGTATTTCTTAATAAAAACATCATGCAGCTTTAAAGATGTCTTCAAACAAGATGCCAAAAATACCATCATACAATGCAGGAGATAGATTATTTTCAACGTTAAAAATGCTTCGGAGGGAAAATGAAAGGTTCAGGGTTCAGCTGGTGAATGTTGCAACTTGTCGATGTGACGTTAATTTAACTATTTTGTTTTACTGTTGATTAGTTTAAAACGACTTATAAAACTTTATAAGATGACCACCTGTCAGATGAAGGCAGTGGAGTAAACGTGTGTTTCCCTCTGAAAAGTAGACAAATCATCAAAAGGAAATACAAAAATAAAGCACAAGTTTATCAGTAATACAATTTAAAACAGGACCCTGTCAGTGGTTGATGAAATATTCAAATCAATCAATCAGTTTTGAGTTTTTAGGGTAATTTGCCTCCGTAACGTTTTCTAGTGGAAGCCAAAATACAAAAGTGTTTTAGTTCAGATTCTGTTGTGGAAATGTATGCACATTAGCACATGTTTAATTAGAGAATGCCTCATTTGAATGTTTTAACATAAAAATTCTGAAAGCTTGTAACACAAAAATAATCCTTAATGGAGGTAATCAACTGGAGAGGTTTCATGTTGATGCATATTTTACCATAGTGTCTTTATTTGGTCTAAAAACAAATCTTGAATGAATGAATTTTAAATAGATGTCATTACACTGGGCTGGACAACTGTTATTGTTTATCAGATATTAGATGTGATCAGTATTTGTGCAGTATGTACACAAGAGTACTTCATATTATACATGCAAGTAGTCTATGAAGTACTTAGTGCAGTCTTATTTATATATATTGGACTGTTTATGGAAAACAAGTTTTTTATTGCACATCAAAGTTGGGCGAAATATCCTTATTCTTGTGATCTGGTCAGGATTTTGACAAAGTATTATTCGAAAAGTACACAGTAAGAGTACTTCATATTATACATGCAAGTAGTCTAGGAAGTACTTAGTTCAGCAGTACATGAATTTTGGACTACTTATGGAAAATAAGTTTTTTGTTGCACATCAAAGTTGGCCGAAATATCCTTATTCTTGTGATCTGGTCAGGATTTTGACAAAGTATTATTCGAAAAGTACACAGTAAGAGTACTTCATATTATACAAGCAATTAGTCTAGGAAGTACTTAGTTCAGCAGTACATGAATCTTGGAAAACTTATGGAAAATAAGTTTTTTGTTGCACATCAAAGTTGGCCGAAATATCCTTATTCTTGTGATCTGGTAAGGATTTTGACAAAGGATTACTCTAAAAGTACACAGTAAAAGTACTTCATATTATGCACGCAAGTAGTCTATGAAGTACTTAATTCAGCAGTACATGAATCTTGGACAACTTATGGAAAATAAGTTTTTTGTTGCACATCAAAGTTGGGCGAAATATCCTTATTCTTGTGATCTGGTCAGGATTTTGACAAAGGATTACTCTAAAAGTACACAGTAAAAGTACTTCATATTATGCATGCAAGTAGTCTATGAAGTACTTAGTTCAGCAGTACATGAATCTTGGACTACTTATGGAAAATAAGTTTTTTATTGCACATCAAAGTTGGCCGAAATATCCTTATTCTTGTGATCTGGTAAGGATTTTGACCCAGGATTACTCGAAAAGTACACAGTAAGAGTACTTCATATTATGCATGCAAGTAGTCTAGGAAGTTCTTAATTCAGCAGTACATGAATCTTGGACAACTTATGGAAAATAAGTTTTTTATTGCACATCAAATTTGGGCGAAATATCCTTATTCTTGTGATCTGGTCAGGATTTTGACAAAGGATTACTCTAAAAGTACACAGTAAAAGTACTTCATATTATGCATGCAAGTAGTCTAGGAAGTACTTAGTGCAGTGGTATATATATATTGGACTATTTATGGAAAACAAGTTTTTTATTCCACATCAAAGTTGGGTGAAATATCCTTATTCTTTTTCTCTGTTAAGGATTTTGATTTTGATTACTCGAAAAGTACACAGTAAGAGTACTTTATATTATACATGCAAGTAGTCTATGAAATACTTAGTTCAGCAGTGTATGAATCCAAAACTACTTATTGGAAAAAAAAAAAAATTCTCACGTCGTCCTTTACTTTGAAATCCGGAAGGATACCATCGTGATACCTTCAGCTCACTCCCGGGAATAATTACTGTAAAAGTATCGTATGTTTCATGGGTCTGACTGAGAGACTGCAGTCTGCCCCACAGTCACTACCAGCAGCTCTTCAGAGCGGTTTCATCACGAATACCGTAAATGTTAGAAGATTCGCGCACTAGAACAAAATGTGCGGCTGATTTGACCAAGCAAACGCGAACCACGGCTGGCTTGACCACAGTAAGCGAAGGCAGGGAGCAAGATGGCTGACCTGATCACCAGGTCCAACATCCTGTTGGCAGAACTGGCTCTCCTTGATAAAGAGATCGCTGCTAAGAGTGCAGAGCTTAGGAGTTGACTGTGTGATCTTAATTTTATTTATCGTTGAGTTGATTTTCATTGTTTATTGTTCAGGAGTCTCTCTACTCTCCATATTCCCAGCATGGAATAAGTAGCTAGCTAACGTAACCAAACAACAACAACAACAAAAAAAAAAAACAAACAACTGTGTTAGGGACTGTGTTTTCGGGACTCAAATTAATTTTTACATGACCCCCCTGCCGGAATGAAAATATTTTGACATGACACCCCCCCCCCTTTTTCCTCCGGTGGCCCATGCCATAAATAACGATCGGTCCCTTAGTCAAACTTTTTTGTGGTCTGCTGAAATTTTCTTTGATTTTTCACACTGTTTGGCTTGTTGTCTGTGATCTGTGTCTGTGCTGTGGTGTTGTAGCGTAAGTACTCACTACTATGCTGCAATGTTACATCATTCTTCCAAAATGCTTTACACAGTCCATATTTTCACATTTGTTTGAGAAATAAATGAACAAATTTTAAAAAATGTTTTTCTTTGCCGGTAGGTCTGTGAAATAGGTATTAAGTTTTTATATAAATGGTCTTAAAAAGACTTGAATTTGACTTGAAACCTGTAGGAACCCTTTCACAAGCATCACACTGGTTGCACACTGAACTAGAAAGATAGATAGCAGCTCCTCGTCACATGTTTCATGAATTTAAATTTCCATCAGATAGTCACAGCACAGGAGCACACTCAGTGTTAGTTTTCATGAACTATAAGTGGAGGTTCTTTACTCTCGATCTTTTCAGAGGTCAGAGTCAACAACTCAGGAGACTCAGAAGACGCTGACATTTCAAATTAAATTTGAGGGATCGTCAGCAAATATCAGCCAATATATCAATATCAACACTTTTTACTTCCTTACGATATATCAACATGTCGACCCTAGAAACTGCGTATCAGTCGGGCTGTATCACACATACTTTATCACATCCGAGGCAGTTAAATTAAAGGGCTGACTGATTGCCATCTGTCCGTCTCACCCTGTGCTTAGGATGATGCGCTCAAAAATCCTGGGATGACTTGTGTAGAATATATTCAGTTAAAGCAGCATTATGAAATTTTAAAAACGCGTTTTTAATCCGAGCCTTTATGTCCCCGCCACTCCTCAACACAAAGCGACGCTCTCTGAATTTTTCATGTTTAATACATAATTTTAAAGCCTGCCTTCTCAAAAAAGGGCTTCTTTATCGTATTCAAGTGCCGGAGATCTCCACTTCAGCGGCACTTTCGTACACCCAACCTTCCAGTTGTGATACTATTCATATTCTGAAGGTTCTTTTTACTGAAGGGCTTGTTCATATATTATTCACAGCCTGATCTGTAGAACATTTTATTCCTCAAAAACATGGCTTTTCCATGGCTTTATGGCTTGTGACAGCATTTTCCGAGTTATGCGGTGATAAGAGAGGTATCAAAAATTCCCTCTGTAAAAACCTTTGACCGCAGCGTGTCAACAAAAAGGAAACAAGAATTTTGAACCTGGCTTAATCCAATATTCAAGATTTCCACTCTGGACATTTATGTGCCTATTAATCTATTATTTAGGGATTGAAACATAAACCTTCAAATGCTTAACCCAAATAAAAACATGTAGCTTGCGTAAGGGAACGAATGGGAGCGTTTCGCGGTGATGTATGACTTACAGTTTTTACACTTTTTGCCTGTAGTGTCTTAAAATGTTTTGTTTTTTTAACACTTTTAAGAATTTGACATAAAGGTACTCCTCCTGGCAGTAGAATGCCTCAGTGTTGTATTATTACATGTTTTTTACATAATAAGAAGCTGGTAAATTAAACTTTATGAATAAATGCAGTGGAGTAGAAGTACGCTGAAGTAGCATTAGGTAGTTCGTTACACTTCTCTTCATCTCATCGTGTTTTAAAAGGCTGCAGGCGATGTACAGTCAGCCAGGAGAGAGATTATAGCACTACATTATGCAACAAATAAAACACAGACGGGCAAAACGAGAGAGATGAATCAGCCTCCGGTGGGGACGAGCCAATCCTCGTTTTAACATATACAGCTTGGTCTTAACTCTCCAGTTCTGCTGACCTCAGCATTCCAGAGAACGAAAAGTATTAAAAAAAAAAAAAACCTGCGTGCAATTCAGAGATAATATATAGCAATCACATATTCAAGTGCGTGTGTCCTCAATATCCTGAATGATGAAAGGCAGCAAAGGTGTGTCACCTGCCTCGCGCTGCGCAGAAGGAATGAGTCACCACGCGGCGGATCATCCCTCACGCGGCACACACACACACACACACACACACAAAATGGTTAGAATGCAGAAATGGAAAAATACAGGTATCCACTTGCTCCTTCTCTCATCTCTGGATGACATCATAATTTGAACATCTGCCCTCTCTATCCAGTGAAGACTTGTCTGATGATGTATGGAGGCAGAACCACTCAGGAGACGGCTCATCACGTCAGTGTCAGTTTTATTACCAACGCAACACATTCGATACAAAAAACACACGAGGCAGAAAAATAGTGTAATGTTAAATAAAAATAGCTTCCTTCACATTGTGTGTCAAGTCGACCGCATGAGAACCAGGTGAATTACAGCCCCTCGCTGGTCTCTGTTCTGGTGCGGCTCGCTGGAATTCACAGCAGCGACGAGTCCAATCTTGTAGGTAAAGTTTGCGATATGCCATGGGGGTGACATCAGCGTCATTAAAAGCACATTACAGAGGTGAACACAGGAGACGTGCACTACAACTTCTGGTAGAATTCTTCCGGAGGGAAAGTTTCAGATCGCAGTTTCATTAGTTTTAACTTGTTATAAAGGCAGCATCATGTATTCACATTTCATCTGATGATTTAAAGGTGCAATATGTAAGAACTGGCCACCCGTTGGATTCAGAATTAAAACAATCAGGGGGCTGGGGTGTCACCAGAGTAACTGCTAACTGCTGCCAATTGTTGCTGCTGTTAGCGAGTTAGCAGGAACTGGGAATTGTGGTGGTGTTTACATTGCTAGCACAGGAGTGTGGACCGGGACGGTGTGGGGGCCGGACAGTAAGTACACATCATGTTTTTTTTTTTTTGCTTTCTATTGCTAATTTATTCAAAGCTGCTGCGACACTGTCGTCGGTTTAGCTAACTTCCTGTCCGTTTTTGCAGTCGGCAATCTCCTTTCTCCTCTCTGCATCGCCACATGAACGTTGCAGAGGTAAGGCAGCAAACAGGAGGATCAAGCAGGCCTCTTTATGGAGTTCTCTGTCCTGATTGGATAAAGTCGGCAGGGATGCCAGAAAATGTCTTTTCTCTTTTACTGCATGAGGTTACTGATCACACACACTGCTGGAATACAGTATATTACATCTAATGTAAAAACATCACTTACAGCAGCTTTATTTTTTTTATTTATAACTAAAATTCTTACACACTGCACCTTTAAGGAAACTGTATTGTCCCTTTAGATTTTTTTTCATCATCCTTCAAAGATCATTTTCTGCAATTACAATCAATCGAGGGCAACAGAAATAAACGTCGGAAATTATAATGTGCCCTTTGCAAAATGTCACCGCCAATCTCGATGCCGCTCCGTATTTAAAAACGTCTCACAGCGGCTCTCCTTCATGTAAGCCATGTGAGGTTCATTTTGTCTGACAATGCGTCTCACATCGTCTGGAGCGCTGCGCGAACAGTATTTACATCACGACACGACTCTCGGCACCTTCACATTGTTTTGTTCAGTGTGTTGAAATGCTTTAGTGTTAGGACGGTGATCCGTTTTACAGCTTCAATCTACAAACGCTCGTCTCATCGAAGCACTTCATTCGCTGTGCATGCATTCAAACCCTGCTGCGTCCTTTACCACAGTTTTGACATCAAGGCGGACGCGTGAATTCATATCATACTTAAGTTAATAATACTGATAATGCTACAGTTGGCAGTCGCCTACTCATAGTTGTAAAAATATATGTGGTAAAAAATAATAAAGATAGTTTTAAGATACAGGAAAAAACTTCTTTCATAATATATAATTAGAGATTCTGGGTTTAGATCTATATAAGATGATGTGAGAGAAGCGGGACAGGAAGTGGGCGACCTCTTATTGCTCAAGAACAACGATATCGGCCACTCCGTGCACTTGTGTCAGCTGTTTGCAGTCGAGAGACGCCACCAGCTTCCTGGGTCCGGGCTGTGAGGGGATGAAGTGCTCCGTCAATGTCACCGTGGAGTGACCGCCGACGTCACTGAGGGGGAAAAAGAGGAGCGGGATATTAGCGTGGGTGTGAAGGAGAAGATGAAGGGGGTTCAATGAGAGGGAGACGTGTTGTGTTCTTACCCCACGACCACCTCGTGGCCCTTCTGCAGACCCAGGCCCTCCACTCTGAAGATCACTCCTTTCAGCACACGCGGCAGGGGGTTGGTGAAGGTGATCTTGGCCGCCATCTCCTTACCGACCACGGCATCTCCCAAAGGCTGCCGGAAGGTAATTCAGATGAAGTCAGGAGGGGGTGAACAAAACCTTTCCCCGCATGAATAATAATAACTAGAAGTACATCTAAAAATGCTAATACCAAAAAAGAAAAGAGATCAAAAACCTACTTTGATGTTAAGGTCAGGTGTACGGAGCCTGAAGGTGGTCTGGTTGGCCAATACTTGCTGGGTCTCACTGACTCTTCCAGACAGGGTCAGCATCAGAGCGGCCTGATCCACCAGCTGGTTTTGGTACTGTTGGTAGGGCAGGATCCACTCGATGGTCTTTTCTGTTTGAAGAGAATACAGGCTCAGTATCAAGCATATTTATCAGCAGGTTTGAGTTTCCTTTTGTTTTGTTGTTAATTTTTTATCTTAGCACTGAGACTGAAAAACAGGTCGTCCAAAGGTAAAAAAAAAAAAATCCATCTACCCGCACTGTCAAAGCTAAATAGTTAACCATATTCTTGAATTCAAAAGAAAAAACTTCATAAGTGAACCTTGCACAACGTCCAGGAAGTCACTGCGCCAAAGAAATAGTTATAATCTCCCTGCACACACACATTCCTTCATAAAAACACAACTTGTTTTTACTGCTTGGTATCTGCGAAGCTAACTGGCTGCTGCCTGTAGCTTCATATTTGCTGTACAGTCACGAGAGTGGTATCAATCTTCTCGTCTGACTCTCAAGGAGAGAGATTGTTCCTTTAATGAGGTACACCAAATACATCTTTTCCGTTGCGCGTGACATGACATTGTTTAACACAGTTCATTTGACCTGAATCTACTGTGCTAATGCCACAATGCATATAAAAAAAATCTGTTTAACTCTCTTGACCTTAACGCTTAGGTTTCGGTGGCCTTTAGTTTCACGGTTGATTTGCAAAGCTCCCCGCCTGCTCGAGTGCATTAACATCAATTGCTAGAATACTGTATTCGCTGGAAACAAGAAACAACACATTTTCTCCTTTACAAGTAAAAAGTCATGAGCAATAAAACACACCCCTGTTCAATTCAATTCTCTCAGGGGGGTTTGCTACTCTAGCTCTATTTCGGGCTTTTTGTGAACAGGAGCTAATGGCTAATATAATGCGTTGTTAGCATAACTTTAAATGGACTGGAAATTTGTGACACTCTCTTCACTTGTGTGTTCAACAAGATTCATCGGCCTGTTTTAAATCTGAATTAACTGACTTTTTTTGGCCACTTGAGGGCACCATAAACAAGCTGTAAACAACACTGAGCTAGTATCACCTTTAAAGTTGACACGGCAAAGTATGCAAACAGTCACTCAGTAGATATGGAGCAACATTAGCATTAGCAACGTTTGTTGTCATGCATGTGGCAATTTGATCCAATGTAAGCATAAAGAAAACGAATAAGAGGCTCGATGACTAGGCTAACTAAGCTAGCTAGCGTTACAGCTAAGCTGAAGAGGTGTCTTCTGCAGTAGATGGACGCTTCCCTCTGCATGGTGACACTGTTAGTAAAGAGTTCCTACATGAAACTGCTCACAACAAGGTAAATTATCTTGAGTAACTGGGCATGTTTTTCGAGAAAGAGAAAACTGCTGTTGAGTTTTTTTTACGCATTTTACTGACGCTTTGAGCATCGTAAGCCGAGTGCTATCTAGTTCCATGGTATTCAAGGCAGACATCGCTACGACTGATAGCTTAAATTTACAGCAACTCACACAGAAACAAATCTAGCTAGATAAATATTACTACAGAGGTTAAATATGTATGATATGTATGATTTTGGTGCGAACTGTCCCTTTTAAAGTTTAGTGGAGAGCCTACCTTCATTGGGCAAAAGCTCCACAGGCATCTGCTCCTTCTTGATGGTGCCCTTCAGCACACCGGTGTAGTACATGACGGCCACCTGGCTGTGCAGAGTGGTCCGACGAGGCTGCGAGCTCAGGTTCTTCACCAGGATGCTCAGCTGGGCGTCAGTACCCATCCTGGGCCCCTCACCGTCCATCTTCACCTCCACGGACACATCCTCCGCCATGGGCGAGGAGTAGACATTTGGCTTGCTGCCATAGCGGCTGGCAGTCTCCACTGCGATACGTTCCTCTTCCGAATCTGGTGAAAGAGGGAGGAGAGGGTGAGTGCATGTCATCCTGTCCGATGTATCAGGATTTATTGACAGATGCGAGAAATATGGCCAAACAAAGCAAACGGAGACGCATATTTTAAAACTGTGAGGCGCAGGTGAACAGTGGAGGGGTCAGATGAGGAGAGTCTGTGTACAGAGAAATGATCTATGCAGCAAGAAAACATTAAATCATGACAGTTCAAGATCTTTCCAGGTAGTGTGAAGTGTTTCTGGAGCATCAATCTGGGGTAGAAATGCAATTAGAAGCACAATATGCTTGCCACTACCTTCTTGGTGTTTGTACAGGTGTGTGATGTCCGCTCGTTCGTCAGAGCCCACTGCTTTAGTGCTGATGAAGTGGCCGACAGCTTTCTTCTCACTGTGGATCTGGCTGAAAGTGCCGTCCAGGTTCCTCTGCCAGTAGATCTTATCACTGTTGACCTGAAAGAAAAGTACCAACAATCACGAGCAGCTCCAACATGAGAGTATGTGAGATGTTTGCCCTTCATACTAAAGATGAAGTTGAACCACAGCATGCATCACACTTTTTTTTTCTTGTTGTGAATAACATGGCTGAGTTTTGTCCCCTATGTGAAAGTAATGCATGCCGCTAGAGAAGGTGTCTGCTGGGAAGCACTAAATTACATTTATTAGGTCTAAAAGTTTCGCAGTTTGTGTCTCAAAAAGGTATTCCAGCTCCGAAGACCACCTTTAGAAATCCTGTATACATGCAATTTATTTTGACCACTTTCCTCTCACTCTGTTAATGCATCAAAATCAACCTAGAGAGGACAATAATAACCAAGATCTCTCTGTTCAAGCACACACTTGCCAAATTTGAGCACTCACCTCGGCGAAGACAAATGGCGTGTCGTGTTTGAGGTAGACCTGGCCGGAGCGGATGGCGTTGACAGAGGCGGGGCCGCAGCGGAAGGTGCCTTGGCTCGTTTCCTGGGGAGTAGAGTCAACAGCCTGCCAGCCTCCGTGACCTGGGGGCAGGTCTGGCCTCGCCATCCAGCAGTCATTCCATACGTGGAAGTTCCTAGATGGGACCAACCAGTGTTAATGTGAAATCCCATTTAAAGGAACAGTTTGACATTTTGGGAAATAAGCTTTGTCCGCAGAGAGTAAGGTAGTTTAACTTAGCTTAAAAAGAACGGTTGGCTAGCTTGGAACTTCCATGTTTCTATACTAAAGGTTTTTGAACACAATATAAAGTTTCATTTGTTAACTTCAGAGAGGCTGATGGCCCGATTTGTTTCCTTTAGACAAAGCCAGGCTAGCTGTTTTCCTCTGTTTTTCGGCATCTTGTGCTAAGCTAAGCTAAGCTAAGCTAACCATCTCCTGTCAGGCAAGTATGGTATCAATCTTCTCATCTAACTCTCAGCAAGAAAACAAGTATGAACATAATGTTCCTCAAAGATTACATAGCATATTCTTTGTTTAAAACCTTTTAGCAGCATCTCAATTTCACATTTCAAAAAAACTACGGTTTTATGAACACATGTGCAGGTTTGGGCGAAAGTGTGTCAGAAGTCTGTGGAGCAATGAGCATTAAACAATGTTAGGTAATCAAAAATCCATGTTATTCTGAGCTGCCATGATGCCTTGCGAGAATTTATGGGCACGTCTTCTGGCGCTTCCAGTATTCCATTGTAACAGGATGCTAATCCGATGGCGTATCACTCTTTCATGAAGATCTAGGTTAGCAGCTTTATTGAGTCAATACTGCTAACACTATTAGTTTTGCTTAGCCAGCTAAAGTGCCACCAGCGCCAAAGTTATTATGATACTTGTGCTAGTTCTGTGGGGCACTGGAAGTATCACCCATGCACCCTGGAAACTCACTGACAGATCATAAATCTAACAGGGATTACTGATACAAATGAAGCTGGCTAACATAGCTACGTTTAGCTACGTCGCAACAAGTGCCTGGTGTACTTTTTCTTTGTCGTTTAACAAGGTAGGAGGAACAAGTAATAGCACCGATCATTCTAACGGCTTTTCACACTACTACCGGAGAGCAGATAGATACCAGATAACCCTCTGCGGTCCTAGAGGAGTGAATAATAATAATTGAAATAGCCTGACATGTCTGAGGTTTCAGGTTAGAGGGAACTGCTGTCAGAGCAGCTCTTAATATGCAGTGCATTCCGAAGGTATTGATTTAGCGGCAGGCAATTTTCTGAGCATGCTGCCCCGTCGGTGTAATGCAACACATCTTACCAGACAGAGTCCCTATTGAGGTAGTCGATCGGCTCCATATTCTCATCGAAATAGACGTCTGTAGTGAGGGATACATCAGTATCGTGAGCAGACTGGAAGTTGGTCACGCTGCGGGCGGGAATGCCAAGACACCGCAGCACTGTGGACAAAGACAGACAGATTAATTAAAACGGAATTTATGGGGTCGTTTAATAATTGAATTACGTTCCAAGATGTTCAGGCCAGAGACGGAATTTGCACGGTGGCATTTGAACTTTATTATCCCCGCTGAATGAAAGCAACACATGTGGCTCCATCGGCGACAAAACTGGGAGGTATGACTGGAATGCCAATGCGAGGTATTTAGGGTGTATATGAGCTACGGCTTGCTAGGTCAGCTAGCTGTCATGTGAGCGCCCCTGCATGCACGCACAATGAATGAAGTCTTCTGTTACAGATCGGTGAGGGCTGATGAGAAGGGCCTGGTCGACGGGAAGCCACGATCGTGATCATTTGTGGACGGTTAATCTAATTGACCTGCGGTGAATACCTTGTGACGCACAGCTGTCTCTTTCATTCAGCATAGCTCCGCCACCCACTAAGGTCCAAACTTAGTCTAAACCTGTTATATTTTTTCTCACCTGTTGTGGTGACCGCAGAGAAGACCCAACACTGTCCGTATGACACGGGCGTTCCGTTGGACGAGTGGTATTTCCTCAGGATCTCCACGCTGCTGCTCCACGACGAAGGAGACACCCCATCAGAGTAATCCCCAGACCAGTTCCCTACCAGAACCCCATAGTCATCCTGAGCGTTTATCTGAAGAGAGGGCGGTGACAGTCAGTTACAAGTGTCAAATGCTCACATTGAAATATTAAAATCATCATTTTCCAAGTCGAAAACGAGCGAGGAGTAGGGTTATAGCTAGTAACGAAAACACTGAGGTCATGTCCAGGTTATTTTTCCTGGAATTTGTTGTAACCTGAGGTTAGGTAAAGAAAAATCAATAAAAAGGCAAAAAAATAAAGTATCCAGTGTTTTCATAATGTTATTCCTGGCAGTTTGGAAAAGACTTTGAAACTAGGTTTCATGTCGGGAAACAGCAGCCCCTGTGGACAAACGCGGTATGAGCACTGTAGTGAGGATCGTGATCTCACCAGCACACGCATTTGATTTGGAAGCAAATGAAAGAAACTCACTGTATTATCTAATGCTTGTTTTCTCTGTAGAAATAAGATAATTGTTCATTGTAGTATGTTTTAACTGGCCGCGTGAAAAACGTGCGTTGGAGGACTTGGACTCATGAAATCTCGGCTGACCCCGCGGAGATAGTGGGACTGGGACGTGAGTTGAATTTAAACTGACCATGGCTGATATGACTCTGACCACGTTGACAGGATCTGCTCGGCCAGATGCAGGCATGCTGCTCTTCTCCAGGATAAACAGACACGCCTCCAGGATTCCCTCGTGAAACTGCAGCGGAAAAACGAAAAAAAACAAATGGTCAGCCAAGGAAAACAGTTCATTCGAATGAGGGTTTTGATCTTATCTTGTGGTTTGAAACAATAAAGTCAAATTTAAAGAGACATTTCGCTACTGAAACATTAATAAAGAGGAACAATAATAATTGTTAAACATACGTTACTGGCTCAAAGATATACATCCTCATAAGTTACGAAGGGGCTGTGTGCCAGAGTTATGTAATGATTAAGAACATTCATGACAACTGAATAAACAAACTGACCATAAAGGACAACACAGTTTGACGCTCTTTTACTTTGTTTGTGTGGCGGACCCTGCCACCTTTCTAGCTCCAAACAAAGTTCTGGGACCTTATTTTCCTCTGAGAACAGCTTGTTTATTCACTTATGAATGCAATGTCTGTTTCTGAGTTTGTACTATTGCCTCGTTAATATTGTAAATATCAAAAACTCCAAGTTTGAATCCCTTCTCCAAAACTACATCGTGCCCCTTTAACAGCCGTCCGTACCTGGCCAAAGTTCCATGTGCGAGCGCCGATTTGTTTCTCTGTGCCGTAGTAAACCCTCCCGATGTCGTTCAGAACGTACTCCTTCCTCTCCTCCTCATCGTCCAGGAACACCGTGTCCTCTGGAAAGACATGATGGCGTTATATCTGTACACTTCACTCTTATAATACTGAGAATACAGCACTGAGGGTACAGTTTGTCATCCTGCATTGTATGGACTTTTCTTAGGTAGGTAGGTTTCTTCCCTTTTCACACAACTGCAGTTGTAGCGGTAATGTCGACACGCTCAAAGCCACCCTGACAGGAAACACAAGGACTCAATGTAGGATTCAATTTAATAACAGAGACAAGAGTCAAGACTGTGGCTTCTTCCTTGTCTGTGAAAGTGACCCAGTGATCCATGATTCACTCAACTCTGCAGTGACTGAATCGCTGAAGAATGCCATTTCTTTTCACACACGATGTAAAGGGGTCCCCAAGGCCAGGAAATAGTTAAGAAACACAATGAGTCCATGGACCTTGCAGTGGGGCCCTCGTTCTTTTTGTGGGAAACGGGTCTGTTTTGACTGACACCAGCGCTACAGACTCAGGGCGTGCGTCCACCTCTCGCCTGAGCTTCAGAAATCCGCGTCTTTGTTTTTCCGTCTCTTTTATCTCTCCGTTGCCACCGCGATTACCGGTGGGTGGGGACGAGGAATGTGGAAAAAATGATGAAACCAGAAGCAGAAAGAGGTATCAGAGCATTCGCCATGGACGCGAGAAGAGGGTGGAAGGAAGAGGTTCGACAGAGTCATGAGGGAAAAGAAGGGAAGTTGTGTTTGTGCACGAAAAAAAAAAAGGGTGGAGGGAGAGC
The DNA here is from genome assembly GCA_039737535.1 of Lagodon rhomboides. Taxonomy (NCBI): domain Eukaryota; kingdom Metazoa; phylum Chordata; class Actinopteri; order Spariformes; family Sparidae; genus Lagodon; species Lagodon rhomboides. Next base: position 6,696,546 of record CM077797.1, read on the forward strand.
GGAGCATAACAGAGAGTCTTGAGATTTTACAGGAGAAAGCAGAGGGAGGTGAGGCTGACGGCATTTGGCAGCTGTGATAATTGCGATTTTCCCTTTCTTGCTGAATATTTCTGCAATGCAGGGAGCGGCAGACACACACACACACACACTCACAAACAGGAGGATATGAAAGAGAGCAGGGCTAGAAAACACAGCGGCGAGGGGATGGAGTGAGGGTCGGGTCAGCAGATAGCAAGACGGGGAGCTGTGCCGGGTGGGAGAGGCGTATAAAGGCAGGAAATACACAAGGCGGCAGTAAAAAGGGAGGGAGAGGACAGGTTGTCACCAGCTGCAGGATTACTGTGAGCTCACCCTGTGGCGGTTTTATACAGTAATTGTGGGATTTTGACTTTTATGAGCGCGAGGGGGAGATTGGTCTCGGGATGAAGAGATTGAAAGGGGGGAAGAGGAGATTGGGCTCCGTGCCAAGAGCAGCAACCCCGTAATGAAAGACAGAGTTTTTCTTTTTTATCAAAGCCAGGTCCTGGTTTATTTTATTTATTTATTTATTTTTTATTTTGCTGGGTTGCAAGTACGCTTCTTTTCGTCAAATATCCTGTGTGCATAGTTTGCAGCGCTCAGCAAACTCAAGAGGAACTCTGCAGAATAAACAATGGACCTCATTTCCTAATGCTTTTCTTTTTTTTTTACAGAATAAGAGAATATTATATATTATTTTGAAAAAACCGAGACTGACCTCCATTTTACTTTTAACATCAAGCATTTTGGAAATAACAAGATACTGATAAAGCCCCAAAAGTCTTATATTTGTTCATATGTACAGGCTAAAAATCATATTCGAGTGTACAAAAATGATATACAGGAAGCACCGTGGAGCGTTTTACCGTCTTTTAGCTCTTTGTTTTGGTTTTTACAACCCACTCTTTGTTTGCATTCGCTCTCGCCGTCTCATCGGCGTCGTTTCAAGGCTCAGAGAGACACTGCAGCTGCACGGACATAATTCAGACATCCTTGAGTTTAAAGGAGAGACTAAGGTAAAAAGTAATAACCAAAGTCTATCTCTGTGAAACAGGCCCCAGAGGTAACAGGAGAGTGAATATATTGGACTTAGTTTCGACAGGGAGCCAGGAACACCTCCAAATGAATGCTAATATTGCTCTTAGGGGATATTATGCCAGCTGTGTTTCCACTGACCCTTTGTAGCCAAAGAAACAGTGCAGGTTTAATAATAACAATAGGAAAATTGGTGCGCTTGATTAAAAAAAAACATGGACCTCTTTTATCCACAATCGTTTTGAAAATGAGATAAGATCAAATACAGACAAACCCTTAAAAGCGTTCGGTTTATGCATAAGCAAAGGCTACGACTCATATCTGTATGCAAAGGTCTGTTTCATCTCACACAAAAAAACTGTTTTGGTCACACACACACACACATAGTTCAACGTGGTGCATAGCCAAGTGTGCCGGCAGGCTTGAATCATACCCAGCGGTTACATAACTCCCGCAGTCACACACGGGGTCAAGCTGCAGCCGCTTGATGGACAGCAACACACTCCCAGGTTAAGCTGGGCTTTCTCACTCATGTGTAACGTTATATCAGGATTCCTCTCAGGGGCGGACTGACCAAACAGATCGACTCCGTACCAGGGTCTGCTATCAGAATGATGACGCCACACATAACACAGCAGCAATGTTCTTGGACAGCTCTGCTCAGAGAAAAATGTTGACTTTTGGAAGATGTATTCGGCCTCAACGCTAATAGTAACTCTGCTAGAATGTAAACCGCTCCAGACACGTTACGCAACGCTGCCTGCCTTTTCCCCCCTTTCATTTTTCTCCCTTTATCGCCCATCACTCGTCTTCTCCCCCACATTCCTGCCTCGGGCCTATGCAAACCCTCTGCCCTCGCTCGCTCGCAGACCGCCGCCAGTCTTACCTTCACACCAAGGGTTGAAGAGCATGACGATGTTCTTGCTGGAGTCGTGAGTAGCCGCCGACTCGCTCTTCGCGGAGCCGCACGTCACCGTGAGACCGTACAGGCCGCACACGGCGGTGGCCGGCGAGTTGACGGACAGCTTGACGGTGGTGCCGTTCTGCTCGACGACCTTGGCCTCCCAGCACTCATCCTCCAGCTGAGCCACCACTGGAACGATGACGTGGGTGCCTTTGGACACCATGGGCCGGGGACCTGCGACACAGAGGTTGTGGTTGAGTCATGTTGCAGAAACACTGTCACAAAAGTTTCAGGAACCAGAGATTAATGTATTAAAGGAGACATATCATGCTTTTTCTAAAGATTCTTGTGCATCAAACTCCCTGAAACCCCTCGTCAGTCGTCCCGCCTTTAACACTTTGTAACATCACACTGGGTCATCATGTCACACATTTGCAAAATGTAATGCCTAGCAGCTAGATCGGCACGCAAGAATTCATTTAGCACAGCTGCTCTGTTACTGTCAGCGGTGCTGGCTCGGGCGTCTGCATACTTCTACCCAGTCGAAGGGCTGGATTGACGATTTGGGATTATGCACATTCAAATTCTCGCTGAAAGTCAGATATGAGGATTGACGGCACTCTCATATCTGTCTGTTGAGCTAAAACAGCTAGCCAAAACTGCCAGCTGCGGCATCCGTACTCAGGCACTCACTCCATCCGAGCTGCTCAGATCTTCACGTGTTACGGTCAGATGTGTGAGTGGTTTGGGGCTCCTCTCGTCTAACTCTTGGCAAGAAACCAAATCAGCATATTTTCCAAAACACTGAGATTAAAGTTAACTGCGCGCAGCTGTTTTTGCTGCGAACCGCGAGAGCTATTAAAATCATTTGGAAAATAATCATTGTGATGTTTTAAGAAAAACAAGAATCAGCATAACGAACTGTGTGAACCTTTCGGGGCAAAACAAACACAACGGAATGCTCCCAGGGTGAACAAAAAAAAAAAACATTATTGCGAGAATTCATCGATCCGCTCCGGAGAGAGTGAATGCATTCGTGTGTGTGTGTATGCACATAAACTTTCACTTCGAATAACATTTTGCTTTTCATGTCGGAGTGCTAAAGTGCTTTTCAATTCTCTCCTCTTCCCGGTTCCCTGCTAACCTTGAACATTCGGATTCAATAAAGTCAGATAGCGGGGGCGGCCGCGGAGGGGCTCCGCCGCGACGCGAACGGAGTAAACTCCATTATTCACGTCGCGGCAATTGTCGGCGTGCTCTGACAAGCGGGCCGCACAACCGTAGCGGACCATAAACCGCATATGCGCACGGTTTGCGAGAGTAAACAAAAATTCAGTGGCTGGAAAAACCTCCCACACTGCACACACACACACACACACACACACATCTCTGCAGAAAAGTAAACACATCTGCAGATGTTTTATTTGTGACCCTGGATGTTGTGTGACTCGATGTTTCGCTCGAGGCTAACAAATGGAACGCTAACACAACTTCATATAAACCTTCGTGCTAACCTTCTAGCTGGATCAGGACTTTTTGAGTGACTCCCTCCCGTGGCGCCCTGCTGGGCTTTAGCCGCCACTTGCTGAAGCGCACATTGGAGTTTACCGAGAAACCATTGTTCTCCATCCGACCGCGGCCGGGACTTCCTCTCCTACGTCTAAGTGCTCCTTCTAAAGGAAATCAATGTAAAACACTCTCTCCTCAGCTGTTCTTTTGAAAAATTGACTTGGACTCTTTATTCAGCTCGCTGATTGAACAAAATGACACAACGCCGTGCTTTTAGTGCAACACTCAAACCCCCTTTTTTCGCGTCGCATGTGGCTGTGAAAGCAAAGTTAATGAGGACCTGACCGAAGTGGGCGGCTCAGATTGTAATCTCGGCCTATTCTTTTTTTTTTTCGCAGCCACTCTCCCCGTGTAACTGTGTGCTCGCCGTGGTGATGTAATGGCCGTTTATTCTCGAGTGAGCAGCGGCTGCAGCATGAGGCCTGCAAATACCAGAGGGAGGTGTCCAGTGTCCTGAGGTCTGGAAGCTGTTATCGCTGTGGGTGGAATCCAAACCTTGCGGTGCGGCTACGGTCGAGGCTGCTGCTCCATTTAAACGTGCGAGCTATGCGCGGCATTTGCACCACATTTCCCATGCTTGTTTTGAGACTTGTCGCCCGGTCCTGCGCGTTTCGCACAGGCCCGCTGCAGACACTGGTTGAAGGTGAACTCAGATCACTTTATTCTTTAATCGTGGACAGTGCCGCTCAACCGGTGAAAAGAGTTCTGTACTGACTTTTGAGCGTTTGAGTGATGAACCCCCACAACCCTGTTAGATGAACCCCTTCATACCCGAAGGCTTCATTTACACCACCCAGCACGTTCCAGACGTGTTCTATCTCAACCATTTATGATCCATTCAGCAACTGAAGCTATTTTTCCATTACAGTATATCCTCGTTTATCCATCACTTCTTGTTATTCACAAGGGATGAGCGAGCCCACCATCATCTCTAACTGTTCCACATACTACGTTACCTATAGAACAGGTGGGGCTTAAACTGAAAGTTGCTCTCCTTATTATTTTTCGAAAACTTCACAGGTTTACCACTATTAACAATTAACAGAACGTCCTACGGATATTTACGCAATTTACTCAGATTATACTCGTAAAAAATGAACTATTCATTTTAACTCGACACTATATGTCACCATTCATCCATTGCTTTTATCAATTAATTGAATGTATCTATTCTAATGGATTACTCTGACCCATCTGGTCCAACTATTTATCTATCACTTAAGCTGCAGTATGTCAACTGTTCACCCATCACTATTAGCTAGGTTAGATCGTGCTGACTCAAAAATGCGGATGCTCTTTCCAATCAAATCCTACATTTCGGTTGTTTCAAATGATTTCGTGTACCCCTTCAATTTTTCCAAGTATCCCCCTTGCGACTGCCGAAGTTCCTTGGGTTGGGAATCACTGGTCTGGAGGATCACTCTTAATCCTCAGAAATGATAAAATTGGGTTTGGGATTTCAAATTTCTAACAGATAATCTGTTATATGAGCTTGGGGTTTGAGTTTGAAAGAACTCGATATTTACCAGGCAGGGAGAGTCTCACTTATCGCTGATGAGTTGCATTATGGGGAGTTTTTACCGAAAACTAAAAGTCAGGATGTCCTCGCCTCTGATGCTGCGACTGTGTTCATTATTCGTTTTAATCTACCTGTGGTGATCAACCCAAGTTGATGAGAGTGAAATGCTACACCGCTGGAGAGCGCCTTTCATTTTGCTCTCGCTGAGAGTGTTTGTAAGATTGATCTTTGGGGAACCCGAGTGCATTCTTCTAAATTAACCAATCTGATGCGACCCAATGTGATGTGCTAAGGTGTGTTACATAACATGCACTGATGATTCTACTGAATATATTTATTTATAACATGAATCATAGATTTTGTTGGAAGGTGTGATGACACACAAACAGACACTTCCCATCTATTCCATACCTGTTTTCATGTCCAGGTGCAGCTTGTCGGTGTCGGCGTTGAACGGCCTGCTGAGCTCCATCTCTATCTGGAAAGTCTGTCCTCTGCGGATGATCAGCTCGTCCCCGTGATACAAGTCGGTGTGATGCTCCTTTCTGTTCTGACCCGTCTTTGAGCTGAGCAGGTCCACAGAACGCACCGTCAGCTGTATTTCTGAGAGAAGGGAAAGTTTATCATATAAGTATGTGTCCGTATCACTGCTGCTGTGGATTTGCTATTTTGAAATGGTCGTGAAGGGTCATCATGATACGAGAGAGTTGAGCTTGACCTAGTCCAAACAATTTCATCCCACGATTCACCCCCAAACACCTGTGACGTTACCTTCCATTTCCCTCGCCTCGCCATTCTCAGGCTTCGGCTTGACGGGCTCCGGGGCCGGAGTCGGAGGTTTGACCAATTCCACCTTATCCGTGACATCATAGGAGGTGCTGGTCTGGCGCTTGCAGCAGCACGGACACAACTTCCTGAAAAAGCGGCGGCAGCCTCCCTCCTCCTGTTTCTTCTCGCCCTCTTTATGAATGGTCAGCTCCACCCTGGTGGGCGGGGCCGCTCCGGGAAAACGCCCCACCTCTGACGTTCCTCTGACTGATGGCCGCTCACCTGGCATTCTAGGAGACACAATGGAAAAGTGTTGGTTCGATTTCAGGATTAAGTCTTTGTCATTACTTGGTTATGGCACATGATCCAGGCTTTCCTGAGGTTGGGACAATTAGAAGGGCTTAACGGTTACTAATACAAATACATAAAACTGCCTTGAAAAAAATATGATAATTGAAGGCATTGTATGGAATTTTTGCTGTTAAGGGTTTCTCAATCAAAAGCAAACAAAACACGTACACGGTGTGGGATCAAGGGAGTTGTAGTCTTTATTGTTAAACAACCACTATTGCTGGTTAAATCTATCTACGTGACGCAGGCAAACAGTGTTCATTGATGACTCATTTGTGTTATGTTGAGTCACGTTTGTGATGTAATTACACAGTTTAACAAATTACCGCAAAGGTCTAGTAACTGTTTAGGAATTTTAATGCGGAAAGATTACATATTATACCTCTATAGACTTTCCCCATCCCTTTTTTTGTTTACCTTTGGAAAGTCTTTTGTCTGTGTGTGTCTAACAATAAAGTATTACTACATGTGTCGGAAGAGAACCCTTGAAGTACAATACAGTCCTTGACTAAGTTCTGAAGTACTCGCCTCTGAATAATCCCCGTTGTACACTGTTTTTATTACCTGCTCTCTACAAAGGACAAGTCCTCATAAGAACACTAATGAGTGCGCTGTGCTTCATCCAGATTAATGGGTACACTGTATCTGGAAAGAGGTGTTGCTGATGAGCTTCTATTCTTTTTTCTTTTTTTTTTCCTGATGTGAGAACCACTTTCACTTCAATTTTATTAGGTTGAGAGCAGAAATCTCACGGCGGGAGGAATAAAACCAAATCTACTTGCACCGACAACGCGCGAGTGAGAAAATGCTGAAGCCCTGCAGCTCGACAGCATCTTACGATAAACACGGAGAGATGCCAGCGGTCGGACAGACCGGTGTTTGACAGTGTGCGACTGTGCATTTCATTCCACCGAGGTTTTGTATGACAATTAGAGTAACAAAACATTCCTCCGGTCCTCCTTCTCTCTCCCTTCCTTTCCTCTCCCTATCTTGAAGCAGCCAATGCACGTCCTTATTTGATTTTTTTCCCACAATTACCGCGTTCCATATATGCACTCTCCTCAGCTGTCGGGCTTTCCCAACGAATTCTGGGGTATTTAGGCTTTCATGCTTGTCCGCTACACTCCCTGAGCAATTTGTCATGCCACCTATACCAGCAGCTGGATTCGATCTGCCTCACCCCAGCTGTTGCGAAATAATGCAGTTAAGACTGTACGTCTCTGTGTGCACATACACTGTGGGCTTTCGGTGTCCAGTACTGCGGATCATATGAACATTTATCACACTGTCACATCCCCACCCTCGTACAGCGCACTAATAATCACAGCGGAATTAGATCATTTGTCACACCGGAGATAAGCCTGTCCTTCCTGCCCATGCTCACATCTTAAACTCTGGGTCGCACGTTATAAACCAAACGTCAACATCGGGAAAGCGAACGCCAAGTAATGTTTACAAGAATGAAAGGCAGATGGAGGAGCACTTTCCATTTTTCTCACCGCCTGCAACTTCTCTATCTCAGCATCATATGTGGGCTAATACACGGCTACATTACCAAAGCAATTAAGCACCGCTGGAGTTTTGTTAGCTCTTTTTCAAACGCCCATAAACTGTAATGAGCTGCAGTAATGCCCATGGTCAGGAGAAATTCAGCGTTGCTAAGCAAAAACACAAATAGATGTTGGGTTTATAGGGCGATATTCTGGTCTTAAGGTTAGGGAACACCCTCCGCCAAACCCTCCTTTGTTGCTCGTCCTGTCACGACGTGTTCTTGCACAAAGGGTTTACAACAATTATGGTGGCAGATTCACCTCTCGAAATCTCTGTAGACGCAGTACGCGGCAGATCTTATCGGCTTAAGCTTGCTAGCAAATAAATGCTAACATCTCCATTGGTGGCGACTTGCACAAAATAATTCCTAAAGACGGAAGATGAAGTTAAATGTTCTGCACAGTAAGTCAGCATCCTCACCAAACCCACACATGGTAATCCATGTAAACTAAGAGTTGCTTGCTTTGAAAGCGAAGGCTAGTTAGCCCTTTAAGGAAGCGTAAAACTTAAATGTTGCCGGGAAAGCAGACTTACAAAGTTAGATTGACACATTACTCTTCAGAATTTCAAAGAGCGTGTTTGACTTTTATAATTGAAACGACTTAATCCAACAATAATCCAGTGCAAACAGGACAGAGCTTCTAACGTTAGCTAAACTCGATATGGGGGCACGAAGGCTCCCAGGCATTAGGTGTCCCAGTCCTACACACATATCTTTGTAACGTATGACTAATAAATCTAACCGCAACCCTAAAAAGTCAACAGTGACCGCCAAATCTCTTAAATGGCTCTGATTTAGGAAGTGAATTTCCCATCATCCACTCCATTTATGTTTCAGAAAATCCTCATTTAAAGAGGTTTAATCCTGGAGCCAAGGCAACCAATTATGAGCGGCACTGTGACCACAAAACACTTGATTTGGAGGGGAAAAATCGGAAAATGGAGAAAGAACAAAGAAAAGGCTATGACAAACGGTATGACACTGGGTACATAATTATTATTAAAGATTAAAGGACTACTTATCCCATGAACCATTGCAAATGATTCCTACACGGCCTGACTACGCAACTTTTACTCCTTTTGGACACTTTTCACAGGTGTGGTAAACATGGTATCAAGGTCATATCAAGCTCTACCAATCAGAAACCTCGCTGTCTCGCTTTAGAGTTGTGGGTATTGTATTGTGGTACTTCTCCATGACATTGCGAATAAAAGTTGCTTTTCTTGGTTGATCACATTACCGTTGTTTGACAGTCTCAAAGCTCGTAGTAAGTCTATCTTGGATGGCTAATAATCAACATCATTGATTCAGATCATGAATGGGAATTTCAGTCAAAGGCCTCACTGTTGACGTCTGATTAGACATCTATCTATCTATCTATCTATCTATCTATCTATCTATCTATCTATCTATCTATCTATCTATCTATCTATCTATCTATCTATCTATCTATCTAACTGCACCTATTTGATACAGACAAGCAGCTGTGAAAGTCTTTCATTAAGTGCTTTCCACTGATGTATTTGAATTGGACAGGCTGAGCACACTGCTTCTGGGGCGAAAAAGGCAGTGATGGTGAAGGTATGTGGTCCGGTTCAGAGGGCAGGCAACAGCTGAGGGAGAGGTGGTAGGGAGGGGCACCTCGCAGTCTATGTGTGTGTCTGTGTGTGTGCAAGACATTATGATTCACTTCAGATTTTTTTCAACTCCTTGACTTCCTGAGTTCATCTGCCGGTCACATGACCCTCCCCTGCCTTCAACTGTTTCCAGATCCTCTAAATATTTGGCAAAGACGTCCACAATCATTGTGACTGACACAATGGATCACGTCGGCTGTGTGTCTTGCAACGCGACCTCCACCCAACACTAAAGTCACGCTTTCTGCACCATTCTGTGCTGCCTTCGTGCTCCGTCTCTCATTTCAGTAAAAAAAAGGAAGCACCGTGCAGATTAACAAGAAGTAAAAGGCATGACACGATTAACCATATTTGTCTTAAAGAGCAAAATTAAGCCTCCATTCCTTTTTTTCTGCTCCCTCACAGACCAAATAAGACCAAATATTTGGGGTGATAAGATGAAAGAGCCCATTATAATTGGCCAAATAATACAGCAAATGTGAATTCTTTTGAAAGGCAACAACTGAACAAAACCTTTTCAGGCTGTTTTGTTGGTAATGTGTGTCTTCACAGGCTTTGGGGAAAAAAAGCAAAGTTATCTCACTGCTGCACCTTAGGTGGCCTAAAATTGCCCAATTAAAGTCATCCACTCAGCCCCCTAAAACCTTGAAAAGCCATTTCACAAGACTAATTTTTTGGCAGCCTCGCTCTTCCCTCACACTTTCATGCACAAATTTAAATGGATTTTCTAATACAACCACCAGCCAAGCTTGAAAACAAGAGTTAGCCTGCTTCATCTTTTCTTTCTCTCCCCCCCATCACTACCACATGTATCACTTCCTCCATCATACCATGACCTCTCCCTCTGCAGCTTGGTACCTCTCTTCTGTCAGTGTGTGTTGGCATGCCGGCCCGCCAGTTAAAGATATCAAGAAATCAAGATTGAGGCTGCAACTGATTGGCCATCAACCACCTGAGGACTGCCAATTGCTTCTTGATGAACAGATCAGTTGTTCTGTCTACAAAATGTCAAAAATGTGTGAAAAAATGTTAATAAGTGTTTCCCAAAGACCAAGATGACGTCCTCAAATGTCCTGTTTTGTCCAACCAAAAATACTTGATTTATAATCATAGAGGAGTAAAGAAAACGGATTAATCCATTATCAAAATATTTGGCGATTACTTTAGCAGTTGCGACTAATCGATTATTCGATTAATTGTCGCAGCTCTAAGACCAGCGAGGCTAACGGCACGGAGACGCTAAAACTAACTTTTAAAGTCAGCAATGCAGTTCAGCACCAGCATTTTAACATCCATCATTCACACTGCAGTTTCTTCAGAAATTGCCTTCACTGGTTTGTGGTGCTCTTTACTTAATACGGGAAGTTAAAAAAGATAGTTAGAATACCAGTAACAGAGGAGTAACAAACTGGAAAATATTCACATTTAAGAAGCTGGAATTAAGAAGTTTGGGATTTCCCCCCCCAAAAAAACATTATACAAACTGATTAATCCATTGTCAGACTATTTGGTGATTAATTCAAGGGTTGACCACTAATTGATTATTAGATTAACTGTGGCAGCTCTACGACCAACAAGGTTAAAGGCATGAATGTAGTTGAAGTTTTAATGCCAGCAATGCAGTTCAGCGCCAGCTTTTTTTAACATCCATCATTCACACTGCAGTTTCTTCAGAAATTGCCTTTACTAGTTTACGGTGCTCTTTACTTAATACGAGAAGTGAAAAAAGACAATTAGAATAACAGCAACAGAGGAGTAACAAACTGGAAAATATTCACATTTAAGAAACTGGAATTAAAAAGTTTGGGATTTTTCCCCCCAAAAAAACATTATACAAACTGATTAATCCATTGTCAGACTATTTGGTGATTAATTCAAGGGTTGACGACTAACTGATTATTAGATTAACTGTGGCAGCTCTACGACCAACAAGGTTAAAGGCATGAATGTAGTTAAAGTTTTAATGCCAGCAATGCAGTTCAGCGCCAGCTTTTTAACATCCAGCATTCACGCAGCAGTTTCTTCAGAAATTGCCTTCTGTGGTTTTGTTTTTTTTTTTAACAGTAAAGCAACTTCTTGGAGTTTGAAGGGCTGGCTGGCTGGCTGGCTGGGTGGGCGGGGGGCTCCTCCATAAAGAACAGCTGGAGCCCAGCCTGAGGAGCTGATTAAATGGATTTGTGTTGCAACAAAACTTCAGCAAGTTCAAGCTTAAACTTCAAAAAGTCAATAAAGGCAAGGAAAACTAACCTGTGTATGGAGTAAACCCAGGTTTAATATTGACATATTCTGATATGGTCTGTCCTTAGTGAGAATTCAACGCTCAACTGATCACGGGAGAGTCTCTCAGCACCGTTATGTCATGCGCGTCATGCGCCAAGTTTACTCTTCACCTCACAACATCTCCTTTATAAGAAAGACGAACTTGGTATAAAAGTGACTGGAAATCTTACTTTAACTCTGTTGGTTTCTGGTCTGGATCAGCGATGAGTCTCCTGCTTCGTCCTCAGTAATTATCTCTCTGCGTCAAACTTTTGGAAACTTCCCTTCTGCGCTCGCTCGGTTCTCGGATCAGAATACTTGATACGCTCACTGTGAAACGGTACTTGAAGCTGATACACACTCACACTCACACACACACACACACCCCTTTTTTATATCACAGCCCAGCCCACCGCGCCCCACCCAGTGAGTTTCTCAGCGAGGGGGCTCCGTCCACACACTCTGACGCAAACACACACATACACACTGTCAAACGCGCACACGCCCAAAATGAAGACAGGGGAGATAAAAGTTTATTACACAATGTTCGGCAGACACTATTTTTCCATCACATAATCTGTGTGGTGAGCGTTGGCAAGCAGCCTAACATTCTAACACTAAATGTACTGAAGCATCAAAAGTAATATTCTGGCAATAAATGTACTAAGTCAAAGTATGTGTACATGTTTACATATTGCTGACTCACTGTTGGCCCGGCTCATTGTTGGATCTAATATTCAGCCTTTTTCTGAGTTTTCTTTTAGTTTAAAAAAAAAAAAAAATCAATGAAATGCACTACTTTTGCCCTGATGCAGCATGTAATCTGTAAAAAAAAAAAAAAAGTTAAAAAAAAGTAGTAAAACATATAGTATTTGCCTCCAAAACGTAGATGAGTGGGAGTATAAAGTAGTACCTCAAAATGTGTACTTCTGTAGCCTGCACTTATATATACTTAAATTCCATCACTGACCTTATGTGAGCGCCCGATATAAAACAGTGAATCATAGCTCTAACTCCAGCCTTGTATGCAATGATTTGATGCAAGCAGCCTATAACCTGCGCTACAAAGCAAACGATCGTAATATCGACCAACTTCAGTGAGAGGGCAGATAGCATTCATTGTGTATATCTGTCGGCTACATTTTGGTCAGCGGGGTTAAAAACCACCAAAACAAACTCAAACCACAGTTCGGGTGGGAGGCGGACGAACTCAGCTTGAGCTTCCCCTGTAGGAAACCCGCCTCTCAGTGTTAGTGGAGGCACAACTTCCCCCCCTCACACTTTCAGTTCTCGTCTGATGGTTGGTTTACAGATGACAGGAAGTCCTCAGAGGGGAAAAAATAATACTAATACCCAATCTGACCTCTGATCCTAAACTTAAACCATCTGATCACAGGTCCAAAAAGGGCTAAGTTGATTTCAAAAGAATACCTCAGCAAAAATTGTGACGAAGCGTTTATTTCAGGTAATCCAATGTGACAGTGACCAATCAGAGCAGACAGTGAGCGAATGACTAAAGCGCACCTGCAACTTTGTGGCTTGGCAGGAGATAATGTAATGAGGTAATTTTCTGATCAGTGGGATGATTCGGTGTGTTTGGGAACTGTCAGAGGTAACAAGTTACATCATGGTAGCTGAGAGTTACAGCAACAGTTCGATGGCATAATAGGATCAAATGTATTTGTCAGTGTTAGTGTGGGAGTGAGCTGCAGCGCTAGCCCTGTGTGGATTTACTGCTGTATATAGCGCAACTGTATTTTAAACTGAATGCTAATGTTAGCATGCAAACATGCTGACAGTGACAATGCTAACATGCTGGTGTTTATAATGTTTACCATGTTCAACACCTGATGTGTTAGCATGCTATCATTTGCTAATTAGCATTACACAACAAGGGAAAGCCGAGGCAGCTGTAAGTAGGTATTTGTCCATCAACCTAAGCTCAGAACAAACCGCATTTTGGAAAAGTCACGATCAAGTAAGTAATCAGAATGTGTCTTGTAGGGATAACCTCGTGATGACCTAAATGGTCAGCGCCAGAAGATCACATAGTCACAAGATCCTCTGGGGACCATGAGCGTCACAACATTTTTTGGCAATCTACCTAATAGTTGACAAGATATTTCACTGATCGGGTGAAAGCCTTGACCTCATGGTGGCTCTAGATTAAAAGTGAGAGGGTTACCAAAGCCACGAGGCCTCATCCTCCGGGGACCATGAATGTCTGTACAAAACATCATGGCATTAGGCAAAAGGCAACAGCAGTCAACACGCAGTAAAAAGTACAGCATCATCAAGGACGGCACTAAAAGTAACATGTGGCACTGGTTTAGTAAATATATGAAGAATAAAATGATTACATGAAGGCTTTAAAGAAGGATTTTGAGCCTGTAATTGTTAAAAATGTAGTCAAACACTTTTTTATTTACTGTTTCAATAGTACATTTGTTTAAACCGATGTAATCAAGACAGTAGAGTAGTTAACAGCCCCTTTTCCTTGTCAGTCCTTGAGCTATGTCATAACAGGAAAGGCACAGCTGTCATTAATAACATTAATGATGCTAAATTCCCGTCAGATGTGTCAGTTGTGTGAGTTGTGTGTTGTGTATGCTGCCTCGCTCAAATGGATCACACGGGCACTTAAATGGAACACAATGCTTTTCGTGAAATAAAACCTACTCAAAAGGGAAAAAAAGTAATAAGTTAACCCTAAGGAATTTCTTTTTGATGAATGCTACCGTATTCTTTGAAAAACTGATTTTTATATAAAAGTTGTAGCTCGGAGCCATACATTACACTTTTGTCATGGCTATTTGTATTTTGAAAAATGCAGACCATTTACCGGCCTTATTGTTCATCCTGCCGGCTTGACAACGCTGTGATAAATGACACAGGCAACATTTGCGGCTTCGGCAGAGCAGTGGGCGTGAGGGGAAACATAAAGGTGACTTGGGTTCGCTGAGTATCTGAGCATAACAGATGGGACCGGGTCCTGGATCTCACACTGTACGTGGGAAACCAAACAGTCAGCAGCCGGCCAAAAGAAACTTGCCGACTTTCCAAAGAATACTTCCTGACTTTGGGAGACATGTTAGGATTGTATAGAAATGTGGACCTTGTATTATATATTTTCACTGAGAAAAAAGAAAGAATACATTAAAGGAATCAATTGCTGTAATTCATTGTATGGGGACAATACGGGAGCCTGAGTCTTTCTGCAAACATACAGTTCAGCAGGTCTGCCTCTCTATCGAGGAGTGTCAGTGAGAATATTTTTGGTATGTGCTGTATTGACACGTCTCTGTTAAATAATAACCAAGTTCCTCTGACCTTTTCTCTTACTTAGGAGGATCAAAAAAGGCACACAGCGCCACAAGACACCACTAAATGAGCTGTTTTACATAAAAACAGACTGACAAAAAGAATGCAGTGGATAAAAAAGCACAAACTTAACATCCGTGTAGTGTTAAAGCAGCTTTGTATAACATTTTTGTGGCAATTGTCATGTAGAAGTCACTTTTTTATTGTCCATATTTGAGCTCATAGTAACGTGACGTGAAAAATAAGACCTTCCCTGTTTCTCTAATAAGCTTTTGGACGATTTGTTCTTGTAAAGCCGCTGGACTGTGGATTTCCTTGTAAGGGGCACGGGTCACATTTTTCCAGGGGATGTGACTTTGTTCTCGTTGTCGGGTGCCTCGTCTCAGAGAGCAACAGTAGCCAAGCTAACGTTAATGTAGAAATGGAGTCCGCTAACATAAGCTAGCAACCTCCTTCCAGCATCAACTCAGAATTTTCTTAGAGCCCCTTTGAAGGATAGTTTGACATATTGCACGGTGCGCGTTTATTCGCTTTTTTTGACTAGTTAGATGAGAAGACCGATACCACTCTCGTGTTCGTGCATGAAGTTACAGATAACAGCCGGTTAGTTTAGCTTTACATAAAGAAACGCAGCAGGGAGAAATGGCTAGCCTGTTTCAGCACTTGAGGAGTTCACTGGCTAACATGTTAGCTAGCATGTCTACCTAACATGTTAATCTGCTCAAAACAACAACAAAAAACAAAAAAACTATGGTTTTACAGGACGATTTTTTTGGCTATTTCTAGGTGAGCTAATAGCTAATTAGCATATACTGTAAATAAATAGCTAACTAGACGGAGCTAAACTAGCTGTTTCCCCCTGCTTCCAGCCTTTAAGTTCCCAACACGTTTCTTTCTATCAACTAATGTAAAGCCATTGTTATAAAATATCAGTATCACAATATTTCCATTACTGCCTTAACATCCCACCCTGTTTCACAATATCTCCACAGGCAGCCAAACCAGGGACCAATTACAAAAAGTTCCAGATGACATGCGACATGATGAAGAATTTCTTCCAGCTAAAGTCGCTGCGCCTTTAATGACTGTGGAGGCTCTGATTCGTATGATTCACAACTACATTCAGCTAGTGACATCAAGCCGTGTGTGTTTTACAGGGGTGTGATGAAATGTGTCTGCGAACGACTGTGTGACTCTTAAGGTCTTAATCAATTGCAGTGCTCATTCACAGTTTGCTGTGCGGGGGCTGATTCATGCGCCGCCGTTGCGCCGGAGATGAACACAAACAGACAAAGCCAACATGAGCACCGCTGTTCCACGGATGATTTATCTGCCTCTCCTCTCTAAATCCCCCCCCACCCCGTCCTAAAGTGTTCAGCGTGTAACATTCAGTCTCTCCTCTGTGTATCAAAGACGAAGCTACTGCGTTTTCTGAACACATATTTAGACAGGTAATACGTTTTGTCCTGAAAAATACTGAACATTTTAGGGAGCCAGCCAAGCGCGAACCAGAATGTAATCATTTATTAGCTCGTACTTCTGCCATTTTTTGCTCTCTCCACGTGTATTCTCTGTACAAAGCATTACGACTATCTTTCATTGTGTCGCAGCTTCATTTGAGCAATCCTCGTTTCAATTATCTAACAGGATTGAGAGCGTACAGTCATGCTCGCAGCTCTGTGAGACTATGAGTATTTGGAAGCAGTGGTGCTTTGAGCTAAATGCTAAAATCAACGTGCTGACATGCTCCCACTGACAATACATGCAGATGTCATGCAGGTATAATGTTTGCAATGCTTTGTCACAACCCGGACTGAGTTGCCGCCAAATCTGAGCTAGCACGTCCACCATCTTGGACAGTTCAGTGCGGCAACACCATTTGGACAAAGGCCCCCCAAAACTGGAAAAAAAAAAAACCATTTTGTCAAGGGAGCAAGCAGAGTTCACATCCGGGATAAAAATTTAAGTTTTGTTTTATGGCTTTTGACTATAAGGCTTTGTGAATGTATTGTTTTCAGATATTTTCACTCTTAAGTCACAGTTTGGTTAAGTTTAGGCAGTAAGACTACTTGGATATATTTTTTAAATAAGTAAAAAGTTAGGTTAAGGCAATAAAATCAATCCCATTTGGTTTCACATGGGATAAATAAAATCAAATTAGTAAAAATCATCTCTGGTCGACGTTACAAGAGACGAGGTTTTCAATGCAAAACCCATGTTTTTTGAGAGTCCAGGCACAGGACAGCCCAGGATAATGGGAATGTGATTTGTTTTAAGCATTTGGACATAAACCATAGTACTGGACACATTGAGTTTTTTATCTGATGATAACGCTAGATTTAAAGTTAAAGAGTCACATTACAAGGCATCCTGAGGGGGACTTGAATATCTGTTAAATTCAGTCACAATCAATCTCATCCTGCACTTGCTCTGATGCTTCAACGTGGACCAAAGTGGTGGGCCATCTGACCCACTGATTATCAGCCATGAAGCTGGCACGGCTAAAACGTCTTTTTGTCTTCATCTCCTTTTCTTGTCAGTGTACATCTAATAAATCACTTTTACCTGGAGGCCACTAAGTAGTTGATGTCGGAAAGAGATAATTGTACCATCAGCAGATAAGATCTGTCATCTGCCTTTGCGGTTTACCTGTGAAAGCTATGGCAAGTCCTGTGTTTTCGTCATGATAACAGATGAGAACATCTCAAATTTGCTTAGCTCTGGTTGTTTTATTACTACACACCCAGACATATACTGCAGCCAAGGGCATCACACTTTTTCCAAAAAAACCATGATGCTGTCAGTGTCGTCACAGAGTGGTGGGGCAATTATTTCGCAAGTCAAAAGCAGAGCATAAGTCAGAAGTCCTGAATGTTGGATTTTGAGTCTTATACATGCCCATTTAAAACAATAAAACGTTTTAAGGTGTTGTAAAAGTTTTAAGAGCAACAGAGCAGACACATAGTATCATTTAGTCTGGTACCTGACAAAATGTGGCTGTTTTTAAAATTAACCCGAGTATGTGCCACTGACCTCGACAATTAAAAATGTGAACCAGTCAACACAATGTGAAAACATGAGGGGGGAATACAGCCTATTCACAACATCGATTCCCCAAAAAGTTTGTCTGCAAATAAACTGCGTTTACCGACAACAGTGCTGTGAAGTGTTCCCGAGCGCATGTAGTAATGTCCCTTCATCTGTTTCACAAAGTGTTGGACCTCGCCCCATCTTTGCTTGTGAACGACTGAGCCTTCAGAGGATTCTCTATGGGACTCCAAGATGATCAATCAGACCGTGTCGCTGGCATCAAAGTCAAAATAAGAATACATTAAGAAAGATAAAGGGTTTGATGAGGTAAAACACTATATGTGCGGGGGGAAAAAATCAACGACACTGTGTTCAAGCAAAGACAAAAGGAAAGATAAAGTGCATTTCTCTATTGAAATTGAAAGAACAGAATTAAAAGCACCCTGAATGATTTGGACTGAACTCTTACCTGCTGGAATGAATCTATTAAGCGTGGATTGTTCTGTTTTCGTACAGTGAGGGTGCCAGCGCAATCTCTCAGTCTAACCTCTCTTTTTGCTGCCACTTAAATGAAATGCTGCCAATATTTTTATTTCATTAAAATACTCATCAAATGAAGCGCTGGTGACCTTCAAGTACACCTGCAAATTGAAAAGTGGTTGTTGGTTTTCTACTGAACACACACGGCAGGCAACCGCCAAGGCTCTTCTGCTTTGTGCTCGGGGAGGGTCTTTCAATACCTGGTAAAGTCCCGAGTCACCGGTGTTGCATTGTTGGATTGCAGGTCTCTTTTTGATTGAGTCAGATGCCCTGGGCTCAGGTTTCACACCTCTGATCGTTACCACATAAAGTGAGGTTTTTGGTGAACATGGTCCTTGAAACCTTCTTACAGGGCAGGGCAGCGTGGTTGGCTTTCCTGAAGTAACCATGCTGCCCTCTGGTGGTCACAACCAAAGCTCAGTTACCTCATGACATTATAATTGACACACTGTGACATGCAACAATCATCAAAATATGTGTTAATTTAGGCTACTATGAACAATCACTTAAGTTTGTGTCAAGAATGCACAGTAGGTAGTATTGTTTAATGGGAAACAATAGTTATATTCTTTCTCACACTAGATATTTGTCTGTAGGCCACAAGGAAAGTTGTACACTACAGCAGCACTAATGGGGCCAGCATAGAGGACACCAACCAACAGCTTTTGTGAAGCTGCACATCCAACAAAACACAATTTAATGGTGATCATAAACATTTTAAGGTCGGGTGTGCTCTGTCAAACTGAGATCGCTGGTAGCAAGTTAATAAAACATCACACAGATACTTTATTATTTTCAAAGGGAATAATAATGTGAGTAAATGAATGATAAGCTAGCTAGTATTTGTTTCTGTCTGAGGATTGGTGGGAAAACTGACACAGAAAATAAATAAATAAAATAAATAAATAAATAACTGTGAATTAAATACAAATAAGTAAATAGAACATTAGCTATTTAAAAGGCAAGCAAGTCCTAGATATCCATAAAAAAAATCGTACACATGAAAAAAAAAGTCTGAACCAGTAGTCGCCGCCCAATACTACGTCATCACAATGCGCCCACAACACACCGCCTCTGTCAGGTCTACACTTTTCACACGTGAGTTCAACTACATTTTTTTTGCCTTCCATAAAATCTGTTTGTATCTTTTCGGGTATTTTTTACACATTAAGCTAAGCGCATCGTCTAAATGTTCGTCGACAGTCTGTTAAATATGTCCGCTTGTTCGAAAAACTGTCGAGCTGGTCTGTGTTACAGCTCTCGTGCAGGGAGGAAGCGTGGACGCCTCCTCGTAAAGCTCGTCTTTCAGCCAAACTCCTCTTCCAGGACATGTCCATTTAACGTGTCGCCACTTATCTGCAACTATATTGACCTCGTATGACATGGCTTCGGACATTTTCTGAATCATTGGTTCTCTGAGGTCAATTCGGCATTCGTTAATGTTGCCTAACAACCAAAATTCCCCTGTTTCCATAGAAAACACAACTTTTCTTCACTCAGTGTTACCCAACCAGTAAGAAGGATTGGTAGATTGACAGCACAACAGTCAGTACAGAGATACGCAATAGATACAGGAAATACTCTGTAGTTTGTCTATCTATCTATCTATCTATCTATCTATCTATCTATCTATCTAAAGAGTGTTTAATGTGAGCCCATTTCTTGAGTTCACATTTGACTGTTTTGATTGGTCTAGTTTCAATTTTATGTAATTCTGTTTGTAAGTTTTCGTCTGTTTGTGATGAGATTTTCATAATTTTATACAGACTGACCACTACAAAAACAGAATTTTGACTAATTTTCTATCGCTAATTGTACAAGTTAACAATACTAAGCATTTAAAGTACAATATCTGTCATATGATACCAGTATTTGTTTGTATTTGTATCTCATTTCTAACATTTGAAGATCAGACTGCTTCAGGTGAGTGTGACTTTCAGCATCAATTCTCAACCATGACGCCATGTCTCACCCCTCATCTGTTTCATGTGACAGCCTGAAGAACCGAGCTGAGCTCCCTCTCAAACAAGGCCGAGACATTCTGCGTGTTTGGCGGCCCAAGCTATGCTGGCAAAAACAGAGGAACGGAAGCCTCATAAAGGTGGAGGAAAGAAGAGGAGACACCCCGGTGAAGATGGAGAAGGCGGAGAGAGGAAGAGGAGGGGAGGCGAAGAGGGAGCAAAGGGTCAGGGAGACGGCGGCAGGAAGCGTCTGGACGCCCTGAGTGTTGGTTATTTCCGCCGAGTCGGGGAAAGACTCAGTGAAGGCTTTGAGGATAATGAGGAGAGAGGTGAGAGGGATTACTTCTCTGGAGATCTGAGCAAGCGGACGACTGGAAGTTGAAAGAAGGGCTCATTAAGACTAGTACAGCATTATGTTTGAACTAAAGTCTGTGCTTTTGACCTGCACTAGATGGGGGAAAATAAATCATTAAGCCATCTTCAGACATAAGTTTTGCGATATCTTTTGAGGTGTGAAGGACCCCTCCTAGTTTGTCTGGCCGAAGTTTGAAACATGTGGTTTAAACAGCTAATGATCGACTTTTTGTTTGAGTTATTTTTCAAACAAAAATGCCATGTATCTGCGTCTTCAGTTTCTCGAGTGAGAATTTACCTGCTTTTCTTCGTCTCATATCGTAGTCAGTGAAATATCTTTGGGTTATTTCTATTGCAAAACAAGCAATTTGAGTATGTCACCTTGTGCCGTTAGAACATTGTGATGAATAGTTTCTTACTATTTTCCCAACTGTCACGTTACATATGTATACACTGTGGTCCAAACACTTTAAACTGGGGCTGCAGCTAACAGTAACTGTCATTATTGATTAATTGGCTGATTATTTTCTCAATGAACCGATCAGTCCTGTTGTCTGTAAATCTCTGAAAATAGTTAAAAAGATCTATTATAATTTCCCAGAGCTCAAAGTGGCATTGTCATTCCTTCAGATAACTTGTTTCGTTCAACCGATCAACAGTCTTAACTCATAAGCATTCAATTTCACTCCTACATATGACAGAGCAACGTTTCTTCTATCTTTTATATACGTTTAACTAGCTTTCTGATTGGTGTAACATTAATCTGATTATTACAGCCTCTTTGCATTATTTTACCTAAATGTAAAAAGCAGGTTATGCAGCCTCCATCTGTCCAGTTCCATTATAGTTATATTCTTAGTTGATTTCAACCACTGTCCAGTTTCTAATTTCTAATTTGCCTTTGAATATCAATTGCTCTATCTCTAACTGTGTCTAATCTCTTGCTGTGTCTCTTTATATTTCTTCCATAGAGATGTTTGTGGAGAATGTCCTCATAGAAGTTAAAGGTAAAGCAGCCCTGGTGGCGTTGGACCAGACTGGAAGCATCACTCTGCAGCGGCTGCTCCCACTGTCCAGTCCCGACCAGGTGGGAGAGGTGCTGGCTGAGCTGGGAGGAGAGTCGGGGTCCGACTTAAAGACGGTTTCTTGTGACCGGTGCGGCGGACACGTAGTGGAGAGTGCCGTCAGACAGATGTCCAAGTGGACGGGTAAGATTACATGTTTTATTGAGATGGGAGGAAATAGGTGAAATCACACAAAACCAACAGCAACAGCTGACCCGTCTGTGTCCATTCATGTTTAGAGTCCTCACAGAAGGAGTCGTCTGCTACCACAGAGGAAGAAGAAGAGGAGAGCTGTGGAGCGTTGGAGGCCCAGGTGTTGTCTTTAAGCCAGGTGGTGAGAGACAACTGCGCAGAGTTCATCAAACACATTCACGGCTCACACGTGGTGCGCACACTCCTGCACGTGCTGGCAGGTTGTGTCGGACCGCCGCGCACCGAGTCTCGTCCAGGTACGCATCCGCACAAATTCACTACAACACACAGCACAGCTTTGCTACATATGGTTAGCTGTGTGCCACAACCTGAGCCATGTTTTTTCACAGCCTGTACTTGGAATCAACTCAGTGGCATCATTAAAAAAAAATGCTGCATTAGCTATTAGCAGTTCCTGTTTGCAGTCTACATATGGATGTATAGACAACTATCACTGGAACTTTTTGATATGGAAGAAAACTTAAAAACATGATTTTTCTCAAGCAAGTTCTGTTGTTATAAGGATCATCTTTCTATGATTTTTAAGCATATGGACATGTGACATATTGTGGAAGCCATATGGAATCTAAAAATATGTGGAAGCACAAAAACAGGAAGCACAATGTTGCTGCTGTTGATAAGCTGTGGGCAACAAGTTGAGCCCTATTTTTCATAGCCTATATTTGGCATCAACAAAGTGGCATCTTGCTTGTCGAATTAGCTTGCAGCAGGTCCTGTTTCCTGTGTGCACATTGATGTATAGACAGCAATCACTGGATCGCTTTGATGGAGAAGAAAACTTAAAAGCATGATGATTCCTAGGCAAGTTCTGTTGCTATAAGTGTCTTTTTTCTATGATTTCTAAGCCGATTTATGTACATTTCTATGCAATGGACATAGAGATATCGGTATCCTCTGAGAGTGCAGGTCACACTGAATCTAAAAATGTAATATAGACTGTCTGTGTGTTCAGTCCAGACTGAGTTATGACTCCATGAACAGCCTCTGTAAGCTCAAAAGTCTGACACTGCAGGGGCCCCCATCACTCAAAACAGAGACAACCTGACATCGCCCCAAATCCCCCAGTGTTTACAGGAACCTCTGAGCTTTTGGAATGTCAAAAAATATTAACAGTGCAACATGAAAAAATGCTGGTGAATATATGGGAATAATATGGGGAAAAAACAAGAAAAGGGTTAATATTAGTGGCTGATCACACCACGATGTTTCGCTGTAAAGGCGTCACGAGCAAAACCGTTGTTGTTCTATATGAGGGCACATCTGGCCTGGATCATGGTCCCTAACTCTCCAGGTAAGCTAAGGTCGCAAATATTTAGAGGCTTTTGGGGATGTAAACAGAAGTATACTGTTGCTGCAGTTGTTTTTTTGTACCCTATATCTGGCATCAACAAGTTGGCATTTAAAAGTATGCCAAATTAGTAATTAGTGGTTCCCATTGCATTGCACCCATTGATGGATATGGGATATAATCATATCCTCTGAGGGCGAGTGTCACAGTGAATCTAATCTTTGTATCTTCAGTTGTGACAGTGTTGTGACTCTGTGAGCTGTGTGTGTCACAGTTGTTGCTGCAGCCCCCCTCCTGTGAGGGGCGCCTCACAGTTGGAAATCCCGACATCAAGCTGCTGTTGTTGTTGTTGCTGAACGTCTGTGACCCAACATCTGTCCAGTGTCTGGCAACACTGGCACTTGTCGACCCTCAGCAGACAGATTAAGAGCTGCCTGAGCTGCTGGAAAATAAGCGACTTCACCCATTCCATTTGCTTTTTCACCTCAGTCTGGACTTTTTTTTTAAACGACAAAGCCAACAGATCAGACGTTACATTTTCTTCCTGACAGTTTCAGTTCTTCCAGGCCGCTCCAGTGCGACAGGACTTCACCGAACTTGTGGCTTGTCCCTTTTAAGCTTGCACTCATGTCGTCTCTTGTCTTTTGTTATTCTTGTTTTTCTCCAGGTGCAAAAGAACGTAACATTGCTCCCCAGCTGACAGACTTTGAGATTCCCACATCGTTTTGGTACGAGCTCAAAAGCCTCACAGAGACCTTGATGGACAACGTAAATCGTGAGTCAGCTCTCATCACACCTGAGTGCATGTAGTCTGTTCTCACCGTAAAAGAAGACTTCATCACAGAGGGAAAATCTTAGTACTGCCAAGCAAATAATTCGTGCCCACACTTCCATGACTGTTATTTGGCTCTCTTCGCCTCTTTCTTTTCTGCAAACGTTTTTTCTTTGCTTGGTCTGTTTGGTAGCATAAGCCGTCAGTGTGAGCGCTGGAAACGGCAGCTTACCCTTTGTGCATAAACATTTTGAATACTTGCTTAATGAATGCCCCATGATCTTTTGAAAGGGAGCGTTTGAAATAACGTGGCAGACTGCCTGCTCCTCCTCCTCTTCTTCTTCTTCTTCTTCTTGCTCTCTGCTCACTGACTTTTCCTGGAGTCAGAAAAACCATTGAGCCCGTTAAATGCAAGTGAGGACTCTTACGCGAGTCGCGGCGTGCCCAAGGGCAGCTTTTCTGAGCAGAAAGTCGTCTAGATTGTGTTTAGAATTTCCACAATGAAGCTAACCTCTTGTGTTTGATATCAAAATAAAGTGAAACAGTCGATAAGTAACCTCGGGGCGAGTGCACTCGCCAAAGAGAAGCTTAAGTGGCTTTTAACAGAGCTGTGCCGCACAGGGACAAAGGGTAACTCTGTTTTGTCCACATGTTTAAACACATAAAACAGCAGTTTCTAGTCTGGGTAACTGGAGAGAGAGCACATGTGTGTCTGAGGATGCAGCTCTTGCAGTTTGCCTTGAAAGCGTCGGAGTCTGGCACAGCAGGAGCTAATAAATATACATCTTCTGTCCAGCAATTACTTGATTCTTCTCTGCCAACATACACTGATATATCTGCAATAAGCTGATACTGGCCTGATTTATTGGTGTAACTCGAGAGGAAAATGCATTCAGCACATTAGTCAGACCTCAGGGATACACACCGGGTGTTTTTGTAAGATTCCCTGAATGTTTTGTTTACTTTGCCACAGGGCATCTTCAAATTGGCAGAAAGTGTTAACAAGTATTTTTCGCCTCCTGTTGTTCCTTCCTTTCCAGTAAGTGTGACGGATGCCATTTCCAGCGCAGTGTTCCAGACCATGTTGACCGTGTGTCACAGGAAACGGCCCAAACTCTGCAAACAGCTCCTCAAACGCGTCTTGGAGTATCTGACGAGCCGCAGCGCCGCTCCGGGAGTGAGGTCGGAGACCACTCTCTTCCTTTTTCGACCGCAGATGAGTCCCTGTCGCCGTGAAATGTTTTCTCAACGGCTGCTCTTGTTTCTGCGTCCCTTTTCAGTCCCCTCCTGGTCTTTCTCAAGGACCAGGCCGCCAGCCGCCTCATCGAGACCGTCATCCAGCTGTCCCACAAGTCTCTGCTCCGTGACCTCTACAAGAACCACCTCAAGGGTCACGTGGTCGACTTAGCCCTCCATCCCATCGCCAACTTCCCCATACAGAGGCTAACAGCTGCCTCGGCCAAATACAAAGTGGTGGGTCACAGTGTCTGCGTGTCACGTGGATCACCGCCAGGATTTTTTCATCGCCAGAATGATTCAGTTTTCTCTTTCTCTTTCTCTTCTGTAGTTCTTGAGGTTGTTTGACGAGCTGATCCAAGGTCTGGAGGCCATCTTGGCCGCAGGTCACATGGGTGTGATCGTCCAGCTGGCAGAGAGCTGCGCAGAGAGCGAGGAGAAACAGGAAGAGCTGATGCAGTGCCTCCTGCGCGTAAGTGTTTGTTATTGGGACGTAATGGCCACAGGGGTCTTAAATCAACAGAACGACACCCTCGTTTCTATTCATTTCTCCTTTTTTATGACTGAAATTGTGCAAAACCAGCACAATGAAACAACTAAACGTTTGATTTGTGGGTAATGAGACCCCTGTTGATGCGTTGCCTCCCAGGCGTTCCACTGCGCCGAGCCTGGCTCCCGACACGTCAGCTGCCTCCCGCTCTTCATGTCCCTGCTCGCCTATGAGGTGTACTACCACTCTGACACAGCAGAGGGCAACATACAGACAGAGGTAAACCACTGAGACAGCTGGGTTTTCACTTATGTAGTCATTACAGCTTAGTTGCAGAACTTCAACACCACTGTCAGCCCATTGAAAACAGATGCAGTGAGGTTGATTTCCGGTCTTCTTGATCACGTCTAGGTCCCGCTGTCCTCCATCTGTTACCACGGCTCCCGGCTGGTCCAGGCGCTGGCCCGGTTCAAGGAGCGCTCCATCCTCCTGAGCAGCCTGCGCACCCTGACCCCCGCCGACCTCCTGACGCTGGCCTCTGACCCCGCGGGCAGCCACGTCCTCCAGGCCCTCATCACCACATCCAGCGACAAAGGAAGAGGCAAGATCCTCAAGAGACTGGAGGTACGAGTACGGTCCTCAAAAATAATACTCAAAACTACAGTGAAGAGCTGTTTAAGGGAATTATTGAGCCTTTTCTACATCTTCAGTGGGAACAAACTTGCCTGTGGCTGAGAGCCAGGCTGGGGAAGACTTGGAAAACCAGCACACTGCTTGTTTTGGTCTTTTTAATGGGATTTGTTAACACCAAAAACCCTAGAATACCAACAGTGGGATTAAGATGTGTTTATCTTTATGCAAATGGTTGGTGTTGCTTCTTTTTGAGGGGATTAATTTCACAGTAACCGCTGCTCTAGTTCAAATGCTGCTGCTGTTTCTTATAACTTCTAGTCTCTATGTAGGCTGTGAAAATGAAATTTAACTTAAAGCGAGTCAGAGTGGAAGCTGAACCTCCAGGTCCTGATATAGGATTAAGAAAGCATCCTTCAAGAGCCATTTGATTTAAGGAAAAACGCTTAGACTGAAGATAAAGCCTTAGGGAAAAAATAACATTGTGCCACAGTATGTCATTTGGCTGTCTTTTTATATTCAGATAGTGATTAGATGTTCAAAAAATTAATTAATGAATTTAATGAACACCTAACCTGACAGATGGTGTGTTTCACAGAACCGTCTGGAAAAGAGTCATTAGGAACTGTTTGGTAAAAGGCAGACACTTTCAAAAAAAAACTACTTGACAGGTGATTGGAAGAACCATCTGTCTATCACAAGCTAACAGTCAATCAAACTCTTACCGAAAGCAGTCGGGATAAGAGCGAAGGCTTCAGCGTCGCCCTTTGCTCTTATTCTAATCAAACACACTCTCTCTGATATATCTGAGGAGCCGCCATTGTTGTTTCCAAAAAACAATCTTGCGGTCCCACCTTGGTTCAGCCAGAAGTCCATACATCTCATGAATCCAGCTGTTTTCAAAGGCAGACTAACATGTGGGGTTGTAAACATCTCAACACAATGAACTTTAAGGAGTACGCAATGAAAACCAGTAGGAGTACAGAGACATTAATGCTCTAAATATATCAAAGTTATATTAAAAATAACTGAAATAGTTGTGAGTCACATGAAAGGAAACATTGCAGCACTGTACATGTCCAAAAGTATTTAAAGACCTATTTTCCAACTCAACCGGTGTGTTGGAGATGTCTGGAGACGTTTTCAAGACATTTCATTCAGTTCTTCTAGTTGCCGAGTTCACTGTGCTATGGCTAGCGCAAGTCAATGGTTCTAGTTAGCATGGCATTAAAAACACTCCACAGTGCACCCGAGGCAAATCAATTATAACGGCAGACTATCGATGTACATATCTGTGTTGATAGAATGTTTGAAATAAAACCAACCTTGCATTTTTAAGGATTTATGTCTCAGCAGCAGCAGCAGCAGCAGCGTGTCATACTTCCTAGTAGGCAGCGGCGGACTGATATCACCTAGCACTTATAAGTTACCGGTTCTATAATAGTTTGTTTACCTGCTGTCATTGCTACAGACGCAGAGTAGCCTGCAGTGCGCTGAGACTTAGCTTCTTCAATCTCACAGAAATGGCCACTTTTGGAGAATTTCAATATACTGATACTTTTGAAGACTCTGATGAGGAGTTTTTCTCCACCCAAACCCAACCGTACCTGTACGAGCCTGAATATACAGAGGAAGAATTGCGCGAGAGGGATGCTCAAAGGGCAGAACGTGAACGAGTGTCTGTGGAGACCGAGATAGCCCCCAAGCTGGAGCTGAGAACCGGCAGCAAAGTAAAATTCCGCTGCTGCTGAGAAACTAGTCCCTCAAAAAAATGGATGATTCATGCGATGCAAGGTTGGTTTTATTTCAAACGTTCTATCAACACAGATATGTACATCGATAGTCTGCCGTTACAATTGATTTGCCTCGTGTGCACTGTGGAGTCGGTATGAGTGTTTTTAATGCCATGCTAACTAGAACCATTGACTGGCGCTAGCCATAGCACAGCGAACTCTGCAACTAGAAGAACTGAATGAAATGTCTTGAAAACGTCTCCAGACATCTCCAACACACCGGTTGAGTTGGAAAATAGGTCTTATGTCCAAAATTCCGAACTATCCCTTTAAAGCATATTGTTTTCTGGTAAATCTCCACTCATATACATATATTTTCTGTTAAAACACACCAGGATGCATTTTTCGTATTCATTAGATTGTCTGTCAACAAAATATTAATCACAAACTTCAAATTTTATTCAGAAACTGAAACAAGTCCAGTTGCCGACGATATAGCCCCTAGAATTAATTTAATTTATAGTTAAGTACGTGATTGTTTCTGACCTTTTGGTGTCAAAGTTTAATTCAAGTGTAAATTGGTAAAAATAAAAACACTTTTTTCAGTACAGGAGCAGTCATGTTATTATAATTCCCCTATACCCGTGTCCTCCTTGTGAGAATAGTGTGTGGAGAGGAACTTTATCAATAGGCTCAATATGATGTAAGTGTACTTGCTTCTTTAGCTATTATAAATAGATAACATGTTTCATTCTTTCTTCATTTCTGTCCCCACAGGGTCAGTATGTTCAAATGGCCTGCTCCAGGTTGGGTAGTCGGGTCCTGGAAGCCATATGGAACAGTGCTTCAGTCAATCACAGGCAAAGCATCGCACAGGAACTAGGTAATACAAGTCATGACACGAATTATGACTTATTCTTTTCTTTATTTGGTTTCATACCTTGTCTGTAGTTGACATCCCTGTCAATGACCTCCTCTCCCATCTCTCCTTTCTCCAGTGGGGAGTGAAAGCCAGCTGAGGTCAGACCAGTTCGCTCGCCATGTCTGGGCCAAATTCGCCCTCTCCCACTTCATGCACAGAAGAGCCCACTGGCAGGAAATCCAGACCGGGGAGTCTAAGAAGCGGAAACTCTTCAGTGACATTCTTGAGTGAAAGAAATATATATTTAAATAGTTTCTTAGTGTTGATTTTGCTATGTAATTGGATAAAAACAATAAAAGAAGAAATTATTCCTTTTGTGTGAGCTTGGTTCCATAAGAATGGCAATATACAGTGGTTGTACACTGATCAGGCATAACATTATGACCACCTGCCTATTATTGTGTTGATCCCCCTTTTGCTGCCAAAACAGCCCTGACCCGTCGAGGCATGGACTCCACTAGACCCCTGAAGGTGTGCTGTGGTATCTGGCACCAAGATGTTAGCAGCAGATCCTTTAAGTCCTGTAAGTTGCGAGGTGGGACTTGTTTGTCTAGCACATCCCACAGATGCTCGATTGGATTGAGATCTGGGGACTTTGGAGGCCAAGTCAACACCGCAAACTCGTTGTTGTGCTCCTCAAACCATTCCTGAACCATTTTTGTTTTGTGGCACGGTGCATTATCCTGCTGAAAGAGGCCACAGCCATCAGGGAATACCGTTTCCATGAAAGGGTGTACAAGGTCTGCAACAATGCTTAGGTAGATGGTATGTGTCACAGCAACATCCACATGGATGGCAGGAACCAAGGTTTCTCAGCAGAACATTGCCCAAAGCATCACACTGCCTCCGCAGGCTTACCTTCTTCCCATAGTGCATCCTGGTGCCATGTGTTCCCCAGGTAGGCGATGCATACATCCGTCCATCTACATGATGTAAAAGAAAACCTGATTCATCAGACCAGGCCACCTTCTTCCATTGCTCCGTGGTCCAGGTCTGATGCTCACGTGCCCATTGTTGGTGCTTTCGGCGGTGGACAGGGGTCAGCATGGGCACCCTGACTGGTCTGCAGCTATGCAGCCCCATACACAACAAACTGCGATGCACTGTGTATTCTGACACCTTTCTATCAGAACCAGCATAAACTTCCTCAGCAATTTGATCAACAGCAGCTTGTTTGTTGGATCGGACCACACGGGCCAGCCTTCGCTCCCCACATGCATCAATGAGCCTTGGCCGCCCATGACCCTGTCGCAGTTCACCACTGTTCCTTCCTTGGACCACTTTTGATAAATACTGACCACTGCAGACCAGCAACACCCCACAAGAGCTGCAGTTTCGGTCGTCTAGCCATCACAATTTGGTCCTTGTCAAACCCGCTCAAATCCTTACACTGCCCATTTTTCCTGCTTCTAACACATCAACTTTGAGGACAACATGTTCATTTGCTGCCTAATATATCCCACCCACTAACAGGTGAAGTGAATAACACTGATTATCTCTTCATAATGGCACCTGTCAGTGGTCATATTGTTATGTCTGATCTGTGTACGTTTGTAATATATCATGTAAGGAGTAACTTGGCCACTAGGGGTTGCTAGCGTAGCATTTATTCTCCGAGTTTGTTTGGTGGTGGTCCAGGTCTTCAGATGAATAAAGCAACACCTATTTAAATGTGAGAACATAAAGTCACTTAGAAGTGCTTACACTACATCTGTTTTTTAAGCTGCTTCATTTTGTTGTATTTGCTTTAAGTATCGCTGCTTAATAATGACTCAGCATAAACCAATACAGTCTTCATATATGCATACTTAAATATATGCAAGTTTTTTTGTTTTTTTTTTACATTTCAGACATTTGGGAGAGAAAAAGTAGTTTGAAGTACTAGTGGAAAAGATCAGACAATCTTTGAAGCTCGTCTGTTCCCTTAAATGATTTAAAGAATTCCTCTCAGATACCAAACAAATTCAGGCTGTTGGAAAGCATTCTGTGTCTCAGCAGTGAGCCTCTTAGGCCTCAGGCCTGTTGGAGACACATAGCTTAGTGACCAAGGAGAACATTGATTACATATTGATTTGAAGAAGGAAGGACTTCGTCTTGGCAGATACCTCTCAGCACAGAAACAAGCAGCCGTGCTACAAGATGGCACGTGTGACACCCGACAATAAGGGCCACCAAACCTCTTGGTCATAAATAAACAGGCAGTTCATTTACAGTTTGATTTGAGCACATAATCGGCATGCAGAATTCTAAACTGGATTGACACTTTCCCTATATGTTTGGTGTAGACCACCTGATAGGAAACCGCCAATTCTGGTGCCTTTTTTTACATTCTTTTAACTCACTTTAACAAATGAAGACATTGATTCGTATTCAATCTCAATATCCTAAAGGAACAGTTCAGCCCCATGCTGATAGAAAGTTGGGTGAAATTTCGTAGTAATTGAATAGTAAGTATATGGGGACCTGTGTTAAAATGTAAAAAAACAAACAAACAAACAAATCAAAATGGCTCAGTGCAATTCGTCCTGTGTTATCCAAGCACTGGAAGCCCCAAGTTCCCAAACTGATTTTGAAGTAGATATTTTCACCCCTTTTTGAAGCTGAAAGCTTCACTGCTAAGGGAAAAGCGTTGGTGCACAACCCATCTGAAATGGGTGCTCTGGCAAGAGGACATGTCTTCGGTGTAATTAACGTTTGTAATTAATGAGCTCATTCTAATGTGAGTCCCAGTCGATCTTCTTCAGTTTTTTCGGAAAGTGCTTCAAACTTGCTTTTCACTAAGTCTCCAGAAATGCTTTGTAGACGAAGAAACTTCACCTGACATTCCATCTGTCATTAAAACTGAGATAATGACTGAATTTCTTGATGTTTGGTGATTTTTTAGGTTGAGTTGGGTTGTTCCATCTTGTTTATTACCAGATGTTTCAGTAACACTTTACAATACGGAACACAACATTTTGAGTAGTCACAGGGGACAAATGAGGAACTACCCGCTCATTAATCATTAGTTAATGAGCAACTCCTAATCCAATTATAAAGAACAGCTAATGATTAGTAAATGATTAGTTAATTAAGAAACATGTGAGTGACATAATAATTCCTAATGTAGTGAGGCTGTATAATAGATAAAGATGAGTTAATACAGAACAGACCTGGGGATCCTTTATTAATGAATCATTAGGGAATGATAAATTCATGAACATCTGTGAATTGATCATACTGACCCCGTCAGTGTTTCTTGATTAATTGTGAACCAGGCTGTCAATGGCTCAAAAGTGGTACAGACTCATTAAATACTAGTTACTTACTCTTTCCGTACCCCTCAAGAAGTGATTCATAGTACTGAGTAGTTACTCATTACTTAACATTTTTGCCTCTTTAAGTAAAGTGCATCAACTAAGTGGTTACTGAGGACTCAATCATTGCCATCAACTAGTTCACAAGTCTCCTTTCTCCCTTTGTTTCCTGGTACAATCCTCCCTCATTTCTCAATTAACTAATCATTAACTAATAATTACCTACCCTATAAAATGGTATTAGTTACTCATTAACTAATGGTTAAATAGCAGTCTTCAGTCTTCATTTGTTTCCTATTGTAACTACTCAACCCTACATTTCTACTATTTTTGCCCTTCCACTTATTTGAATTAAAAGATGAAAACATATTATAAACACCTTTCACTATAGTATAGCACAGTACATGAACACCAAGGTACAGGCTCAGAGGAAGTTGGAGCAAAGCTAGGTAGTTATTAATGCAGGTTCTGCATTGCATTGTATTACATCATGAGTGTTTCTCTGGTCACTAAGTGTGCACGGCACGATGGTATTTCTGCTCACCACAAAAGCATGATAGGGCGCTGAGAGAAAACTGAAACAGCATCTGTCATCAAAGGCATATTTAATAATATTTAAGTCAAATCAGAGAAAAAAACTGAACACTGTCCCACTTTCCTCTAAGAGTTTTGAACTATTGAGTGGCCCAGAGGTCTTGATGTAGTGAAGCTTTGAACGCCCTTGTACTTTTAAGCTGAATTAAATTTTGTTTGCAGTGATCAAAGCAAATCAAAAATGTTACCCCTGCAAACTCAACATCAAAGTGTCCTGAAACACTGGCCTGGTTACGCAGTATTACCCACAGATGATGAATCTCTACAGGCTTCTGCAACTCACAAACCTTTCCATTTGCGTGATATAACACCAAATAGTCAACTATGCACATGGTGCATTAACTATAATTCCGCCAAATGATTTGGAATCCATTTACAAAGAGCATATTTCAGCGCCATGCATAAGTTCAGCCTGTCAGAAACAGGACCTGTTCTCTGAAATACGAGGCTTTTTATAATCAGACTGGCAGTGAAAAGCAAACACCTACTGTACACGTCTCTTACGCTGGTAATGTTGACAAGTTACAATCAGACTTCTGATTAAAAGCCGGCTTTTCTTTCTCTTCATTCCAACGTAAACATGATGTATTGTTTAAACATGTCTGTCCATTCTCTCTCCCTGACTTGTCAGCTGGCAGCTGCTCCCTGACTTTAAAACAGTCATTAACAGATCGCCCGTTGAGCCAGTCACATACACTCACAAGTGACCCGATCCGTTCTTAATGCGTGATGCATGGTGCCTTCATAATGCATCACTCCATGCATGAAATAATCATGAGCGATACATTATGCATGACTTTAGCATGTGATTTGCACTCAACACGTAAAATGTTACCAGGTATTAGGTTCTACAGGTCAGACTGTTAGTTCACCTCTGTATGAGCACATTCACATGCATGATGTTACTGAACCCGTGGCCTTTCCGCGCCATATTTATACATTTGCGTCCCCTCTGTGTTTCCCGGAGCAGAATCGACAGTACGGTTTATCCCATCTGCATTGGTAACACATTCTGAACCTCTACAGACCAGTAATTGGATGCACTTCATTTTAATTGACATTAGCAGCTGTTCCGACTTCTTGAGTAATCCCATTTCGGTTGAGACTGTTGCTTGAGCAAAAAAAAAAACAGTTGAAGGTGTCATTTTGAGCTCTGGATAATTATGACGGGCAGTTTTACAAAGCAAACATAAATAGGTGATCAAGAAAACAACCTGCAGATGGATCCATGATGAATAATCATTAGTTGCAGCCATATGTGAAACAATAAAAGAAAACTTAATAATGAATGCATAATAATAGAGAAATAGAGATTTATGGTATATAAACCAACTCACTATTAACAGCATGATATCTGTGCCTTAACTTAAAGGCACAGTATGTAATTTCTGACGCTAATGGCGCTTTTCTACGCACATGTGCTGGCTCGGCTTGAACTCGGCACGTCGGCCCAGCGCAGCAGGGGCTTGCATCACCATTACAACAGGGCTGCCTGCTCGAGGGTGTGTCTTGAAAGGGACACTATGTAGTAGTCAGAATTTTAATATTTAAAATATTATTGGGGTAATAATATAAACTTAAAATATACATTTTTTCCATAACAGAATAAACAAGCTGTTTTTCAAAGGAAAATAAGGTCCCAGAACACAGATTGAAGCTAGAAAGGTGGCAGGGTCCGCCACATATAGTAAAACAGGTTGAAATTGTGATATCGTTTACGGTCAGTTTGTTGAAAATCAAGTTCATTTGTTTATCTAGTTTTTTTTAGGCGTTCAAAATGTCTTCCCCAAAACTGCATAGTGCACCTTTAACTGATGACGTCCTGATCTTATGTAGTGGTCAAAGGAGCAGCTGTAAACACTGTAGATTCCTCCCGGCAGTATTATTGAGGAACAGCTGCTAAAAAAGCTCCACTGATTTGGTTACGACACATAAATTCTTCTCAATGAAAGTCATCCGTTTTTTTTAGATATTTAACAGCTTTTATCACGAAGCAGCAAAATCAGGAGGTGTTGGGTTTTTATCTGCAGTGAGTAAACGTGACTGAGGCCCATGAGGTTCTCTGAATTAAAACAAAACACGAGTCATGAGCCGCGTGGGACTCGCTGTCTTCATTGTTAAACAACCCTCATTTCCAGGGAAAATCCACCTGATGTGATCCAGACAGAAATATTCATGGACAGGGTGACGTTTCAAAGTTTGATTCATCGTACGTGTTCAGCCTCGTTCGCCGACCTCCTTCGTCACTCTGACTCTCTCCAGGAAGCCGTAGCGACAGGCGACCGAATTGAAACGCACCGCTTACCTGGAGCAAACGTGTGGATTTCTCTGGATTTGAACACTGTTGGAAACATTTGTGAGAATTTCAGGAACACATCGAAATATACAGCAAAGGTGTGGTCACTTTTTGGACATCTCGTGCAGGATTAAATGTATGAATCGGTGCAGCAGTGCAGTCGTGTATTTTTCCATTTGTTCGGACTCCGAGACACTAGTTTTATCATTAAATCAATGCGGGCTAATGTTGAGATCGATACTAACCTCGTGACGCCATCTCGTTATAGTTTGCTCTGTTTTGCAGAGGTTGGGTTAGCTCCCGCCCTTGGACCCATCATTAATCTACATTAGTGGAATGTGCGAGGCCTTCAGCCCTTAACGACGCTTCCTCTTCAACCCCACCATTACAATCAGCTGGCCCGATGTTCCTCTCCGGGCTTCCCGCTTTGGCCGAGCCCGTTTTAATTACACGTGCTCCATTCCGCAGCGCGATACTGAAGCGAGGCTGGCCCGGCTTCCCTTTTGTTGTTTGGTTATTATAGCCCTGTGCATGTATAATCAGCTCTGTGCACTCTGGAGACAAAGCAGAGGAACAGTGACCTTTTGGGGTACAGTTGAAACATCCCTCCTTGAAAACAAATCAAATGCATTCCCAGGGGATTTAGCGGCGCTTCCCTTCAACGCCACTCAATGTCTGGCCAATCGCTGCAGCGTCCGCGTGCCCCGGTCTATCCCCGGACGCACTCCACGGACCTTTTTCCCGTTATTACCTCCCAGCCAACATGCCTGCACCCACACTTCAGGCGAATCTGCATCTCATTAGTTCTACACGGCGCTCCCCTGGAAATAGTCTTTGATCGGCGCAAAGTGAGGAGCAAGTTCGACAGGCTTTCACTGGCACGCAGCAGGTGGCTCATTCGTCTTTTTTGAGCCGCCTCTGTCTTCCCTGCTCTCGAGAAAGTATTCTTTTGCCCGAAAAAAAAAAAAAAAATCACAGCCAGTGCCCACAGAATGAGTCAGCGACGGGGAGAGAGAGAGGGAGGATTTTCTGTCACGATCTGAGAGACTGATAGGGTGTCACAGAGAGAAACTCTCGCGTATCGTCCCCGCGCCGCTCTCTGTTTCCTGCAGGCCTCTGTGCGGCTGTCAAATGTATGCTATCATCTGACAGTTATCTGACCTGTTTAAGTGTGATAAAAATCCTTTCTGTGTCACCTCCCGCTCCGTGAGACGCGCTGTGGAAGAAAAAAAAAAAACAGAAAAAGAAAATCCAGGCTTTTCTCCGTTTAGTTCATCGTATCTGCTCATCGCTTATTCACCTGCTACGAGGGGGGAAAAACTGCAAAACCAACGGAAAACCTCCTCTTTCCGCAAATCAACATAAATATAAATATAAATATAGGACATTTGAGATGCCAAAGGACTCATCGTCTCCTTGACGACAGTCTCCAAGCAACCATTACTCCTCAAAGCCTTTCTCCAGCCCCGTCTCTCTCCCTCTCCCTCGCCGTCTCTCTCCTCACCCCTCTGTCTCTTTGCCAGTTTGCCTTCATCTCGAGAGTCCTCCCATTTATCCACTCCAGATAGTTACTGTACCAGCCTCGCGAGCTCATAGCGATCTGATGCGATTGGCTGGAGGCGTCGCTTTTTTCGAGCCCGAGGCACTTCTCTACACCTGCTACAGCCAAGACCATCTTTGTTTGTGCCATGATTTTGTGCCTTTTGGTGTTACAGGAAGTATCGGTGAACTGACCCGTTTAGTGATCAAACCCCAGCTCCCAGACGATCATTAGGTGTGGTACAGATTACACCATGTTGACTAAAAGTACAAATTTGATGTCAAAGGAGTGGCTTTTAGTATTTTTAATCCTACCAAACGTGTTGTTTTAAGGAGTGTCCGTCCATAAATCATCAGTGGAGACTGATGGCGACTTTGTTTCTTGAACTATCTCAGGTGAGCAGCCACTGCAATCGTATTTTTAGCAGCAGACGGTTCCCCTTTGGCCCCCGTCTTTAACGCTCATCGGAAGGGAGGAAGGTAATACCAAGACTGCATGGAAAACATGACAATTTCATCGAACAAGTCTGAGGTGAAACTGTGGCATTTAAGATCGTGTTCGCTCCCATTAAGCTTGAGAAGTGCTTGACGGATTACGTTCAAAGGTCGGGTCGCTCAATCACCGCCGGTGGTGTTTAGCCGCGCAGACGGTTTTGATTTTAATGGTCCACGTTTGTGGATATTGCTTTTTGAAATGCTAACTCCAACAACCGTACAGCCGAGGTAAAATAACATCTGTGGTTTCTTCCATTTGAAAAGAACTTACAAAGTTCCACTAGAACTACTTTCTGCTGAAGCCCCTATAAAAGCCTTTTCACAGCATCTTCAGTGGATTACTCGGAGCAGTGGTTCCTAGAGTCTCTCTGTTCTGCCCCCCATTCAAAGCACCCAATTCATGCTCCCTGATGCATGCACTGTCATTCTGAGCCGCTAACAATATTAAGGAAACAAGGAGCTGAATTTTAATTTCGTTTCTCACAAAAGACACAATGAGGCCCCTTCGAGCTATTTTGACAATGAACATCTCGTACTGTACTTTACATGTCTTGCGGCTTTCTGTGACACCCTGATTATCCTGAATCTTCACAGAGCGCTCTGACTCGCAACTTGAAGGAAAAGCACAAGTGAGACAAAAAAAAGCATCAACGACGCCCTTAATTCTAGTTATTCTCGCAGTGCAACGCAGCATTAACTTTATAGGAAACACCTGTGGAAGCCAAGTTAAAGTGTCTGTTGTGAGTGAACCAGTTCTCACTTACAGCCCCGGGGCTACTCCACTTAATTAGAACAACTCATAAATTACAAATTACAACGTTTATCACATTACCACCATTAAGTTGTTAGCAAACGACTTCTTATTTACAGAACCAGAGCAACATTAGCAGTCATTCTGAGCGGTGTCTTCGGCCATCTGATGAATGTAATCCAGTACCGACTCCCAGGGGATATATCCCGCTTTGTAGCTGCTGAACGCTCCGCCGCCATGATGTTAACCAGCTAGCTGCTTATTGTGTCTGCGTGTTGTTTGGCTTGTGTTGCAAGACTTTGGTTAAGGTCAGGGATAGCTAGTTGAAATGGCAAGCAAAATAATGAATTGTGAATTTATTGGAATGCAAAAGTTGAATAGAAGGCTAAAGGTAACGGAGAAATTGTTAAAATAACGTAGCTAAAAGTGATAATGGTAAATGTAGCCAAAAAATAATGGATAACAGTCAAAATACTTAGCTAAAACATTAATTGTTGTAATAGTGAGCTCAAAGTCATAGATAAATAGTTTAAGAAGTTAATGGATAAATTGTTAAAACTGTCATCTTAAGGTAGCCTAATTCATAAAAGATAAATGTAATGGATTAGTCATTAAAATAGCTAGCTGAAAGTAGCCTAAACATTTATTAAAACATTATCTGTAACAACAAACACTTGATTTAATAAACTGTGTTAGACAACATCCAGTTCACGAGCACATCCGGAACACAAGAGGTGCTTCTTAAGCCAATCCGTTATAGACCATATTCACATGGTGGCCATTTTCCTGTGACGTCACACTCAGCTCGAATGCTGGGATAATACACTGCTGCTGTGTTCCTGGTTGCATGTCATATAAATGATTGATCTACTTTATTATCAATTGATGAGCAAACTGAAAAGATGATGGATGGTGAAAATCTGGCGGTACATCAGATCGTATGGCTAGATCAAACAACACATTTGGAAAGCCATCAGCGAACACATGCAGCCACTTCCTAACATTAATGTTTGACCACAATTAATTAATGCCTTTCCTAGCATATTGTGTAACACTATCAAACAGCAGTGGTTGAATGCTAATGTTAGCTGTTGTCTAACAGAAGCTAGTGAGTGATGAAATGTGTTGTTTTACATTGACAAAAGGCCCAGATGTGCATCCAAACTCTCTTCATTTGCTGATCAATCATTCCCTGCGTTGACACGACTCGCAACCTGGAACACAGCGGTACGACATTTGAGCTTCCCAACCTGAGAGTGAAAATGGCTGCCGTGTGAGCTTTTTGGGGTTTCGCCATAGACCAAGATCATAAACTATCTACTTTAGCAGGTAACTTGACAGTTCTCCCAAACGTCATGTGATCTGTATGAATTAAAGTCTGGACGGTTACATATTGCTTTGTCTTGGTTCATATTTGTCTTTGTCTTGGCTCCCCAAATCTGATCTATTCCCACCCTGAGATTTTGTTACAGCCGCAGAGTATTGACATCGAATCTTTCCTGCTGCTTCGACCTAAATGGAACAACTGTCCTGAGAGGCCGTCTCACAGTCTGTCTGGAGCTCGTGTGAGTCATCCAATGACCTGTCGGGCCATTCCTCAACCTAGTAACGCCTGCGATGACACATTCATTTCATGGCGTTGTTTAAAAAAAGAAGGACCAGACACACATTCGGGATGTCAAACAAAAATGAATTTATTCTCGGTGGAAAGACAAGAGTGCGGTGACAAACGGGTGAGCGCGTGTCAGTACGTTTGACGAAATATCCGAACAACGTTTCCAGAACGTTCTAATTTGGGTCACCTGTGTGGCCAGCCCCCACAGAATCCAGTCTCAACACACACATAATAATGCCGGTGGGTATAAAGAGAGAAATGAAAAACATCAAACAGCCACAGGTA
Organism: Lagodon rhomboides; assembly: GCA_039737535.1. Lineage (NCBI taxonomy): Eukaryota > Metazoa > Chordata > Actinopteri > Spariformes > Sparidae > Lagodon > Lagodon rhomboides. Next base: position 6,736,583 of record CM077797.1, read on the forward strand.
GATTAGGTTTTTCTCTCGTTTGTCCTCCTGTGCTTTTCGAGAACATCCCAGTGTTCTGTGACTCAGCCTCATTGAAGAAGAGTTCAGTCCGGTCGTCGATGCTAACGTCTTTTGACCTTTTGCTCGCACTCGCTCCACATCCGACGTGTAAAGGGCTCCTTGTGCTGACCGCTCGTGCGGCGCTCGGCGAGAATATGGCTTGGGTGCTGATGTTTTGTATCCTTGTATAAAAAACCACGGATGAACGGATGCAGAAGTTGGCGGCGGCGGTTGTCATCGAACACTTCGGTAAAACCAGTACTGGACACAAAAGGTGGACGCAGTCGTGAAGGTTGTGGCTTAGAAAATGCACAGAGAAGGAGCTGTTTTTTTGTTGTTTTTTTTAATAAATAAAGGGTTTTGCCTTCGAGATGGCATCGCTAGAGACACTAGCTAGATTGTGCATTAGCTATCGGCCACTGAGGCACAGTCAGTATCGTGGAACCGTAAAACCTACAGGGTCACGTCTTAGATCGTCTACTCGGCATGCTATAAAACAGGGTTTACAATAGCTATACATTAGATTGCTATCAGTCTCTACGTAATCAGTGCGTGCTACTTAGTTGTGTGTTTGTTTGTGACAACCCCGACACCCCCCCCACCCTTCACCTCCCGCTTCTAATTAGCATCTTGAAGTGTCTCTATCCGCTGTCGCTAATTTTCTCCTGCTCTCATCAGGGGAAATGCGTGACTCACCCTCCGTACGTGTTTGTCTGTTTTCTCCTCTCCGACCTGGCCTCCTTCTCGGAGAACCTCAGTGCTGTGTTCCGGGCTCACGTAGGCTCCCACTTCCTCCCCCCCTTGACCTTTATCCACGTGTGAGTCTCCTCCTCTTCTTTAATCAGCTGCTCCTCCTTTTTCACCCTCTTCTCCTCCTCCTCCATCTCCTCCGCCTCCCCCTTCAATCTGTTGTGTGTGTACATGTGTGGGAGTGTGTCTCTTTGCCTGCATGTGTGTGTGTGTGTGTGTGTGTCACAGTGCGCTGAGGTCGTGACAGGAGCGGGACTTCTGGCGGAGGATCTTGCTGCCCCGGTGGCGGCTCATCTCCCTGTAGCGGCCCCGGTCCCGGTCGCGGTCACGCCCGTACGAGCGCGGCACCAGCCCCGCCAGGAAGCGCTTGGCCCGGCTGGTCAGGCTCTCCCTGCGGCCCGAGCCGGGGTCCCCGTCGGTCCAGCCGGGGCCCACGCAGTCGCCCCTCGCGGCCCGGACCGCCGCCTCCAACAGCTCGTTGGTCCCGTGGTCCAGGGAGGCGGAAAGCTCCATGTAGACGCAGTCGAACATCATGGCGCTGGATTGGGCCTCTGGTGAGAGAGAGAGAGGGAGATTTAAGAAACGGTCGTATGGCGTACATTTTAAATAAGTGAGGCTTCACACAGTGGCATCTGGAAAAAGCAATTAGCGGCAGCCGTTTTGAAACATAATGACATAAGATCAAACCGGCAAACCATCGACAGCTTGTTTACGACCCAGCTGCTGTGTGATGTGTCTCACCACCAGATAATACCTCTGCTTCCGCCCTGCTGTTTGAGAGACTCTGTCAGACTCCTTCACTGTTAATTTGCCACTTCTTCTGCGCCAAATTGTGACAAATGGAGTCAATCTGCAGCGTCTCACTTTGCGGGGAGGAGACGCTCCTCTCTGTTTACTGTGGCTTTTTAATCTCGTCTGATAGCCGTGACAGCGGAGGAGAAGCAATCAATGTAAGTGAAACGTTTTTGGGGGGATTGTGATTAATGACAATGGATACTACAAACAAAAAAACAGGTCTGTATTCAAACTATAGATGTATCACGGTCTGTTTGAATTCTGAATGATTCAGTGTTTCCCACACATTAATTTATTTATGGCGGTCCTCCACAATATCAACATTGGCCGCCACATATTGATTTCTCTATCCCGTTCTCACTCACTCAAGACAGCACACCCGTCAGTGAATAGCATGATGCTATATACTCCGATACAGTGGATAGCGGTGTGGATGTGCGGTAAAACCAACAAAGAAGAGGAGGAGACTATTTAACGCAGTTGGCTTGACCGTAACTTACTCTGCAAAGAAGGTGGCTGGCCTCGTCGCCGAGATCAGGCCCCCACAAAGAGCGTCTGTAAAACATTCATAAAAGTCTCTCAGCCCCGCGAAATGACTCGTTTTACTGTCAGAATTTGGGCGATTCGGTCCAATAAACTTTGGAGATTCTAGAAGAGCCGCCCGATTACATTTTTTCCCCATCCAAGTTAGCTCGGCACCAAACCAGAAGTTAGCCGACTCGGCTGGCGGATGTCTCGAGTGGTCATGCTCAATGGCACCCCAGCCGGACAGCCACGGCCACAATTAAGGTCTGATTCTGTGGGAAACACTGTGATTGATATCAACCATAAGACACGCATGCAAGACCACTCTTGACCCTGGAAATAGTAGTTTGACACAACAATCCCAACTTAAGGTCTATTCTGGTGGGGTGGAAATGCATTTTACATCTATAATATCATACTATGTTTTAGTTTGTATTATTTGTGTCCATTAAAGGTGCCATATGCAAAAACTGGCCACCTGTCAAATTCATCCTCAAAACAAACAGGGGGCAGCATACCACCAGAGTAACCACTAACTGCTGCGAAGTGAAGCTGAGCTTAGCTAGTTAGCTCAGTTAGCCGTGCAGCTAGCGGTACGGAGTGGGACAGGAGCTTTGGACCGGGATGAGGCTAGCTGGTTAACACGCTAACTTCAGTGGACAGACATTATAATGTCAAACTGTAATTTATTCACATTGTGTTGAGGATTTTAGTAGAATTCTGAGCGTGTTGAACTAAAATTCTTACATATTGTCCCTTTAAACAGTGTTATGACAATATTTTCACCTTGTAAATACATATTGCATTGGAGAGGGGACACAAGCTTATGTTTTAAATTGCTGTCATCCTCTTACATATTGAATTTTTTTTTTATTAATGCACTCGCAATGTATTATAAATGACATATACTCTATACATTGACACATATACCAATTATTTTAAATATATTGTAAAAAAAAAAGGACATGTTATAAAAAACAAATTATCTAGCAATTAAATAATTAAATCTAAGTACATATATGAACTATGTATTATCAAACTACATTCATTCTTGAAGCAAAATGACTATAAATTGGCATGTACTGTCAAAGATATGTGGATTCCTTCCATATATTAAGATATATTTAATATATCGAACATTATATTTTTAAGTCAACAGTCTGTCAACATGCTTGTTTGGTTAGGGGTTACTAGCCTTTTTTCCCCAGAGATTTCAACCATATCACACTTATTGCAATTCAGTTGATCTTGCTCAGTTGTCATGGAGACAGATATGTCTACATCTGTCGGAGAAACCTCCATCCCCTGATAAGCACCACGTGAGCTGAGAGCAAATTTTAAGAAAAGCTAGTAAGTGGAGCTCGAATTGGCATTGTTTTTCTAAAACTACAACTTACACGGGTCTAGACAAGTGCTGCTGATGAAATCATAAGAGCTCACGCCACCTTATACTGTATCTCCATGACAACTGAGCAAATGTCATCCATTGATGAAGACCATGTAAGTAGTGTGTGATAATATGCAGATTTTTTAAAGGAGGTATGGTTTAAACAGATTTTCTTCCAGATTTCACGTTTCCTGCTGCAAAAGGACCAAAAGGCCACTGTAGTTTTACAACGTTCAGTTAATACAAAGTGAAGAGTGAAATGGGAGGCAATTGCAAATAAAAAAGTCACAATGGAAGGAGCGGAAAAGGAAAACAAGCATTCGCAGAAGAGACAGGGATTTATTTTTCTATGGCTCTTTAAAACCAATTTGAATCTCCCCTCTAGTGTTACACCAAACGCTCTTTCTTTTCCCATTTAAACTACAGTAATTACCTTTTATTGCTTTGTAATGTCTGTGAAATGAACATTCTGTGCACGCCTTCTGCAAATCTGTCATACCGACAGTCGCAAATGAAAACAAAGAGCCAGAGCGGGCGACGGTGAAGGCAGGACGGGGTTAACGCCGCCACTAGCTGAGTTGTTTAAGCTCAAATCTCTTGGCTGCGGCTCAAACGGGGAAATGGTGCCTATCTCGATGCGACTCCCCCGGTAAAGGACAGGTGACTCAACGTGTTGTTGACAAGGCTCGCTATCTCAGCTACAAGCGTCTGTTTGTTCCTGGTCAAACACGCCTGGATGATAAGGAAAGCTGACGGATAGAGATCATTCTGCTACAAATGGGATTCATTGTCACCACTATTGCCACTGCACTGCTCAGAGACAGTATCTTGCGAGCAGCTATGTGCAGGGAAGGCTTTTAAGGTTTGTTATTAGTATTCACAACTGTATAAGAACTTGCACGCCGTGAATTGAAAATGACAGCAAAGTGTTGGCAGCTGGAAGAGGTCGCAGCCACAGACGTTTGTTTCAGAGATTCATGTTTTTCTACAATGACCTCGATTCTCCATCGATTTAGAAAATTGATTTGAGGTACGTAATAATACCCTGAAAGCACGGACAAAAGTACAACATCTGCCTGCAAGAGGATAAAAACACGGAACAAAAGTAAAGCAACTTAAAGATAAGCTCTTGAAAACTTCGATAAGGAATTATATCAGGCGAGACTGTGGTTCAATTTAAACATACTCACACATAATCTACTGAGGAGACGAGATGCTTTTTGTCCATTATTTTATTATTTTCTGCTGCAAATTAGAATAGGCAAACAAAGAATTAAAGCCGTCTTTGACACGGAGGTGAACATTAAAATAATTACCCACACTGTCAGATGTAAATTTGTGTTCCGTTATGCACCAACTCTGACCCACTGTTTTATGCATGAGCAGTGCAGTGGAGGATTACTACGGATAGTTCACTGCGCTCATGTTTATTCACTTCCAGGTGATATGTTCCCGTAAATCCTGTCTGTCAGTAGTTTGGCTGCCCTTCGTGTTTTACAATAAACGGCACCACCGTGATGTTGTCACTTCTGGGTTGACAGCTGGCGCTTCACGATGGCGGTTCTGAGATGTGTGAAACCGGCAAACCTGTTTATTTCTGTTGTTCAGCCTTCAAAGATAAATAGTTAAACACGTTTGTCCGACCTATCTGGCGATTCTGCTGTACTTATTTCATGTACTAGTATTGCTTTGCTAGCATCTTTGATCTATGTCTTTGATCTAGCATCTGCACAACAGCGACATTTTATGCTAACAGCTACTTTGGAGTAAATTCAACCCAGCAGGTAAATTATTGTACGCTGAACTTAACTCAGGGTTATTGTATTAATGTTTTCAACAGCTTTTGTCATTTTTGGCATTGTTTGACAGCGGTTCAGTTTTAAATACGTCAGCAACAAGCAACTGTTCAATGAGGAGCGTCCGGCGACAGGCTGCACACCTCCAACTTCTCAGTGAGGTAACTAACTCTCTTTCCCTCATTAACGTTTATCGGTTCCCAATAAGCATCGGGTTTAAGTCCCAAATATTGCCAAGTCGTTGACAACAATGTGACTCCTGCTCCACTGTGCTGCTACTCTGCTGCTGGCGTCGTACAATTAAGTATCGATTAAAAATGCAAAAACGACGGCGTGTGCCCGACCAACGTCTAACACCAGGAACACAGAGTACCGCGGCGAGCCTAGTCCATGTATGGTCAGATATGACAATCTCAAGTCAAGGTCCTCTCACTAACCCTTTCCCGAAGCTTTCCGCCACATGTTCCGCCCGTCAGTGGATGGAGTTTGCCCAGTTGTCATGGCGATAGTTCTATTGACATAGGACTGTGCAAGCTCCATCTGCTGATCGAGACCATGTGAAGCTACAGAAACACGAATCAGCAGATCATAAGCTGTACATCAGTGTGATTTACTAAGTGCTCGTTATTAAATCTAGTGAAAACCTTGTTAACAATCTGAACTACGGTCATTGTAATTTAACCAGTTAATCCTTTTTTTTTATTGTGTGGCTGTATTTAGGAGGCATCAGCCTGGTGAATGTGCTGGTGTTACACAGGTATTACATGAAACAGAGCCAGATTTGATCTTGTTGTGATAATGCAGCCGCACAGCAGCTGTTGACCCACAACAGTGTCACCTAATGGAGGGGGAGGTAAGAGAGGGAGGACAAAAAAAAAAACAAATCCCAAACCAGATCAACAGGGCTTATCCTAATACCTACAGCAGCTGATTGAATTGAACTTGGTCTCCATGACCTGTCAGAAGAGAGTTTGTGAAATTAAATTGGGAGCGGTGAGAGAGAGGAGTGGAAAACAGAGGGAGGAGAGCAGAGGAAAGGAGCAGAGAAGAGGAGAGGAGATAGAGAGAGGAGAGAAGGTAACAAGAGAAGAGGAAACAACAAAAGGAGATGGAACAAGGATAGGAAAAGAAAAGGGTGAAAGGAAATCAGGATCAGAGAGGATGAAACAAGAGACAAGAGGAGAGGAAACAAGGAGAGGAGAGAAGAGGAGGGGAGAACAAAGAAGTACAGGAGGAACAAATAGAGGAGAGGAAACTGGGGAACTACAGAAGAGGGCACTGGAGAGGAGGATGGAGGAGTCAAGGAGATGAGAGGACAAGAAATAAGAAAATGAGAGGAGAGGAAACAATGAAAGGAGATGAGGAGAGGAAAGAAGGAAAATGAGGGAAAAGGCAACAAGAGAGGAGAGGAAGCAAGATGAGGAGAGAAGAGGAGTGGACAGGAATCAAGGGAACAACAGAAGTGGGGCGTATAAAGGAAGGAGAGGAGCCAAGGAGATGAGAGGAGACAGGAAAGGAGAGAAACAATGAGAGGAGTTGAGGAGAGGAGAGAAGGAAACGAGGAGAACGAGAGGAAAAAACTAAAGAAGAGAAAAACAAGGCGAGAGGAGGAAACAAGGCGGTTAAACAAAGAAGAAATCAAAGGAGAGGAGAAGAGAGGAGTCAGGGAGATGAGGAGAGGATCGGAAATGAAAAAACGAGAGGAGAGGAGGCAATGAAAGGAGAGGAGAGAAGAGGAGGCGAGAAGAAACAAGGAGAGGAGACGAAGAGAGGAGAGGGAACAAGGAACAACAACAGACAAAGAGCAGAGGAGGGGGGGAAGAAGCCAGGACAGCGAACAAGGGGGAGAGGGGAGGAAACGAGGGGAGGCGGGACGAGATGAGCGGAGAGGAGCGGAGCCGAGGAGAGGTGAGAGGAGAGGAGGGAGAGGTTCACCCAAAGGTCGCTCACCTGTCTGCCGACAGGGAGAAAGGAAACGAGGTAGAGGGAGGAAGAGGCAGACAAGACCGAGAGAGGCACGGAGACGAACGGGAAGAAACATGAGTCACAAAGACAGGAGGGGGGGGAGACGCTGAGAGGAGATGACAGGCAAGATGGCAGATTGAAATGAGCAAGCGGGAGGAGAGGAAGGAGACAGATGGACGGACAGAGGGAGGGGACAGACAGAAAGAATGCCGACTAAGCAAACTGAGCCAGAGTGCATATTAATCACAGCCGAGAGGAGCCGGGCCACACCACGGCCATATTGAGCAAATGATAAATACGTTCCCAGTGTGCATCACTCTGTGTGTGTGTGTGTGTGTGTGTGTGTGTGTGTTAAGGATGGGGACAGATGTAGCAAAGGAGGGGGAGGTGAGACATAGCAGAATAAAAGTGTCACTGTACATGCCATAAATAGACTTTATGACTTCAGCACTCCGAGCCCCGGGTTCTTTAAGGAGGATGTTAGCTACCCGGGCAGGCCAAGTCAGCCTCCTCTGTCAGGCTCGCGTATCGGAGGGAACACTTCCAGAGACAACATAAGAACATCCTTGTCAGGCGCCGCGGGAGCAGAGACGGGGCATTTCCATATCGCTGACCACATCGCAGCTCCCGGGTCCGTTCTCTTTTTTTTTTACGAGGAGAAGAATATGCTGAGTATAGGCATCTCTCGTTATTCTTTCCTCGCACCCCCTTCCACCCGTGTCATTAAGCATACACCGAGGCTGAGGCCGAACTCGAGTCGACAGCGATGTGCAGACACCGAAGTGCACAGATTTTACACTTGCTGCCTCTGTTTAACTTGCAAAACAAAGCAAAGCAAAGAAGATTTGACCTCGGACTGTGGTTGCTACACGTCCACACACACACACACACACACACACATCTCTGTTGTTATGTCCTCATGAGAACCTCACACTGACTGTGCGCTTTCCCTTCGGACTCAGACACACCAAACCGACACACCAAACCGACATCAAAGAACTAGCCGGGATGAAGGCTGACTGTTGCGTCGCCCCAACATCACCTGTGTCTCAAATTGAACGCACCACAAAGACTAACAGCCAACTAGATTGTACGTTATGCGCCCGGCTGAGAGGAAACACAGAAGCTGCCGTAAGTGTTGTCGTCATTTCAGTTAACGCTGGTATAAAGCGTTTGTGCGCCGAGAGAAAAAACGCTGCACGTGCGTCTCGTCTCTCTGAAAATACCTTGACAACAGACGCTGAATGACCGATAACGACCCTCTGCGGTTTACTATCCTGTCTGACATCGGCACATCGGAGCAAGGAGGATGTGTGTGAATATCATTGTCTAGGCCAGAAGAAAGAAGAAGGGAGACAGTGACATCACCAGCGCCTTTCTGACAAGTTGAGAGATTTTGGACCGGAAGGACTCGGAGCGGCCGCGCAGCAAAGGCTGAGTGCTCCGAAAAAAGACACTAGGTGCTCGCTCTTCATTGGGAACAGCCAAAAAAAGATACCGGCGCTCAGAAATAACGCTACGTGGACCTAAGTTAGTCTGTTATCATCGTGAAACGGCGCAGTTCAGGTCAGTTTAGGTCACCACTCTGTCAGGTTTCAGCACCAAAACTATGCCTTTTTGATAGGTTTAGGAAAAGATCATGGTTTTGGTCACCGTAAATACAATAATTACATGATGACTTTATTAATTAACGAATTGCATGTAAGCGAAGACCAGTGGACAAGGTTTGGATGGATGGGCGGGTCACTCCTCCACACAGGAAGCTGAGGTTAAAGCGAAACTATTTGAACTCAACCATGACTTTTCCTAAATATCCCTGTCAGAAGAAATGGAAATATGAAGCTACTGTGCGCTGAACCAATCGCATTACAATCTTTTTGCATACTAATTAGGTAGGGTTAACGTGTTCCTGGGCCACCACCCCCACTTTAACGTTAGCATCCTATGTGCGTCATCTGCCCTTTTAGCCCTACTTCAGCCCGCACTTGGACTCTGGAGGAACACATCAGGCACTTTAGCCTCACAGATCATCTCCTTTGACTCTCTGCTACTTTGTGATGCTGGTACACGCCTAGCTTCTTTGCTCGGAGTTTTATTTGGTGCTTTAATGAGGGCTGCGGGTCTCGCACTGAGAAAACCAAAAGAAAGAGATCAAAGTAACGCGTAAAGAAGGAGCGGAAAGAATGTGGGCCATCAGCGGGCTCGGCTCGACGAGCAGTCTTTTCACATCACGGCGGCTGGTTTGACTCGGCGGCAACGTCGGAAAATGTTTCAAAACTAAACACCGAGTCAAGTGACGGCAAATTACAGCGCTATCTGGACTGGGTTCTCGTAAAGAGTCATTATTTTAGACTTTTATTTGAGCTGACAGCCGGGTTCGTCTCTGGGTCGCTGACGAAAAACAGATCACAAATGAGACATTTTACCTTAAAGGCTCTCGGGACCAGCAGCGGCGTAATGGAGGTAATTTATTGGCTAATTTGTGAACAGGCACTGAAAGCGCAGAATTCGACTGAGCAGGCCGGCGAGGGTCATCTCACAGAATAATCTCTTTCATACAGGCAAGGAACGACATAGAGACGGATCTGTAAGAGGTAAACATCGCCTCGCTGATGTACGGAGAGACCAATGCATTGATGTAACACTAGCTATACAGCCACTGACTGCAGAAACATCCTCAGCCTGAACGTCTGAGAACTCAGAGTGGTTCTTTCAAGGACAACGAGACAAGCCCCGCCCTCCCCCCGACCAAACGCGACGTCTCTCACACATCTCCTCGCAACCGAGAAGACTCCCTTTCATTCACCACTCTCATGCATCCACCCTTCCCTCCGTCTCCCCTCTCCTCCTCGCCCCCTTTTATCACAGTCGCAGCTTTGAAACGGCCTCGGAGACATCGGGCGGCGAGAAGACGGGAGAGAAACGAGGCAGCGTGTCGGCTGTGTGCGCCTGTGTGTGCGCGCAAACATACATAAAGATAGTAGGAGCGGCGGCCTCCTGTAAGAGGGAGATAATCCAGACGGAGATATGCCATCTGGACGAAAACAAAACAGCAAAACAGAGAACGGAGGAGCTGAGGGACGCGGAGAGACGGAGGCCCTCCAGAGGATTAGATGAGGGAGGATAAGGTGACGTTTGCCTCGGCAGCAAAAAACGTGTCTTCAGATGCGACGAGCGAGACCGAACGTGTACCACGAGCGCTCCGAAATCGCAGATGTGACCGTGAAGTTTTCGAATTTACACGCCACGTGGAGCGTGAATGTTCAAATCAAGGTCAAACTGTGCCGTCAGTCTCTTCCACGCGCCGCCACTCTGCACCCGCGTTCTGTTTGAAACACTAACGGGATTCAGACAACGGGACGGCCCGCCAGCGCTGCATAAAAAATTCACTCTCATGACGTCCAGCGAAATTAGAACCTGCCTGTGGTCTGATCTCTGCTCGGTGGATTTTTTTTTTCTCGAGCGTCACTAAATGGATTCGGTTCAGCGCCGTGTGTTTCTTCTTCAGTGAGTTTCGTTTTGCCAAGCTCCCTGCTGCAGTGCGGCCAGCCAAAATATAAAAAGAAGAGCGACATCTACTAAAGTAATGTGGTTCACAGTTTTATTCGTTTTGCACTGAGAATTGTTGCATCAGAACAACACATGCCCATAAAAATATCCCCACGGACTTCTGAGCGTGTATCTTTTTTAACTGTGTTAAATCACAGTAGGTGAAATCAGAATTTATCGACAATGATCAACCAAAGAAATACACTTTATTTACTTTATTTAGTATTTATCACCGTCAGTATTTAATAGGGGAAACTTGGGCAGCAGTTACAGCCTTGAGCCTACTAAATTATTTGGCACATGTCCTTTAATTTATTATGGCAACTGGGTGAGTCACGTCTGGCAGAAAGCTACATGCAAAGGAGTTGCAGCTGAGACAGCTAAATAATAATGCTAACCTGGTGACGTTTACAGCAGCAGGTATTGTTTTCACTCACTAATTTCGCGGGTTAGCTTGCTAACATCGGCTTCGTCGTGCAAAGGACATCTGAGAATTTTAAAAGTTGACTTTAAAAAAGTCAGGAAACTGTTTACCTCCAAATTGCTGAGTAAAGTAGCCCAATACGTTTAAGTTGTACGAGCTAAAAGGTTTATACAACTTAAAATTATTATGCTTTACTCTGTTTTTCTTGTAAGTAGAGTCACTTTGTCAGATTTTACAGTGTAATGCAGATATTATTTTGTAATTATTTAGTTATGAACTGAAGTCTTGGAAATTAGTCTTGAAATTAAATACAATTAAATAACTATAATACAACTATAATGGACTCTATAAGGGACATGTCTGGACAAGATTTTATGGCAATCCATCCAACATAATGTATGTTGAGACACTTTGCTTAAAACCATACATGTCAACCTGCTGGGCACAGATCACCAACGTCATTAGGTTTCAGGTTTTCTCTGCTTGAAAACAATATAATGTATTTCATGACAATCCATACAATATTTGTTGAGCTATTTCCATCCAGACCAAACTGGTGACCAACTGACCAACTGACTGACCGACCCTGCAGCCCCACTGCTCTCATGGCTAAAAACACCATCCTGTTTCACTTCATGGTAGGTGGACTGGTTAGTACACTGCAGCAGCAAATGACAGAAGAAAAGAATGGGATACAGTGCTAACGTCAATTTCTTTTTTTTTAAATAGGAGTTGACAATTTCACTTTTGTTTGTTTTTGCCATACATGTCTGCACAGAGAGTTTAAACTTTATACTGAATTTGAACCAAATATTGCTTTTCCTTTTCCTTTCTCATATTAAAACAGCCTTCCTGTGCATCATTGTCAAAGAGCGTAATTACAGCCTGCGTAATTCAATGGTAAACCAATAAAACAGGGAAATAAAAGCCATGGGGGTAAGTGGCATTAAAAGACAGTGTATATTTCCACCCTTTTACAGCAATAACAAATGATAGTATTTTCTTCCCATGAGGAGTTTACCAGCGGGGCATTTATCCCTGGATATTGTAAACACTGAAGAAAATTGATTTTGCTAATCAAAGATAGATCCCCCAAGAGTCTATCTAATGGAGACGTTGTCAGCTTGGGGGAAGATTTATGGCAAAATACCAGGGCAGAGAGAGATGGAGGAGCCAACACAGAGAAAGACAGAAAAAGGGGTAAACAGAAGGTATAGATGAATAAATGCACAAAGCACACTGCCATTGTTCTCTAGTGTGTGTGTGTGTGTGTGTGTGTGTGTGTGTGTGTGTGTGTGTGTGTGTCCCTACTAACTTCACATTTGTATTTTGGCCACTGAGGTACTGCTATCAAGTTTTCCATTTGAGATTTTTTCCGATTGGTGAGCTGCTTTGAAAGGCAGTTGAAAGAAGCGAACATGGGAGTCCATTTCAAATCTTTCTGGTGTGTTCCTGTTCTTGCATCATTCACACAGCAGCCTGGCGTCTGTTCATTATGCCTTGTGTCTGGGCAGAAGCAAACTAATCATTTGCCAAGCCCAGCACCCAATGGTTTTGCTATGCCTGTGAAGCTTCCATTCTCGAAAAGCACATACAGTGTGCAGTTTATAATGATAACAGGGGCGGTTTTATCACAGTGGGTCTAGCGAGCTAATTAAGCTAACGTCGACTCCTTGACATCAGTCGTTGGATGAATTTTATGTCATTTTTAAATAAGGACCCAGTAAAAGGGGCCTTAAATAGAGAGCCAAAGTAAAACCTGAACTTCGGGTATCTTTTTAGACTTACTTTTTAGCTGAAACATGTAACATGCGAACAAAAGTCCAGACACGGAACGTTTCTTAACAGTCTGCAGTGTGACTAGCTTTACAGACCAATAAAAGGACAGCAGTTTTGTGAAGAAACAATTATTGCTCAGTTAATATTTCTATTTTTGTGGCCTTTAGCCAACATCATTTCCCATAATCCCTTGGTCTGGGCCCCTAAACTTCATGGCTCCCTAACAGAGGTGAGTTGACGAGCGAGTCGAGGGTTAGCTAGTCACCGACGTAGCTAGCAAAGTGTTTCTTGAGAAGAAAATGTTGTGTAGTGAGTTTTATGGATAATGACGAAACCAAGTTGCGATGATGTGAGTACAGTGCTAATTGCCTTAATTTAGCAAAGCTGCTGGAGCAGACACTAGCGTCGAGACGTTAGCTAGTATACTGTATGACCATGATGGCTAAACTGTTATCTTGACAAAAAGATATATGTATAGTGAGTCTCGTGGCTAATGTGTAACCAAGTTACGATAATATGAGTACAGTGCTAATTGCCTTAATTATAGCTAAGCTGCTGGAGTATACACTTGTGTTAATACTATTAGCTGTATATGACCATGATGGCTAGACTTTATTTGACAAAAAGATTACATTCTAACATAACTCTCTGCTGCTAGCTTGCGAACCTGCACAGGCGGGAAAGAGTTTAGATTGAGATTTACATTTTGTTGTGTATTTTTCCAATTAGTATGTTTCACTTCTAATGTTAGAGAAAAAAAGGCTTTGAGGAGAAGGAACTAACCAGCGTGTTCAGTCAACACTAAGCTGTCACAGACAATGATTTTTGGCGGAGTGGAACATTGCTGCTAGCATAGCGTAGCCGGGACGAGCTTCTCCAGAATAGGGAACAACTATGCAGTGGATGTGAGCTTTCCTCTTTCTTAGCTAGCCTGTATCCCCACAGAACGTAGCCACCCACAGCCGTGGAAGTAACACTGGGCTAGGTTACGACTGTAGACGGCAAGGATACTTTCAGATATATTCCTTGCATTTGTGCTCGTGTTTTGATTCGGAAAAAGGCTTACAAAAGAGTCACCACTCTCCATACTCTATAAATACAGAGTACCTCTCCCACTTCATCCACACGTCGGAGCTTGACAGACCTGCCATGCCGAGTTACGGGTTGCTAAGCTATTATTGGATAATTGCTGTTAGGCCGAGAGGTTCCGCAAACGGCTAATTGACCCCGTTCCTCCCTCTACCTACCCTCTGAGCTGATTTCACGGGAGCGGACAAGGTCGCTCTTGTTGCCCACCAGGATGATTGGTGTGTGTGGCTGGGACTCCCTGAGGAGGAGGCGGAGCTGGGCGGTGCGGTGGAAACTTCGCCTGTCAGTCACCGAGAAGACCAGGATGCACACATCACACTGCAGAGTGGACAGGTCCTGGGGATACAAAGACACAAACACATTAATAAAACAGCATCTCGGTGGAGCGGGTCAGCGCCGACTACATAAAGGACAGATCCAGTGACAGCTGGGTAGGTGTGGGATGTCAGGTAGCTGCGACACGTTACACAAGCTCCGTTTACAGAGTGACAATGTATCCTCGGACAACATTTATAAACTCAGACTCCACGTCATGTCCTTGGTTCTGTTGTGCTGGAGCTCAGCCATCGGAAGGACATCGGTGCCAATGCCGGGCGGGCGGCACTCAAGTTTTTATCACCGTCCCATGAGAGGACGCCGAGGAGACTTTGCTCAACTTGACTGTACGCATGTCACGCTTCACTTTGAATCTCCTGACCCTTTTAGCGGAGACCACTAACATCCCGCCGGGGCTTCCTGTCACAGAGGCTCAATTAGCCCGAGTGGCTCTAGCAGAAACAGCAGCTTGGGACTGCCTGGGACCATCGTTGTCCTCGCTCGCTTTCTCTCCCGGACTATGTCAGCCACGCTTACGGTGGACGGAAGGTGATTCAGGGGTGCAAAACGGGTCGTGACAAGGTTCACCTGGCTGTGCCGTGACTTGAATGAACTTAACTTATGATATCCAGGGAGCATTCAAGGCCAAATTCCTCCCAGCAGATCATTCACTGACCTAATTACTTATTACGGCGCCCAAATAATAATGTCTTGTCAATATTGTACTAGTCAAAGCTTTGCTAATTTGATGTGTGATATTAGATGTAGGGCCTTAGTGAATATAATTCCCCGTGGTTGTGAACTGCAAAGTAATCCAATTTTGGATTTAAGCCTAAAGCCTGTGGTCATGTGGATTCGGTATGCACCATTTGTGTCACGTAGCATTAAAGCTTTTTAGACGATTCACTGTGTTTGTTCAACCTTCTATCACGTGCTTCCTAGTATTCCCCTTACAGCTGCACTAATAAATATATTTATATGAGCCGACCCGCCAAGAATTAACACGCAACTTTAAAGTCCTCCTCAGCTCCGTGCAGCTTTTTTTTTTTGCCTCTATCGACTTTTTGTTTTAGTTTTTAAGCGCTCTATCGATCCTGCACCAGGCAGCTGCTGTTCTCGGACAAACTGACTGAAAACAGACAATGACAGCAACTAGCTCAGTTCACTCAGGCAGGCACTCAGCTGCTAAAGAGCCAGTCTGTCAGCCATGAGGTGGCGGAGACCATGAACAGCTGTAAATGAATGAATATTACCACTTTAATCAATGAATATTGGACTTACATTTGCCAAGTGACAAGAAGCACGACTCCAAACATCGTCTGCCGGATGTCTCAACAAGCAACTGTTTGCTAACACGCCAGCTGTAAGAACTTTAAGATGATAATATGTCAATACGCTCGCATCAGAAAAAAGACCATGTAGGTCTGCTATGAAAGCAGCTTATTATGACCAATATACTGACGTTATATAAGTTACATAGTTATTTTAAGCCAAACCACAATGTTTTCCTAAACCTAACCAAACTGTGAGCCTATGAGGAAGGGCAGGTACGCCAGGTCATGTCTTTTGGGAACGGTGATTTATGTAGTTTTTTGAGTAACTGGCAATACCTACTTAGTCTTTTGAGCATGAGGGTGTGTTGACCAGTGTTGTGTTTACTGCCTCCTCCACTGCAAAATTAGATATGGAAATGTTTTCACTCTGGCTGACAACATCATATTTTATCTGCGTGATCCCGAGTCTTAGTGATTCTGCAGAACTAGGATGTGTATTTTTATGTCCGGAACATAGAATTGCAAAAAATATAAAGTCTTGTGCATTTTCTAATCCACCATCACAATACGGATGTTATTGGAAGCCCTGGAATCTTCACTGCACTTAGAGACGATTGATAAACTTTGACAGGCCCAAAGACAGAAACCTGACGACCAGACCAAACAGTGTTGTGTCGGTCAAAGTCCAGTTGTCGGTGAAATGGAGACCCAGTATAGAATGAGAAGACATACGGGAAAAATAGCTTAATATTCAGATGGAGTACAGTGAAGCACATTTTTTAAATGAAATCTGAAGTATTTCCATGGTGTCAACAGTGTTTCTCCTGTTGAGCGATGCCGGAAAATAACCTTTACATTACAGTCGTGAGCTCAGAAGCTTTTACTCGAGTTCACTGCAAAAATGCTGAGAGGGAATTGGTAAAATCGTATTTGAGAGTTGACTTTAGCTTTAATCTATAACTTTAAATTGTGTTATCTCCAAACAAAATCCCGTCCTGTAGGACAGCAAACACAATCAAGATGTATTTGAAGTGGAAATAGGACTCGGCTGCACACGGGGGTGACTAAATCAATATGAAAACACGTTTTTCCCAAAAGATAACCCGATCTGCCGGCTCGCTCTGGACGGCGTGTTGTCTGTGTGTGTGTGTGAGTGCGCCGGTGCCCTTGCCCTACATCCACACCGCCCTGAAGGTAAATTCCTGCCCTCCAGAGAGCTTCAGACGCTTGAAAAATTCATATTGTCTCGCGCAGCCAAGTAGTATCGGATCAGACCCTGGAGCAGGAAATTCATGGGGAGCCCCTTGGCACTCTGTCTGTTTGACGGAGCACAGGAAAAGACAGGGAGCGGAGAAAGGAGGAGGGGAGGGGGAGGGAGGCATTGGCGTGGAAGGCGGCTCCGCCACCTGTCACTGTCTGATTTAGGGACGAGGATGAAGAATGGAAAGAAGACAGAGAGAGACAAACCAAACAAGGGAGAGAGAGCAGAGAGACTAATCTCTGTAAGCGAAAGGAGGACATACACGGAGTGGACATCGATTAGGAGGGTGATGGAGCGCCTCGGGAGGAAAACTGTGACCAAGTAAATACACCTCTCTGTCAGACGGAGGCGGAGGCGGAGCAGCTCGGGCCGGTGCCAGCTCGGCCCCTCTCTCAGTCTTTCCCTCTCTAGATTAAGCAGCTCCTCACAGTCCACAGAGAGCCGGCCATCTGTCAGTACCTACTCCCCCCGTACACACACACACACACACACACACACACACACACACACACGGACTTACACGTAAATACAGAAGCCAAGTCTACACACAGTAATATTCAAATCATGCGCAAATACACACAGCTCATTCAGCATTCGGGAAAACATTAATGACATCATGTTGATAACAAAGAGCTCGTCTGACAAAGCCGTTCTCCCTGAAAGATGGATTGCTTTGTGAGGTTTCAACCTTCCCGTACACGCACCACCTTTATGCACGCCACGGCCAACAGTCTACGACTGGACACAGTCTACATACGAAATTGTACTTTTGGTCTGAGGCGTTTTTTTGAATGGGATCCTACATGAACAAAACCAAAGTTGAATCAGTTTTGGTTCGCTTTGCCTGCGCTCTTCTCTCTGGTTTGAAGCGGGTGGAATTAGATTGGACAAAGGTGACTTCACCTGCTTCCATTCACCATTCAGCAATGTTTGAGGTGTTTGCTGATGTTAGCGGCTCTGTCGATTAAATCAAATCAACCCACACTGTCCTGATGAAGGAGATCTCTGGAGTTTTTAAGTGTTGAACTAATAATAGAAAATACCTGGCAATGTTTTTTTCTAAATTTTGAATTTAATTGACCATTAGCATTTTCAGGGGCTTTAATTTAACGCTACAGCATACTAGGGCTTGCTAATATATATAATATGTATCATTATGGTGATATGAGTCTATGTATCTTCCTAGAGTTTAAATATCGTTATATCACAATATGACATCAGTCTTTTCCTGGTTTTAAAGGCTGCTGTTCCAACCTTTACCCACTTAGTCATTATATCCACATCAATAAAATAATATAAGAATCCCATCGTGTTTATATTTTCCCAAAGCACCAACAGTCATCCCTGCAACATTGGTGCTGCTTTTGAGGAGATTTCAAAATATCGAGTTAACACACACACATCAGGGTTTCCATTGCCAGGGTATCGCAAGACCAGCGGCCCGCCAGGCCAGAGCATTGTGGGTTTTTAAAGACAATTTATTACAACATTACAGTGAATGTAACAGTGCGGTGTGCGTACAGTTTTAGCAGTCTGTGGCTGAATCAATGCTTCAATTCCTTAAAAACCGAGCCAGGCCGTGTCTTGCTTGAAACCTACCTATTAAAGTAAACGACATTCAGCAACATGTAGTGATTGCAACATTTGCAGTAAGGAAAAAAAAAACTCAATATTGGTAACAGCTAATCAGCTATCCTGCCTGTGACATTACGAAGCCATCAAGTTACTTGCACTTCGAGGAGAAGAAAAACCAGCCTTGGATCACAACATACAGGAAGTGGGACTCTATTCTCTGGTCAGGATGCCATAACTATATAGCAAATATTTGTTTGCTGCTATGTTTGATTCAAAATTGAACAATAGAAGCTTTAAAGGGACACTGTGGAATTATTTCTCCCATCTAGTGGTTAAATTTGATTTTGCATTCAAACGAATACTGCTCTCTAGCGCCTCGCGTTTTCAAATGTGCATTGCAACCTGTTGGAACTACGGCAGGCGGGATGTGTCAAGATTCAAGAAGCTATGAGAACAACATGTCCTCAAACACCACTTCATCAAGTTTTGTTTCGGGTGATGAGGCTCGCTAAGCTCCTTCTCCGTTCCACAGTCACGCTGGCTCTGAGTGAAAACGCCTTTAGCCTTATCTGTACCACGTAGAGCTTTTTGTCCCTCTCAGCAGTTCATCGTTTTTTATAGACCGGAAGGACATGGAAGCCTCCGGAGAGCTCGCCCGTCCTATGTAAATACAGATAAGTGATTCTTCCCTCAGGAGGAGAAGTGAGATTGTTGGCAGAGATAATTTTACTCCAATGAGGACTTATTTATGAATGAAGACGTTGATTTGAGGTAATAAATTACTTAAAACACTACACAGTGTACCTTTAAGGAGGTTAGCCATGGAGTTACCCAGGCTCACTTAAGGTGGACTGACCTTTAAGGTGGACCGGATACTCTCGTTTAAGTGAAGACCCCTTCTCTGACTCTCTGACTCGTATCGAATTTTGGTATCAAAGTTAGAAGTCCAGAGTGAAAACAAGGCCACAGCTTACAGCCTGTATCAATACAAAAAATATTGATCCAAAAGCCAGAGGCAACCCAGGATGTCTAAACAAGATATCAAAAAGAGGGAGGAAATATTAAAGAGCTTCTACGATAGTGCCTAAATCACTAAAAATGGAAATCATTAAAAAAAAGGCCGGTATGTTGCGACCATTAGGGCCTCATTAGTGCTCCGAACGAGAGCGACCGCTCGTCTTCTTTTTCCGACAACAAAATATTCTTTGAGCTGCTTTGTGAAACATCTTGACCCCAACACCTTTTGGAACCGTCCAACATCAGCGCCCAAGTTTAATAAACTCCCCAAATCCCGACAACCAGGTTACAAACTCAGGTGGAACGTCTTCCCGGGAGAGTGGAGGCTTTCATAACGGCAGATTGATGCTCGCGGCTGTGAAATGATACGTTCAACAATCCTAAAGTAATGTTCAGGTGTCCACCCACAGCGCTCTAATATTGCAGTGTATGGCCGAGGCAGAGCTCCTCATACTCAGATTATTACACAGCAATAAGTTCACGACTGTCATAACGCCGCCTGATTTGTATTCAAAGCGACGCGTACATTGCTGGCTCTGCGTTGTAATTATGAATAAATGATGGTTTTATTTTTGGTGGGAGATTGTTGCTTTGGGCTACATCCTGGAGCGCCTCTGCCAAATGCCTCGTGTTTATGTCCATCATTTATTTACGACCGGGTATCGTCATCTGTCTCACTGATGGCTTTAGTTTCACGAAGCGTTGCGCGAGTGCTGAATTTCTGGGGCAATAAACGTTACACAAGCCGGCGATGTAAACAAATGAATGCGGCTTGTGCATATGTTGGTCGAGCCACTCTTGCCCCCCCCCTCCCCCCGCGGCTGCTTCTCACTCTTGTTTGAACGCAGTCCAACGGGGCAACGGTTCAGGCCTTCAAACAGCATGAGAAATATCACTTTCCAAAAGAGGAGGCTCACAGTCAGGCCAGTCTCTTCTACCAATAAAAAAAGGTTACAAACCAGCCTTTGTGAGAATTCATTTTCCCCACAACTTCCTGTTTCTGGCGCAGATGAAGATAAGAAAATCACATCCAATGACACCAGACAGGAAGCATGGTTCTTAACCCTGTTTTTTTTTTTATCTTGTGACTTTTCTCTTTAAAAAAAGGAGATTCGTCATCGTCTGTGCGAGCCTAACATCCAGCGAGAAGCTGCAGCTGAGTTAAAAAGGTTCGGTGTGAAAACAACAAACCACCGAGCTGGAATGAACTTGCATTTTCATACCTTCACAAGCTCCTTACGCGCACAGAAGCTACACGTCGTACACACATACGTTAACGCGCACTCGAAAGCACACTTGCTAGAGCCGGGCACCACATCAGCAACCGTTAACAGTGAGGACAGTGAATCACTTATCAGACATCATTTGCATAACGTGCTGTGGCTCGGCGAGCACTCAAACTATTATTATTCCTTCCAGTTGTGGGGGGGAGAAAAAAAAAGAGGCAAAAACTAGATACAAGAGCAAAGCAGCTTACGGCCTTTACACGAAAAACAAAAGGTCAAACACATCCCCACCTGCTTGCACAAACGATCGCGTGCAGATAAATACATAGACGCTCGCGCTGCCGGTTCACTTTATCAAAAGCAAACACGTGCGCTTCGCACGCGTCTGATTCTTTGGCCCGGGTTCTATCTGTCCGACGGCCTGTCACAGCCAAATGAAAGAGCAGGCGGATCAATAAAGATGCAGGGGTGATGGATGAAGGAGGTGAAGGACAGACGAGAAAAGGGAAGTGAGAGGAGGGTGGCGGAGGCAAGAAGGAGGGGACGGAGGAGCACCTCGCTCTTGGAGCTAAGTCAAAATCTGATAATAGGATGACGAAGCTTAGCGCGGACGGAATGATGAGTCGGTGGGTTTGCTCTTTTTTTTTTTTCTCACGTACTTTCCGCTGCACAGAGACAACAGTTCCCCAAGGAAATATATT
This sequence comes from Lagodon rhomboides, assembly GCA_039737535.1. Classification (NCBI taxonomy): domain Eukaryota; kingdom Metazoa; phylum Chordata; class Actinopteri; order Spariformes; family Sparidae; genus Lagodon; species Lagodon rhomboides. Next base: position 6,758,050 of record CM077797.1, read on the forward strand.
ACAGAGGCCATCTGGCCTGCACTGGCTCGGCCACGCACACACATGCACACACACATGCGTAAGCAGTGCGTAAGCCAAGTACCAATGACCACGGCCGACCACACCATCGCAGCACAGACACTCTGTAGTGCGCCATACAGACTATTGTTTGCCCTGAACGCCATCCACCTTAATCACACATAATCACACAGGAGGGTGGTGCGGCGGGTGTCCCTGCATGACCCACATTCGAGCTTTGATATGACGGCATGTGGAGCCTCCACCCTGCTGAAGTGTCCATTAGCAAATCCCCGAATCCCTACTGTACCGGGTTCAGGGACGCTGTTCTGTGGAGGACCTCTGACCTCCACGCAGGGAGGATGAAAGAGGATTTCCCTCTAGGACGCACGCATTAACCCGAACCCTAACCCCAGTCATCGGTTTAAAGCTCTCATAATATTACGAGGTCATGTTTCAGTCAAAAATTAGTTCTTAACATTTCGTGGTTGGTTTACTGTGTTTTAGCTTTATGCATTAATGGCCTTATAATTTGAAAAAAAAAATAAATTCTACTATCAAAGTAGTGCTCGAACTAAGGTTTCAATCAGTGCTCTGAAATGTCAGTCAGAGGACCAATCAGGTTCTGCCTCTTTATTGTCCCACTGAGGTTTAAGCTCCTCGTGAATCATGAAATTGTGCACCATCCGAAGTTTCAAAAGATGAAAATATATGATTATATTGAAGCCACTGTGACCGGCAGTAGCTGGGCTTCTGTCCAAATGTAACTGAATTCTAACCGTTTTTTGAGAAAACTGGCAAAAAACATGCAAATGAATGTTGGTTTATTCTCTAGTTGGCTCATCAACATAAGCAGTGGGTGGCGCCAGTTCTCCTGCCCTGTGTGATTCTGCCGTAGCGGACGAAGAAGATGCAACCAGACGATGTTTAAATAGGCGCCAGACCAACCTCAAACAGTACAAACAGTGTATAAGACATGATGGACGTATGGCAACGAACGTTATGGTCTTCTTCTGTAATTTCTTTCTTACATTATTCACGTATGTCATGATTTATTAACTGAATCTGTTTCACCCGCACTTTGTTGCGATATCCACCAACTTATTCACCTCTGCCATACGTTGTTCAGATTTTTCCATTCAGGTGTTTTGATGCAGAAATTGAAAATGCGAATCACGACAGGTGGATGGAAACATACCTACTGTTAGAGATGGCATTTAGGCGGAGCATCTTTTTGTTATGTTTGAGCAAGAAGTAAAAATACCCAAAGCTCGATGAAAGCTGACGATATTGACAATCGGCTACAATGCTATCTGCTATCTTTCGCAAATGTCAGTTTCACAGCTCATGCTAACATTTACCATTTAGGACACAGACACGGTTGAAAATGACTGTTTTGTTTCATCTTGCTTGACATGATGAAACATTTATTTTCCGCATTAGCTACCGTGCTAGACAGCTAGCTTCCCACTGGCAATTTCAACTCATGCTAATGTTTGTTAGCAAGAAATAATGTCATTATTAGCTAAGCTAAGTTACAGTGAATACTTCACTCTTTTGTTTGTGCCAGTTAAAGGAAAAAATAGTTAGGATGTTAGATGAATCCGGCTTTCTATTAGGCTAGCTAGCCAACAGAGTTACTTTAGCATCACACCGTATTTTGGTGATGCGATGCTAACTTTACTCTGCTGCTAACTGAGTTTGTGTCTATTTGTAACTTGTGTACATTAGACGTACATTAAGTTATGACTGAATTGCATCATTGATGATAATGAAAACTTCTAAATCTTGGATAGCACCAAATGTCAAAATGCATGACTCCTCCAGTAACTAATAGGTGCTGTCCTGTTAAAACAAAGTAGACATCCTAAGTAGATGCAATGCACCTGATGTAGGAAACTCCCATTTAAAATTGTACAAGGTTTTCATAGTATATACTTATCCTTTTAATACAAAGCAGCGTTTGAGATTTTAACTTTAGCCTCTTTGTTTCTTGAGTTTGGTCCACAGTGCATTCCACACAAACAAATTGAGAAATTACTCCCAGCGGGCACTAAAGCAAACAAACTGTAGGTATAATAGCTTATATGGATTCGAAAAAGACATGAGAAACTGTAAATAGTACCAGAGCGACTCTAATAAGGCTGCAGAACAGCAAAACAGGAAGGAGAGAAAATGTCCAGGGAGGAAAAACTCCCTGGACACAACGGCAAAATCTGTCCCTGTTCCAAGAAGTGGACGGTGGAACGATGTTTTTCTTCCCTCCTAATAGAGCAAAAGAATGTGGTCAAGCAGCAATTATCTTCCTCCAAATTACATCCTGGACTTTTTCTCTAATTTGCTGTAACACAATAAACCATCCTGTCCTCCTGGGCAGCGGCAAGCTCTCCTCACCGCACACCGAGGAACACAAACATATACATAACTGGCCTACTTTTTTTCCCAGGCCTCAGGCTTTACCTTTTGTTTTTTTCTGTAATAAATATTTGAATTTAAACATATCAAATAATAATGGAAACTCAGAGCTCGGAAGGTGTGCGGACACACGGACGCTGAGACGGACAAACGCACGTTAAAGGGTGAGGGGGCCCTCTGGTCGTCAGTGACCTCAATCTCCCACTCCCTACGTACAGAACCCAGTTTGCTGTTTAAGAGATACATTACACAACCAATGTCAGTCTAAAGGCGAAGGACAGCCTGGGCTGGCTAGGTCAAGGCCAAGTGTGCCAGCGTTTCTATTTTCGGCGCACGGATGACTTATTTAAAACATCCGGCCCCCGTGACTTCGACAACACTCACAACGTCCCAGCATCTGGCGGAGCAGACTCTGCGCATATGTACGCTGGCGTGTTTTACACATCCGACACTGCTGCTGCTGCCGTGTGTGCGCCGACACACTCGTGCGCCTGTCCCTACAGCCGCTATATATTAAGGCGTTCCTGCACCCACTGTAAGCTCTACCTGCAGTTTGTTCTTTGCACCGCTCCCTGCCCCGCAGTTGACAAAATTACAGCCCAAGCTCGACCTTTGTGTGTCACTCAGCTGCGAGGCGAGCCATGAGAGCACTTGGAGGAACGATCGCTGAATGCGAATGTAACAGTTTCTCATCGTTTTTGGCAGTTTGTATTGCAGGGGAATGATGAGGCTGGACACAGAGCCCCCCCGAAGCCAACGCCGTCGGATGCTGACTGCACTAGCATGATCTTATGCGCGAGCGAGTGATTAAGCCTGCCCTGCATGCATGTGCGTATGTGAGAGTGCATGTGTGTGTGTGTCTTCGCATGTCGCTATGGCAACTTGGGTGTAGGCTGGGGTGCCCCATGGAGAGCACTTGCAGCTTGCTACAAGGCCAGAAGGCCTGCCCCGTGGGACCGGCGGTTATCACTGTGCCAGCTAAAGGCCACAACACTTTATTAGTTCGCTGGACAACATCTGTCTCCACACCTGGGCCTGTGTGTGTATGTGTGTGTCAGTGTGTAACTCTGTACGCATGTGTGTTTCATCCATCGGCGCAAGTGCAAGAAAAGCACAAAAACATGAGCATGAATTGGCGGACGATTTGGGATGCTATCCAGTCCTCTCCGCCTCCCCCCACTGCCGACGGCCCTGGAGTTATTCCAAGCTTCCCGCTGGCCTGCGTCTGTTGCTTCAGCCTTAATGCCCTGCCTTGTATTTACACGCACAGAATAACAAATGTAATTAACTCTCAGCTAGATTCAACCATGGCAGAAAAGGGCCAGCGGAGAGAGAGAGAGGCGAGCGAACGCACGCACGCACACAAAAAAAAGAGACGAGCCAAACGGAGAGCGTGAATGGACAGGGAGATTTGGAGATGATGACAGCTGCGTGGAGAAAGGGCAAAACAAAATTGGGGGGGGAGGAGGAGAGAGCTGACAGAGAAAGTGAGGATGTGAAGAAATGAGCTAGCTTTCAGTGGAGTTCCCCAGAGCCAAATGTGGGCCGCGTGTGAATAATTTAACCTTACGGCGGGAGCCTCTGAAGGCCGAGTGGACATCAGGAGTAAGATGCATCGGGGGACGATCCACCCTACACACTAATTACAGCGCCCTCCCATTCCATCACATTATTAATAGGCCATTAATTACTGCATGCTCTTTGATTCCGAATAATGTAATCAGTGTCACAAGGAGCTTTGTGACAAGCTGTTACTGCTCTCCGCCGCTGCCTGCCGCCGCTCCAGTCCGTCCCGCTCAAAAATCATCGCCACAGGCTCGCGTTAACTCGCTGGCACTGCGCGGCTCGGGGGGTTGATGATGCGTAGCCGCAGCAATTTTAGGCCCTCGCCAAAATATTCCCCGTCAACTGCGGATTCGAAGTGAAACAAGTAAGGTTAACAAGAAGCTGATTTCCACTTTTACACTTGAGAGAACTTCAGAAAAGCTCGAGTACAGTGAGCACAGCTGCCGCCGCCGGATCCTCGGACTCGCACAGAAGCGAGAGCACGAACGCGCTCTTTCCACTCGACCCGACACAGATAATTTGCCCATCACAGAACTAGAGCAAATTCCTTTTTTTTCCCCATTTCTCAAGTACAGGCAAAGGATGTTGAACCAAGTCAAAGCTGGCTTAGAGAGCAGGAGGTCACCGGAGCACGGAAAAGACAGGGACTGGGTGGAAAAACGGTACGAAGGAAACAAGACAGAGTGACTGATGTGTGTGACGCTGACAGCCACCTACTCACCGGTTTCCAGTTGTCGAATATGATGACCTTGCTGTCCTCGTCGTCGATCGTCACATTGCACTCGTAGCCCTCACCTGCAAGCATGAAGCGATGTCACACACATCAGCAAGCACTGACACTGGCATTGCACTGTACTGTACACCGGGAATGTGTGAGGATGCATTGTGGAGTTTTAACGAATTGCAGTATTTACCAAAATGAAATATCAGTGGCCTTAACTTCCGCCTGAAAATGTTCTTGACCTGCTCCATGAAACTTAAATTAGTTTTGTGCGGACGTTTCAACTGGGTGACGTGGCCAGCTGACATGTTTGGAAAAAGTTGCTGCAACCAAATTCAGACATTTGGTCCTAATCTTTTTGAGGATATTCTATTCTTATACTCCAATTTAAAGGCTGGGCCTGCTGATATTCTTCATCAGCAGGCTTAACAGCAGGATTTTCTTATTATCAACTAATCCCAGGAAAGGAAAACCCCAACAAATGCCTTCTAACTTCCATAGCCTGTTGTTGGCACGCAGCTCAAAGCCTGTACGTTCCCACTGAAAAAAAAAAGATAAATATCTGTATTTTTAAAACAGACTAATTTCCCTAAAAACAGCTGGACACTGTAGTTTTCAGCAAAGGTTACAAAAAGAGAGTAAACTGTTTTACTGGATTACTTCCAGCAGTTGATTAAACAGCTCGAAATCGATTGGAGAAACAACGTTGATGAATGACATGTCTATTTTAAGGTACGAGCGCGCCACATCTCCTGGTGTTAATCAGTGCTGTCTTTTACTGGTAATTACTTACTTACGTGAGGACACGTATTGATAAATGAGGTGTTATCCCTCTCGGAGGGCTAATATGGTGCTCGAGCGTCTGTTTAAAACTACCGAGAAAGTGTCATTGAAACGGCTTTTTCTACGCATTGCAATTTTGACGTGTGGCTCATGGAATAATTTAGCACGCTGCTAAAATTCCAGATGAGGATGGAAGCATCATCATGGAAACATGTACAAGCTCCTCCTCGGATGAAAGTGCTTTTCGGTCCATTTATGATGCATGAACCCGAGTGCACTACATGGGCAGAAATGAATACTGTATGGCGTGAGTCAGGGGCAAGTTAGCTTTATGCATGAGGCAGAGAACCAGTCGTCTCCTAGTGACAGGGAGTTATTGATCGGCCGGTGGGATGGCTGAGGACCGGCGCTGATTGTCCTCCGTGCTGCAGTGATCAATGTGACGGACAGGCCTACTCACTGATAAGATGCCAGAGCGGAGGAAAAGGGACAAAAGAGAATATAACTTAAAGGGGAACAACGGTTATCCGCTTTGTTTCTGGGAGTTAGATGAGCAAATTGATACCATTTTCATATCTGTCTGTTAAACACGAGGCTACAGCTAGCAGCTGGATAGCTTAGCTTAACAGACTGGGTGAAGGCAGAAACAACTGGCATGGCCCTGTCCAAATGTAAATCTACAGACCAATATCAAAACCATTGTTATGTCTGTTTGCTAAAATTCTAGTTAAAACCAGCAGCCAGTTAGCTTAGCATAGCATTAAGACCATAGACAGGAGGAAACAGCTAGCCTGCTACCGGGCCATTTGCTAAGAAGCCCAGAACATAATCTACATTGTTAAGGTGCAGGTAGGCATGTTGTGTTATCTTCGGCCAGCCATTTATCTTTCTAGTTTTTATGCTCGATTAAGCCAACCAGCTGCTAGCACAGGCTGCATAGTCACCTACAGACCATGGACCTAATATCTTTCTAGTTGTTATGCTAGGCTAAGCTAACCAGCTGCTGGCTCAGGCTACATAATCACATACAGACCATGGATCTAATGTCTTTCTAGTTGTTATGCTAGGCTAAGCTAACCAGCTGCTGGCTCAGGCTACATAATCACATACAGACCATGGATCATTTAGGGAATATTTGGATACAGCATCAGAGGCAGCATTCCTATGAAAGCTGCTCAGTGGTGCATGAAGCCAAAAAAGTCCAACTTCCTGTGCATTAAGCTCTCCGCTAACTTGAATGGGAATATAACAATTTAATGGTGCCGCTCTTCTACACTTTCAAAATGTAATCGGGCAGAAGTTTCACAGACACCTCTTTCTCAATGTAAGCTTATGGGAGATAGTCTTTTTGGTTCCAGCGTGCGTCAGTTTAAGTTGTAATTACGTGGTTTGGCCGCTCTGTCAAATTTGCCTCCTGTTCCTGTTCCTGTTTCTGGGGGCTTGGTACAGACATGAGAGCAATATCTCTCCTATCATCCAGCTCACGGCGAGGAATTGTGACCGTTTTAATTCCGCGCTAAGTGTGTTAATGCAGCTCGTTCAAGATAAACCTTGAGACTAATTTAAAAAGGTGTTTCAGCCATAGCACAGGTGCACGTACGCACAACAACACACTCCACAAATCCCCACCCAGATCTTTACCACATGCTTGTGTCTCAGAGTCTATAGACAGGGATCTGTCCGACTGGCCGGCCAGAGATAAGGCTAGCGACGACTTGCCCACGCCGTTCTGTCCCAGTAGCACTATCCTCAATGCCCCGCCATGGCTGTGGTAAGCCGGCTGGGCGGCCGCCGATTGGCTGAATGACTCATCCCGAGGCACCCCTGTGTCACTGATAGGCAACGTGGCAGGCTCCTCCAGGCCCGGGATCCAATCGCAGTCCTCGGATACAGCCTCTTCCCTCCGCAGCTGGTGTTTGACAGGCAGGGGTGTGCTTCCGCGGCGGAGGGGGGCCGCCGTGGTGAGAAACATACTGTACTAGAATGAAATTGGAAGGGACGACAAAAAGACACATGTGAGTCCCACCGAGCAACACACGTTTAGCATTGTCGCCTGGTGTATTTTAAAATAGTCCAAGAAGTGTGGCTGCACATCTACCTGTAACACTAACCCCTTTCACACTGGCGTTTGGGTGCGGCTTCTGTGCGCCAATTCTCCGCATCCGTCCCAGTGTGAATCTCTCCGATGCGGCGAGGGGTGCAATTTCGCTCCGGCGCTGATACGTCTCTGGAGGTAGTGTCAGGGCCGCATTATTGGCGAGCCGAACCAGTGTGAACGGATAAGCCGGCGGCGCGTATCGAGGGCGTGTCGATCGGACGGTCGGTTAACTACACAGGTCCTTCACTCAACTAAATACAAAGAAATGTCCCACAAAGCAACGTTACAGGACCAAACAACAGTAACGTAGTAACTGTAGCTGTCTTTGGCAAATTATATGAGGAAAAAAATACCGCAGATATGAGCGGAGAAGCGTCTGTCCTCCTGTCTGTCCTCCCGTCTGTCTGACCGACACATTTCTGCCCAAAAAACAGCGTCTGTCGGCGGCAAAAAACTTAAACTCACCCAGTGTCTGTGATGAAAATAAATCACCGCGACGGTCAGCCCTCCAGACCGAGACTTCGGTGAACTTTTCCCCGGAAGACAGCCTCCGTCCCCGCGAGTCAGACAGCGTCCAGTTTACTGATGGTGATGTAGGCTAATTATGTAATTTAGAGCGAAAAACGTAACTTCGTCACTTTCCAGGATGTTTGGTGGGCCAGGATCTCAATCACAACACATCATAACAGCATCCATATGATTATAAACTATCCGCGGGTTTAGATTGACAGGGGGGACACCGGGGAAACACCTTGAAAACACACCTACGTCATCATCATGACGTATACCGTCACGCCTCTTTAGGAGCCGCAGCGCCGGATTTCTGTGTGAATTCACGTCGGTTCGTCTTTAATGCGGAGCTGCTTCGCTCTGTGTGAATCGCTATGGGCGGAGAATTGCCGAACCGCCGCTGCGGAGATAATGCGTCTTCTCCTGTGTGAAAGGGGTTACTGTCTATTCTGGTAAATCTTATCGCTGGGGTGGGGTGGGGGAGGGGTGTTTCCACTGTGTGCGCCTATATGTGTAAAGAGGAGGGAGGTGATAGCAGCGGAGGTGAGACAGATGAGTAACAGTGTGAGAGAGAGAGATGCTGATGAAGACGCAGAGCGTGGCAAAGGGAGAGGGGAGGAGGGCGAGAGGAGGGAGAGAGGGCAGGTGAGGGTGCTGGAAGGGTGGCGGAAGATAAGAGGGATGCTTAAAGACGGCAGGTTGATAAGGACACACGGCGAGGGGAGAAGACAAGAGGAGGAGGGGATTTACAGAGAACGAAACTCGAGGGAGGGACGGAGGGCGAAGAGGCTGCAGCTGTGTGTAATGAGGGCATACAGTAAGTGCAATCAGGTGGCTCTGCAGTGTACAGTGTGTGACTTCAGCATGAATTCACACTGAAATAGGTCAGAAACAGAAAGTCTAGATCTGCATCCCTGGTTATTCAAGAAAAACCAGGGATGCTGTCAGCAGTTCTCTCTAGAACAACAATTTGGCTGAGAAAAGTGTGTGTGTGAGAGTGTGAGCGTGCATTTGCATAATAGTGTGTGTGTGTGTGTGTGTTTGCAGCCACAGCGGGTCAATCACTGAAGACCCTCATCAATATTAATACAGCAATTAATCCAGCTCCAGCTGCACCCCTGGGCGTCTGCGGCCCAGTGTCTGCCTATGGAACGTATAAGTACAGTATCAGCGCTTAATTAATGGGGATTGACGCGAGAACGTGAACGCATCAGACTGTAATCTGGTCCAATTCAGCGGAGAGTAGACAGAGGGAAGCCTCACGAATTACCGTGAGCTGAATCAACACCTCTCTGACACAGTGTAAACAGAAGACTGATTACAAACTTCACAGAGGAGTGAGGGTCTCAGGGCGGTTGTGTTAGATTGCATTAGATGTTAAACTGTGTGGGTGTACATAATGAAGTGGGTATTTTGCCTCCTGTTAAAGAGGCATCACATGGTTTTGTTCTGTTTTCACAACTGTACAATAATAACACCTGTAAAAACACATGCAGTAAAATAATTGTAATAGTGCAATTATTTAGTATAATATTGCATATTGTATACTGCAGTTTAGTTTAGTATAGAATCATATGATGTAGTTCAATAACTTCAGTAGTTCAGTACAATAATATAATACTGTATGTCCTAAACTGTTGTGTAATATTGTGTAGTATTTTTGTATTATCTTGTATATGGTATAGTGTCGTCCAGTATATAATGTAATGTACTGAAATAAAGTATAGTGTATAGTTATAGTATAGTACATTGTAGTACAGTATAGTATAGTGTAGCATAGTGCAGTGTACAGTTGCATTGTATATAGTGTATTTTAGTGAAGTGTAGCATGTGTACAGCTGTGCAGTGTGAATATATTGCATATACTGCAGCGTTGCGTCATATATTAGTTGTATAATGCAGTCATTTATACTGTTTGTTATGTACTGTATTGAATTACTTTATGTGTGATGTACGATACGGTACAGAGCAGCACTGTGTAATACCATAATATTTTGTTGTATTGTATAAAATTGAATAGTACAGTAGTGTGGTTATGTGTTGTGTAGTATAGTGAAGGCTGGAATAGTATAGTTCTGCAAGGTATACTGTTATTATCTGTAATGTGCTGTAATGATATGTTATGTAATGTATCCTAGTATAGCACAAGTAAAGTAGTATAGTATACTGTAGTATAGCATAATTTACTGTAGTATAGTATAGTATAGTATAGTATAGTATAGTATAGAACAGTATATTATAATGCAATTGTTTCAAATTACTTTTCTTGTTTAGCATAATGTTGTACAGTAAAGTATTGTGTAATGTAGCATAGTATAGTTTATTGTAATCTAGTAGTATGGTACAGTGTAGTGTATCATTTAAGCAGTTTATTATACAAATATTTAATGTGTAATTTGATGTTCTTTAAAGCCCAGTGTAATATAGTCACACATCTGATGTGATGTTCTGGGATATACTATATAATCTTTATAGTTGTAGAGTAGTATAGTGTCCTGTACTTCTCTAGACCACACTATACAGTATGAATAGTAACACTGGTTACTGGTGCTAGTGTAGTGTCCTGTCAAAATGTGCAGAATAGTATTACAATAGTATTGTACAGTACACTGTTATTTACTGTAATATAATGTACTGCTGTATAGTATAGCACAGTATAGTATAGTATAGTATAGTATAGTATAGTATAGTATAGTATAGTATAGTATGATATAGTATAGTATAGTATAGTAGGTGGGGCCGCTTGTGACAATTCTGCAGCTGCTAACACACACGCGCACGCACGCACGCGCACACACACAGTCATACATCACTCACACAGGCTCACTCAGGTAGCTCAATTAAGTTAATTGAACGAGCTAATCAATTAAGCATGGCCTTTATCGCGCGCGGCGCTCAGGGGAACTGTACAGGCGGAGAGAGGAGACTGTGACCGCGGGCTGAGCCGGCGTGTCAGGGGTTAATCTGCTCCTCTCGCCAGGCTGTCGAGAAAAAAAAAAAAAAAACTAGGGCAAACAACAGTGCACAATACAAAATTAATACTACAGGCAGTGTTTTCACTCTTCCGTCGCTACAGCCCAATTACGCACCGGGCCGCCGCTTTCTTCACCAGCTCGCAGCCTAGTTACGTCTTGTGCACTTTAGATCCTCCCAGAGCATGTTTACTGCGCGCCTCATTATGATTCAGTTAAGGAGAATCTATGAAACCATCTACAGCATGAGGGGCTGGAACGGTCCTACCGAGAGGCGGAGAGGCGCGGATCGATGGATCGACCCCAGTGCATGACAAAAGAATAAACTGCACAAACGTCCCAACGCAATCCTTGAACCCTCTCACAACTGTGACAGAGAATCCAATACGGAGAGCGTAAAATACTATAGAGGTGACTGTGGAGTCACTGCTGAGCGGCACACGCTGGAAGTCTCTGTGATAAGATCCAATGATGAAAAACGCTCCAAATTCCCACACACAGACACAGTGAGAAAACCAAGGTGTGCTGCATGGAAACTGTGTGTGTTTGTGTGTGTGTGTAGTCTACCTGGTTTGTGTGTGCTATTGTGCAGAGCGCACGGAAGTGGGGTTGGCAAAATATGTGTCTCCTTACCTGGTCAGCCATGGTTATCAATAAGTCTTCTCGTTATGGAACAAGTGCTGTAGTTGCGAGCGCCTCCGCCGACCCGGTTCAAGTCATCGGCGCTGGCTGCAGACCCGGCATCGCATTCACCACGGCGGCAACGCACGGCGCACAAAAGACACGCGCCACATTTCATTTAACATGATGTTTTTCTTCCCACCCCCGGCGCGTAAAAATCCTCCTCCTCCTCCTCTGGTGGCTTGAAAAGGAGAGGCGCGGCGCATGGACAAATTGGGAGAGGTGGCGGTGGGCTGGAGGGAGGGTGAAGCGGCTACACCTGCGTCTCCGTTTGGAAGAAGAGGCGAGTTGTTGTTGTAGTAGGAGGAAGAAGATGAAGAAGCAGAAGAAAGACAGCCATCAGCCACAACAACACATCCCCTCTTGTTCATTTGGCGTCCCCGCGGTCAGCAGCGACTGCGCCCTCCCCACCACCTCCAGTTAGCACCTGAACATCTCTCTCTCTCTCTCTCTCTCTCTCTCTCTCTCTCTCTCTCTCTCTCAGTGCAAAGTGTGTGTTGGGGGACGCGTCCTTGACTGAGTGTACGGTGATGATCCTCCCATTGGAGGTGGAGGAAGGGATGGGGATGGTGATGGTGAAGGAGCGCCTCTCATTTCCCTCCTCCAGTGCCAAATATCAGCTCACACGCACGGGGTTCCTTCAAATGTGTGCCAGTGTCAAGCACCGGTTCTGGGCTTCTCCCGGTGTGTTCCCGTTCAGGTCTCACGGTGGGTTACCCGTTGTCGTCGCTGTGAGGGGAAGCCGCCGCTAGAGGGAGGCAGAGGGACGCACCGTGTACAAATGGATGTTTGTACAGAGGGATGAGGTTTTTGCTCTGCTCACACTACCTCAAACCACTGAGTGAGATGTGGTTTTCAAATCAAGACTACGGGCAAGTTAAACAGCGTTCATAATGATAGCCTTTAGAGCTGATTGATGATTTTACACATCTTTGGATAAAACCAATGATCTATGACGTTTGACATTATATGTCATGAGGATTCAAAGGGGCACTCCACCAAGTTAAACACGAATACCATTACTTGTCACAGGAGTACTTTTCATTCGTTACACATCATCATACCAAGATGTGTGAATAGGTCGATTGCAAGCGATTCCCAAAACAACATATATTGCCACTCCCAAAACAACATGACCATTGAAGCATACCAGCAACAGGCTGCATAATTTGGTTTAGGCATTTAAACCACTAGGTAAGGTTTAGGCACTAAAACCACTTGGTAAGGTTTAGGCACTAAAACCACTTGGTAAGGTTTAGGCACTAAAACCACTAGGTAAGGTTTAGGCACTTAAACCACTTGGTTAGGTTTAGGCACTAAAACCACTTGGTAAGGTTTAGGCACTAAAACCACTAGGTAAGGTTTAGGCACTAAAACCACTACGTAAGGTTTAGGCACTAAAACCACTTGGTTAGGTTTAGGCACTAAAACCACTAGGTAAGGTTTAGGCACTAAAACCACTTGGTAAGGTTTAGGCACTAAAACCACTTGGTTAGAATTAGTCACTAAACAATCAGGTAAGGATTACCTGCTAATTTCTTTGTTAGAATAAGGCATTTAAACCTTTTGGTTAGGTTTAGGCACTAAAACTACATGATTCCTGTTGGGAAAATATTTTGTTAATAAGACAAAAGAAACTCTTCGTTGACTTCTGTTTTTACCCTAGACGCCAACAGCGGCCTCCTGAAGGAAAGTCCTGTGCTCCTTAAATCTGATCATCCACCCTTTAACCAGGCTCTGCTCCCTTTTTCACTCATTATCCTTCTTCATCTGACTTCCTCCTTTGCTGCCAAAGTTGAAATAATGAGCAAGTTAGTGAACTGTACTATTCAGACCTTCTAAAAAAGATAGCGTGATATCTATTTTGTTCGTTTAAAGTCATCATTTCATACTGTACAAGATGTTTTCATGTTTCTGACATTACAAGACAGTGAAAGCAGGGTGTCGAGCGGCCTGGTGAGAATCGGTAAGAATGCATGATGTAAGACCAAAGTGTCCTCAGTTTTATATCGGTCTGGGACCTTTGTTCCATCCCATATCCATCTGTCTCTCCTCATTATCCCTCACTAGATCTAAACTGTACCTGTGAAGGCAGTTTGCAGGGAAGGGTGTTTCTGAGAGACCTCATGTATTGCAACACTCTGTCAAGCCCATCCCAGTGCTGCCAGCATAACACCACTCTGTGACTGTCTGCATTAGCTTACTGGCACTCACACTGGAAAATTCATTGGTCCAATTTATTTCCAAAACCCCTCCTGGACTGAAAACATCTCAGACCCAGATTATATCTGCCAAATATGTGAGAAATAAAATCAGCCTCCCATAACGTATCTGTCCGTCAAACCTTATTTGGTCATATCTCACTCCCAGTTACTGCTGCCAGCGACTGGACTCTTGGAAATCTGAGAGAAAAAACACATTCACAGACTGTTTTAAGAGTTATTCTGTATATTGTAGACTGATTCGCACATTCATAAGCAAAAGGTTTACAGACGCTTTAAAACAAAAGCTAGCAAAAGCTCTGTATCAATGACGCATGTTTACTGCTGAAGCTTTTAGCGATGTCCTTGTCATCTGATGGATGTGGGGTTTTAATGATGTTGCATGAATTTATGCCTGCACTACAGATAAACATCACAGTTAAAAAAAAATGTTTTTGTCGTGTCTCCTTCCTTATGCCATTCCTCCAAACTCCCCATGAAAAGGAACTTTGCCTTGCAAAATATATGCCAATATATATTTATGGTTATAGGAGCTTACTTTGGGCATGTATACGACACATTCAGAATATGAGTCTCAATTGGGGAAGGAGAAACACATCATCTTTTTTAAGCATTATGAAAGATGTGGATATTAACAGATTTTTATACCCACAAATATCCCTCCACCAACCTTTTCCAAAAAGCGGTCTTACAAATGAAAGAGTGGCACTGTGTATGTTAGTTGAAGTATGCACAGCTGCACGTCAACAGGAATATTAGTGTCATATTCATATTCATCAGCCATGTAAACAGTTTAGTAAGAATATCGTCTTTTTCAGAATAAGGGCAAAAAACGAATACTTTTTTGGGTGCAGACTTAGCCGTTGGTGTCCAATCCCAGTACCACTTTGAAGCTGACCTGACCGATGTTCATCATGATCATACTTACCACCTTTAATCTGAAATGAACCCAGCATGAATGAGAGTGCTCCACTAATTCCCCCTTACAGGAAAGGATCAGAACTTAAATGGCAGGGGGCTGTGAAAAGCTACTTGCCGGTAATGTTAAGCAGCCTATTTCTCTGGCTCAGACTTCTGTTATTCAGGATGACTTTTGATGGGTTGCAGTGAGAATATTTAACGTCTTTGTAGGGAGATGTGTTTTATAGCCGGTACTCTTAATCAATAAGTAAATCAATGACTTAAATGAATCAATTGATCAATTCTGGAACCTACCTGACCCGAAATAACTACTGTAATATAGCTTAAGACAAACGGCTTTTAGTTATAATTAACCTTCTAACATGTAAAGCAGACAAATGTATTTTAAAGAAAGACTACACACTGTTAAATATCATACATTTGTTCTACAATGTTTAAGCACCAGCTTACCAACACTCGTGTTCCTTCAGTTTAAGGCTATTTAGCTCTGTTAGCTATTTCTCAACTAGCTAGGCTACAAACAATCGAAAGACTACATCTTCAACTACTAAACCTTAAAGGTTTTCGAAGCTACATTAATCAATGATTCTACATTAACAATCTATCAGACGATTAAGCTGCATTACACCTACTGTAAGCTAGCTTACTTCTGGCACAAAATGGTAGACAGACACTGTTATCAGCTAGCGTGAGTTCATAGTGGAGCGTACAGAAGCTAAAGAGCAAGATATTTCCCTGAGACCGAAACATCTTGTTGTGCTGGAGATCAAATAGCCTGTAACAGTAATTAGCTAGTTAGCATGTCAGAGCTCCAAGGAAATTATAATACCAGAAGTTTATGTTGTTGAATTCAATCTTCACTATCACCAACATTCAAGTTTTAGCTCTGATGCTATCCATAGAAGAAGAGCGTGTTCTTTCTGAATAATGTTCAGTTTGAATGTTTGAATGTTTAATAGCTGACATCAACAATATTAGCCAGTTAGCCAGTAATGCCATATTCACCCTGAAATTATACAATTTATCATTAATGTCAACCTAAAACTCAACTCAAAGAAACTATCTAAATGTCTGCTTGTCTAATTTAATTTTAGTTAGCTAAATTACATAAGCATTACAACAAAACACATCAACAACGAACCAACAACTATAAGCTCACTACAGAAAGACAAAATGACCTCTTGGACTCGTATCCAAGCGTGTGTGTTGAATTATTTGTATGCATTAATTCACCCATCAGTCCACAGTTGCTAAGTTTAGCCAGGACTGCCAGTTCATGGTCCACAATTCACAATAAATGTCTCGAAGAGGGAAACGTGAAATTATCTTGAATCTTGAATCTTGAAGTTGTTGGGGTTAGCAGTTTAAAGGGGCTTTATGTAACAAGTTCAAGCAATTTAGTGCTTCTCTCCGCTCCACTTACAGACAAAAATAGCAGCTAACGTTCCTTTAGGAATAGAGTCTGCTAACATAAACAAACAACTGGCTTCCCGCACAACACAGGAGCCCCACAGAGCCCCTTTAAAAAAGAAATGAAAGAAATGAAAGAAAAGAAAAGAAAGACATTGAGAATTATTGTTTCCTCATGAAGTACAGTCAATTTGCATCTACAAACAGACAGATATTAGTGTCAGGTGAAAGATGCATTCAAGCAGAATAGGTATCCTCTGAACATTTATAAATGGCTGCATATGAAAGACACTGTGTGCTTCCTGCTTATTCTAGTTGTACACATACAGTAATAGACCTAATGCTGAGAGGAACGGATAAGTGGTCATGCTGTTTGAGCATGCTTCCCTGCCTAAAGGCTTATTTGTGAATCACTACTTGTCTATAGCTCTTTATTACACAGATCCTCCCCGGGGGATTGAAATAGTCTTCAATGACAGTGAATGACCTGACATCCTTTTAAGTCTATTAAGTGGTAGGTGTTAGTTCTTGCTGTCACACTCGAATAATCAATACCTCTCCCAAATGCTCATCTCAATGATGAGAAGTCCCTTCCAATATAATAACCATCTCCCGAATCCCTTGAATGTTAATCTCCTCTCAGCCTCACTTTGCTCATTCTGCTCGCCGCCGTTCTGGCCGATCTCACTGCGATTTCCGTAACCACAACAGGCCTCCGCACGTGTCACGGCCTCAGCAGCAAACACACTGAATGGAAATGGGAAGGATCCTTTCAATGGGCCCGCTGCGCATGACTTTTAAGATATTTTAAGCTGTCACTAATCTGCAGACTTAATTAAGTCTCATCAGGACATCATATCATGCCAGTGCCTGGCACTGTGTGAGAGGATCACAGCGCAGACAGATGACAGAGATAAGTGCTCTCATTAGCCACCAAGACGGTATCGACTAGAAACTGCATGCTCCTTCCTAATGGGAACACTCCAGTGTGTCATTAGAACGTGCAGCGGTGCAATCTGGGAGATGTCACAAGGTCAAGAGGTAGCCAAGGTACGATTTATGGGAGACGACATCTGCAAGGTCAAAGACTTTTTATATATTTATTGTAGTCACATGCCTGTCATCAACAAATCATGATAATGTCACAACTGAAGGTGAATTACTTTTTTACAACAAAATGAAACAGTTTCAGAACTACAAGCATGTGAAACTTTTTGACCACGATTATATACATAGATGTTTTTCCTTAGCTTAGACATATTTATTTGTTTGTTAAATATGAAGCTACAGCCAGTAGCTGGCTAGCTTAGCTTAGCTTCTTTTATTAAAGACAGGAAACAAAGGAAAGGGAGGCAGACAGTCTTCTTCTCTCCAATTGACCTTATTCACACGGAGGCCATTTTCTTCCAATCTGACACTCAGGGTTGGAAACTTGCAAGCTTGGATAATATAATGCTGCTGTGTTCCAGGTTGAAAGTCGTACAAACATAAAGGTATTCTGACAAAGTGTTGTCATTTTATAGCGTCCCAATTAATCAGCAGCTGAAAAGGTGATGGATGGTACAAATCTGGAGGCATATTCAGCCATATTTCAAGGTAAAACAACACATTTGATAACTCGTTAGCTGATGCTAGCATTCAGCAACCTCCTAGCTAACATTACAGTTTGATAACATCCGATGTTTGACTTCCAGGTTTAGAAAAGATGTCTCCAAGATGTGTGTTGATATTCCTGAATTAGTTTACACCTTTCCTAATCGTGATGTATCGTATCAAACAGTAGCGTTAGCTAGAATGTGGTTGAATGCCAACATCGGCTGTTGTCTGATGGAAGCTAATCAGTTATAAAAACCTGTTGTTTTACCTTGAAATAGGGTCCAATGTCCCCCTGGATTAAACTATACATCGTCTTTACAGTTACTAATCGACCAGGAAGCAGTAAATGATAACAATTTGTGAAATTGCCATCGTTTATGTGTCTTGTCCCTATAGAACACTGCAGTACGACATTGCAGTGAGAAAATCCGCGAAGTCCGGCAATGAAGAGACTCAGTTAAGAAACTGTCCTGAACATAACCCACTGTAAAACCACAAGTAGTCATATTTTATGAAAAAAAAAAAAAACAAAAGATATAATTGATTCATTATTTAAAGGGGCTCTTTGTAACAATCTGTAGCAATTTACATGTATTATTCACTTTTTTTTGGGCCATATGTGAGCGGATTGTAACGTGACATGAAAAATTAAACCATTCCCGCCTCGCTAGGTTGCCTACACAAGCCCGCGGACAATCTGTTAAGGTTACGCTTTCACTAAAATATCTACTTGTAGGCAGATTTTGTTGCCTTCGGACAGCGTCGGGCTAGCTGTTAGCCCCCTCGGTCCTGTCTTTGTGCTAATCTAAGCTAACAGGCTGCCGGCTGTAGCATCATTTCAGATAAACAACTGATATGCAAGTGGTCTGAATCATCTTTTAGCAAGAGAATGAAAAAGGCCATGTTGAGCTATTGCTTTCAAAATGCTTTTGTGTTTGAGCTTTTTCCATTTTAGTTGCAAAACAAACCCATTGTACAACATTTCAGGGCGCCTCAAGTGACTCCAACTTCCCAATAAATTTGAATCACTGCTTTACTCTCAGTATTAATAGCCTGACAACAAAGAAATCCAATTACTCGCCGGCAGCCAATTTGTGAAACAAAGCCCCTGTCCCCTGGAAGTACATGACATACCCTTTACATACGTGATATAAAACCTCTCCGGATGCAGATGGGCTCCACTTGTTAGGAAGTAATTTTCACATGCCGCCATCTCCTGATGTGATCCTTTGTGTCAAATCCCTATTTAATAAGCACTTCTCCGCATTCAAGCTCAGAACGAAACAAATCAGCTTTTATTAATGCTTCTCATAAGTCAAAGAGGTCTTTTTTTCACCGGGGGTTATTAAGATGACATTGAATTTAGATAATGTTGCAGCCAAGAGCTTTACAGGGAGACAGGCATGGCGCTCTGTGTCCCCAGAGTTTCTGCTCTGTCAGGCGGCTCAGCAATAGAGTTACGAGGTTGTATTTCTTGACGTAATCTACAAGATGGAATGTAAAGACATCCTACTGTATGGAGGCTTCTTTTAACAGGCAAGGCTCTTTTCGTACTGTACACATGCTATATGTCATACTTATCAGACCCCCTCTTTAATGCAGCTCAGGGACGGTTGTTTAAAAGCTCCATTGGGGATTTGGTTTATGTGTGCTCGGGTGGTTCAGCGCGGGCTCAGCAGACGTCCCTCACTCCCTGAAAAAGGCTGTTAAGATCTGTCCATGTCCCCAAACGGGAGCTCTAAAGACGTCTCTTCAGGTTCAGTGACCTGGATTTGAAAGATAATGTGCTCTTCGGCATAAAGAAAAACTCATTTGTTCTGCACGAAGATTTTCTCCTAAATGGTTCTGAATTGGAGGCGCTCCTCCCGCGCAGGGACGGCGAGTTGCCGAGTGACTCCGGAATGGTGATGAGGATTATAAACCTTGTGTTTTTTTATGGCACATAATGCATTCTGTTTATGATACAGTCATCTGCCTTGAGAGGCTCACACACTGTTGCCCGGAGCCTTTTTATATATTTACTGCATTTTGCAAACGCAAAGCTCGCATGGCTACGACCGCACAAGTGCTGAAACAAACACCCGTGACTCATATGTTTAGATGTACAGTTTTTTTGTGTGATGGCAAATATAAATGATATGTCATGGGGGATATGTTATGTGTGTGTTTGACTTCACTGAGTCAGTCTGCGTGTCAGGGTTTGGTGAGTGAATGACTGTGCTGCGGGAGGCTGTGGATGTGGCAGGTGCGAGGGGGGAGCGGGGGCAATACGCCAGCGCTGCGCTGGTTTTCTGCCCAGGTGCTTGTGGAAAAAGGAAGGCAGCAGGGCTCGGAGCTGGCGCACGGCTGGACGCGACAGCAGGAAGTACAAAGGCGGGTTCCAGCACGGAGCCAGACACACCAACAAGATGGCCGTCAGGGACGCCACCTCCCACAGCAGGGACACCACCGTCTCGGTTCCCGCGCTGGGCCCGGGCGAGGTGAGCGTCACGTGCTGTGGAGACAAAGTGGAAGACAGCGCGTGCCCAATTCTGTTGATGGGAGAAGCTGCTGAGTTAACATGAGGGGACATCACATTGACAAACTCAAGCGCATAATACGGCAGCCAGCTAATTGCAAAAACCAGCGTTGAACCAATCAGCAGAGCGGTAGCCTTCTTGTTGCGCCTGTCGGCGGCCAGCGTGCCCCTGCAGCTGTGGAGGTGAGAGATGATGAGGCCACAGTTGATGGCGATACAGAGGAGAGGGGCCACGTAATAGAGCAGGAACGCCGGGACCAGGAAGAACAGCCACTCGTTTCGGCCCACCGACCACGTGCATCCCCCGTCGAAGTTGATGTAGGTGACCTTGGGTAGAGCCATGGTTACTGAGACCAGCCAAATAGCCACAACGGTGCATAACCTGTGGAAGAGGAAGACAGGGCGCAGGTTCGTTTGTTGTGCAGGAGGATCATGTCTGTGCTAGAAGGAACACTTCTTGTATTTGCTGCAAGAAAACACATCAGCTGCCTGCTGGGGATGCTAACAACACTGGTGAGATCGGTGGCAGGGTTAGGCAGGAAGTTCTCTCTGCATTCATCAGTGTGAGCTATGCCTTTCAGCTTATACACAGTCATTTCATCAGTTATAAAACACTGAATAGCTTTAAAGAAGAACAGTTTCACACATAATAGTCTGTTTAAACATCTTGCCGTCATACTCCCTACTGAATACAGCTGGAGCTGCAGGAAATCTGATATTCAACCCCACAAGATTTAACCTCAGTGGTTCAGGATTAAGTTCAAAAGAGAAAAGAAATGTGGGAGTGTTCAAAGTTAAAAGTGAGCCCCTGATATCTGCCCGAGGCGGCGGCTCAAGGCTACAGGAGCAGTCACCAACAGAACTCACCTGAATTTCAATCAAACTGCTGGTGGCGAGTTGCGTCATGGTGAAGGTAGGTGTCAGGGTTTCACAAGGAGGAATAATACATTGACTAAAAAAGACATTATCTCTGATTCTGCTTCATCAATATTCAACTTTTTTAAAAATTTTATTATACATCATGAGTCCTGGGAGGGCAAAGTAAAATCAATGGAGTACTGTTTTAAAGTACAAAGTTGTCAGCCGCAGGCCTAATGTTCGGAGATGGATGACTTTTCTTTTTAAAGACTTTTTCAGACATAGACACCTTTATTTGACAGTAGATAGACAGGAAATGGGAGAGAAAGGGGGGTGTGACATGCAGTAAAGGTCCTCCGGCCAGGATTCAAACCGGGGTCCACTGCGTATGTGGCATGCACGCTTAACCACTCGACTACCTGCGCGCCCAGTTTTCTTTTTTAAATTACAGAAACAAGTGTGATTTAGTCATTTTTATGCACATGTTTTAAAAAACAAAAGCACATCCATGTCACCTCCCGGGCTCCGTAGTTAAAAGGGCTGAGCGCAAATTGCACATCAGTTTAACTTTTACGATTATTTAGATCTCTCTACAATTTTTAGCTCTGTTTTAATTTAAAGAATTATCGATAATGGTAAATCTAGGTGCTGTATTGTAGGCAAGCTCTCATCCAGGAGGCTTCTTCAGTTCTACCTAACTGGAGGGGAGTTGCAGGCTTTTAAACTCTGTGTGGGAGTGTCCTTACAGAGTCATCAAGGACTCGTGAGCTCCTAACTCAGAGTTGTTAGGGCCACTTGTTGGTCGTTGGTCAAACCTGGCCTTCATGTGGGTTGTTAAGGCCAGGTGAGCCCAGGTGTGAATGGTTGTTAAGCTGTCTGGGGAGAGAGCTCAGTACAGCATTGTACGACTCTGTAAGTGTAACCGATGTTTAATTGTAATAGGTTTATATTTCACCAAATCCATTTTTCATGTTTGTTCATATTTTGGTGTTGTTTCTTTTATGTGTTCACATCTAACTCTGTGTTTATTTTGGGGAGCTTTTATTTTGGTAATTTAATATAATTACATTTATTTTGGTAGATTTTATTCTACTGTGTGACCTTTGACATTGCTGTGATGTCATTTCCTGTCGATTCGCGCTGTTTTCCTCACTCGGTTTCCGGACCCGTGAGGAGAGGTAAGAGTTGCGAGTGTTCTCGCCTGTAGTGTGTTAAAATGTGGTAACAAACACTAAACAGACATGCAAATGTTATTTGGTAAATGTCACACATTTGTTATTATTATTTTGGAGTGTGCAGCGCTTTTCTGTAGCATGCTAACTTAAGCTAAAGTAGCCCCACGGCAGTTTCTCATACAGGTGGATGTGATTTCTTGTCTTTAAAGGTGTGCTTAAGGGAAAGCTGTAAGAGAAGTTGCTGTACTCATTTTGATGTGTTTTGCACAGGTATGTGAGCTCCCTTTATGTTGTCTTTTTAATGTTAATTTGTTTAATGAAAGCATATAAAAAATATTGTTGCTGATGGGGTGGAGAATATTTGAAGGAGTTGTATTTTGTTTCATCGTACAGTTTTAATGATGTTATATTTTATTTAGCTGATGGAAAGCAGTGGTGGTGAATGTAGTCACTCGCTCGGTTTCCGGACCCCGTGAGGAGAGGTGTGCTTAAGGGAAAGCTGTAAGAGAAGTTGCTGTACTCATTTTGATGTGTTTTGCACAGAATAAATCCTCCCGGTCAGCAAGGCAGAAATTGTCCTCGTCTCATTCGACGTCATCCACAAACACAACGCAGAGCCCGTAACAAACAGATGTGTCAGGCCAGACCGGCTACATAAGGTCACTCCCACACAGAGTTTAAAAGCCTGTAACTCCCCTCCAGTTAGTTTAGACCTGAAGAAGCCTCTTGGATCAGGGGTGCAACGTCTTCAAGAAACTGGAACACGTCCAGTTGCCTCTGACACAGCACTTAGACTTACCATGACCTGGATGACTGAGAACCTTCATCAGCATATAGATAATGGTATTTTTGGCTTGAATTCATCTGAAGTCTCTACAGCTGTTAAAGCCGACTGACAGCTGATACAGCTGTAATCAGCTGCAGCCGTCATCAGAAACGAAGCTACTTCTCCTTTCACTAACTTGCTCACGATTTGTTCGTACTTCGGGCGCCGGTTTTACTAGAACGCGTGCGTGTTTAAAAAAAACAACACATCCATGTCACCTCTCTGGCTCTATACTAATGTTCCTACTGGAGACATGACACATTTCAAACATGCCACAAAACTAAGGGTAGTTCTTTAAAAAAATGACTGTTAATTTCTACATGCAAAGTGATACTCACACTTGTACCATGCTAGCAGGCGGTCTCGTCCGCGGAGCCACAATACGATACCTCAGCACCGCCAGCGCCGCCAGGCTGAAGATCTCCGCTCCCACCGTCACTGAAGTCATGAAGCCCAGGAGGACGCAGGTCCCGCCGCCGAGCTGCCAGTCCTGGAAGCTCGCGCTCAGGAGGACGCAGGGCAGGGTGAGCAGGGCGCCCAGGTCCGCCAGGCTGAGGTTGAGGAGCAGGAGGGAGCTCGGCTTGGAGCGGCTGCGAGGGTTCCTCACCAGCACCAGCCACAGCAGGAGGTGGCCTCCGACCCCGACCACGAGAGAGATCAGGCTGACCAGGGGGAGAACCACGGTGAAGGCGATGGTGGTGTTGGTGGAGACCATGTTGAAAAGGAGGTTGACTATGGCAGGCATGGTGCAGGCGAGGCTCTGGGTAAGACGCAATATCGCTGAGATGAGGGCAGATTTAAAGATGGAGAAAGAATGGTGAGTAAGAGCTTAAAAAAAAACCAAATTGGAGCAATTCTACAAAATAGGTTTGCGGATGAGGAGGGACATGCCAGATGAGGGAATCGAAGCACTGAAGGTGACACGGGGGTCGAGAGGAGATCAAAAAACACTGCGAGAGAGTAGAAATGAGACGAGACAGGAGCCGCACAGAGATGATGAGAAAGAAAATGAGCAGTAGAGAGTATTTAGAGGTGAGGACTGCCAACAAGTGTGACAGCAAGGTAAATCAGAAATACAGAGTGACTGCAGAGTGATTATAGTTTTGTGAAAACTCATTTAAATAATGAACCTTCTCCCATGTATTATTCATGTTTATAATAGTCGTCGCTCCGTGGGTCCCAAATCACCAGCTCACCAGGCTCCCCCTGCCACCTACAGGCCTGATGAGCCCCCCCCTTCGCTCTCAGGAGGCTTTAGCAGCAAACATTTTTTGACATCGGCGAGTCGACTGCATCGTGTCGGAAAGAAGGCGACTCGCCCTGCACGTGGCGCAGACAGACGACGGGAGCTTGACAGACAACACACGGGCTAGTTGTGCAGAGGGAAAAAAGTGCAGTCTACGGCAAAAGAGCAGACCGCTGACCAGACCTGCAAGCAAACAAACCACTTATCCCCCTCGGTAAACACGCCATTTATTAGACGACCTGGCTACCTGTGCACTGACATTTAGGAAGAATTCTGTGTCCGACATTCGCCTTGATCCTTCAACCCTCAACCGCACAAACAGGAGAACACCACTAAATTTCAGGCGCGTCACCGGCGCCTGCGTTGATCGATTCAGCCCGTCGCTATTAGCGTCCCAGAGGAACAGCCGCGACCAAACAAACCACGACGCTTTGAAGACGGATTAAACCGAAGGCTCTTTAAAACACCCAGGGAGTTGTCTCCTGAGACACGTCGGCATTAGGACGTCTAGAATCCCACTCATTATACAACTTTGGCTTCGACACGTTTTGTGAAACCTCATTAAACTATATGAGAGGAGACAGCCACACCGTGCTCGGCAGTTGAACACTTAAAATGTGAAGCAGCAGCAGCAGGATGTAACTAATTACAGCTCCGGCCTGGTGTTAGGAGAGTGACCGGTAACCAATATCAATGAGATAAAATTGCAATGGATTACATGCGTGTTTCATTTTCCGGTAAATCCGCTCAGGTTTAGGTAGATAATCCAAATCCAGAGGGGCTTTGCCTGGGAATAGCAGACCTCACCATTACCATTAAAATCCTAATAACATAACGTAAACAAATTGAACAACTATTGCAGGAAAAAGGCTTATAATAGATTAAGAGATAAAAAAAAAATAAATAAACGCTATCAAAATGACGTTACAGAATTAATTAATTGCAAATTCTGAAAAAAAAATCATCACTTAGTGTTGTAGGACTACAATAGGCAGCCATTGAAGTGTTGCTCAAATCCTTTCCTCAAGTAGAAACAGCAATACCAAGCTATACATTCTGATGACAACATGTAACTCATTATGCAGAATGGCCCCTGTCAGCGTCATATTAGTATGTTATAATACTGACATTCGTACATCACACACAGCACAAACAATCTCTTATATTGGTGAAACAGGAGAGTCCTGAGAGTAACCTGGAACTGCTGTATAGTGTAGCTACACGTTAGCTCTGTTAGCTAACTCTTCTTCTAGCTGCTCTTTACTCTGTTAACTAACTCTGCCCTCAAGTCTGTGAGCTAACTATTAATGTTTGTATCTGAAATATTGTTCAATAAAGATAAAAACTCTGTCAGCTAACTCTGCTCTCTACTCTATTAAAGCTAACGCTTCTAGCTGCTAACTCTGTTAACTATGTCTGCTATTACTCTGTTAGCTAACTCTGCTCTTCACTTTGTTAGCTGACTCTGTTCGGAGCACTGCGGGGCCAGAATGGGAACCAGAACCAGGTGGCAATGGAACCTGGGCTCAGAGGCTGCAACGGACATCGTGGCAAAGGTAAAGAGAGAGAAAAAGAGGAAAAGACCGAGCACAAGCTAAGACACTAGCTTGTAGTCATTGGGGACAGCTTTGCTACATAAAAGGCTGCAGACAGACACTGAGCTGGACTTATTGCTGCTGTTGCACGATGTACGACTGGTAGCAAAGTTGTCGGCTCGCTAGTTTTTGATTGAAACCATGGCATCTGGCATTTTAACTTCGCTCCATGGATAAGCTCTTTAACCAGCAATCGTGTTCGATGTGACATCATCAATATAATTTGAAAATGCCAGTGCGCGGCGGTGGGATGCATCATTACTCCCACTTCTGTTAAAACCTGATCAACTGTGTCCTCGAGACCGCGTGAGGGACAGATGGACAGGCAAATGAACAAACGTTTGTTCATTCATTTTCATCCATCTGTCCCCTTTCATGCTGCATCTCACTCAAGCTTAACATGCCTGTCCAGATTTCATCTTTGGGGGTGGGTGATAATGTGGGCTTTACACGCAAAACAAAAAAGGTCAGCGAGGCAGCTCAGTTGGCGTTTTGGACAAAGATTCATCACTCACTACTCACTGTCTATGTTGAATAAAGGCCTTGTATGAACACGATTAAATCATTTCTTTGAGGGGAAATAACAAATTAGCAACCTGCCTCCAGCCCTGCTAAATGTGACACCACACATCATAACACAGAAGCTGACGACAGAGCTTGGTAGTATTTACATTTGTCTTGTCGCTGTGGTTTAGCACGGCACCAGTTGCAGAAACTGTACGAGAAGTGGAAAAGAGCTAAAAGGGAGAGCTGTAACATGACGGATGAGGAGAGACAGCCGAGTACGCTGTGATAGGGAGCGCACAGACACTGAGAACTGAGCAACACAAGGCTAAACTAATTGTGTTTCATTTTAAGACACACTGACCTTCATGTGAACTGATCTACTGGTTTAGAAGTTGTGATGGGCTCAGGGCTATTTTTAGTCCAAACCCTTTTCACTCCTCTGCCACAGTATGGATTAACATTCGTCTGGGGCATGAAAATCAATCAATCCAGGATGTTTTCAGAGGAAAGCAGAAGGAAACCAATGTTGATATGACAAAAAAAAAAAAGTGTTTAGAAATAAACATGGGTGACGTGTTAAACGAAAAACACGAATAAATGTGTGGTGAAATATTAACAAAGCAGAGGAGTAAGATAGTTTGACGTATATGAATATTCTGAATCATTTACTCTGGTGAGTCAGCAGATCTGAATTCAAATGAACAGATATGTACAGTATGGAGATTTTGGAGCTGTATTGGGTGGAGTGGGACAAACAAACATTGGACTTTAATCAAGGTGACCGGCGTTCGTGTCAAGTGTGAAAACAGAACTCAATATTGACTTGTTTTAACTCTCATCCTTAAGTTAAAGGACGTGACTTAATGCAAGGTAATGTAATGTAAAGTAACATAATGTAAAGTAACGTAATGCAACATTATGTAATGCAACGTAACCCAACGTATGTTAACGCAACGTAACCTTACGCAAAGTAACTTAACGCAACATAACTTAATGCAAAGTAACTTAACGCAACACAACATAACTTAACGCAACGTAACTTAACGCAACGTAACTTAATGCAACGTGACATAACGCAACGTAACTTAACGCAACATAACTTAACGCAACATAACTTAATGCAATGTAATATAAGACAATGTAACTTAGTGCAGTGTAAAACCACGCAATGTAACATCACGCTAACGTTATGCAACATACATTTTAACCCAACCCACCATTGTTTTCTAAACCCTACCAAGTAACTGTTGCCAAAAAACATAGAAGCTGCAACCATTATACATTAACCACATTTATTTTTGTTACCATGACAACAAACTTTACCTGACCATGAGCTGAATTAATATCTAGCGCCACAGTGTTTGAAAAAACGGTCCAGTTCTTTGGTTTGTGGCCAATTACTCGCAAAAAGTGACATGACATTCCAACCAGCTTCAGCTGTACACTGTGTTCAGAGCTCATTGGCAAATGTTAGCATGCGAAACTAAGATGGTGAAACAGCATATCAGCGTCATTGTTGTGAACATCTCAGCATGCTAATGTGAGTTCAAAGCACTACTGTGCCTACAGTGAGCGTCGCCCTCACAGAGCTGGTGGCGTGAGGTCATGATGCACAAAATTTGATTTAAGTTCTTCATGGAACCGTCAATATTATATTACCCTTTCCCCAATACATGTATATTTAAATGAAAATTTATCTAAAATCAAAGCAGAACAAGTCTTCTTGAAGCATAATTTGATATCCAGCGGTTTAAAGTAGAAATTACATTCACATATTTTTTTTTTTGTCCTTTTCTAAAGCTAACTAGGTCAGACTGTTGGGTCATAGCCCAACTACACTGTATAATGCAATTATTGGCAAGAGTCGTGGCCATATCCACAAAACTTTGGTGGAGGAGATGCGGGTATATATAAAAATATAAAATGATGTATATATAATGATCGATGAAATACAAGAAAATAGTGGCACATTGGAATCAGGCCTATACTCAGGCTTTACTGGCAACATTTCAACCCAGCACTAAGTCCTCCTCAGCGTGCTGTAGACCCACGACAGGGAAATTACGTAACAGGCTGTCCAGTCACATCATAATCACTTAATCACATTCATATGTGCCAGGACATCCTGATCGGGATTTAAATGTTAGGGTGCCACGGTAGCTCAGTTGGTGGAGCAGGCATCCCGTGTACACAAGCCCCGTCCTCTGCAGCGGCCCAGAGTTCCAGTCTGACGTTTCCCTGCATGTCATCCCCCCTCTCTCTCTCATCCCATTTCCTGTCACCTCTCAATACTGTTGTATCAATAAAGCCCTGAAAACCCCCAAAAATGCATTAAAAATGAAACGTACAAGGTTAAGTCTGACATAAGTTACACCAGCGTTGACTCTCAGCATTTGTTACGACCATCATCCACTGAAAATGTAAATAAAAATGAAAATTTCATCAAATCATCAAACCTCAAGTGGGTTAAATCAGAAGCCAGGAAATTTGGTGCCGCAACTGTGGCCCAGGTGTGGACTGAAAGTAGAACTTTAAAGCAAATGCAGAGGTCTGAAATGTGCACAGAGCCAGAGGGAAGTATAAAGAGGTTAAACGTATGTGCCTCACTTACTGCTCAGGGGAGAAGCCCTCCGCTCTCCATCAGCTGATGTGCTGTATAAAGAGGAGAAAGAGAGGACACACACCTGCGGTCCTCCCTGTATCCCCTCCTCCTCTTCACTCCCCACGCTGCACTGTATGCACACACACACACACACACACACACACGCAGTATAGTGCATTAATGCAGTATGTGATGTGAAAAGGAGGGAGGCTGTGCTTTTTTCTCTCTTTACCCACAAAGTGTAAGGGTAAAGAGCCAGTCCACTGACTATATTAATGAGATGGAGTCTTTTATAATTACTGTTTTGTGAGTAGCCATTGATCCCTTTTTTTGATTGGAGGGCTGAAGAACTGACAGGAAAGAGAGGAGAGAGAGGGGACGACAGGCAGCAAAGGGCCACAGGTCGGATTCAAACCCTGCGCCGCTGCGACGAGGACACGGCCTCTGTACGCGCTCCGCCCACTGAGCTGCTGGAGCGCTCCAGAAACAATGAAGCTTAACGCGCCGCTATTCCCAGAAGACCCGCCTGCAGAAATATACGTGTGAACAATTAAATCCTTTGTTTCAGCTGATATCCAGGTCAAAATGGGAGAAAACCTTATCAGTTTGGTCGGAAAAAATTGCATGCAGCTTTTCCATATTGCCGCAGTGCTTTTTTGGCATCGCATGGGCAGGAGACGTTTTTTCCACCATCAATGTCAAATTCTGTGGCCAATGGTACGTGGACACATGCTTCATATGCTTTTGGCATGGTTTGGGCTTGTTTCCATTTAAGGGAAGTCTTAAGGTTATGACATACAATGATATTTTAGACAATTGTGTGCTTTCTCTTCGACCAACAGTCAGGATGGAAGGCCCTCTCTTGTTCCAACATAACGGAAAGAATAAGATGCATAATGACACGGTTTTCAGGGATTGGTGTGGATGAACTTGACTGCCCTGTCAACCATAATGAACACATTCGGGATGAATTGTAATGTCGACTGAGAGGCGCTTCTTAAATCATCTCAGTGCCTGACTTCACCAGTGCTCTGGTGGCTGCACCAGAATCTGGATTCAACATGACTAAGGGCCCAAATATACTCCAACATGGACAGCTGTGGACATCTGGTCGTTCTGCTTATACTAGAGCCTGACAGATACCTGATTTTCAGGGCCAGTGTTAATACCAATATTTGGGAATGTAAAAATTCAGATATTGACATATTGCCCGATATAGACGCATGTTTTGCATTGATCCCTCAAATTCAAACACAAAGATATGTAATAGAGGCAGTATATCTTACAATTTAATCAATGCACTTAAACAGCAACGTTCACTGGAAATGTAATTAATATGGTAAATAATAATAATGCTATGCAGTGCAAATGGAACAGCATATACAGTACTGCTATGATATCAACATATATCTGTAAAAGGCCGATAATATTGGCCAATCAACATTTGTCAGGCTTTAGCTTAAACTACCTTCTTGCTTGGAGTATGTAGTAGCCGTATTATGTAGCTTGTTGTAGCGTCGTAGCCAAGATGTCAAGAAAAAAATGGAGGTCCGTGGATGTCCGCACCCTGGCAGACCCTTCCGCACTCGCAGACTTGGAAAGTTTTATTTCAGCATAACTGTCTATAGCGATGGTAGCAGCTATGTGAGGCTGTACATGGGCACGGTAGCTGTTTGGGCTAAACGCTAACATTGGCATTATAACATGTTCACGACAATGTCAACATGCTGATTTTTAGCATGTAAGATTTACCGCATTAATAGTCTTTGTTTAGCATGTTAGCATTGCTAATATTTGCTAATTAACACCTGGCACAAAGTAAAGACCTGACGATGGCGCTAAAGAAAGTCTGGTGATCACCAGTGTTTTTACAGTTCATCCTAGTTGGGGCATGAATGTCTGTAAAAAAAAAAGATGCCAAGATGTTTGACTGGATAAGTGACAACTCTACCAAAAAAAAAAAAAAAATAGACCACAAAGTTCAGTGAGATTCATCCTCTGAGGAACATGAAGGTGCCTATAATCACATATGTTTGGATAGAGGATTTAAAGTTACACCACCAGCATTGCCCAAAACTCCCAAATGGTGTTTTTCTGTAGGGTTTCCACATATTTTTTGCCCAAACAGTGTTTCTCGAGGATACAACTTTGCTGTCTCAAGTGTGAAACTTCACCTCTCCTCCGTGGCGTTGTTACCTCAGCCGGCCTCTGTGCCTCAAGGTATTTGTTGTCTACAAAATATCTCACTCCCACTAAACCTGACACTGCCTCGGCTCCTCCAACACAGACCTCGCTATCACTTTCCTTTTCACTCACAATCTGACACACACACACACACACACACACACACACACACCTAAACAAAGGAGCGCACAAACACAACACCTACACAAGTGCAGAAAAACACCTAGGCATCCACACACGGCTTTAATCTCCACTAATTGCTGGCAGTGGTTATTATGAGACTCGTTTGTTAGCAGGGAAAACAAACAGGTATAAGTGAGAGAGAGAGCAGGGGGATGAACGGGGCGAGAGAGCTTTAAGAACGAGGCAGATGCAAGAGATGAGACGGACGGAAGGAGGGAGGGAGGGCGAATGACTGCTTCCACCGAGGCCTGCGTGGAAAGTGTCAAACACGCCTCCTCAGATCGTAAAGATGGATGCGAGCTGAATAGCAGTCTTTTATGAACCTGAGAGGAAAAACACAGCGACAGCTGCGTCGGTGGGAGATGTCGGAGTTCAGCGTGGAGTCAAAGGAATCTGAGTGCGCGGCGCTCTGTTGCGTCATGTTCATTCTTTTAATGGAGGGATAAAGGTGCTAACCTGAGCTATGGCAGGAAAATAAAAAGCAGTAAAGTTTATGGGTTTACTGGTTCACTTGAAGCTCTAGTTGTTGCCTCTGGTAGGATTTACAGCACATTGGGGTTCAAACCTAAAATCAGTTCGACAGAGTGGTTGGTCCTTTTTTATTGTCTTTGTTTTTGCTATGTAATCTGATTTTCTTTATAGTCTGTCTGCCTGGCTGCACTGTCATTCAGGTACAGAGGGAAAAAAATCACTGTGGCTTGATTGTATTTTTCTAAACCAATCACAATTGTCAGATTGGTTAAAATTGTCGCAGGTGCAGAGAACAGCAGTGGTGCGCCTGAAAAATAACGTCATGGGGAACTTATTTTACACATGGTGAGGCGAGACCTGGCATTAAAAACATCGACATCACCTCAAAAGAAAAGATAGGAGTTATTAGGTTGTTCAGATTTGTACCCTCAGCACCCGGGTTAGGGTTAGAGTAAGTTGCCATCTTCAGAGCGTAGGTTGCTAACTCTAAGGTTAACACACAGACAGCAGAAGGGAGGAGAATGCCATCTGAAATAGTCGGCCAGTGGACCGTATTCATGGGGGCCATTTTCCTCTGACATCACTGGGGGTGGAGCTCAAGTGTCATACTGTGTTCCAGGTCATGTGAAAGTAGTGAATCTAACAAATTGTTATCATTTTTATTTCTACCTGATTGATCAGCAACTGAAAAGACGATTGATAGTGAAAATACAGCGGGACATCAGGCCATATATCAATGCAAAACAAGTATTTGATAAGCCGTTAGTGTCTGTTAGACAACGGCTAATGTTAGCGTTCAGCTGCTCCGTAGCTGACGTTGCTCTTTGACAGTATGTTCATGATATGTTGGGAAAGGCTTAAATTAATTCTAGAATATCAACGCACATCTTGGACATGTTTATTTTAGCCTGGAAGTGAAACACACTGGATGTAATCAAACAAAGTGGGTGAATGCTAACGTTAGCTAACCGGTACCTTAGAATAAGGCCCGATGTCCCTACAGATCTTCACTATTCATCATACTTTTAGTTGCTGTTCAATTGGGAAGTGGTAAAATGATAACTATTATAGACTAATAGTTATCATTTTACCACTTCCCAATTGAACATGCGAGCACAACGAGCACAAACGCTGCTGCAGACCTGCAACATATGTCAATGAAAATGCTAACTGGTAAAATTTGTCAGCGATAGAAATATGGAGGTACTTCCATATGTTGGCTAAACGGTAGTAAAAAGAGTATAGACTCGCTTCATGTAGACTGTAAGTATGAGCCAGGCATGGACCAAATTCAAATGGTGGCCATTTTCCTCCGATGTCACACTCAGGGTGGGAGGCTCACAAACTGGGACAAAGTTCTTTGTCCCAGTTTCGGCTTCTTCTTTACACACAAGCAGCGTTTTTAGGTGGCTAAAACCAAGATTTTTTAAAAACACCTTCACCAATAAACACCACTGAATGACTCAAGCCCTCACCTCACAAACAGCTCCACTGCTGCATTCTTCTGTCTCATTGTCCACTTCACCAAACCTTAATCAAGCTGGAGACCTCAAGCTTTTTTCCTTCCACAGCACAAATAGCTACAAGGAGATTAAAAAAGAAGAACTGCACGATCAACCCAAACAGAAACAGCTAAACTCAGCTTTGTTGTTTTCATCACTCTGCAATATTACCACTGCGCCTAAATACCACAAGGACCATAATAATAAAGTCTCAGTCATGAGGAATGTGAAGGTGAGCTGTTGATCTGTATCATTCATAGTCTGTATTTTTACTGAATTTCATATGCTTTGTAGCAAATGTCATACAATGGTCATGATGTTGTTGGGATATGTATAGTAGGCGGACATCTTGTCTTCCTGATAATCTGTGACAAACTTGTCTCGTGTTCACCGTCAACTTTATGTTGATGTTAAAGGTGCAATATGTCAGAACTGACCACCTGTCCAACTCATACTCACCACAAAAAGGGGGCAAGCATTTACAGAACTGCTAACTGCTGCTAGCTGGAGCTGCTGTAGGCTAGTTAGCTCAGTTAGCTGTATGGCTAGCAATCCGGACTAAGAGTACAGTGAACCGGGGATGTGTTAGCGTTAATGCCACTAGCACGGTCGCTTTGGACGAGGATGGGATGGGACTAACTGGTTACACAGTACTCAGACATCATAGCGTCAAAACTGTGTCTACTCTTATTCACATTCTGCTGATGAATTCTGATAAATTTCAATGTTTTCATCTAAATATCTTTCATGTTGCTGCCTTAAAGGGACACTATGTAGTTTTGGAGAATAAATTCAAAAATAATTTTGATATCTGATTCTACAAAAACAACTTTTGGAAGAGCAAAATGTCTGAAAATTGACTCCCTCTTCTAACATTTAAACTTCGACCACATTACTGGATTACTCATTGTCTCTGTGAATACACACAAATGGAAGCTTAATGACTTTTAATCTTTTTTAAACTGGTGTTACCCATAAGTAAGATAACACCAGTGACAATACTCATGGAAAATGCATGTTGTCGATCATGTAAACTCACTAAATCATGTCATCCAATCCATTCGTACTTTTTTTTTTTTTTTTTTTTTTTACAGATCCCCACTAATAAAGTAGGTCACACCAGTGACGTCAGCTAAAAGCTTCATATGAAGTCTTGAGATAAATGTGAACATTTCTTAGAACTGAAGAGAGACAGTGGACTTAGCCATGTCCTTTCTCCACAGATCTTCAGGAAATGGGTCAAAGGAATTAAAGTGATGTCATCAGTGTGATTTTATCTCAAAATGATAGCTTGTTTTCACATGGCAGCACCAGTGACGCAGCTCGAGAGGACGATTACTTTCATAATTTCCTAATATTTATTTGGAATGGTATTTCATTTCTATTTGATAGTTATGCATTGATTCTTGCATTAAGTAGTAGAAGTCAGGCCAATCAGGTCTGGTTTCTTTGTTCCAGGAAGACTATAAACGGTTACATTTGCCTCTTTTCCTTGAGACTCATCCCTCTGACTTGTGTTCATTCAGTTTGCACAGAGTGTTGTCACTGAGATGCTGTCAGCCAGTATTTGCATCCTAACACTCCAGCCTCACTCTGAATGCTCGGCACATAGGATGCATTACAGTGATCAGAGCACCCAATAGTACAAGTCCACTCCTGTAATGTGCGATTAGGGTCTCTCAGAGCGAATTATTGGCCATAAGCCTTCAGAGCTCTGACTGGATGGAGTTTAATAAACGCTGCTCGTGTGCAGGTAAACCGGGATGCACTGTAGGTGTTTGGAACTACACTGACGTCGGGCTGAAATCCCTTCTCTTTTTCTCCCTGCTGTTATTGCCCGCAGAAGCTTACCGCGGCACACAGCGTAAGCCTTCACGTGTCAGGCTGTGTCACCTGGTTCTGTGCTGCACAGTAGGCTGCACGGCGGAGTCCACTGGCTCATAATAAACTCATTACCAGCCCTCCGCTGTTGACACAGCGAGTCAAATGGCTCGCAGCTGACCCATCTGCTGGTGCTGAACACATGCAACCCACCAAAACACACACACACTCTTCTTCAGAGGAACACAAACTTCCCCTCCAAAGCAGGGCTCACATCGTCTGACACGCATCAAGTATGACCGAGCTGGACGATAACGTGTGCACATCCACGCCGGTTTCGGAACGGCGCTGTGCTTACGCATGGGTGAAGCGTGTAGGTTTACATACACTGTGGTGAAACGTTCAGCCGAGCATATGGCGTGTGTGTGTGGTGACTGTGCGCTGATGGAAAAGACTGAGCGGGAATTAAGCGAGCTTATCCGGTGACCCAGTGAATGCGAACGCGACACCCCTGGCTGTGATGTCGTCCCGGCCGTGTGTGTGTGTGGGGGGGGGATCAGGTGACCTGGATGGAGGGAATTAAAGGGCTTCTCGTTTTCACGAGGCTCATCGTTGTTTGGGGGGAAAAGCCGTCCAAACCTGACCTCACCTGTATGTGTGTGTGTGTGACAGAGGTGGGGGGAAATTAATGAGCACGTTCATTCTGACAGTTGTGTTCCGGCGCTGCTCATTAGGAAGCCTCCTCCTCCTCCTCCTCCTCCTCCTCGGACGACCTCGTCTGCAAAAACACCACAGCAGCTGTAGTGGCATCATGCATATGCCGCCTTCATCGGTGCAGCGACGGCGACTGCTGCCGAGATCCACGTTGACGGTGATGTCGGCGCATCATGACATGTCATCGGATCAGTGAGCAGGCGCCTTCAGGGTGGAGGTGCGCTCAGTCTCTGCCGCCATCTGCTGCTCGGAAACTGTAACAGCCCGTCTAAAGGTGGATCTGAGGTCACCAAGAAATAATATAAATGAGTCATCTGTGTCACCATTAGACGTGCAGTCTGTGCCTAATGAGTTTGACTTTTAGACATACTTTTCAATCTAGTCTGTTTCAATTTTTTTTAAGAGTGTTTCTCACATCACCCCTCCAATAAGACTATTAAAGGGACTTGAGGCAGGATTTCTGAAAAAATAAACATGCATTTTAAGTTTTTAAATGAAGTAATGTGATGTGTGAATAAATGTGATGAAGCGTTCATAAACAAAAAGAATGAGCCCACCCATGCATCTCTCCGTTGCCTTGAACAGGCTGTGTGCTGCATAATGTACTGCAATTCGGGGCCCGAATTTCCCGCGCAGTCCTGCGGACGTGACATCAGCAAGACTCTGAATGCGCGTCCTCGACGGCGTGGATACAGGAACGAGACAAGCGTGGTGGACCCAAACTAGTGTTTGTGTGGTGGTGGGTCGTCACATCGGTCCGGTGGTCTGATCGCTGACTGAGAACCTCATGGCTGTGGGTGGAAGACCAGCTGGGATTTAGCTGATGTTTACTCTCAGTTGTGGCCAGTGAAGTATGCTCACATGTTAGTGTAGCGGTCTGAACTTAGGATGCAAAGACTTCAGTGTGCGAGTTCAAGTCCTGGTTATTGATGCTAGTAAATGTTTTCTCACTCCATCACAAGTTAAATGCTGCGTCTGACCAACATGTTCTGCTCCATCAGGAGCGGTTCACTGTTTCAGGCTTCATATGTAACATTAGCACATGTTAGCACACGACAGTGAAACAGTAAAGTCTTGTGGTTTGGTTCAGACCTCGCTGAGGTTGGAGGAGTACGGAGCAGCAGGGTGACGTCCTGATACAACGAGCTGCTGTTGAACCGATGTTTGGGCTGGGCAACGACCTGATGGAGACACAGACGGACAAACTGAGACAGCCTGGACACAAACTAAAGTTCAGGTTCACACACCTGACGTCCAGGTAGCTCAGTGTGTTGGAGGACTGTCCTGAAGGTCTGAGGTTGTGAGTTCGATCCTTGAGGCAGTCTGAGTTTTGAAAACAGCTCTTAAAAGAGTCAAAGGCAGGACACTCAGGTATCTGATGAGCTGGTCTGGAGGTTGTGGGTTTGAATCCTGACTCTTTATAAAGCTGCTGCTCAGAAGAACAAGTGAAATCCTCTGAGAGACTCTTTGTGATGTCATCCTGTTAGCTCAGCAGGGTGACACCAGGGTTAGAAGTTCTGAGGTTGTGGGTTCGAGTCTTGTTTGAAATTTGAGGGTTGACGTTCAAAAACATGAAATCTGAAAGAAACAAAGAGCATCAGTCAGATCCAGTAGCTCAGGCTGATAGAGGCCCGGTTAGCAGTTCTGTGATTGTGGGTTTGATTCTTATAAAACTCAGTGAAGTTTGAAGTATGGACTGAAAAGCGCCCAGAGAAGAGAACCCAGAGCGAAGGGGACTTGGTGGTGCAGTGGGTTTGTTCCTGGCTGGCAGTAACCAGAGGTGCTTGCACTGGGTCGAATCCTGCTGGCTGCCAGTACCTGGAGCCTCAGTCCTGCAGTAGTGGGACAGGGAGGGGGCCGTGTCCCCTCCCGAGGTTCCTCAGAGATGGAAGCAGGGGGTTATGGGACAATGAACCATCAGCAACTAAACTTTTATTGAAGTGTGAGGATGTGACAAAGTTTTAAAGATGTTGTAAGTCATCACAGCCACACCAGGATGAAGTCTTTGATTAATTGAAAGACGATGTGATGTGATGAGCAGGTTTCATGAAGATCATCCAGCATTAACTCAATCTTTATTTGGTAATTTCATAATTCCAGGTTGGTTTAGACCTGCTCAAACTCCTTGATTGCTTCATCTGCAGAGACCAACATTTCCCTCATGAGCAGCACCTGGTGACAGACGAGAACCAGGTGTTGGTGTCCACTTTTTAGAAACAGGTGAGCATCATCAAAGATCTAATAGTCTAAGGGTTTTCTTTTCGGTGAAACAATGATGGTGCTCAAAGGCAGGACACTCAGGTATCTGATGAGCTGGTCTGGAGGTTGTGGGTATGAATCTTGACTCTTTATAAAGTTGCTGCTCAGAAGAACGAGTGAAATCCTCTGAGAGACTCTTTGTGATGTCATCCTGTTAGCTCAGCAGGGTGACACCAGGGATAGAAGTTCTGAGGTTGTGGGTTTGATATTGTAAAAGCTGAAGAGAGCTTACTTACAGAATGGTCAAAGTTGAATAATCAAAGGGTTGAGATATCCTGAGAGCCCCTGGTTGTGTAGTATAACCACCAGACTTGATGGATACTGCACTTCTGTCCCCTTACTGAGACATGTAATAGAATGGAGCCATCGTTAACGTCCTCTCCTGCTGTGAAAGGGTCCAGAGCATCTTTCCTCCGGAGCCTTTCCTGCAAAGTGAATGCCGGCGTCTTTCAAACTCCGCACCCCCGCTTCATAAAGACGAATGAATGAATGACGTGTGATAAGTGTATTATTTTTGCCTTATTGCGATTTTTATCTCAGCTTCCCGTTTGTCTCTTACTGTGCAGGGAAGGGTAGGATCTTTGGTATATTATTTTATACTCGGCCATAGTGTACATGAGATCTCGACGGGGCAGCTGTAGCTCAGGAGGTCGGCGGAGCGAGTCGTCCAGTAATTGGGAGATCTCTGGTTTGAATCCCCAGCTGCACATCATAGTAGCAGTCGCTCCTGATGAGCAGTTGGCACGTGGCATGGCGGCCTCTGCCATCAGTGTATGAATGTGTGTGTGGTAAAGCGCTTTGAACGGTCAGGAGTCTATAGAAATGCAAGTCCATTTACCACAGTGTGTTTATAAGTGTGTAAAGAGCGAATTCATTTCCCAAATTGTCTTACTGTTCTCTTTCAGATGAAGCTGTAGCCCGGAGGAGGTTAGCTTAGCTCAGCATGAGAGAAACTAGATACTAGCCTCTGTTCTGAGGTGATACATCTGTCCACTAGCACCTCTCCATCCCTCCCTCACTAACGGGTCATCTCTTTTGTGTAATCAACCCTAAATAATGAACTATAAGATAACCACCTCATGGCTGCAGCGCCATACTGAACAGATCAACTTATCAGGGTGTCTACAGGTATGACACACTGACATTTAATGTCTTTAAAACCTTTTCAAAATAATCTACATTTTGCCAACACGTCAGTGCAAGTAAAGACACAGCATTAGTCTCAGTGGTAGGTTTAAAGGTTGGCGACATCAGAAATGTGGAAGAGCTCGACTCATTTTGACGAAAAGCAATCAAAAGATGAATAAAGGAAATTAGATAAAACGTTTGCAGCAATTAAGAGCTCACAATTTCACATGTTAGACTACGTAATGACTTTTATGACCCTATTTTTATAAAGATTTAATTTGAGACATTTTAAAAGACCCCCTGAAAGTTGTATCAAACTCTGGGAAAACAAATAAGTGCAGTCTGTAAAATCTCTAACTGTTCCTTTAAAATGTGGAATTAACAAGCCCAACAAGACATTAAACAAAAGGTAAACCCCACAAGCAATAAGCTTTGTGTGTAAAATAGGATGTTGCATGTTACTCTCATATTATAACATTCACATTGTATATGCAGAAAAATGCACACTGAACACAACGATCAACGACCCAGTGATTCCTTGTGTAAAGTCAATTTTATTTATTCTGATTCATAGAAGCATTTTTAGAAAATATACTCGTTTTCAGGCCTGCAAAATCAGATTCAGCCTGCAGGTGATCCACCGACGGACTTAAATACTCTTGGAGGGATGGGAGTGCTAAGTGCGTGAAAACACATTTCTCAATCATCAAACGTCAGCATACACCAAAAGCATACTTACAAACACAGTTATCAAATGGTATTATCGTCACAAATAAAAACGTGATTGTTAACTGGCAGAGTACCACGATGGTTAGTGCAGATTTATATTCAGTATTTACACCTCCGTTCCAATAAATACAGTACAAACTCACTCTTAGTTCATCACAGATTGTCAGTGAAAGACGGGGAGGGGGGGTGAGGAGACGGGAGTATTTTCGTTACTGAATGATTCTGCACAAACGCATGAAACAACGGCTCGTGGCGAGCGTACTGGAGAGACATTGAACTACCGCGTGTGCTTGTGTGAAGGGTACTTTACGGACTGCGGGTCAGAGCTTCCCTTTAATGCCTGAGAGAAAAAACCATAGCGAGTGCAACCAGTTAAAAACAGAAAGCATACAGTACATGCATTTTCAGCGGACGAATGTCTATGTGGATTAAAAAGGAAAAAAACAGCTGCGGTTGGATTTTTTTGTCAGTTGAGTCCACAAAGTTTTAAAAGCTCGTCTCTCTCCAGTCCTCCGCGTTCAAGTCCTCCCTTCCCGGCGCGCCTCCTCTGCTCCGCTGGTAATGTCATAACGCGTCCCTGTTCCCGAGCTGGGGGCTTTCATAACCTGGAGGAGCAAAAAAAACACGCCGTCAACACACCGCTTTAAAGCGGCGCTCATCACAATGATGCACTCACAATGGATCAAGTGATTATGTGTGATAGGAGAGACAAATCCTCAGCGTATTTTCCACCCAAATCTGCAGTCCTCTGGTTCTGCGGAGCACTTTGGCACGCTGTTTAGGTTTAAAAGTCCACAAATTCCACTTTCATTAACAATGTCTCCGGCAGCGGCAACATTTTTTCAGCAAATATGTGCCAACAACCGGCTGTACGCTCCCTGCTCAGCACCAAACACACATGGTTAGAGGCTAGCCGGTGAACACAGCGGAGCGTTTAGCTGCTCAGGAGGTGGTGGAGACGACCTGCAGAGCTAAAAAGAAGAATACAGTCTGCAAAGATCAACGTTAAACTTTAAAGAGGTTATATCTGATAACCCCAAGTGGCCAAAAACATCACTTGTTGCATGTTTAAAGCTGCGCTGCTCGATATTTTATATTAAGAATGAATCAAATAACTACTGTATATATAAAGGCCCAGACGTACCAAACAGTCAACCAGCTAACCTGAGAGGAAATAACTCTCCACATCAACCAGGCAGCTGTAGTCTGCGTCATCATTTAAAAAGGGGAACTGGAACACTCAGGACTGTGGATGTACAAACCGCTGTGTTTCCACACCACTCTTGCTGCCATAGCCACTTTCTAATCAAGAAAATGTCTTATAAAAAGCTCCACATGGGTGAAATCATGGATACCACAGCAACAGGCTCAAAGGGTTTCCTTTTTTCCTAGTCTCTCTAATCTTGCTCAGCTGAACAGCCAATCAGAGCGATTTCTTTCACCACCGGGCTCCATCGAAACACAATGGAATGGAACACGGCACACAGCAACAACGGGGGCCACAGACGCACACCGATGGCCCCGACATTGACCAATGGCTGGCCGTCAGCCTGTCCGTCAGCCTGTCCGTCAGCCTGTCCGTCAGCCTGTCCATCAGCCTGTCCGCCTGGTGTGTCAGGGCCCTGAAGTGAAAGGGCTCCCGAATACACTTCTGATCCCGCTTGAATTGTCCCATGAACAACACACACGATGTTTGTCAATTTAAAAGATCATTTTAAAAGTCAATAAAGTCACAGTTTGTTGTAATTAAATAATAGATACAAGAATAAATGAACCAGCTGTGCTCTGCCTGCTCAGGAAAGACAAAGTCAGCTTTAGCTCGGCAGAGCATTCGGCTGCCAAATGGAATAAGGAGAACGAAAGTCAGATTCACATTCATCAGGTGGAAGAACACACAACTCCAAATGCTCATGCTGCTCAGTGTGTGCTGATGTTTGCCAACACATTTGCCGGATCAGTTTTCTGTCTTCTAAGATGACAACGCTGTACGTCAGCTGGGCTTTCAGGCGGCCACGGAGAAATCAATCGATGCAGCTTTGAGTTTGTCGAACCGGGAATTAAGAGCAAATTGATTCAGCCACAAACAGAACGAATCTCTCCGCCACAGACGTTACACAACCAGCGGTTACAGGAAACACATGTGCCTGTCCGAGTCTGCGCTCGATGCGTCAGCGCACCTAAAATGCGCCCAGACAGGACGCAGAGGAGCACTCAGCGTTCACACTCGCTATATAACTGCCTTTTATGCCGTCATTTGTGACACGCGGACCCTTTTATCATTCTCGCAGTGCTGGTAATTGAGTCCCCTGCAGCAGGTTTCACACACACACAGTTCAGCATTACGGAGCTTATTGGCAGTAGTTTTGCCGTGTCATTAGCGGCCCTTGAATCCCACCGCCTCGGGGTTTTCACCCTCAATGCCAAACGGCTGCATGTAGGAACGGCTGATTAATCAGCCGTACACGGCTGCCAATTATCTCAATAATGGGACATGGTTGTTTTAAAAAAGGATCAGCTCCAATTAAAGCCGGAGCGATACAAGGCCCTTATTTCAAAAATGCTAAAGTTCTCGTCTATTAGCGCACTCATCCAGGCAGCGTCGCATCCGGCTGCCAGCTGCAGTGAGACTTTTGGAAAACAGCCAGATTGGATCTTTAAATTATGTTTTTATGATCTCCTTTTCTTTCTGGTCAGCCATTTATAAAACACCGGAACAAGCATGCTTTCAATATGTACGGTATGACTCATCCATGTGCGCCGCCATGACACCTTTATGTTTGCACAACTTTCCCCTTGCTTGTTAATCGACTTCATAAAGATTAACTGAATTTCTTGCCGTAAAATTTAGACATAAAAACATTTCTGCGATGATTCCCCGCGGTGCAGGCGGCCACATGGCTGTCACCCCGCACATATCTGCAGGAGGAGAAACAGATACATACACCTGGTCCCAGCAGGGCAGTCCAGAGATCTGTTTCTGTACTGGGGGAAACAGGGCTTTTTCAGAGGGAATCTGCGATCTGAAGACCTCTCCAGATCGTAGGGGGTGTCCGCTTCCATGCCTGAGGGGAAACGGCACGAGACAGACACACAGAGAGGGGTGGGTGTGGGAACTGAAAAAAAAAGGGCGGTTGCAGGATAAAGCGTAACACAGTACACAGCCGGCGAACTCTACGGGCTCGGGAGCACATCGAATAAGAGCCCGCCTGCTGCTTCCGTTTGATTAAAAAAATAACAAAGGCGTTGCGCCGTTGTTATGAATTATGAACAAAAGCAGCGAGACGTGCGCTTGACTCAGACAGCCTGCGCGTGGAACCGAACAGCATGCGTATTGTGCGTGTCTCGTGTGTGCGCAACAGCGGGGGAGTGTCGGGCAGACGGTACCTATGTCAAACGAGCTGGACTTCCTGGTGTGCTGCGATGCTGCCGGAAAACCATTACGACCATCATCATCTGGTTGGTGGAACAATCATAAC
This sequence comes from Lagodon rhomboides, assembly GCA_039737535.1. Lineage (NCBI taxonomy): Eukaryota > Metazoa > Chordata > Actinopteri > Spariformes > Sparidae > Lagodon > Lagodon rhomboides. The sequence continues at coordinate 6,801,736 of CM077797.1, forward strand.
CATCATCATCATCATCATCATCATCATCATCATCATCATCATCATCATCGTCTGCACCATGCTTACTCTGGCTCCTTCTTACATTGATAACAAACAGTATTCCGTCTTCTGCATGCAGTTTGTTCTACGTAGCGGACTTGGATGTTAGCATTAGCAGCCACTGAATCTGAATCCTCTTCAATAGAAAATCCAAATAAAGAAAACTTGTACTAGGCCCCTTTTCAGACCGAGTATTCACATCCGTCCTGAGTGATCCGACAGCTGTAAGTACAGGTGTGAAAGCCTCCGAGATGCATTGAGATCTGATCAGTCAAACAGCATTCAGAAGTGGTCTGGGCCACATGTGACCACGTTCTGTTAGCAGTGTGGAACACATGTGTCCTGGGCCGAATCGGAGGACCGCCTACTCAAACTGACGTCCTCTGCGTAACAAAGCGAGAAGCCACAACAGCAGGCAGACTGGACTCCACCCTGTCTGACTTCCACGCAGTTGGAAATGTAGCGTAAATGATGTGATCGGGCTCTTTTAATCTGCCAGCGTCTGCAGCAGATATTTGTGAACTCACTGTTTCGACTGATGAAACCAGCGAACGAGTAACCATAATATCCCCAGACTCTCTTATAAATTGCTCAATTTTGAGAGTTTTTAAGTGAGGAGAAACATTAAAAAAAAAAAGTCTGCTAAACAGCTGTGGCAAATTCTAAATTATTCACGCCTTCTTGTAAACGCGGCGTTAAATGCATAAGATTAAGTTGCATCCCTTGTGTGAAGCGTCGGCTTGCCGCAGCATCGCTGCAGCAGCCTGTCTGCTACTCGGTGTCAGTAAAATGTGTCGAATCTCCCAACAGCCCTTTTGACTGATTTCACAATTTACACTCATTTTATGGAAGAAGTCAACATTTTATTGAGTGAAACATGTCCGATTTTCACAAAAGAAAATGAACAGTAACCAATATATACGCCTTCTTTGTTGCCCATGGCTAAAGTCCTCCCTTAAAAATTACACAACTTTGTGAGTTGTTGAGTTAGATGAAACTTATTTAACATTGTGAAAGGTTGTCTCTGACAAACGGCCACATTTTGGCCATGCTTGTCATTTCTGCTGTTATACATAGAGATATTTTTTTCTGTGTGTAAAAAACATTGTGTCCGTTTGTCTCTGGGATGTACATGTTTATTTGCATATAGAGCGGGAAATGCGATCTGATTGCGAGAGGTCACTCGAGATGCACGTGGAGAGACACGGCTAATGCCAGAAGCGAGCTGACGGACTGAGGCGGCAGGATGTTAATACAAGGTCTGAACGGGGCCTCGTACCGAGCACACTGTCGGACATTGTAAAGTGGTGGATCGCTCATGATCAAACAGACGGTACCTTGACTGGCAGGATCTGCTGCTTCGGTCCCCGGCCTGGCAGATGCTGGTGGCGGGCTGTTCCTCTCGGTCACCTCTTCTTCAATGATCGGCTGAGCAGGCAAGCTCCTCTGCTCGGCGGCCGCCGCTTTCACCGGGCTGAGGGGTGAGCTTTTGGGAGAGGTCACAGCCTTTTCCGGAGAGGTCTTGTCTCTTGGGAGGTCGAGACTGGGCTAAAGGAAGAACACAGAATTTGTATACGGTGCGTCTCAGAGAGTTACTACGAAATGCGTCTTCTTTGTCTCCTTTCTTGATGTTTCACATGCTGGACACACACCTTATTGGGTATGAGAGGACGCTGTCCCTCTGGCCCTCGCGCCCTCTGCTTCTCTTCATGCCTTCTCTCGTCTTCTTCTCCCATCAGCCTTCCTGCCTCCTCTGGGAAGACAGAAGCACAGTGAACAATGCTGATTTACAGCTTTGTTTGAGAACTACAAGTAAAAACACAACTTTCATACGTATTCAGTAATTGGAATGTTGTCTGGGACTGAATCACTGTCAAACATATACAGCAAAAACAAAGCATCAATATGAAGTAAACGACCGAGATTGTAATGGACTCGCTGGGTCGCTGCTACATTTGTGTGTTAAGCGCTTTCTACAACTTCAAGAGCGGACGTTGGTATCTATGTTGCTAATTGGCGAGGGAGAAAAAACAGCAGCGGCTCCCGTTAATAACCTTTTCGCTGTCCACATCTATCAGCCGGGTTTTCAATCAGAGGATGAGAGTGCACTTTTCTGCATTCCACCTCTATTCTTACTGTCATTCTGCATATTTTCACATTGATTTTTTACGGTCTGACCCGTTCTGGCCTCGAGCTATTGTACTGACCTTTTGATTCCCTTTGAGCCAGAGTGCAGTCGATGGCTACTTTTGGACCTGTGATGGTTCGGCTCATTAAAAAGTCTAGACTTGAAACTGATAAAAGACTTTAACAATGGCCCGCGCTCTTTAAAGGCCTCTGTAGTTGGGAGCGGCGTACCTTTTCAGACGAAGCCAAGGCAATCTCTGTCAAATGTCATGTCTCGGACTGAACTCGCTTTGACAGAATTGTTTTGAACAAACCTTCTTTTAATGACGTTGATGTATTTTCTTTTACAGAAGTTTGTTCTCTTACTTTTTCAATGTCTTCTTCTGAGCTCTTTTCCCCGGAACGGTGCCACAAAAATGTATCATTTGACATCCTTACATTTCTTTGTATATGTAGATCTGATAACGCATCATTAAAGTGATATTTTTCGCCTGTACTTATTTGTAACTGAAGGTCCCAGCAGGATAAAAACAGGTGCCATATGCTGCATTTTACATCAGCTAAAGTATTTTGGATAAAGTGTGTAATTACACGGAGGCGGCCAGCTTTCCTCCTCATTTGTTTACAGTAATTATACCATGGTACTGCACCGCAAATATCAGGCCCATTCTGAATGACACACACACACACACACACACACACACACACACACACACACACACACACACACACACACACACACACACACACACACACACATAACAGTGTACAGCAGCTTCTACTGGCTCAATTTTCCAAACAAAGTTTAAATATGCAAACATTTGAAATGTCACATTATACTTGTATATAACATCAGTTAAATCACATCAAAATGTTCTGTTTATCATCATGTTGAGATGCTTTAAATTAAATGATTGTTTTATAATAAAGCAGTGTTTATCAAATCATGTCGTCAGTAGCATTGTTAGCCCTGTTTACAGCGCACTAGAATTACCAGGGGACCTTGTGATTTAAAATTGCGTCCCTACATCAGTGTTTCATGTGGCGCATTTGCACAGGATAAGCAAGTCTATAATTTTACTCAAATTTACTGACATTATGCCTCAAATATGATGTCAGGGCATCAGCAGCACATGTTTCTGGAATGGAAGCGTCTGTTTTTCAGCAGCCACATTAATAAAACAGATCAGGTCTGATGCTTTGTGGCTGGACTTGAATACGATCCTGCTCCTAACCTTCTCTGTCATCACTCGGTTTAAACATCTATGTGGCCCATCTCATAGCTCAGCTGTCGACTGCTCTACATACAGTGAGCTGCAATCAAATTTCGGCATTATTCAGCTGTCTGACAACAGAAAACAAAAGCTGAATAAAATACAACCCCTAATCACAGAGATGCCAGTTAATATTATCACATGTCCTCCCTGTTTAACAGAATGTGGTGGGTCATTTGTGGTGAAATACTTTGCAAATTACGGACATGGCAGATTTGCTCGGGATTCAGAGCGCAAAAAGTGCGCCGCAATTATTTCTGATTACTACAAATCCCGAGGTAACACTCGTACTGTGTGAGCAGGGCTTTGTTCTCATCAATACAGAATCTGCAATAGTCATTTTCTCAAGATGGCATCGAGGAAGAAAGTGCACAATTTTGCGAAGTCGGTGTTTGAAACGGCGTGGTACGGATGACCTCAGAAAACTTTGACTTTAGATATTAAATTTGCTGTATTAATATAAACATAGCTCATGAAATCAAGAGGCTGACTTTACATGAATGCAAGCCAAAATAATGCTTGTGATTGTACGTCACTGCATCAACTTACTTTGTTCTTTTTCAAATCTAAGAAAAGTTTCGTCATCACTGTTAAATAAAGTAGACTATAATAACACTGTAATGCTGCAAAGCATATTCAATTAAACCACAATTTACACTCGTGCAGCAGGGAATCAGTCCATTGTGACTCTTTGACAGTGATCAAAAGGAAAGACATCTTTTGCATGGCTGTGATGACATAGTTTTAATTATTAATTAATTAATTATTAATTATGTAGTGATCTGTACGCTTCGAAATAGAAGCTGAAACTAATTGTCTGTATTCTGAGGATTGAACATGTGATTTATAAACTTCACTGATCAAACTGAGTCAGATCAATCAGAAAACACTGTGGTGCACCTTCACTTGCTGTCTGAGTTGCAGTACCTAAACTCTCCTGCAGATGTCTCTGCCTCATGGCAGTCAGGCTGGGCTTGGTGCTCTGTGGAGGAGGCTCCGGCCTCGTCCCAGAGGAGGCAACGCTTCCGCCGCCGCTGCTCTGTCTGTCCTCCTCCGTCTCAGTCCGTGAGTCTGTCAGGGGTACGATCCTCTCCTGCCGGCCCGCCTCCATCTGTCTGTCCGTCTGCTGCTTGGAAGTCGGCACATGGCCGTTGCTCCGAGTATCGGCGGGGGCATCCGAGATGGTGGTCGATCTGTCAGTGTCGTCTGTCACTTTGATGTCGCAGGTGCTGCTCCCGTCCGAGTCCTCGATTTCTGCCCCGATGCAGCTGTACACCATGCTGACCAGGTCTGTGGACTGCAAACGGATAAAAATAGATCAATAAACTCGTCAAATTCAACCCCATTGTTCACACACCTCCGCATTATACAATAAACCGACTAGGATTCCCTGCTACTGATTACGTACTGAATTATTTAACTGTACAGCCTGGCGCTAACAGTAGACAGTGACGGTGATGATTGAAATTTGCATTTCAAGCGAATTCAATTATACCGGAATTCAATTATCGCTCATTTTACTGGTGATGTCCTCAAATCCCCTCATGGATCAGTGAGGATCCCTGGACTCTACTTTGAGAACCGAAGGGATTTGGACGACTCCGAGTGCGTGCCTGTGTGCACGTTTTGGCAGAGATTTAAATGGGCCATGTAGATCCTCCACACCTCTGACAAGCTACACAAGTACAACAGATAAAAAAGGCTGGAAATAGCAGGTGGTGGGCACAGCATGCACTGTGGAGTTCCATGTTAAACTATAGAGACCGATGAGTTGGATTGGAAACGGCCAAAAGATACGGTATCGCACGTTTGCATTCAAACTGTTTGTTGCACCAGCTTGTTGCATCACCCCACAAAAAAAGGAACCATACAACAGTGTGTGTCACACAATGTTTGGGCTATTTGGAAGTTGAAGACACACTTAAACAGTGTCATAAAAGACCACATTCACAGAGCCACCCTACCTGATCGATCGGCAACTGTAAATAGAACGGATGGTGAAAATCTAAAAGAATCATCAGGTCGTGTTTCAAGGTAAAACAACACATTCGATAACCCATTAGCTACTGTCGGCCAACAGCTAAAGATAGCGTTCGATCAATTCCTAGCTAACGTTACAGTTTGATACACATTGTTACGTGAATTAAGAAAAATCCTTCTGAAATATCACATCTTAGAGACATGTATTTCAGCCTGGATGTCAACAAGCTTAACATAAAACTGTCTTGCCGTCTCATTCTTCACCCACACTCCCAAATATTCTGGTTGTCAGCAACCTCATGTGACATTATGCTCGCTGAATTGATATTTCTGCGTAAGGTTCATACATATTACATTTACCACAAAAGCACTTCAGCAGGGAGTGTTTTGTGTGGCATGAAGAAACCAGCAAGACGTGCCTGCTTCAATACGTTACACTGAAAGCTTGATTACATCCAGTACATTTTTTCTTCGAGGCTTAAATAAATTTGTCGAAGATGCGTGTTGATATTGGTCTGTATGCTGGTAAAGGTCAAAGGTCACAATTGGCTAGAGCACAGTCCCCTCAGAGCTGGCTGAGATCCACTGTCTGTAAAGAGTTTGGATTTCTCTCTGCACCTGTCTTTGGATGAGGCAGGGGGGGCTGGCAGCCCTCATCCCGTGCACAGGTACGCCCTGTGTCGGCCGAGGTGAAGACATGGTCCCGTTTGCCCCGGGAACAGCGCTGTCTGGCCTCCCAGCGTCCTTAGGGTGCTGAATCATTGAGTAGACGTTCTCTAAGGCGCTGCTGGAACAGACAGAAACATCGTAAGACATTTTGACGACAGAGTCATATTTACTCACAGTAACGGGGTTCAGATTTGAGCTGTGAGGCGGAGGTGGGTAAAATTGCTGTAATATTACTATTTTGTAGATTAAAAACCTGTGTTTGTCATTAATAAATACAGATAAAATGTACTTTCGATTTGAAAATGTTGTAGTTAATGAACACATCTTTGGCCCAGATGCTGTTACACTTCCCACACACGCTGTGCTGTTGTAGAAAGACAAAAGAGATGGATGCAGAGGGCAGCCAAGTCAGTGTTCTGACAATCTCTTTGATTGCTTAGCAACAATCTGCGGGTGAAGCACTACAAAACATGCTAAAACGGTCTTTAAAAAGCCGTTTCTATCTATAGCTGGCTTTAAGATGAGTCATCCGCTCTTTTATGCCTCTCCGTCAGACGGCTGTAGGCTGCTGTGAAACTTTGTGTCCGTGTAGGAGCAGAACTCCTGCAATTCAGCAGAGGCGATGGCGTCACCCCTTTTTAGCCCTGTCACAGTTCCTTTAAGATGAACTTGTTAGTGCCTCCGTCAGCTGGAACACACGCCGTCACTCCCACTTAATGCCTTTTTCTCCTGCATTTTGTGCAACTCCTTTTAATGTTTGTAAAGAGTGCCGTCGGAGTGTTGTTCTCTCAGCTACTCATCATTGTAAATCATTTTTAACAACAAGTTCTACTTCTACTTTCTTCCTCTCACTCTGCTGTCTAGTTTTTAACTATAGGCCTTGTTACGCAACAGCAGATTAAATGCATATAATGCCATAATTTTGGAGTGAAGGAAAACAGTTGGAGACTGTGAAATATTTTCTCCCATTAAAATATTTATGAAGCTGGGAAGTGACGTTAATGCCCTGCGCTGGATTAATTTAACAGCCATCTCATTCTGTGCGTCTGTGCACTTAAATGTTACTTTCCTCCCCTCCCTCCACTCAGCCCCGGCGCTGCAGACTTACTCAGAGTCCTGACTGGAGATGGTGGAGTTGCGGTTCTTGCGGAAGCCGGAGAAAATGGACAAGACGCTGCGTCTTTTCTTTCTCCTCAGCGACTGGCCCTGATGGAGGGATGACAACTGACTGAAGGGGAGAAGAGAAAGGGAGAAATGAGAGAGGTTATTGGCGGGAACAGCAGAGTGAAAGACAGAGTGGATATATACATCCTATATAAATTGTCATTGGCTAGCAGAGTTCATTGTTTACGGCTGACTTCAATACATGTGTTACTTATGTTTAGGTTCCTTATTTGTCATATGCACAACGCTTCCATGAAAGCAGGTTTAGCAATGTGGACTCGGGTCCATTCTTGTTATGCTAATGAACCATTTGACAACAACAGAGCTTGTTCGGGCTGAGCCTGTGCACATAGTTTAATATATTTGACAGGAGGCATAGTTTATGCTCCCTCGCTGAATCTTTTTCATGCGCTGCTGGTGCACATTAGGCACACACTGTCATCTAGCCTTAGATAACAGTGTTTGTGAAAAACTATTTCCATTTCAGTCGGTTAGTCAATTCCGTTTCAATTGTGAAAAATCGGAGCCGTGTGGCGTGTGCGATTTCCTTGCGATTTTGGTCAGTATTTTTAAGGCTGTGAACAACACAAACAAAGTAAATGACAAGCTTAAAAACGGGGCTTTAATGTGTCAAAATCTTCATTACACCAGTTGTAACTGCAAACCCCTTGTAATATAACCCCATTGAAGCATCACCAACTTATACAATGGCACTTTTAAAATTAGCGAGATCAGCGTTTGTCCCCTAGGTGGTGGAGTTTTTGTTGTAGGTAAAACTTCTGTGGTAGGTTTTATTTTCTCGGTAGCTTGGGCATTTCATTTACTAATTTCTTTCACATATCTTTAAGCACGGGTCTCTTTTTTGGTGAAACAGTAAAAATAAAATACAACGAGACTCAGATGACGTGGTCACTGGAGGTCAGCAGCAACAAGATGTACATGTTACCATTAACATATCAAGTTGATATGGAAAACTTGTTGGCAATCAGTTAACTTTTTATACACACAGTCTACTGTATACATTAGCATACTATTAGCATTAGCATTCATTGCATTGGAGCTCTGTATCTGTCCTCTTGAAAAATGACCATCCAACTCATCCTCCTTTTAGCTGTATTTCCACAAACCCCTGAGGGAATTATCTGACCTTTTAGCAGCTAAATGTTCCACTATGTTCACAGATAAAAGCCAACTTTGTCTGCCTTTTGGTGCCAAGTGTGGAGTGTAAAGTGTGTTTTTCTAGCTTAGTCAGTGAAACTAGCCACCTGCTGAGGGCTTGAAAACCAAAACAATTACATTAAAGATGCACTTTATCTGCGGGCTCATCACTTAACCTGGCCCTTTTCAAGTGTGTACAATAAGTGTTTATAATGAAATATTGATTATAGCTACCGTAAACTGACCCAAAAGGATACAATCATATCTGCACCACACTAAGTGATGACTGAGTGAAGTGTATTGATTATGGCTGTAATGGTTAGCTGTTTCTCTGCTTTCACCCCTGTTGATGAGCAGTTTCTTCCTGAGCTTGTCACGAAATCAGGACCACCATGTACGCTCTTGAGACAATGCCCACTCCTCTGATTAATTTAAGTCCGCCTGTGCTTGGCCCCATGATGAAAACTATTAATGCATCCCTCTTGTCTTGCTTTGTTCCCTATAGTTTAAAGAAGTGGCTGGTATTGGTATCTTACTGCAGCTTTTGATACGGTCTGCCGTTTTCTTCTAAACTGGTCAGCATCACTACTTGACACCAGTAGTGTGCTATCCTGGATCAAATCCTACCTCACAGATAGACAACAGTTCATTTCTATTAGTTACTGTTCTGCCTCTCTCCCATGGCAGTCAAAAATCTAATTTTTTATTCCACCCTCTGTTTTGACACGCACATAAAAAACATTACCATATCAGCATTTTGCTCACCTAAAGAACATCTCCTGACTACGCCCCTCTTATTCCCATTCTGTCACTGGGACACTAATTCACGCATTTATCAAATCAAGACTTGACTACTGTAATGCTCTTCTCCATGGTTTACCTACCCAGGGGCTTAAAAGATTAGTCTGTCCAAAGTTCAGCTGCAAGATTTCTCTACCACAGTCCAGGGAGCACATCAAACCTACCCTTCAACAACTGCACTGGCTCCCGGTCAAATACTGCATCTTGTTTGAAGTACTTCTACTTGTCTGTTGGTCTCTAAATGGCTTGGCACCTCCCTTCCTATCCAGTCTTTTACATCCTTACTCCCTAACTCACTCACTACGATCATCTGATGCCCATCTACTCTCCCCTCCGCCCATTGAGTTTGCACTATGGGTGACAGAGACAACATCTGAAATGCTCTCCCCTCAGTGTTTGTGCCAGTGCAAATCTGTTGCTTCTTTTAAGTCAAAACTAATAACTCACCTGTTTAGACTAGCCATTCCTGATACTGGTAAATGTTGTTGGTTGATGTTGTGGGGGTGTTGTTGCTGTTGGTTCTTGTTGGGTAGATGTTTCTGTTAGTTGTTGTTGGGGGGATGTTGTTGCTGTTGGGGGGATGTTTCTGTTGGTTGTTGTTGGGGGGGATGTTGTTTCTGTTGGTGGTTGTTGGGGGGGGATGTTGTTTCTGTTGGTGGTTGTTGTGGGGGATGTTGTTTCTGTTGGTGGTTGTTGTGGGGGATGTTGTTTCTGTTGGTTATTGTTGGGGGGATGTTGTTTCTGTTGGTTGTGTTGGGGGGATGTTTTTGTTGGTTGTTGTTGGGGGGATGCTGTTTTTGTTGGTTGTTGTTGGGGGGATGTTGTTTCTGTTGGTTGTTGTTGGGGGATGTTGTTTCTGTTGGTTGTTGTTGGGGGATGTTGTTGCTGTTGGTTGTGTTGGGGGGATGTTGTTTTTGTTGGTTGTTGTTGGGGGGATGTTGTTGCTGTTGGTTGTTGTTGGGGGGATGTTGTTGCTGTTGGTTGTTGTTGGGGGGATGTTGTTTTTGTTGGCTGTCGTTGGGGGGATTGTTGTTTTGTTGGTTGTTGTTGGGGGGGATGTTGTTTCTGTTGGTTGTTGTTGGGGGGATGTTGTTTCTGTTGGTTGTGTTGGGGGGATGTTGTTTCTGTTGGTTGTTGTTGGGGGGGGGTTTCTGTTGGTTGTTGTTGGGGGGATGTTGTTGCTGTTGGTTGTTGTTGGGGGATGTTGTTTTTGTTGGTTGTTGTTGGGGGGATGCTGTTTCTGTTGGTTGCTGTTGGGGGGATGTTGTTTCTGTTGGTTGTTGTTGGGGGATGTTGTTGCTGTTGGTTGTGTTGGGGGGATGTTGCTGTTGGTTGCTGTTGGGGGGATGTTGTTTCTGTTGGTTGTTGTTGGGGGGATGTTGTTTTTGTTGGTTGTTGTTGGGGAGGGATGTTGTTTCTGTTGGTTGTTGTTGGGGGGATGTTGTTTCTGTTGGTTGTTGTTGGGGGGATGTTGTTTCTGTTGGTTGTTGTTGGGGGGATGTTGTTTTTGTTGGTTGTTGTTGGGGAGGGATGTTGTTTCTGTTGGTTGTTGTTGGGGGGATGTTTCTGTTGGTTGTTGTTGGGGGGATGTTTTTGTTGGTTGTGTTGGGGGAGTTGCTACTGTCGGTTGTTGCAGGATTGAATGATTTATTTTTAATGAGAGCAAGTAGTTGTTTTTCCTCAATACATAAACACTAACACAAATTGGTATGTGCAGACATTCAGTTCTGTCTGTAATACAGAAAGAAGCACAGGAACAATTTTTCCGTGGGCCACTATACAGTTTCAGAGAAAAACATTTGTTGAAGAGAAGGCTGGACCATATCTGTAAACAAGCATTTATTTTATATCAAGGAATATGTTGTATTTATTCAAGAAATAGGGCTACAAATTAGGCTTCTATTTAGCACAAATGGAACATTTTCACTACATCTGTATTCGGCCGCTGAAAGAGCATGCTGTTCATTCATTATACATGATCCATGAGATACAAAAGCATTATAGAGGAGGACATCTGCATTTAATGAATGCAGTGTGTCTTATGAGGGTTCATATTAAGATATTGCTATTCTTGCTGCAGCAAGTTGATAGATGTACTTTTATTTTGCATCTAGTAAATGTACCCTATAGTCAGTCCGTGCATCTCACCCACTAAAACCAATTTGATTCAGACAATTAATTTGATGGATCTAGACGTGTGTTAAGCAACAGCAGTATCTACATCACTTACTTTCAAGCCTATCTGGATGTAAAGTATGAAATGATTCTGTTCAATTCAATACAACGTGATGGACTCTGATAACATTTCCATTCTAATTATACTGATATAGTACTGAGGCACATCACATTCACGAAAGGGGGGGAGAAAAAACAGCAACCTCAGAGGCCTTCTAGCGTCAGTATAAATCTCTCGTAATTATGACTCAGTAGCTCATGATTACCAGTTTGCATCATGTAATTATGAGGACACATTTTCATAATTAGGAAATCTTAATGTGATAATGATGAGAGAACTAGCCTATATTTTGGAGAAAGAAGACCAGTCACCATTGAGAAGACGGACTGTGAGACATACAGTAATATATCCTGCAGGGTTAGAGGCTTAGGAAGACACTGAGTCACTGACAAATCCTCGTGGGGACATTTATATTACATGTCAACACTGCCCTGGAATCTTTACAGTAGTTATTGGAATTGTTAATGTGAGGAACACAGATTTACTCAGACCTGTGTTAAAAGGTGTCATGTTTGTTGCCACCTGGTTATTTTAAGTCTGACTTTCGCTCCCTTTTACATGTTTCCACAAAGCTTCTAAATGCTCCACTGTGTCCATAAGCTAGTGGTTAACTTTGCCTTTTTGCCATTGAAGGCGCTCTGTTGAGTTTTCTTGTAAACAAAGACAGTTTGTCTTTACATTAAGTGTTACTCACTAAATGTACTGTCTGTATTCTTTAGTTGTTCAAAAAAAAAAATCCCACAACATTTGAAATCAGAATTGTTTTCCAAGCTCCTCGTCTTTTCTGCCACTTTGTTTAATTTCTATTAGTGTCACTGCTGACTGGAATAGGGTGAACCCATTGGCTGGAATGTGATGTATCACTCCTGTGCGCATGTGTCCTTGTGCACGTGCACAATAACAAACAGCATACGCCACGTTCAGACTGAAGGTAAGTTACATTAGTTTCTCAGATCACATCTTTAAGATAGACTGTCTGCACTATCCCTTGCAAGTTGTCAGATTGGATTTTTGTGTCCAGACACCACAAATCTGCATGGGTTTCTGTGGTTATAACGAAGGCATCAGCAACTACACCGAAGCATGAGAAATGAAGATCCATCATCTCGCTTCCAAGTTGCGGAGTAAACAATTTATATCAGTGTAACTTTCCACAGACTATTGCTCTCTGTGTTGTCTCCGGTTTCACTTTGTTGGCAGAGGCAGCTCTGATGCACTTAAGTCTCTCTGGATTTGACATCGCCAAAGACGCTTTGAAATCCGATAAGAGAGCCCAGAGTGTCCGGACTGAGATGCGTCTGTAGAAATACGATTTTAAACTACATTTCAAATCACCTCCAAATGTGGGTTGGATCTGATTGGCAAAAATCACATGTTTTTTTTGCTGTCCAGACTTCCTAAGATCAGTCTGGATAAAATGTGGAGGTGTTAAAATATGGATTTGGGCTGGCAGTCTGAACAAGGCGACCCTCATGCTGGTGTACAGTAGTGTATGGTGAGTGTGACCGACACGGATAGGAGTGCTGAGAGTGAACCAAGATAGTTAGCTGTGCTGTCGGCTGTTGGTTGTAAAACCAAAACAGTGACCCGAAAGACACTAAAATACTCCACAGAGCTGGGGGGGAACTTCAGTGCTGTGCGATAATTAACTTTGGGTTCACCAGTACAATGACTCCTTTCAACACCAAGTAGTCTCTCGATCCACTGTTCATATGAAATATTGATTGTAGCTGCTTTGAGGTTTCTCTAGTAACCTACCAGCCCCAAGTCACAGTCACCAGTGTAACACCAAGGAGAATTCTCTCACATAATAACAAGATTAAGTCCTTACATGTCTGCTTGGATGCAAAAGAATAAAATATCAGGTTTTACTGATCCCCTGGATTTGGAGTGCAGCACCCTTAATGTTTGTGCTTTCACTCTTGTGTGTGTGTGTCGTCCTTAGGGGCCACTCGAGTAATGATACAGCTACTGCATTTTTAAACGACTGCACAAAAATAAAACTGAATCTGTGAGCTACCTGTCTGGTAGAACTCTCTTGCTGTAGAAATCAGGCAATCCATCCTCCAGCATATTGACTCCTCCATTCTCTGAGCAGTGCTGCACACACAAACACACAAACACACAGGAAACGGGTAGAATAACAGGATAACAATGATCAATCCACCATGTCGTCAGAAAGCTGAAAGGCTGACAAAAGGTATTATCATTTCAAATGGCTGGCTGGCTGGCAAAATCCAATCGACTGCCAACAGAAGTCTGTTTGTAAAACAACTCCTCATCATGCTGCGCTAACCGAGTTTGTACCGATTTAGAAAAAAGCTTTTTTACAAAGTCTCAAAACAAACAAGCTGCTAAGTTAGAGGCTGCCCCGGGGCCCTTGGGAGATGCTTGTTCATGATTAACATTTGAGTCACAGAGACACATGCGACAGCTTCCTACTTTAAAAGGGGCTTATTTTTGGAAAGTGCCACTGGCATGGAAAACAAGATAAATAACAACAGTTCACACAGAGCAGTCACAAGATTAAAAAAAAAAAAACTAAAACGGATACATGTCAGGTTTACTTTTTCACCTCTGCACCCTCATGAACTCTTTTGTGGAAACAAGGACTAAACTTCATGCTTCATGATGAGGTAAAAAATAGGGCACAATAAAAACTCCTTTACCTTCTAGGTGCCATAAAAAAAGACCAGACACCATTTTAAAAGTGCTAGCTGTTAGAATCTGGTGAGCCTACAGATCTAATACATTTGTTCACGTTGGAGAAACTGCACTGCAGACTTTTCCTCATCAGCAGAAGCTCGAGGGAAAGGTGAGCCCTGCCTACTGGAGCTCATAATGAGGTCAAAGGTTTGCCAGCAACTTACAGATTCTGGGGGCAGGTGCCCTGCTCTGTGTCTCCGCGGTGGGCGGGGCCTTACGTGGGTCACGTGACGCAAGGGCGAGCCGTTGGTGGGGAGGGTTGACAGACACTCCCACGACGCCGAGTGGGTGAGAGGGGCTGAGTGCGGCGGAGCAGAGGGCGTCGGAGAGGGACTGGCCTCATCACCTAGACCTACAAATAAGCACAACAATTATTTTCATGTCAGCCCACGTCTTTGATTTTGATTACAAAGACAAAGTTGCAATCAAACAAAATAAAATCTGATAAAAGGCTCCTTGGATTCCATTCTGTAAAGTTCAAATGAGAAACCTTTAATATTTTAACCTTTGTTTTTAGAATGATTTTGCATTTTTGAGGAGCCCGTAGCCACACTAGCTGCCCTATGAGGCAGAAAATGGACGGAAATGGAGAGGGGCCTCTCTGTTATTCTTGGCCCATTACCACTAATGGGGCAAAAAATGTCAAGCTTGGCCTGAGGGCAGTTATCAGAGAAAAGGCTGTGTTATTGTTAAATAGGGTTAATCCATTCATTCTAAGATATCACATGCTAAAACACACTCGGAAATAACACAGCTGCTATTAGCATTAGCATAAGTATGACCATGGGGTGAGAGAAGTTAAGGGCAGATTAAATATTGAAAGACCCGAGTCATTTCATCAAGGCAAGGTGCTCACCACTTATATGGCTGAAGAAATACTGTACTTCTCCTACTCATTTTACTACAAATAGAAAGTCAATTGACCCTGACCCCGCTATCACTGTAAATACATCATGCTAGATGAGCACTTCAGGGAAATTAGCTGCGCGTCGGGGCACAAAGACTCACTCAGTCTGGTGGAGACGGGACGAATCCTTCTAGTTCTGGAGCTCCGCTTCTTAATAGCCATCGTGTCCTTTTTGTTAAAGCAGAAAATGTTTAATGAGCGGTGACTTGTACCGACGGTGCATTTTGAAGTATTAGCATAAATGTTTTAACAACAAACAATGACAAACGCCGTGCCTCTATTTCACAGGAAATTAGCTCGGTCGCTTTACAGCACACAACGGGAAAGTGGAGAAAAAGGCTTTCAGACGTTTGGGAGAAGAGTGGAGGGACTGAAAAGTTGATGAGGGAATTACTTTCAACAAGCTTTGTCCTTTTCAGTGAAGAAAAGAACACATACAGTGTACAAGAGTGAAGAGGGGGGAATCAGCAGCTTCTTTGCAATGGGAATCTTCAGGGATTATGGGAAATGATGTCTTGATTTTGAGAAAGAGGCGCTAAAAATACAGCAGCAATTACATGTATTGTCCATTAGTACATGTATAAGCACACTACAATGAGATACTAATTTAGGTCTGTAACAAATGATCATTGTTTTGATTTGACTGATTCCAATATTAATTTATTGAAGTTCTAAAATAGTGAAAATGTTGAGACGTGTGAGAGGATGAGGGCACATTTTCAAAACCCAACAGCCACAACAAATCCAACAGTATTCAATTACAGGATTTACTACAGAGGAAAAATAGCATAGTTTCACATTCAGAAGCTGAAACTGGTGAAATTTTTTAATTTGAGAAATGATTTAAACTATCAGCTGATTCGCAAAATTGTTATTCATTTAATGCAAATCAACCAATTGAATTAAATATATCGGTAATTCCTTCATGATGAATAATTCTACATTTATTTTCACCTTCCAAGCACACACACACACACACACACACACACACACACACACACACACACACACACACACACACACACACACACACACACACACACACACACACATTATCAGCATGTCCGCAGACACTTACAATTCCCAGGTTGACGCCCAAGTCCTCGTCAGGAAAATCCAGAGACTCTATCAACCTGGACTGTCTGATCGTGCGCCTGCCCGTCCCGACGTCATCCCAGCGCTTCACCTGTGACACCTGCCGCAGCTGATGCAACACACACACACACACACACAGCACAGATGACACCTGAGACAACCTCCTTCAGCACAATCCCACAGGAGAAGTGTGTCTGCCCTTGTACAGAGAATTTCACAAACAAAACAAAGGGCGCTTTGCTGCAGTTTGCAGAGCCCAAGAAGAATATGAATAAAATACAATATCTTGATTATCAAAGTGGAGGGAGGCATGATAGAGGACAAACTGGCACTGCGGTAAAACAGAGGCAGGAAAATGAGATGTAACAGCGGAGGCAGTGAATGGAATTTAAAGCAGAGCGGGGCAGGCGGTGTTATTGCCAAAACTCTATTTTTCGCCTCCCTTTCCACTGGCTTCATTTTAAACAATTTTGTTTTATTGAGAGGAGAACCTGCAGGGTCTAATCACGGCCATAACTGACTCAAATCGAGTTGTTATGTTGTTTCCAAGTGCAATATTCTCCTAAAAAAAAGCCGCTCTATACGTATAAGCCTTCATCCTGATATGGTAATGACACACGGCAGCTCGAACGCGGCGCCTACTCCATCACTTAAAGACACTTCAAATTAAAGACACAACCTTATCGGCAGCGCAGGAGATTTCTATCACAAATTCTAACACATAATCAGAATTTTATGGCTCCTTTGTGCTACGGGAGGCCTTTCATACGAGACCAGAGAGCCATAAGCAGCTTCTGCACTTAAATCAAGTTAGCCCACTACTGTTTCTTACCAAATGATATCTTTTACTTTAAGTTTTGATTTAGTAAGCAGAGTGTTGACTTTGCGCTGCGTCTGATCTGATCTGTGCTGTACATCGATGTGCCTGGGAGGCAGAGTTGACCGATTTCGCAACATTTAATAATTAACGTGTGTGATACACTGACATATTCCATAGTTATCAGTGAGACGGTTCAGATGAATCCATGACTCATCGTACTGTGGACAAAATATTGACCGCAGCCCGAATGAGTGAGTGTACACAGCGGTGATTCAACTGCAGGCGGTTACTCATAGATTATATAGAGAAGCAATTAAAATAAATTGTTGTTTTGGTGAGCAGCAAGAAAAGATATTAGACTATGGCCCTTTTCAAAACACGTACCTCGGATCAATAGAAGAGCACCATCCACTGCGTAGGTTTCAATTTCTGTCGATTTGAATGCTTTACTCTAAAAAATGACTTTGAGGTTGTGGATATAAACCTAAAGGAGTAGCTAAAGGTTTTGGGAAAATGCTTATTCGCTTTTTTGCTGAGAGTCAGATGGAGTCTTGTCATCGCTGTGACGTTGCCAGGTAACTGGCAAAGTCTCCAGGAAGTTGTTGTTTCCCACTTATCATTTCTAAATGTAGGTTTTGTTAATTTTGTTGCAGGTGCAGGTGGGTAAATTGGAGAGCTCTTTTCTCTGTGTCCAGTCTGTATGCTAGGCTACCATCTCCCGGCTCCAGCTACAGGTCAAGTAGACAGACATCAATTTTCTCATCCTACATGTAACTCTCTGCAAGAAGGCAAATAACGCTCATTCCCAGGAAACATAATTTCAAAAACATGAATTTAAAGCTGAAATCTGCAATGTCTTGAGATGAATATAAAGCCGACCTTTTAGTGAACGTTAACAAAAAGGGGGGTTTCTTCTGTGGATTGCACCACTCTCCAGTCTTTGCTGTGAAATTTCATCATGTCCTTCAGCAATAAATAAATCAAAATCAAGGTGAACCAACTTTGTGAACCTCACTCAAGAGGTGGAGGAAAAAAAAATCTTTGTTATTGTTCGGCTTTGTCTCTTTTGAAAGTCCTGATGCAGAAAAGTCAATAATTGGACAAATTTAAACCCAATTCTCATCATTAAGATCCCCTCTAGGTTCCTTTAAGGGTACCTCCACCAATAGCACACATTGGAGTGTTTTTACAGGTCTTGGAGAGTACTACTGCAAAAAACTAGTAGGAAGTTTTTGTGGCTCCAGATGAAGCTGCATGCACTCTGATAAATTGCCCTCAGTGATCACCGGCCAACTTAGATTATGGGTGATGTAGTCGGCAGGTTCTGAAAAGGAAGAGGAATGTGTGAAATAAAAAGGGCGACGTGGATCGTTTGTTTTCAAATCGTCTATAACGAGTCCAACTGTGTTTTAGGAGTGCATTACTGGACCAGTGATTGCTTTCCAAAACCTTGCTCCTACATTACCCACGATGCAACTCATCCATCGAGTCACATCGCCGGAGGCAATTTATCAGATTAATTGCGACAAAAGGCTTTTTCATATATGCAGCAGTACTCCCCAAGACCTGTAAACACACTTTAATAGGTGGCGTTACCCTTTAAGGCCGAATCAATCACGCAGACGTCCGTCATGTTAGCGCTCTAAGCTAGGCTATTTCTTGAGTTTTGGTGAGGAGAGTGAGCAAAGATAATGGAAGTAAATTCATCTGTTAACTTAATGGGTCATTACAAGTATGCTTTAAAGTAGCAAGGAGTGACAAAGGAAGGACAAATAAATCGTATAAAATGTAAAGAAATCAAACATTCTTATGCATGTGAATGCATTAAAAAAAATCACTGTTATAATCGCATCTTAGCCCTCTGAATCAGAACTGAATTGTGAGGTACACCCTTAAAGATTTCAGCTTTAAACAATGAAACAGTGTTTTTCTACATTGCTACAAAGAAGTCATGCAGTAAAGCGATATTACCAGTACCAGGGTTTTATGAGTGGTATACAGCTCTTGTAGAATCTGATCCACGATGGTGTTGGTCAGATAGGAGACCACGGACAGCTTCACCTCCCTGAATAGACGAGAGCACAGGACAAGAGAAGAGGGAATACCAATTAGACCAGCGTGTTAGCTCAAGTTCCTCACTTGACCCGAACTGTTTGACCGGCCCTTGTTCTTACTCCAGGGCTCTGTTAATATCCTCGGCTGCTCGCTCCATGAGGGCACTGCGGATGGCCGAGCGGGGGATGGAAACTTGCTCGGAGATGGACGAGAGAGGCGGGCTGAGTCTCTCGGCGGCCGAGCAGGACATGGGACACAGCTCGCGGCACAGAGACACCATAGAGTCCACGACCACCTGGAGACACAGTTGACCAAAAACACGTTATATTTCTTTTATCTTTAGATATTTTTTCCCAAAGCATTGAATTATTTATGCAGTGGGTTTTTTTTTTGCTACTTGGTCTGATCTTTTATTTATGTGCATTGCTGCAATCAATTCCTCCATGCACGAACTAGTGTGATCCATTCACACCTTATTCCAGATAACTTCATCTGTTCACACCAAAGTTGAACACTTGTGCAGGAACACATCAGTCAGAACTCCCCAGATGATATTATTGCAATTTCGTTCATCTTGACCTTCAAATTAGAAATGTAGCCCGGTGCATAAAAACTGAATTGTAAAGTGAAACGTAAATTGTGCTCAAGTAAGTCGCAGTTCAATACAAACTATTCAGATTCGTGGTCAGGGTGTGCCGTTTCTTTATCACTCGGCTCCGCTGTGCTACTGAAGCCCAAAGGGAACAGAATGGAACTAAAAAAATATTAAATCGCTCTTCCCTGTGAATTTAAATGCTACATTTCTTTTGAAGTCAGCATACCTGCGCCGCACACACAGCCGCACGCTACTAATGGGCAATTTAAATGCAACTAGTCCAGAACTCAGCTACTGTTTAAAAATACAGATCCATCGGGGAACGGCCGTTTCTGCAATTAGAGCCCCGGCTTCACCTCCCACCTACCTGCAGCTCTTTGTCTGCGGCTTTGGCCAGCTCTCCGGCCAGAGTGTCCAGCCGCTGTTTGACGGGGCCGTCCACTGACAACACATGGGCCAGCTCGCACAGAGAGGGATACAGCTGACACAGACACACAACAGGACAGGGAAAGAGAGGGAGTTAAAAAGGATCGTTATCAAAAGGAAAAAACAAAGCAGAATGATCCTTTTTTGATGTACTGTTGTTGTTATGCGCGGTGTCCTTGAGTGCTTTGAAAGGCGCCTTTAAATAAAATGTGTTATTATTATTATCATTATTTATTACTTCCAACACTATATACTCTTATCATTCATGTGTAAGAAGTATTTTGAAGTAGCCAGATGGATTTACCTTTGACTGTATTACACTGTTGATTGGTTTAATAACAGTAAAAATGTGTTTAATCAATGAAACAAAATCATCATATTTTATAAGCTGCATTGTTTTTTTGCACTAATTTGGTACCATTTTCTATTTAGTTATTTTATTCATGAATAATTCTGATTTAATTAACATTAAAAAGAACAGTATATGGGTTGCCAGGTTGGGAAACATCTCGAGCTCTACAAACTTTTGCTTATTAGAAAGAGAGAGACCTGTGAGCCTTGTCATTATGACTTAAAAGGTACAAGTGATGATCATGAATTTATACATACTGTATATACTGTATGGTAGACACACACAACTCTAAAACAAGTTGCCTTTCAGGTTAAATGCCGACCTGAGGGCTTATTTTATGTATTATTGCGTTTATTCATGAAAGACATTCTTTCCAAACAACTGATCTATAAAGTATAAGTTATTAATGAACTATTAATACAGTCAGTAGTTGCAGCTTTTTAAACCACTTATAAAGGGTGCCTCATTAAAGTATAAAAAGTCTTAATCTGCAAAAAAACTAATACCCATGAATATAAGTGTAATGGAACAGAATGACCTCCACAGTATTTCCCATGTAAAGCACAAAGTACAAGTATAAAGTACAAGAACCTCAAAACTGCACTGAAACAAAAATATGCAATCTGATTTTTTAGCGTCATTCACATACCATCATTTATTAAACATATATGGCGAACTTGCTTATGCACACATTCCACAGACACCGAGCAGCGTTAGCATGCATTCCGAGTCGACACCTTCCACAAAGAGTCATGTAATTTCTTTTTAATCTAAAAACATATACAGTCGTGTAGACCCATTAAAAACTGTGCTTGTAGCCTTCTTATTGTCTACCATTGGCTGAAATATGTAAAGAAGCAAAAAATAGACAGCTGACTAGAGATAATGCACTTTCTTCGGATGCCTGTGCCACACATTATACTATAACACACTCACACAGCTGGTATATCGATTGTCTGATGTTATCGGATGATGTATGAGATTGGTTGATATGAAAACTTTTCGTAGAGATCATGATGCACAAAACGATGCTCGGTGTAACTGATGATTGTGACTTTTCCAGTGAGGTTTACTGTTTCAGTGTACTAATGTAATTTTAGATAATAGTTTATTGTTAAACTTGTCCTGCCTCCCTAACACATATTTGTATATCAAGTGTTTTATCAGCAAATTTGAGGGATCATTGTCAAAATGAGCTAATTGGCCAGTAGATCAATATAGGAACCGTTTACTCGATATTGGCTGGCTCTGGCGAGTGTACACGCTGTCCAAAAATATCCCCTCTCTGCTGAATAAATCAGTTCCAGTCCTCACTATGAAGCAAGAACACACACATGACCACACACACACATAAAAATAAGGAGGTAGTCTCCTCACAGCTCTCGAGTCCCGGGCTTCTTTGAGGATCTGTCTGGCCGTCTGCACATCCTCTCCTTCCTCGCAGCCTTTCAGGACACACACCTGCTGCTGCACCCGCACACACAGCCGCTCCATCACCTACACACACGTTCAAAAATGAACACGTGAACGCCGCCCGTTATCACATGCAGGAATGTCAGTCAAATAAACATCCAAACAAAACATCTTGACTTGTTCGCCATCATGTGCATAAACGCCGACACACACCTGTTCGGCGGTGCTGGTGACGAGGCCCTGGTGCAGCCTGAGAGCCTGTTTCTGGGAGAAACGCTGAGTCTGGTTGTTCCTAAGCAGGGCACGTTGGATCTGTCACACACACACACACACACACACATTGAAAACAAACAAGCGGAGAGAGAGCAGTGGAGATGACAGGTGTTTACAAAGCGCAGTGTGCGGGAGACAGGAGATGAGTCCATTTGCATGGTAATAAGGAGACTGGAGAGAGGAGTTTCGATCCCCAGAAATAAAACGGGCGGCCTTTGATTTATTTCTTGACTCAGCAGGGGGGAGTGTTCACTGTTTAATCATCTTATGTAAAGAAAGGTGGAATCAAGGGTTGCTCAAGGACTTAGGAGCTTCGCTGACAACGCGCAGACAAACAAGGACCCCAACCTAAGTGACAGCTTTGTACGCTACACACTCACTCTTAGACTAGAACCAGAAAATGATCCATTAAGCTAGTTCCACAGCAGATAGAAAAATATTAAGCCAATGTAGAGATATATATATATGTATGTTTCTGGAGACGGATCAGAAATGCTCTTTAGTCTCCAGGCCTCCGGAGAGCGGAGATGTTGGGCATGATTGACTGACAGCCGAGACGCCAGGGCAACAGCGTTTGACGTGCAATGTAAACAGACTTGCCCTGTTAACTGCGGTCTACAAGCCATGTGACAAACAGCGTCTGGCTAGCGATGGCACTAAAGAAAAATGACCGGACCACTCAGTATCTAAGATGACAGTTTCTCCTATTAGGCTACAGCCATCTCTCTCCTGTCTACTCGGCCCATTTTTCCATTATGAATATTTGTTTTGAACGAGCCAAGGTGCAAGATAAGATAGGTGTCCGGGCAAAAAGAGACAAAAACGGCCAGAAAGATAACATTCATTGTCTGCGCGCAGTCTTTGTCTTTTTTCGTGTATTCATCACAGGCTGCCGTCAGCCTGTCAGTAAATATCAGTCACGCCACTGAGAGAAGGTGACCGCTTTAGGTGGATGTGTGCCTTGAAAGTTAAGGTTTTCATTGTCTTTATGAAAGAAAAAACAAAAAAGATTTCCAATTACACGAAAAGACACCTTCACCCTAACACAACCATATCAGAAATGTTGAGGCAATCTTACAAATCCAGACTGAAGAACAGCATGTTAGCAGCAGAGGAGATACAAAACTTTCCAGTGTGAGCTTTACAGCAACAGGCCGACATCTGCCTCGCAGATGCATTGGTCCGTCATCGACTGACAAACTGCTCGACGATCTTGGCCACATGCCATATGGCGAACAGTGACACATCAAACTGACAGAAAGGCACACTTGTTGCATGTTGTTGTCCACTGACTAGCATACAGCTGCTAACAATAACGGCATGAACGGACCCAGGATTGACAAAGTGTTAACACCAAATAGGACCTACTGTATGATCAACCCAAGTTCCCAAAATGAAGCTGAACTCCACTTTAAGATAAACCTGCAGCAACCTGCTGTCACGCCCTTTAGACAAGCAGGTAGTAAAGAATTACCTTTGTTAAAAATAATAATTTGTCTGCTGATGATGAATTACATTTCTTTCTCATAACAATATCCTAAAGGGTTTACAACTTCTTCCAACATTCCAAAATCCACAGATATCCAATTTATTATGACATAGCAATGAATACTCACATTTAAAATACTGATTTAGGAAATATTCAGCATATTTTCTTGAAATATTACCTAAATGATTGAATTATCAGAACGGTGGCAGATATAATGTTTTGTCAATCTACTTATAGTTTTAGCTCCAAGCACAAAAAAAGTCACAAAATATTTTTCTGCATCTCAAAGAATCCCCGACACAGAGCTTTGAAGCGTCACTAACCCCTTTCACACTGGCGTTTGGGTGCGGCTTCTGTGCGCCAATTCTCCGCATCCGTCCCAGTGTGAATCTCTCCGATGCGGCGAGGGGTGCAATTTCGCTCCGGCGCTGATACGTCTCTGGAGGTAGTATCAGGGCCGCATTATTGGCGAGCCGAACCAGTGTGAACGGATAAGCCGGCGGCGCGTATCGAGGGCGTGTCGATCGGACGGTCGGTGAACTACACAGGTCCTTCACTCAACTTAATACAGAGAAATGTCCCACAAAGCAACGTTACAGGACCAAACAGCAGTAACGTAGTAACTGTAACTGTCTCTGGCAACTTATATGATGAAAAAAATACCGCAGATATGAGCGGAGAAGCCTCTGTCCTCCCGTCTGTCTGACCGACACATTCATGTCAGAAAAACAGCGTCTGTCGGCGGCAAAAAACTTAAACTCACCGAGTGCTTGTGATGAAAATAAATCACCGCGACCGTCAGCCCTCCAGATCGAGACTTCAGTGAACTTTCCCCCGGAGGACAGCCTCCGTCCCCGCGAGTCAGACAGCGTCCAGTTTACTGATGGTGATCATGTAATTATGTAATTTAGCGCGAAAAACGTAACTTCGTCACTTTCCAGGACGTTTGGTGGGTCAGGATCTCAATCACTGCACATTATAACAGCATCCATATGATTATAAACTGTCCGCGGGTTTAGATTGACAGGGGGGACACCGGGGAAACACCTTGAAAACACACCGACGTCATCATCATGACGTGTACCGCCACGCCTCTTTAGGAGCCGCAGCGCCGGATTTCTGTGTGAATTCACGTCGGTTCGTCTTTAATGCGGAGCTGCTTCGCTCTGTGTGAATCGCTATTGGCGGAGAATTGCCGAACTGCCGCTGCGGAGATAATGCGCCTTCTCCTGTGTGAAAGGGGTTAGTGTCTCCATCCAACCAGTCGGCCCGTGAATATTAATTGGATGTCACATACTGCCCCCTACTGGTTGGCTAGTTTTGAACATTCAAGTACCACGGTAACCTGAAAAACAGACCACAGTCTGACAGCCCGTGCTGCGCTATGAGCCGAGAATAGACGTACAGAGCCCAGCTGCGCTTGCTAAGCTGCGGTGTTAGCATTCCTCTTTTTTAAGTAGGCTACAACAGAAAAAACACAAAAAATGGACACTGGAACAGATCAGAAACAGAGGACCTCTTTCACTCGGAACAGGAATATTTTCTTCGCCATGTCAAACTGAAAATGCGTGTGCCTGAGACGCAAAGCTTGCGTTGTGCTAGCAAAGAAGGGCAACCTGGATTGTCAACTTAAGAACAATGCACAAAACCTAAGAGAGGGATTTTTTCTGCCAAAAGCACAAAGCTCCAGCAATAACAAGTAACGGTATCAGACAAGCCAAGTGACCGCGTTGAGCGTAGCAAACTAGGCGTTAACACATCTCCCAGGTGGCCGGCGAGGGCTACGGGCTAGTTTGTCGATGCAGTCGTTTCTGAGGAAGTGTCTCTGGAGGGACAGGGTGGGATTTTTTCGGTTGGCCACTTTCAAAGTTGAACTTGCTCTCGCTGGTTTCAACGATCTTAACCAACCATGGCTTCCATAATTGGCCTTTTTATCCCCAAGGAATTTCAGTCAGTCCCTTTGAATTTAAAGTAGCTCTTCTTCATTCCTTAATTGAGAGAGGCTGAGATATTTGCCTGCCATGCGATCACGACAAACTGAACCACTAAGCCAGGTATCAAGTGCTTCAGTTCATATAAAGGCATTTGTAATCTCTCCTGTGGTACTGGTTAGATACAGAAACCCAAATATTCAGAAGGCATTAGGAAGTCTGTGACAAGTAATTGATAAAATTGCCATTCGAGGTGCGGGGTCCCCACAACAGCAATATAATAACCTGCGAGAAACATTCACATTTTATCACCACCTCTCTTGCTCATGCAAATTACAGTCATTCATCAAAGCCATTATTCACTCGGAGCCTAATTGTCAGGTAATGCCGTTATTCGCCACCTGCAATTCCCCCGAACATGACGCAGCGAATTCAGACGCCACACAGCGAAGGGAACAAAAGCTCCTCTCACCTTGGTCAGGGCCTGGTCCGTCTTCTCCGGGGCGCCGCGGTACGCCTGAGTGACATCGCTGAGGGGGAGGGGCATGTACTGAAGGGTGAAGTTGCTGCGAAGTGGAGGGAGGAAAGAGGGAGGAAAGAGAGATTAGCCTCACAATGAGAAGGTGGAAGAGCTGTGACGCTAACAAGAACAAACAGGAAACACCCGGAGCGCTTAGAACTGTTGCCTCCGATTCCCCAATACACAAATGCGCAAAAATCCCACACACACAAACACACACAGACGAACTCAAACTTTACACCCACGCACAAACCAAACAAGTGTTTGACTGGCATGCACGTCAGACGACTGATGAAATGCTGTGTAACAGTAAACACTGTACAGAGATGGGTATCGGCCCTTCATATGGGCGTGTGTGTGTGACTCATCCTTCTCATGTGTGTATCCCCATCTTCAAACGCTTTTTTTTTGGGTGTGTGTGTGTGTGTGCGCGTCGTGCTCATCTTACTGCTCCAGCGCTCTCGCCACGTCTTGGAAGCCCGTCGCTGTGGTGTTGTTGCGATCCCACGTCACACTCCTGAGAGGGATCAAACCGGCGGGAAATCGGGGAGGACAGGCACGGAGGGGGAAGAGGAAGAAGATCAGTCGCTTTTCCAAAGCTCCCGACACACACATACACACACAAACACACGCATGAGGCATAGTATCGACGTGACAGCACTCATCTGACCACGCAGCTGCACAGACGGATTAACGAGACATTTGTCAGGACTTTTATTCCCCTTTTTTTTTGTATTGCTACGTGCATAAAATGAGTTCATATCACAACATTAGCGATGCCTGAACAACTGCCTCGCAACTAATGAGCTTGTTATTTCTCAGCGCTGGTTCTCCACCTACACTCCACGCTGTCTAACTCCCGTTTTTAATGTATCAGTCATTTTCAGCCCTTCTTCCCTTTCATCCATCCTCCTCCTCCTCTCCCCTCCCCTCCCTTCCCCTTCCCCCACCCCCGACTCTCTCTGCCCTAGAAATTCAATCAGCTAAACCCAAATCTCACGCCATAGGTGGTCCCTCTCTCCCATTCCTTCGCAACTTTCTTCCTCTCTTGCCCACATCCGTCCTAACGCTTGGATCCGACCCTCCTGTTTCCGGTGTGTCCTCCTTTACCCCGCTCTTTTTGAGCATCTCCATCTACTCCTTCCATCCCTTCCCCCTGCAACACACCTTCAAAAAGACACACACACGTCTCCATTCAGTCTCTTCGTTTTTCTAACACTGCGTGCCTGAAGGCCACCGTCGCTGTTTTCCCTTCTTCCACCGATTCTCCTCGCTATCCCTCCAACCCCCCCGAGTCTTACCTTCTTATCTCCTACAAGGTTCACTTTGAAGCGTCGAGCTCGCTGTTCTGCCTCTCAGCAACCTCAGTACATCCGCTCCTCAAACCACACCAAACATATTAATTTTTCTCTCTGACCCCATTCTTTCATCTGTCCTCTAACGCCTCTATAACAGAGTCCTCTGATCTGCGAGGAGAACCCCTCCTTAAAAGACGCTCACACACCTGAGTGTTGTGTTGATCTGCAGGGCTTTGCTGAGCATCTTGGCCCCGGAGTCCTCCAGGAGGTTCCCGCTCAGGTCCACCTTCCGCAGGCAGGCGTTGGAGCCCAGGGCGTTGACGAGCACCGTGCCCCGCTGGCGAAGCCTCGAGTCGGCCAGGGAGAGGGACTGCAGGGCCTGGAGGAGGTCAGACTGGGAGATGTTTTGAAAATGAGAACTGTCACAGGTGAGATAAATGTGAGTGGTCATGTCTGTGTTAGAGGAATGGAGGTGTTTACGAGACGTGGACCCGTCATTAGGTGAGGAACAGATGCAACAAAATTAGACATGCATTCCAGATAGATTATACTAAGCACAACTTGTTGAATTAAACTTTTACTTTCAAAATATCTGGACATTTATCTGTGTTTTGATCTTTTTTTTTTACAAAACTTATACATTTCATTTTCAGCTCAAACCCTCTGCAACTGAATCATTTATTGTTTCGTTTGTTTTTTTTACTTACTCAGAGATGCCTAGTGCATAATAATGCCCTGCTTATTCACACTTTTCGTTTTTTCTCCACTTTCTTTTATCAGAAGAACCTCCACTATAAACTCTGAACAGTGCGAGCTTGCAGCGAAACGTTAGAACTGATGAGAACAAAGGGAAATCATTTTGGTGTTAAAGAAGGTCTTAACTAACCAGAGAATAAAATATAATAAATACTTCTCAGTGGAAAACAAGGTTAGACTAAAGTGTAATCACATTTTTCAATTTCTAAAAGCATTTTGGATGAGTTGAACATATTCTACTGGCATGTCGCAGCCTCCCTTAACCATGTATGTTCATGTGTTATGGAAACAGAAATCGAAGTCCCTGGTAGGTTTAAAACAGTTTGCTACTCTTGTTCACTCTCTATGCAGGAGTTAGACACCATACAACTCTCATGTCTATGAGCTAAATTTGAAGCTGGAGCTAACAGCTTAGGTTAGCATAAAGACCGGAAACAAGGGGAAACTGCAACTTGTCTTTTTTATAGTTTTGTTTTTTGTGCAGCTTATAAAGGTGCATTAAGTAAAAATTGGCGACCTTCAAGTCATACTCCCAACAAATGGAGGCAGCATATCACCAGAGTATCTACTAACTGCTGCTGACTGTGTGCTATTTATACATCCTTGACTGTAGCTACTGTTAGCTTGTTAGTTCAGTTAGCCGTGCGGCTAGCCAGTCTGCCAGGGGAGTGCTGTAGTGTACACCACTCACACAGGGGCTTTGGACCGCGAGGAGGTTTAATTGCTCCTTTATCAGCGTCAAAACTCTTATTTCTTTACATTCTGTGATAATATTAGATAATTTTTTCATGTTTCAAACTAAAATTGTCACATGTTGAATCTTTAAACAAACTAAATACAAAATGTTTATTAATGATTTTCAGAGTTGATGGCTGGTGGACTTTGTTAGCTTTGGAATGAGGGTGGGACAAATATCGACAACGCTTTCTTTTGTGATACCGTGATTGATACACTGGTGGAATATGGAAATTTTCATTGAAGTGTGCAGCTTCTCAAAACAGATTCCTCTGATAATTTGAGTTATCGTCACTACTTCGTAACTCTTTGTGGTGTAAACTTATCTAAGTCTAATTTTTAAGGATTGAGAAGAGTTTAGCGAGGCAAAGTTGTATCCTTCCTTTAAACATTTGAACAATTTAAGAACTGTAGTACTTTCTGGCAGTTCAGCCTTTTTGCAAGTTTATGGCTTTTTTTTTTTTTTTACATATGGATGACAACACACATGGACAAGATGCAGTGTGTTTGTGATAAAGAGGCACAAAGATAAAGAGTCTATGCACTTTTTTTATTCAATGTTTCATCTCAGTTTCTTACGAAGTCTGTTAAACTGACACCACAATAAAGTGAATAAACCCCTTATTCCTGCACTTTGAAGAATGCAAAATAACTCAAAAAAAGCAGTTAGACTTCTTCAGATATTGTATGAATGGCTGTATGTAGCTGTTCTCCTCTGCTTCCAGTCTTTTTTACTAAGCTACAGGAAGTTAAGCACCTCCTTATTGTTTTTTTTTTTTCTTATTTTCTCAATTTTGATCCTGGCAGCGTTCTGTGACTCACATTCTGAAGTGTTAGGACGGGGCACTGGACCAAAGCTGTGCGGGGCACACACTCAGATCATTCCGCTGTTCCGGCTTGCTGGGCGAGTTGACGAACAGGCCAAGTCTCTGACAAACTCGGTGTACTTCCTTTGAACTTGCATATTTACACCCGTCTGTGCCCCTGTTAGCGGGGCGCGCACAAACGCATCAGACCGTTCTCACTGCGAGAGCGTAGTTGTGAGCTATCACCATCAACGGTGGTAAATAATTGAGTAAGCTACTTGTCATGCTGCATTTGCAGAGCGGAGAGCGGAGAGAGAGCCCCGGGAGCGCCGCAAATAAACTAAGACCAAATGAATCATCCGTCAAGCAACAACAAGGTGCAAACATGGCTTGTGTGCATGTTTGCACCTTGTGCGCGCGGCAAGTGGGACGCTCGGCTTAAACGCACATGAATGAACGACACAGGAATTTAAACGGTGACATTGCGCGTGCACAGGAAGTGTGTGGCTACAAATCTGCGGGCCGTGTGTAGGCGTGCGTCTGTGCCGAACGTCACAGAGGATTTTAGCGTGCGTGTGTGTGTGTTTGTGTGCGCGCGCGACGTTACATAATCCAACTCACACACTCTTCCTCTTGCACCAAATGAACCAGTTTCTGCAGAATCTCATCCAGCACCCTAAGGAGGCAGAGAGAAGAGGAAAAACATTCATCATCGGTATCGTCTCCGCCGCCATCTGTACAGCCGGTTCCCCCGCGCGCTTCGTACCTGCCCTTGATGTTGAAGTTCTTCCCCAGCATCAGGTGTTTGAGGGAGGGGTGCCTGGAGAACGCTGGGATGACAGCCAGCATGTCGGCATCCAAACCTGTGCACACACACACAGACACACACACACACACACACACATCAGTGGAGTACAAGGTGCAATAACAACATTACTACACTCCACGGAGCCTTTTGTGAAAACTCACTTCTCGGTAGATGTTTAATTACAAGCTTGTCAGCAATCACATGAGACAACAGGCATGAAACGTTGAGTTAATCTTTAATACAAAAAAGGCAAGATATCAACTGAAATATTCAACTGAAGCAGTCACAGTTTTACTACAGAAAAATTTAAATATCTGGGTTGTCATACCAGTGAGTCACCATGTGCTCTGCCAGGTGCTAACATTTCTGGCTTTAAAAAGCTCAATTTCGTCTCATGGTCTCTTTTGGAACAAAATCTCGCTGCCCACTGAGATTCAAAAATACTCCCAATTAACCCCCCCCCAACTCACACCCACTCACATTTACAAAAGCTCAAGGATGGAGGATGCTGCTAAAAGGATGTAGTTACCATGGTAAGATTTTCCAGCCAGAAAGACCGAAACGGCTCAGTCAGAAGACCAAAAATATCTCTGACTGAATAAGCTTCGTGCCTGCTAATGAGAAATGACCTTATTCTTGTGGCAATGACAGGAAATTATGACACGACAGAGCAGGAGAGGCATATTAATGTTTCCTCCAACACTACGAGGTTTTATTAAACTCATAAAATGCTTAATGGCTGTTTAGGAATCGAGGCCGCGGTCATCTGGTGGCTCATTTCGGTGAGTGGGAGGTGGTTGGAAGTGTAAATGGTAGAAAAAGTACTCTGTCTGGAATACATGCCAAGATGTGCATTTGGTTAAGTTCGGTGATCGAGGCCCCGATGAATGCTAGCAAGAAGCAGTGTTAGTTCATGTGAAGAGAACTCCAATAGAGCTTGAGCTGAAAATATTTTCTTTCAAATAATACTGTTTATTCAGATTTATCATGCAGACAGCGCATGCTCCACTTACACTTGTATGAGGGGATAACTGGGGATATAATAGGCCGATAATGTATCAGAAAAAGTGTATTATTGGATATTTATCGGTATTATTTGTATCACTGGCTCTGTTTATTGCTATTATTCACTTCATTACAGACTATATAATATGTGTGGACCCCGGGAACAGTAGTTGTGCTTCGGGGCGTATTTAATGGGGAGCCAAACTGCTCCAACTGACTAACAAGCGCTGCATCTATGCACTCTGATGCAGTTAAAGTTGGTTTGCAATTCGCCAATAAACACAGACGAAGCAGCAGAGGGAGAGGAAGCAGAAAGAGGAAGCAGCAGCAGCAGCAGCAGCAGAAGAAGAAATTGCTTTTATTGAATCAACAAGCGCAGGCTCTAACCGCTGTGATACGGTGGGCGGCGGTCTTTAAAGTTGGTTTGCAATCTGCCAATAAACACTGAGAAGAAGAAGGAGAAGTAGAAGGAAAAAGAGGAAAACAGTACGAGGTAGATGAAGGCGGCATTATTGACCTGGGCCAGGTAATTATCAGTATCAGTCGAAAGAGAACATATCATGCATCCCAAGCGATCACCGTCTCGTTCACGCCCGCCAGCGGACGAGCAGCATCCAATCACATTCGCGCGTTTGAACAGCTCTGACAGTTCTCGCTATTCCTCTGCTGATACATGAATGCTAACATGTTTCCAGATGTGGCTCCCTCATCCACCCCCGCTGCCCCTTATGTGATTAGTTTAATTGGCATTGTTGATTAAACTGAGCTTTAATGTTCATGTATGTTTACTGAGGGGACTCGGCCCTCCCAACAGGATCCTTACTGCTGCTCGGATCCTTCTGAGACTCCTCAGGGAGCAGAGCCCTTCCCTCTCAGATCTAACTGTACAGGCGTTTGCTATACATGATCAAATCCTTGACTTACGTCAGTGCCTCCGACTATTATTTGATGTGGTTTTAGTCAAAACATTTCACAGATGAATTTAAAGAGTTAATGTGACTTGAGCATGATGAGCCAGTCACCGGCCGATCAGCCTCAGATCATTTTGATTCTGTGCTGAGAATGTACACATGTAACCTGCCTCCTGACGGGACGGCGAGCCCGAACTGAAAGACCGTTTATTTCACCTGATTTATGTGCACCTCCAACATTTCTCCTCTTCTCTGCTGCCTGTTTGTGTGTTTCGCCGTGGGTGCTGTGTTATCTACAGCATGTTAGATAAAGTGGGATATACCGCAATTCATCTTCACTTGGATGCTATTTGTACAAGAAAAGCTCAGTCTCGTAGCGGAGCGCTTGAGATTTCCTTCAGTGGGAGCGAGAGATGGTCACGCAAACCTTGTGCAGTTCAGGAGAAAATGTAACAGTTAATTGTCTGTTTTTAATTATAAAAGTACGAATGTTTGTGTCTGCTGTCAATCATTATAAAAACTGGAATTGGTGAATCTCTATTAAAGGCTACCCTTTAAAGGGATACTCCAACCAATCAGTGTTATACTTCTATTCAAGATATTTAGGAAAAAAACTGTCAGGCAGCAGAGGCTGAGATGTCTTGACTTGATAATTGCTAGTATGGGTCAAGCTCCAATCGTGGATCCTACACGTCCAAAGATGCAATTCAGTTCAAGATCTCCATTAGAACCCCACACTTCCAGTCTGTAACCCCGAGACTCTACCGGGACCGTCGCCGGCAGTTGCGACACAGCAACTTCCAGCCGCATCCCAGATGTGGCCCACTGCTCTGCTCCACAGAGACTACGCGCGAGTCCATTTTTTACGAGCGCAGACACGTCGTTCTGTACAAACCACGAGCCAGACAGGAAGTCCAGCAGTAGAATTGCATTTGGTACATTTTCAGGACCAAAAAAATGAGGAAATAAACACAATGTGCGCAAGAAAACCACATCAGGCAGGCATGACGCTCCCCGTCTGAACGCTCCCAGTGGGATATGAAGTTGTGTGGAAAATGCAGGTAACGAAGACGTGCCCGGTGGAATCAGGCTTCTTGTTTATAATTTTACACCTTAAATCAAGTAGTCCTTCACATGAGGAGTAAACCGAACTTTGTGTGTAAAATCTGCGGAGTGGCCCTCTTGGAATAAGCCGTTACGCCAGATTGAAGTTTTTTTCATGAAGGCGGTCGAAGGAGTGTAAAAGGGAGCCTGTGCCCGGATGGTTGAACACGTCTGTCACAGCTGGGGAAAAAAATATTTTTTTGACTGGCACAAGCAAATCCAGCCGTTCCACTTTTCCATATTTTGACGTGATAGGCGACATGTTGGAGCATGTCAAGTATGCACGGCTGTGAAAACGGTTTACTAGGAATAAGGGCGAAAACCAGAATAAAATGATGCGTTTCAAATTAACATGACATGCCCACCATGATGACTCTGAATCTGAATCTGAAATGCACAGCTACAAACCATCTCCGTCTGTCCCCTGTGGGTGAGTGTGCAGGCGTTGTCTCTTACCGTTATCGGAGATGTCTAGAGTCCCGACGCATGAAACTCGAGGAAACAGCTCCTGAATCACCCCGGCACCTGCTGACCTCAACTGTGGGAGGGAAGACAGAGAGGAGCGGGGCATGATGGGGGAGCCCGGAGCGTTAATCTATGAAGAAGATGAGTGAATATACCCAGAGCAGCACAGACCGACAGAGCGTACCTCACAGCTGCTGATGTCCAGGTGTAAATCAGTGATATGAGGGTTATTGGACAGACCTAGGAACAGAGCCCTGAAGGGAAACACAGCCAGGGTCGGATGGGAAGAGAGAGATAGAAGAGGACAGGGGGAGAGAGAGGGAGAGATTAGTGGAAAATCAAACAAGGAAAGAGAAGCGAACAGAACGATGGGTAGATAAAAAGAATCGGGAGAGCGACAAAGGGCGATTAATGGGCAAAGCAGAGGCGAAAATGAAAAGGTGAAAAAAAGAGAAAAAAGGAAAAGATCAATCCCACGTAAATCCAATTGCTTCTTTTTTCCTCCCACTAACAACCTGAACAGATGATCCGGCCCCTCCCCGCCAGCCCCGCGCTCTCCTCCGCGCACCTAAAAGTTTTAGAGTCGTCTTAAAGGATTTAGAGAAAAGTAGCTTAAAAAGGAAGATTCATAGCTCGGTAACACCGCGGCGGAAATCACCTTAAAAACCTTCAGCGTTTATTCGGGAGAAGTGGCCAATTGTTGCTGATGCACACACACACACACACACACACACACACAGCTGGATGCAGCGAGGAGAACTGCATTTGCACATCAAGGCTCTGCTGGAGGTTAGCTCGTGTGCACTGAACACACATTTAAAAGTTATGCACCATGAGGAGGTAATGAGGAGGAGTGCTAAGTGGGGAGCCCGCTCTGTCCGTTTTGGCCGCGATCCACCATGCAGCACACAATCGTCTCAATTGTTGGCTTTGTTTACTTGACTATTGATTGTGTTTCTCTGGCTGCGAGAAAGCTAACAGCGGGCCGCACACCTAACGGAGAAACACTAGTACGAGCAATATCCCGTTCATTCATCCCCGGAGGCAAACATGCTTCTTTTGCTCGGCCGCTCCGAGTCGGTTTAGCGACTGATCTCCTGAAGCTGGTCGGCACAGACGCACGTCAGCACAGTGGACGCCGGCCAGCACGGGGCGGGCTTCAATCTATCCGTGTCCTCTGATTGAAGGCCAGTCTGCTGACATCATAGAGAATGGCTCCGCTGTCGAGGAACAGCGTTTGAAACCTAATGTGGGCCTTGACGATTAAATCTCGCCGATGGCTTGGATGCAGACGGCGCTCCGTATGGTACGAGCTATTTTAGTATTCGAGCCTGAAACAAAGGAACACCGGAAAGTAACATCCCCGTGCGCCGAGAGGCTCTGCTTCTACCGACGGTGGAATGTAGCGCTGCGCTCTCAAGGCATCTGCTTTAGCTATTTGCAAAAAAGGTTGCATATAAACTTTAAAAGGCCTTGTGTGTCGTTTAAACAGCGTTTCAAACTGAAGCACCTTACAGCATCGCGAGTGGACACATTTTTAGTGCGAGCGGCCCCGGTGGGAATTCATCTCACACTTTTAACACTTACACTCCATGTCTGACTAAACATTGTCAGCGGCACAAATGGTTGTTGACTCAGAGAGGCGGCAGCGGTAAAAAAAAAAAAAAAAACTACTGCAAATACACTCAAAGAGGTGGGGAGATAGAAACATGAGTCATGTCAGATAAGCTACCGCTATCAGGGAAATATTTCAGATCTCCCGTTCCGACGCCAGACTCACATTTATAAAAAGAGCATCCAGCTAAACACTGGCTCCAGCATTACAGAGAGCCATGCCTCCTACTTTTCACCTCCGAATTGGCTCGCTTCAGCTATTAATTGGATTATTTTATGGATTTCACTTACTCCTACTCTGCGTGAAATTCATTACAAAAATGCCGGAGGACGCATTGTAACAATTAAAGGATTTTTTTTAATTCACTTGTTTAATGATTTCAAAGCCCTTATAATAGTCCCCTATTCCAATTAGGACTTATCATAGAAAAATATGCATCTATACTGACTTACTTCAACATATACCATTACATACTTCCTGTTTTTTGCCATCTTTCTCATATAATATCGGTAGGATATTACAGGACGGATCGTTGTGTATATTATCGCACCCTCTTGGCTTTCAATGCAGTTTATTTTGCCAACTCGGAGCGTCCAGAGGTGCTCAAAATAAAGAGGAAGTGATTGTTTGCCAGCTGGCCGTCACAGGTGGTGACACACTAGTCGAGGCTGATCACCGTCAGCGGAATATCCATCACATAACCACAGCAGTAATGCCACAGGTTTCTTCAAGTTGCAACAGTAACATTGCAGCATAGTAGTGAGTACGCTACAACACCACACCACAGCACAGACACAGACCACAGACAACAAGCCAAACAGAGTTGTGAAAAATCAAAGAAAATTTCAGCAGACCACAAAAAAGTTTGACTAACACAGTTGTTTTTTGTGTTGTTGTTTGGTTACGTTAGCTAGCTACTTATTCCATGCTGGGAATATGGGGAGTAGAGAGACTCCTGAACAATAAACAATGAAAATCAACTCAACGATAAATAAAATTAAGATCACACAGTCAACTCCTAAGCCTGGTGATCAGGTCAGCCATCTTGCTCCCTGCCTTCGCTTACTGCGGTCAAGCCAGCCGTGGTTCGCGTTTGCTTGGTCAAATCACGCACGTTTTGTTCTAGTGCGCGAATCTTCTAACATTTACGCTATTCGTGATGAAACCGCTCTGAAGAGCTGCTGGTAGTGACTGTGGGGCAGACTGCAGTCTCTCAGTCAGACCCATGAAACATACAATACTTTTACAGTAATTATTCCCGGGAGTGAGCTGAAGGTATCACGATGGTATCCTTCCGGATTTCAAAGTAAAGGACGACGTGAGATTTTTTTTTTTTTTCCATAAGTAGTTTTGGATTCATACACTGCTGAACTAAGTATTTCATAGACTACTTGCAAGTAGTCTACGAAGTAGCACAGTAGCACATGAATCTTGGACTACTTATGGAAAATAAGTTTTTTATTGCACATCAAAGTTGGGCGAAATATCCTTATTCTTGTGATCTGGTCAGGATTTTGACAAAGTATTACTCAAAAAGTACACAGTAAGAGTACTTCATATTATACATACAAGTAGTCTAGGAAGTACTTAGTTCAGCAGTACATGAATCTTGGACTGCTTATGGAAAATAAGTTTTTTATTGCACATCAAAGTTGGGCGAAATATCCTTATTCTTGTCATCTGGTAAGGATTTTGACACAGTATTACTCGAAAAGTACACAGTAAGAGTACTTCATATTATACATGCAAGTAGTCTATGAAGTACTTAGTTCAGCAGTACATGAATCCAAAACTACTTATGAAAAATTTTTTTTAATTCTCATGTCGTCCTTTACTTTGAAATCCGGAAGGATACCATCGTGATCTTTCTGGTAGATCAGTAAGTAACAAAAGCTGCCTACTTACTGATATGACAAACTCTGACTTCTTGTCACGCTGAGATCAGGGTTTCCGGTTCAAACTGAGATTCTTGCGGTTGTTTTTTTGCTTTGGACAGTAGCCGGGGCTGCTAATGTTAGCTATGTTGCTAACATTGCGCCAACAGTAACGCCACAGGGAAAGTTGAAAAGTTGTCTGTTCTCTGCTATAATATGCTTCTTTGATTGATTTGTTTATTTTCCACTAATTTATTCATATCTTGATTACAGAGATTGATTTTGAAGCAGCATGACCATATGCACCTGTTACAGCCTTCCAAGGTCTTTTGGGGATCACATCATTATTACAGCTCGGGTACATTTACATATTAATTGTATTATTTTTGCTGTACAATCTGATCAGCCTCGCTTATTCATATAAATAATGGAACATGCAAAGGGGGTCAAACTGAATGAGGTTACTGTAGGATGAACAGCTGCTCCTTCCTTCGACTGTTTGCAGGTCAGAATTTATTTGCATCTTACACATGCTTGAGGAAGTTCAGAGTCTCAGAGGTCCCTTTGAATCCTCGCCCGTGACAGTGACTCACCTCAGTGAATCTGGAGGGACTTTCATCGAGGCCAGGCTGACATGGGTCAGGCTGAACGCTGAGCTGAAGAACTGGCGGAAAGTCGGCAGAGAGTCTCTCGCTTTCCTGGAAAAGAGCAGCGAAGAAAAGAAAAGATTTTAAGGTCTACCGGGGACGGGAGGGTGAGCAATAAAGATGGATACAAATCAGGCAGCAAGACAGGCAAAAAAAATGAAAGGAGGTGAGAGAGAGACGACGGCAGATAACAGACGGAGACAGAGGGAGATGGGAGGACTTGATATGCTGATGGAGAGTGACAAGAGACGAATGGAGCGACATGAGCGAGAGAGAAAGAAGGCGAAGGCAGGCAGATGGCGGCTGTGACATTTAGGTCAGTATTATATCAAGCGGGGACTGTGATAAGGTGAAGTTGGCATTAATTACTGCCAGAAGTTAAAAAGGTAACACTGACCAATTATCCAACCATCTGTTTGGCATATACAGCAGATTAGCCTGTCATCAGAGGAAGGACACACAGAATATGTCTGCGCGTACGTACGACATCCATCCGAGACATAACACATGACGGGACTATCCTCGGCAGTCGCAGGATGGATGTACTACACTGGTGCAGATCTGTGTTTAGAACTTGTCAAAGCAGCCAATCTGCCATTTCAACCCCCACTGCACAAATAATTCACCACAGGGGAGGACGAGGAGGGGGTCTGGAGACAGCAGGAGAAAGTGACGAGAGGCAGGGGGGGAGCACAGAGAGACGGAGAGAGAGAGAGGGTGAGACAGGGAGAATGAATTCATCTTCCAGAAACACGAGGCTTGTTTTTCCAGGAAAAGATTACCTGCTACCTCTCTTCAGGCAGCTGATATGTTGTTTACTTGAGCAGCACAGAAGCTGTTTTTCACCGCTCTATTTTTTTTCCCCGCCCTCATCCTGATAAATAACCGCTATTGTTTCTGAGACGAGCCACTTTGAATGTCATGACGATGACATTCGGCATTTGAGTTCTATATACCCGTGTATCAGTCACTCTGTTAACGGGGAAAAAAGAGGGAAACTTGACGTTTTCAGGTAATTATGCCATGACGTTAGCATTTCATGTAAACCTTTTTGATGGCAGACATTTGGACTCATCATAGCAGGAGAAACACAGGCGTAACTAATTTTGTTGACGGATGCTCAGCTCTATAAATGGATTGCAGTCATCAGTGTTACCAACTACAGCCACGTGCTTTCTGCTGTGACATGTTTTCTATCTCATACTTTGACTGTACTTATCTTCTTTCACTACAGTCAAGATACGGTTGGTCACTTTCACATCAATAATAGAGTAATCGAGAAAAACAAGAGTCTACAGTTGTACTCGCGGTTTCATGAGGCGATGCTTAGGAACGACTGTGCTGTAAGCTTTACTAGCTGCTGTCAGCCTTTACTCACGTAGAAGTACAGGTGCTGCTTCAACGTGTTTTCTCAATTCGTGAGAAAGTACTGGCTCTGAAATTTACTCAGTGTGTAAAAGTATAAAGTATCCCTCTGAAGGACATTTCTGCTGGCCATTTCTGTAGAAACTGGACCCGAGCATGTGTCACAACACCCGTTGAGTCTCCCTCTGTCTGTTTTCATCTTGCTACGTCTGCCTTTTCCTGTTATACACTGGTAGGCTGAAATCAGTCTTGTAATGTTGGAAAGGCGGCGTGTGTTGACACAAAATGAAAATAATTACATACAGCTGTGGTTTGAAAATGTAAGGAGGGAAAGTAGAAATAATTGTGTTAAAATGCAGGGAGCAAAAGTAAAAAGTTTTCAGATAAAGAAATACTCAGGTACAGTACAGAAACCTGAAAAATCTACCTAAATACTGTCATAAAATATTTGTACTTTGTTACGTGAGAGTCAGAGGTGGGAAGTAACAAGACATGCTAAGTTTCACAATGACAGTACTGACTTTTACTCCCCAGCTTACTTTAGCGTGTTAGCATTCCAACATATGTTAATTAGAATGGCAGTTAGGGGGGATGTTGTTCATCTTGTGGGTAATTTGTAATAAAAAGTGATTAAAACTGAAATGTTGCGAACCTCTTGGAGTCATGGTAGCACCAAAGTAATTTGCCGCCATCCTCTTGGCATTACGACCGTCTGTGCAAAACTCCATGCCAAATTCGTTTAAGTCTGGACCAAAGTTGTAGGCCAACAGCCTGTATGAACATCAGTTCAATTGGCTTTACTGGCACGACATTCTGAATCAAGCATGTTGCCAGAGCAAAATGTCACAAAGAGTAGAAATAATAAATAATGAAAGGAAATAAAAGAAAGAACTGAAACATGCCTTGCTTTGTGCCAAGCAGGACTATATTCTCCTGCCAGTTCTTCTGTGAAGACGTCTTCTAGCAGAAGGGTTTAAATCAGTTTGTTCGGAGACGTTTGGGTCAGTGTGTGCCTGCCTTTAAGACACTCTGGGATTTTCTGGTTCAATGTGAACAAGACATCGTCTTTGTATTTTGGACAACTTGTGAGAATTTCTGTCTCCTTTTTTTCCTCTCACAGTGGATACAAATCTCTTTGCTCTATCAAGCCATCCTTTCTTAGAGTTCCAATGGTAGATTCATGGTCAGTTGGTCTGTTTGCTGAATGTTTCATTTGGGTTAGATATTGATCTAACTGAAATTCTCTGTCCTGTAAACTAAATTAAAGCAGTCTGATGTATTTACTGAATGCACTTCTGATTTCCCCTGTTTAAAACATCTTAGATATTTATCTTCGTCTGTGTTTTAGTTGGAGATTATTTCTCAGAGCATAATTTCTTCTGTCACAGAGTTTATTTTTGAAACTGCAATCAGAACAACATTACTATCCCTCATGTAAATAAATGACCTCATTATCTGTATAGTCTATTAACATATACTGTACTGTATATGCAGGGCAGGTTTGTACAGTATGCTACATTATTAAGATAGTGACCTTTACTATTTTAAATCCTGCTGACAGGGGGAACACTCTCTAAACTATTAACTGTATCTCACAGTTTTGACTTCTGCATGATTGCTGAGTCACACAATTGTTGAATTGTGCACTGTAAAAAAAAATATTACGAAATGCTTCTGATGTTCTCTCCCTTCAACTGATGCTTCAACTCATTTTAGTGACTCCTCAATGGCTTTCAGAGCTTACACTTCAACTGAATGCTGCCATTTCACAAACACTATAATACATTAAGTCCTTTTCATGCTTACATTTCAACTGTCACTGACACTTGGACCGCTTTAAGTGTTTCAGCTGTAACCATCACTTCAACTCCTATAACTTTATCCCTCAACCTACTCCCATACAAAGACATTCTAAAGGCTACAAAGACCCAACATGACCAGATATCGAAATTTCAAATGTTTCAACTGCAAATCCTCAGCTTTGAGTAGACAAACAGTCTGCTCTGCAGTCAAAAGTTTACATACACTTGTAAAGAACATTAGATTAGATTTAGGTTAGATGGGCTTCATTTATCCCACAAAAAATTCACTTGTTACAACAGCTCAAGCTGCACAAGTACAGGAAAAAGAATCAGACATGTATTTATCATGGCAGTCTTGAGTTCCAATGGTTTCTACAGCTCTCATTCTTCTGTGATGGAATGAGAGGAACACACAAATCTGAACTTATTATGGGTCTTCTGAAAATGTGACCAAATGTGCTGGCTCAAAAAATATACATACAGTAATTTCAACATTTGGTTAAGTCCCTTGGCAATTTACACCCCAGTTAGGGGCTTTTGATAGCCAACCAGAAGCTTCTGGTAGTCCTCTGGCTGATTTTTTAACCACTCCTCTTGACAGAATCTGTGAAGTTCAATTAAATTTGTTGGCTAACTGGCAGAGACCTGTTTCTTCAGCTCAGTCCACATGTTCTCAATGAGGTTCAAATCAGGACTTGGGAAATCCGTTCCAAAACCTCAGTTCCAGCCTGATTTAGCCATTCCTTTGCCACTTTTGGGATCATCATCACACCCAAGTGCACCCAAGACCCAATCCTCTGGCTGATG
The DNA here is from genome assembly GCA_039737535.1 of Lagodon rhomboides. Lineage (NCBI taxonomy): Eukaryota > Metazoa > Chordata > Actinopteri > Spariformes > Sparidae > Lagodon > Lagodon rhomboides. The sequence continues at coordinate 6,843,764 of CM077797.1, forward strand.
ATTTCCAGACGAATTTGGAGATAATCCTTTTTCTTCATTATTCCATTTACTTTCTTTAGAGCAGCAGATCCACTGGCAGAAAGACAGCCCAGCAGAATAATACTACCAGCACCATGCTTGACAGGAGGTATGGTGCTTTTGGGGTGAAAGATCTCGCCTTCTCTCCTGCAAACACTGCTGCTCATTGTGGCCAAACAACTCAATTTTTGTTTTCCTCTGACCACAGAGTTTTCCTCCAGGTTTATTTCTTTGTCCACATGATCAGCAGCAAACTTCAGTCGAGTTTTAAGGTGCCGTGTCTGGAGCGAGCTTTCTTTCTTGCACAGCAGCCTCTCAGCGAGACTGACACCCGTCTTCCAGCAGCTTCCAATTCATTGCAGACTTGCTGTTTGGTGGTTTTTGGTTGACTCTTGACCATCCTGACTAGTTTCTCTCAGAGCATCTGACAGCCTTTGTTTTCTTCCTGATTGTGGCAGTGACACAACTGTGCCGTGCACTTTATACTTTCAAACAGTTGTTTGTACAGTTGATCTTGAGACCTGTAACTGCTTTGGAATGGCTCCAAGTGGCTTTCCTGACTTGTTCAAATCAATAATGTGCTCTTCAGATCAAAGCCGAGCTCCTTAGAACACTCATTGTGGTGCTTGTGGCTGAGTCTAATGGGTGTATCAAACAAGCCCAGGGCCCAGAGAAGTCACCAGCTGTTATCAGTCACAAACTTTCTATAATCACCTAAACTGATTGTTCAAGTTGCTGTATGTGAACTTTTGAGCCAGCAGATTGGGTCACATTTTCAGAAAACATTCATGAAGTTTTCTGAACTTCATGAATGTTTTCTGTGGCAAAGTAGTATGTGTTCCACTCATTCCATCACAGAAGAATGAGAGCTGTAGATATCACTGGTGATGAAGACTGCCATGATATACATGTTCTTTACAAGTGTATGTAAGCTTTTGAACGTGATTGTATGTCTGCTCAAAGCTGAGAATTGGTGGTGAATTTTAATTTGTTGCCTTTTGTAGTTGTCCTATGTGTAATCATTATTATTTCACCAATTTATTTGCTACAGAACTGGTTAAGGTTGCATCACATTTCCTCTCAAAAGAAAAACTCCACATTGTTAAACATTAGTAAAACGTTTCCACGTCTTTCAATATTCAAAAATGAAATCCTGATACTGTGTTAGTAATGAACATATGACAGTATCATGTAAACATTACATAGGCTCTTAAATCGTTTCCTTTTCCTTCCATTCTTGTTTTGTCGTTGTAGAAGGTGTTATGCACCTGAAGGCTGGTTACAACGGACTGTCTCTCCACCTCCCTAAGTTGCATTTTGAGTGTCATTCAATTGCCAACAAAGACGGGTGGCACACAATAAAAGCTTGATTTTACTGAGAATTGTTTTTCTATATTTCTATAGATACTGCAAAAATGTCGTTATCGTGAATCCTTTAGGCCACGATTATCGTATGGTGAAAATCTCATATCATGACTGCCCAAATCTTCACCGATGCAAATTCAACCCAAAACAAAACATCATCTGCCCTCAGCACCACAGTGGCGGCATCTCTCCTCACCATAACTGAAAAGCTGCTCCGCTCGGTGATTACTGAGCCAGCATTGGCATGTGCCCATGTGTTTGGCACAGCTGTTTAATAGGTATGAGAGCAGTAATGTGACTGGCTGAGAATATAATGAATGATCACTCCAGTCCTCTAATTTCTATTCTGCTTCGCCAAATTCCTTTGTGCATATTGCACTGTGCGTATATATAAGCCCTTATTGTCCTTGTGCACATGACCCGGTGCTTAACGCTGATTGTTATGATTGCACTGTTATAATAAGACCATCGCAGTTTGATTTAGGACTTGCACAGTTGGCTTGTAACAATAATACCAGCCGCCATTTGGCTGGTATTCAATTCTTGCCTTGCACACACACACTGAGCTAAAAATCCTTTTAATCCACGAACTTCAGTATATACGTTTTTCCCCATGATTAGCAAATGTATGCTTGACTGACATTCACCCCACACAGATAAAACCGTGTTCAACTGGTTAAAAGATAAAACCGCATGTAGCGAGAGGAAATGAATAAAAGGGACAATGTGAGATAAAGGCAGAAAAAAAGTCGGAGGAAATGAAGTTATGAGGGGTAAAAAATGGAAAAGGTCACACGGGAGTGAGTGTTGGCGGAAGGAGGAAAGAGAGAGAAAAAAAGACCAAGGTGATGACTGTAGAGCAGAAGTGAGGGAAAACCAGGCAGCTGCATTACAAGCCCCCGTGTCATTCCCATTTTGATAACCTCCCAGCGTGTGGAACACCAGCTCCTCTTTGACCCATTTGTAATGATTAGCATACAGCCTGTCAGGACTGCGGCGATACAGAATGGCTTCTGTCGCGTAAGCAGATACCGTGTCACTGTCTGTCTCGCAAAACGCTCTCCGGAGAGCTGCATCAGCAACTCGTTACCACACGTGTGTACGTGTGCAGTTCAATCTACACGGGGCAGCTCATTGTTTCTGGAAAGTGCCGTACTTGTGTGTGTGTGTGTGTGTGTGTGTGACGGGTGAAGGAGGTGTCTGAGGCAGCCCGTTCCATATTCATGAGCGGCAGCCGGGCGCTTCTTATCAGCTCGGTTCAGCTCCGTGGCTCCGTGTTGTCACCACAACACCGCAGCCGTCTGACCGGCAGCACTGAGCCGGAGTGCGTTTAATACCACAAGACCCGTGACCGGCAGGAGGCGGGCCGAACACAGGGAGGGGAGACGGGGGAAGAGGAGGGAGATACGAGGAGAAAAGAGGGCCGGTAAGGGGATGAAGGGTAGAGGAGAGAGGAAGAGGAGAGCGAGGGTGGAATGAAAGAGGAGAGGAAGCAAAGGAGGTGATAGGGCGACGGAGGCAGTGAGCGAGAAGAGAAGGATGAGAGAGGAGAAAACGGCTGTGGAAAGTGAAAGATAAAAAACCAGACAGAGAAGACGGATGGAGCGGTAGGAATGAGAGAGTTGTGCGTTCGAGAGCTCCGGCGAGAGCGAGAATTTCCCATCATTAAGAATGAAAGAAGAAAGGTGAAGAAGCGGTGCAGCCAGCGAGAAGTAGAAGATGGATCGAGAGATACAGTAGATAGAAAGAAGCATACAGAGCGAGAGAGAGGGGAAAAAAAAAAAACATGCAGGCGTGGGAGCCTGGGGATTGGAACAATAATTCCTGTCTAAAATTAGTCTCATTTTTCACCAACTTCTCCCCCTGTAATTCTGTAATGTAATATGCTGAGCAGGGAAGCTCCTGGGCTCCTGAGGGACGCGACATGATGAGAGCCGGAGCTGCTTCTGCCTTCTAGCTAGGTAAACACAGACGCACGCATACACCCGCCCACGCACACACACACACGTATTGTTACTTGAGAGAAAAAAAAAAAAGACTTGTGGGCAAACAAGCGCTTGACAGATGGGAAACTTGTTAGCAAACAGAGACATGTGTACATTAAAGTAAGACAGGCATTCTGCACACACGCACGCAACGCAGCGAGCCAGAACAAATGAGCGGGGCGAGCCGAGCGTGCGCGTTAATTCCGTCGGCGAGGTCCAAGGCTGAACGCCGATCTACAGCAGAATATAAAGGGATGACGCTCGCCGCCTCATGACTGGAATTCCTCCAGAGCTATTCGGCTGAGTCAGAGGGAAGAAAAAAAAAATAGCCGCATCAGGAATTTACATTCAAGGTGAACACCCACCTGTGAGAGAAGGAGTTCTTGGAGAGGTTCAGGTAGGAGAGGTCGGCGCAGCAGCCTCGCAGCAAGGCCCCGAACAACTGGCAGGGAAACAGAGAGACGGGCAGGGTTGTGTTAGGTTCACCGCAGCGATGTGATTGAGTTGTGTAACAGTTATTTTGGCTCTTGAACACTGCACAGTGGTTACACTACAGATTAAAGCTGACACAAATGCAATGTGAAAGCACCAAAAAAAATGAGGCTACTGTATCCGTTGAGAGGACAGTCAGGAGAGATAGGATCTTGGCTGAAAAGACATCGATAGAACTGTCCAGAAACGGATCATGATAGCATTGCAGATGGTATTAAATATAGAATTTCATTATAGACGGCATAAAAAAAAATCTTTCATAGTAGTGGCCTGACTCTGCAGATTGGTGTGTGTGAAAATGGACCAGAACAAAATGAGATGTTACCGCTGGTCAAATGAGGACAATCACAGCAGTCAATTTGTTTCCTTGTTAGTACCATATGGTTAGAGTTTGCATCATTACTTTCATACGTCCACACGCAAGTGTATTGAGCATTCATAGTATGTGCCTGCTGAGGGACATGGAATCATCTCAGGTGAATGACATATGTCCTGAGCAGTGGCACTTTCACCAGGTGAAAACAATGACTGCTTTCACATTATACAGTGTTGGACAGTAACATTTGTAATGTGTAATGCTCTGTACTTTATGCTGTACACTTTGTACTCCACTACATTTATCTGACAGATTCAGCTACTGGTTACTTTTCAGATTCATATCTAACATAAAACAAAACATCAAAAGCTTCTTAAAATACAATGAATTGTTAAAGATTAAACCAGTAGCTTGACATCGGTGACCTGTGAGCCCTTACAGAATATCAGTGAAATTCAGAGAAAGGTCAGTGCGGGGGGCACTGCAACGACCTGACCTCCATCAAAATCCAGCAAAGTTAGGCTTCACATTGTCAAGGGGCAAAAAGCTCGAACTGCTTTCCATACTTTCCACTGCCAGCGACTTTAATGAGGCTTTCCACGATTTAACGGCCTTGCAATATTGTTAGTTACAGCAGCTTTAAACTGTTCTACTTAAATAAGTACTAAAATTAGGTGTTATTTCAAAAACCTTGCTAGCAGCTCTGCGAGGTCACACAGAGGCACAGCAATGACTAAGTTAAAGTACTGATGTTAAGCAGCTATGGGGCTTACTGTGGACACCATCTTAGTTTAGCATGTTAGCAAGACAAAATGTAAAACAAAGTAGAGCCGAGGTTAATGTGAACGTCATTAGTTTTGCAGGCTTAGATCATACTGAATCATACTGACCTGATGACGGGGCTACAGAAAAAGTCAGAGGGAAAAAAGATCACCCAAGTGGAAACATTTCACCCTGAGACGAGTATTGATGTGTCAACCCAATTTTCATGGCAATACGTCCACTCGAGCTGCTGAGACTATTCACTGAAAACCACAAATGTCAACCTCAAAAGATGCAACTGAAGGTAAACACTGACACAGTGAGATTGTCATCTGTGGAGCTGTGCCACCAGCATTGGTTGAAATACTTTTCAAAATTCAAATTTGTTGTTGTGATTATCTTTTAAAGTCTATATCCTGAATGGGCAATGATGAAAATGAAGAATTTATATTTTCCAAAGAAGAAACGTGATTTAGGCACTTTTATTTTGAAGAGAACAGTGACTCTGAGTTGCTGCCCATTTCAGGGACGATGCTGCAGCTCCGGCAGCCCAGTGAAATACAGCAGAGGCCGTGTTTCCACCAATCTTTCAAAGTGTGTACTGAAAGTGCTCATCCGTCACAGAAAGTCCACTAATTCCCGATAGCTGGACCAAATGGGCAATAAGAAGTGTAATTGTATTACACTGAGTCAAAGTCAAGCTGAAACCAGACCAGAAAATAATTACTTACATTCTTCAATTTGTTATATTGAACATCCATCAAACGTCAAGTTTCACATTAAATATGGAAAAAAAGTCGCTCAAAACGTGTGTGGGAAATTAAGTCCGCTGCGTCACCTGCTCTAATGATCAATGTAAAATCATGCAGCTCTGCAGCCATTCATCCGCCATCCATCAAAGGGCATATCCAATCAAGCTCTCATCTTGTGAAGATATGGCTCACATTCAAACTACGGGGCTCTGAAAGTACCTAAATGAATGTTCAGGAATCTGTGAGCCAATTAATCCAGAAATAAAGATGATGTATGTGTGTTTGTTAGACAGGAGAGAGCTCTAGGCAAATATGGTCGGCATCAAAACCCAATTTCTCCTAAGACTTTAAGTAGCATCGCATTGCTTGCGAGAGGTTAAACTATCGGACAAATCTATTTTTTCCCAGGCGGTGTCATCCATCACACAAAGTGACTAATCGACCGTTGTCGGTACATCAACGCAGATTAAAACAGGAACTTATTAATAATTCAATCCAACAGGCCAACAGTAAAAAAGACAAATCCTCGCTCGGACGGTTTCTCTCTAAAGGATAAATGACAATTAGCCAAACAGGACAGGACATGAAGCGGCCATCACGGAGAGCTCTCTTTTAGTCTCAAGGGGAGTTTTAAAGAGAAACAGGGGGGAGACAAAGTTTGAGAACTTGCAAATAAAGCAGAATAGATGCAATGACTTCCATTCATGCACATAATTTAATACAAAATTCATAGCCCACGTTTACAGGGCGGGAGGAAGATTAGTTTCACGGGGTGGACTATTCCTTCCTGAAACAGATACCTTCTCGGCATGCTGCCTGCTCGTGGGTGTTTAAAACCGCTCGAGTGAAGTGCGGCAAGGAAAGAAAGCAAACACGGGCACAGTAAAGTGCAGGGCACTGTGCTGATGAAAAACCAGGGGGGGAAGTGCTCACTATCTCAAGGAAAAAGGGGTGAACCTGTTACAAGTCATAGTGTTTTATGTATAAGTATACTGTACATACATCATAGTATAATTATCACTAGCCCCTTTTAGATAGAAAAGGTGGCACATTTGCAGCAAGGTAAAGGCTGCAATGTGCCACCTTTTCTATCTAAAACGGAGGTGTAATATTCCACCTTTTCAAATAAGCCACCACATTTCCGCCTCTGGGGTAGGCGTAAACATGTGACGTGACGTGAAGCACGAAGTTGGGCGTGAAGAGAAGCAGGTCGAATTTGTCTTCAAAATAAGAGCTTTACATTGCACCCCATCGGAGTTTAGAACTGGGTTCTTAGCGGGGGGCTTTTAATTTGAAAGTAGCGACCGCTATTAGCTTGCCGCTACAACAACAAGCGGACAACCAAGACAGCTACAGAGACCGAGGAGACGCTAGCATCTCCCGGATCTCAGCGGCTTTCCAGTTGCTCATCTTCGTGGATGAAGTGATGAACTGACTGCTGTGATCAGCTGTTTACTGGTTTTAAAACTCCTGGCCTCGGGTGGACAACAGTGCACGTCATTGACACCTCCGCCTATCTCAGGATATGCCACCACATTGCCGCCGAGGCGCAAAACTGGCGGAACAAAACAGACCACCAACTTGCCGCCTCCTGTCTAAATCCGTGGAGCGAGCCACTAAAAGAACGGCATATTGGTGGCTTACTGCCCAGTATAAAAACGGCTAGTGTTTTTGGTCAAGGTGGAGCAGTTTTAAATTTCTTTATAAAGTATTGGGCAGTTTAAAGTACTAAACCTTGTTTTTATGTTTTTGAATGGCTATTCGTTGTCAGCATTCTCCAAAGATTACCATTCAATACAATGCACTGGATTAAAATGACCTTCACACAGGACAGTGTGAATGATTACTGCCAACGCAAGCTGAACAACTGAAACTTTAAAAAAAGATTCAATTCCAGAACAAATTGACTTCATGATCATGTTTTAGAAGCGGTTTATAAGTTTTCTATGGAAAATGTTTCTAAAACATGCAAAGTAATCAGTAACTACAACTGCTTTATGAATTTAATGAAGTAAGAAGCAGAAAAATTTAGTCAAGTACAAGTATAAAGCAGCATAAAAGTCGATAAAAGTGTGGGATTAAGACCTGCAATGTAGCTAATATGCTTGATCTATAACACGATGAGGCATTGTGGCAATACAGGGAGTTCAGACACCACCCTCCATGTCAGCAAGCAACAGTAGAGCTCAGAGCAGATCTGTAGTGCATTCTGACCTCTGACCTCCCGGCAGCAGAGCATTTATGACTGTTCTACCCGGCCTCGCGCGTCCCTGCCGCACATTATCCATCCCGTCAGCAGTAATTCAGCACCGACAAAGCAGCAGCAACGGCACATAAACAATAGATGTGATCTCCCGTTCAGCCAGCACTTTTCACAGACCTCTACATCTTCCGCCGGGAGACACACACTTAAAACATCCTGAGTACAGTTGTTACAGTCTCGTCGGTTCACAGCGAGCCAGGTCGAACTGCCATCTCAGCAGTAACCAGCAGGGGCAGACACATTCAAGCGTGGTAACTGAACACTTTCAGAGAGAGAGAGAGAGAGAGAGAGAGGGAGCTCCGTCATCCTTTCAGCTTTTAGCGTATCTGCTAATGCGGCAGGACAGCGTTTTGTCACAGTGGCAGATGTGCTAAATTTAGACACGGTAACAACACAGACAAAGTCATCTCTCTGAAGTGACAAGGATGTGAACAAACGCACAAGAGGCTCCTGTATGCTATTCACACAATGTATCTTTTGGATAATTCATAAGCGGTATACGTTCCTATTGTGGTGCCTTTCTAAGAGCTTTTACCAAACACTCAAAGCATTATGCACAGAGGAGCTCGAAGAAAGCCTGCGAGTCAACTGATCCAACATTGTTTTTGTGTGGTGGTTGATTCGTATTCAGGGGCGCTACCCCTTCCCGTTTTCTTGGCCGGAATCCCATCACAGAGATGAGATCAGAAAGTGATGGGTGGATAGTAGGTGTACAAGAGAGGGTGAGTACAAACCGAGTCCACGGTGCAGTCTGTTCCAGACAGGTCCAAATGGACCAGGCAGTTAGGCTGGGCCAGGAACAAGTACAGGTTCTGCACGGGAAGAAAAGAGGAGTCTTTTAGAAAATGAACAAACAGTCCCCTCCAAAACTAGCAGAAACAGTCAGGCCAATTCCTTTATTTTGGCTGGACACTGAAAACATTTGGGTTTGACATCAAAAGATGAATGTGGGACAAGAGATCAGCATTTACAGCTTTCATTTCCAGGTTTTTACATCTAGATCTGTCATAAAACTTAGAGATAGCATCATTTGTAACAGAAGACCACATTTTAAGGTGAGCAAAAGTGTAGGAACAGGTAGACTTAAAATAGATTAGAGTGAATAATACGGAATATTTAGTTGCAAATCCTTTCCTTGCAATAACTGCATCAAGCCTGCGACCCACTGACATCACCAAACCTTTGCATTCTCCTTTTGTGATGCTTTTCCAGGCTTTCAGCACAGCCTCCTTCAGCTGTTGTTTGTTTCGGGGGGTTTCTCCCTCCAGTCTCCTTTTAAGCAGGTAAAACGGTCAGTAGGGTTTAAGTCTGAAGATTGACTTGGCCTGTCCAAAACCTTCCACTTCCTTCCCCTGATGAACTCGTTGGTTGTTTTGGCTGTGTGTTTTGGTTCCATCTCTATTCAAATTGGCATACAAAATATTTCTGTAGACTTCCGAGGTAATTTTGCTGCTGCCATCATGTGTTACATCATCAGTGAAGATCAATGAGCCCATCCCAGAAGAAGCCATGCAAGCCCGAGCCATGATATTACCTCCACCTTGTTTCGCAGATGAGCGTGTGTGTTTGGGATCATGAGCAGATCCTTTGTTTTTCCACACATTAGCCTTTCCATCACTTTGATAAAGGTTAATCTTTTTCTCATTAGTCCATAAAAACTTTGTCCCAGAATTTATGAGCCTAGTCTCTGTACTTTTTGGCAAATTCCAATCGGGCCTTCCTATTTGTATTGCTAATGAGCGGTTTGCATCTTCTGGTACTTTTGTTCCTGAAGTCTTCTGTGAACGTTGGATTGTGATACCTTCACGCCTGCCCCTTTCTTTACAGCTCTCACAATGTTTTGTCATCAACTGCTGATGTTTCCCTTCGTCTACCAGTTCGACATCTGTTGCCGAGGACACCAGTGTTTTCCTCTCCTTCTTCTTCAGGACATTCTAAATGGTTGTACTGGCCATGGCGAATGTTTGTGCAGTGGCCCTGATTGATTTTCCATCTTCTCTCAGCTTCAAAATTGCTTGCTTTTCTCCGGCAGACAGCTCTCTGCTCCTCATGTTGGTGCACCTTTTTGAACTATGAATACAGTCTGCAAAAGGCAAAACCCAAAGCTGAAACTCAGAGCGGACATTCAGCGCTATTTATTGGTTGAATAATCAATGTAATAGGACACACCTGGGCAGCAAAAAACACCCGTCAGTCGCATGTTCCAATAAATTTGCTCACTTGAAAAACGGGTGGGTTCAAACAAATGACGCTACCTTCTAAGTTTTTGAATGGATCCAGATGTAAATACCTGGAAATTGAAGCTGGCATGCTGATCTCTTGCCTCATATTCATCTTTTGGTGTCAAACCCAAATGTTTTCAGTGTACAGCCAAAATAAAGGAATTGGCCTCGCTGTTCCAAGAGTTTGGAGGGTACTGGAAAAAATATACATGCATACAAGATATACAAAAATACACAGTGCTTATAAAAATGCATCCTCTTTTGAACATTTTCAGGTTTTGTTGTTTTACCGCATTCAAACAAAGTCGATTTTAAGCTTTTTGGGGCACTGGTCAGATCCCTCGATTGCAGACAAAGGTCAGGGAAAATTTCCAACTGACCAAAAATCACTTGGATAAAGTTCAGTTGTGTCAGTCACTGAGTAATGGAAAGAAAATGGCACAGCGATAAATCTGCTGAGAAAAGGCTGTCCTCAAAAACTGAGTGAGTGAGCATGAAGGAGGCCACCAGGAGATCTCTGCCAAGTCTGAAGGAGATCCAAGTTTCGGAGTCTCGGGCTAGAGAGACGGCTCAGACGACAAAAAGTTGGCCAGGAGCTTTGCCAGTTGCAGGCAGGGAGAGAAGCCAAGAGAAAGGGTTTTTTTTGCCAAAAGACACATGTGAAAGTCTGAACTCAGCTGGAAGAAGATTCTTTGGTCTGGTGAGATTGGTGAGAAAATTGAGATTTTTGTTCATCGCATCATCACGAACACACTGTAGCCTTCCTGATGTGAGCCGTGATGGTGGCAGCATCATGCTGCGAGGACACTTTACTGCAATATTTCCTAGAAGGCTGCATTCATTTTACCCTTAGTAAAAATGAAGGCAGAGAAATGGATAGATATCCTGTATGAAAACCTGACGCAGTCTGCAAAAAAAAAAACCTGCAACTTAGGACAATATTTGTTTTCTAGGAAAACAATGAGCCCAGGCATAACGCCAAAGCTAAACAACTAAACACAACAATGCTCAGGTCTTCCTGGAGAGAGTCCACATCTCAATTCAATCCAGAACTTGTGGCAGGGTTTGAAAATGCTGCTCACTCACAATCCCCGTACAGCCTGTCTGAGCTCCAGCAGTTGTGCAAAGAGGAACGGGGTCAATACTTACAGAGCGAGCTTTTTGAAGTGAATTCAGATCACTTTGTAGCGTTCTGTTTTCACGCTGACATTCGAGGCTCTTTCCCCTTTATATCCTACATTAAATTTTAGTCATATGCAAAAGAAAATGCAAATGAATGTGCATTTCTAACACTACCATTATGCAAATATTGGGAATTCATTCATTATGACTAACAGCTGGTGGTGAACATCTTCCAGTCAGGTGCTGTTAAACCACTGCAGAGGAAGACAGTGCAGCCTTTTAACATATCTAAGGAAATGCCAGTCAGACTTCACACCATGTAGAAAACATGATGGAAAACACAGATGTGATGTTTTTGACTGCTGTCTTTTCTCTTGTTTCCATTTCACTTTTTTTGCATCTTTGCTGAGTGGAAGTGTTCAGAGGAAGTAATACAACAATATCAAGAAAACCTTCAACCTTCAGAAAAAGGAGAAGCATTATTGTTCAAATGTATATGTATGCGTATGTTGAAGTAACAGAAGTGAGAGCACTCATTCAGAATGGCCCCTCATAGTGTTTTATGTATATATTGCACATACGATAAAGTATAGTATGTATGAGTCCAAGTGAAGGAGTTTCAACAGTTCTAGTCCTTGAAATTTTAATGAAATGAATCCCTGTTTTCTGTAACATTTATGGTCTGCACTCTCCAAAATTAGCCATTCCAATATATTTACATCTTATACGTGTAGTTTCCATTGGCAGTGGCAGTCCAGCACTGAATTAAAACTGCTTTCACACAGAAAATTATGATTATGTCGGATTCTGTTTTTGCAATGCAGCAAAAAAAAAAAAACTTTTTCGGGGGCAATTTAAATGTATTTTCCTTTTGTTTCAAATTTAGTACAACTGCTCTAAGGTTTTGTTATATGCAAATCAAAAAGTGTGCATAAAAACAGGCGGATGGAAGTGCACAAACAATTCACAGAGGGTTTTTATAAGCACTGTATGTGTGTCTGTGTGTGTGTTGCTCACTGTGGCGTCCTCTCCAGACAGAACCCCGGGGTTTTTGCTCAGGTCCAGATGCAGCAGGGAATTGGAGTAGTCGTCGCTTGAACACAACGCCTGCGACAGAGAAACCACACCTAAAGGGGGGAAGAGGAGATGGGATAGAGGGGAAGAAATGGGGGAAGAAGGGATAGGGAGGATGGATAAACAAGTTAATAATCTTATAATGATCCCCTATTTTTTCAAATGAGCCAATTTAATGCTCTGGACGTGACTTATTAGCAACTAATGAATACAAAACTACATTATGGGAGAGGCTGAGCAAGCTCGGTGGCAAAATAAAATAATTGAGCACGGACTCGTATGGCGGGCGAGTTATGAAAGAAGCTTTTGGAGGAAGCCAGCCATGTTTTGTGTTTTTTTTTCCCTATCCCAGTATCCAAGTGTACCCTGAAAGCCAAAACAAAAGACGATCATTCTCTCAAATCAGATCACTACACAATTACACCCACAGGCCCGATGGAACCCCTCATTAAAATCCTCACCCTGCGAAACTCGAGCGAAAGCGCGGCACGACACGGCAAGTTGAGGATTAAATATAGACACAATAACAACGCGGGAGGAATATCTAACAGCAGCGACGAATCAAAAAAAGGCGACTTTGTGTGTCGCTCGCTATATGGTGTGTCAGAGTATAGCCAGTGGTTACAGGAAGTGCGCTTTCTCCTGGTGGAGTTTGCGTGGAGGAAGACAGCGACTACATGCGCCGCTCTGAAACTGGCGAGGCGCTAAGCTCTTCATCCCTAATTTGTGGCGATTAGGAAGGAAATGAGGGGAAGAGGGGACAGGGTGTCTAATCCCCCCTCCATCCGTCCATCAGCTGCTTGATTCTGCTCGAGGTGGAGACTTTTAGAAACCATCCGGTCCGGAGTGACAATGTCAAGCGTGTGTGGGAGCACAGGTCTTGATGTATCTGCCTGTTTGCATGTCTGATCACATCTATGCATGCGTGTGTGTGATGACCGTGCGTGTGTGTGGCGGCATGTGTGTAGGTGTTTTACAGACAAGACAGAAGGAGGGGGGGCAGGGAGAGAGATCTATAAATATTCAACAAAAAATACTCAGCCCCTGCAAAGTCATACCACCACCAACCATCCAAGGTCAGCATCATCACTGCGTTCCCTTGAATCACTGTGTCAACACAATGCCGTTTAATATCGCACCTATTGTGGGCTCCCCATTCATAATGTACACCGACAGTGCGTCGAGGTTGTTGTCTGCGGCGTCCGTAGATAACACTCAGCTTTCAGCTTTATAATTACATTCAACACCACCTCTGCTATACTGCCCTACAAAGGCAGACGGCGGTAACTGCAGAGACGGAGACGTCAGATAAAAAGAGTGTAATTTTCGAGCTGGCCATCAAACTGCGTAACAGACAAAAAGGGTTATAATGCCTCCATTTTATGTCTCTTTTAGTCTCCGTCTCCACAGTGCTGTGTCAGCTCTGGCGAAAGGTCTGGCTGCACCCATTATCATTCTGGTGAAGGGGAGAAAAAGCACTCTGCCTCGGTTGTATTTCTTTAAATCAATCACAATCTAGTTTGGTGGCACGAAGCCCTGGATGCAACGACGGTGCCCCCTCGTGTCAGGGGGAACTTGTTCTGCATGTGAGGAGGCCAACTTAAAGTGGCTAAACCCCCACAGAAGAAAAGGTGAGAGCTGCTGGCTTGTTTAGGTTTGAACCACTCGTGATCAGGTTAGGGTTTGGGTAACCCGTCGGTTGCTAGCTTGGAGGATGATGCTGTTGCGTCCTTAAAAATTGGGATTTTGAACATGCAGACAGAGGAAGGAAAATACCTACTGAAATAGTCGGCCAATGATAAACTAATACCCAGTTATACATTCAATGAGTCAGACCATGTCATGTCATTTTGGGATAGCTATTTAAGCCCCTAAATACTGCCATGGAACCTAAAATACTAATTTATTGACATTCCTTGTCCATTATAACGGTTGTTTTAGATGAGAACATATTGTCTATAATTAATACAACAAATACATTTACCATTAAAAGCTTTTAAATATGTGATACAAAGAAAGCTTTACCGCAACAAATGACCTATATTCCACTGAGTCAAATGGCTACGCTAGTTAGCTTTGGCCAGAGTTTAGTTGTTTTCTTTGTCCAAAAAGAGTGATTTCAGCTACACACCGACATCTAAATATGTTGGTTAGCGCAACGCTGTGCTACCAGATGTCACTTCATCAGAAAGGATATTTTTTCGATTACAGCTAGGGAAAATGAATCGTGTGAAGTTGTTTTTAGCTTTAGCATAGGCTAGCCATGGCTATCACACCAGCCAGGTTTCCTTGACATGGTTCTTCCTTCACCTCTTTAGCTAACAGTCTCTCAGCGGCAGGTTTGGTAAACTCTCTTCCCAGAAGTCGTGCAAAACCCTCGAGGTGAAGAGATAATCTCTCAGATGGTGGAGGCAGAAAGCTCACACGGAGGCATCTCGCTAACACCACCTCTCTGTTTTATCATATAAAACCGTTGTTTATATGGGAAAACCGACATTAAAAAGTCAGATTGTGTACTTAACACACTTATGATCTAAAATGTAGTTACAGTGTCTGCCTTTGTAGGCCAGCATAATACTATTTTGTAAGTCATTGTATAAGCTTAATCAGATAAACATTATTACCCATAAATGCACTAAAATACTGTAAGCTATCCTGAGCTAAATGCTATCAAGACCAGGCTATTAATTTATAGAGTCACATCTGTATCAATATGATCCCTTTGGGTCTGCTGTAATACGAGCGGAGGGTTGTATTGTGTGGGATAAAAGCAACAGAACTGGGACAGCGCTCTAATTCCTCTGTGGGATTTTAGGGGGGGAAAAAAAACAGATCAACTACTTATGATTCTGGCCTGAATATCATTTGGTTGATGGATCATACTGTACGGCTCTCTCTTTTATCCATGGGAGTAAACGCCAGCCCAAATAAAACTGCGTGTGTGGCAGCAGGTCAGCCTCGTGTGTCTGAGAAACTGTTGCGCGAACAGACGAAACCGTATTCAAACCCAGATTTGAATGGAAAGCTTCCACTCGGCTAAAGCGTCTGTGAGCCAGACGCAGCTCTAAAATTGGAGAGGACTTTAATTTTACTTTTAAAAGACGGTAGAAATGTGTGTTTGTGTGCAGGGTCGGCCACTAGAGGCTGCTGTACCGCAGAGGAGCACTCTTACCCTTGGAGGAGAGCGAGGTCTTGGAGAGGTTGAGGAGGCGCAGTCCCTTGTTGAGGCGACACACTTGTTGAATCAGGTTGGAGACTCCTGAAATAAGGGGTGGAGACGAAGAGAGCTCATAAACCACAGGAACACGTTCACTGATTGTGAAGCAAAACAGTCGATAAATAAGTCACAACTCTTCTGACTACCAATTAAATACTCAAGTCTTTTTAGGCAATAAAAAATAACAAAATTTCCCTGCTTCCAACCTGTTGAATGTGAGTATTTGCTGGGTTTCTAAGCTCTCTAAGATACTGAACAGATAATCTGTGGATTTTGGAATGAAAACACCTGACAGATTACTGGATAACGAACATATTTAGAGCCCTACACTTGTCCACTCTTCAAGAGTTAGCAGCCCACGCAGAGCTTTGCCACATCAAGCTAAAATGCCGCCTCTCTCAGTACACCCCCTCCAAAACATACACGTACATACCCACAAGTATACTACAGCTAAAAAAAAAACCGTGACACCAACATACTTTACAATCTCACACTCTCCCACACAGCCAGCGCAGAGACAAACTCATATGAGCACCGTATGCCAAGCTGAATTACGCAGCAACTAGCTTCAGCTCGCCGATTTGATTAAACACATTACGGCCCTGATGATGATAATATGAAACGCTCTGCTTTATTAAAAATGGAATTCGCTGAAGTGCCAACCCTTGTCTCCTGGTTCCCCTATTTTCCTGGCTGTCTCAGCCTTGTATTAATGCGTACCGAATGTGCCGAACTCGCGCTTTGCGGTTACAAAGTGTATGTTGTGCCTTTTCAAACAGGCACGGCGCAGAAGTTTACGGGTTTGAAGGGGCATTATTGTGATGGTGGTTAAGGATGCAACAGATCTGCAGCACACACACACACACACACACAAACAAACACACACACACACACACCCACCCACAGAGGGCAGTAAGTTTGAGCACGACGAACTTACTGAAGCGAGTGGAAGTGACAAGTGCCAGACAGGAGGACAGAAATTAGCTAATGAGTGATGCTGGTACACGCACATCCCCCCTGTGCCTCCTTCACACTCACACAACAGAGCAGGGGGGTGGATAGCAGTCGTTCCATTACAGAGGCGAGGCGTGCGCGATTCAAACGTACGTGTCTTTATGTGTGTTCTTGCAAGAGAAAGGCAAGAGATCACGGGAGTTTGTGTGGCGAACTGTGGGCGAGACTGAAAATAAAAGCGTTTTCTCCGAAGAGGACGAGCGCTCGTAGACACACGGTATGAAAGATAGATGAGGAGAGAAAGAGAGAAGGAGAAATACAAAGCGAGACAGAAGAATGAGGGGTTCGGTGAGGACGCGGGGATTGATTCGGAATTCTTTGAGAGCAAACAAAAAGCCAGAGCGGGAGAACAATCAGCGGCGTCCTGAGAGAGACGGCAGTGGGGGGGAAGAGTTCACAGATTCCAGGACGCTACCTTGGTTGTCGAGCGTGTTATGAGCCAGGTTGAGAGAGTGAATCACAGAGGCGGGGTTCTCCGACAGCGCCGACGCCATCTTCTGTGGGAAATCCCTGGGGACAGAACGTTAAAAGGCAAAATTTACTTCTCGGTAGAAACTGCTAATTCAATACTGGTCTTAAAGTCGACCGAGGAATCTGCTGGAGAGATTTCTCTAATTCAACTGAATGAAACTGATAAAGTTCCACCATTACACCTCTTGACAATGATGTCCGACACCAGCTGCAGTATTGTCCCTTTGCAGAGATGAAGTACTTCTGTGCTTAATTTGTTCTATTATGGTGGAATATAAAGGAAGTTGATTTAAAATGTGCGTACATGCCTACAGTAAAAGTTGACTCAACTATTAAAATGAACAATAATGTCAGTCTCTGTATGACGGGGGATGGGGGATACTTTTTGGGGACTGAATGGCAGAAATGTTAAGCATCGGAAATTAAAAAACGTGCCGAAAAAAGTAGCAAAAGTATTAAAAGATTGGTGATATTTTAAATCATGTATATTTTATCTTTGACAAGTCATTTCCTGACTTAAATAATAACCTTGCCAAGTTGCTAATTACCAGCTGCGACAGCATCGGCTGTATGTGTGTGTCATCAAGGCGACATGCGGAGCTGGTGACACCTTTTGTAGCAGGAACTACTGCAGATGTGATTCTGACAGATTTTTGTCAGCAGCAGCAGCATCATGTGCAGGATACAGTCACCTGGCACACACTGATATATATATGTATATTCCCAGAGAAATCAGTGTCTCCAGGAATATAGACACCTGTAGATAGATTGATAGACGCATATCACAACCTAGCAGTTTTTTTTGAGTACTTTTGAGGACTATGCATCTGTCTGTGTGTCTGTGTCGGTCTGCAGACAGATTTTGTAAACACGACAGCACCACAAGCTTACAAGATGCAGTCATGAAACTTGACAGGTGTGTAGTGGAGATTAAAATATAGGTCGAGTTTGAAGATGGATGTCGTCCGACCCATGAGCACTGAGTAGTCATGTGCTATTGTAGTATTCATTACTGTATACCCAATGGTTTGGAACGTGTGTGTGGCGTGATCCCGTCACAAGACAGTCTTTAGTTTTGCTTTGTAACTCTTTATAGGCAAAAGGTTCTGACATACCAATTCATTTGAGGTGTTATTTTCATACTGGTACAGAAACTCAAGAATGGTATTGGCACCTGTATCACAACATGTCGAAAGATACACAGCCTTTCAATGGAGGTTAGATTAAATTAGTGATTGGGGCTCAGCTCTGTGGGGGCTTTTTAGCATCTTTCAGTGCACCATTCTCTTTCACAGCTCCCATCAACCTTGTTCCAGCCACAGCAGGCAGCTGTTTTCAGTGTAAAACCTCTGATCAACCCACTCTTCATTACCTACACAGCACTAAATGGCAGAAAGACAAAGTCTTTAGTGACTAGATGGTAAACACAGCGGAGCATTTATCAGCTATCGAGCAAGATATTTCCCTCAGGAGTAAGTGGAGACCTGAAACAGCTAAAAGGAGAGGGAATATTAGCTTTACATTATTAGGTGGACAGAAACACAATGCTGTTGCTGCCGTGTGTCTGCTGAATGTGCACTGGGCAACTGTTTCCTAGCATGTTAGCCACAACAACTAAATGAGATTATAATACGTCATTGTTGTGTTTATTCTTGTCCAAGTGGACAAGGAAAAAAAAAAAATCAATTAAGGCTGCCTTAAGTAAGCTAGCGACCTCACATTAAAACAATTCACAGGTGTATTTCAGAAAAATCTCCTCCAAGCAGTAAGGCTTTTAAATTCTAGACCCCCTTTTTTTCCGACTGTGCTGTATTAATATATTTGTGCCGGCAAAATCGTTTTCTTTTAAATCGCATTTTTCAAATCAGACACATCAGGAATTGTATTTCTGTGGGAGTCAGACGTACAACATGCTGTTTGAGTGTCTTACTCACTCACTTAATATAAAGTCTCTGGGTATTATTTTCGCGTCACTGCCGGCTTTTGGTGCAGTGCTCGTGGAGCGCCGCCAATAAAAAACGTCTCTCTCCATTGGAAGTGATTTAACACGGGGGAAGTATAAAAACTTGGTAACTTCATCATTATGCCGCAGTAAATCATCTCGCCCCGAGGCAGCCAATTCATCTCAATTAATCCTAATAAGGAAACTGCTTCGCTAAATGACGCTATCCGTGCATAGAAGGTGAGACGTCTTGCCAGGTGAAGCACAAAATTTTGACTAATGTTCCGGTGGAGAAATATTACACTTCGCCGGAGGCAAACAGGAGGCAGCTTTATTGGAGTATGATTGGATGAAAGAGCAGAGGTTAAGAGAGGTGAGAAGGAGAGGAAAGGGAGGGGAGGCAGAGACTTGGAAAGGTCAAGACGGCGGGGGTGGGGAAGGTGGGGAGGGGTGGAGAGGTGGGATGAGCTGAGGTGAAGAGGTGAGATTGAAGAAATGGAAGGGAGAGGAGAGGATGCGTGCAAAGAGGAGGGAGGGAGAGAAAAGACTGGAGTGAGAGGAGAGGTGAAGGTGTGAGGAGAAGAAAAGGTAGAGGAAACTAGATTAAACGACGGGAGGTGGCAGGCGGGGCTGAGGATGATGACAGGGCAGAGGGAACCTACGATTTGAGTCCGGCGTTCTCCAGAGTGAGCTCCTCCAGACTGTTGGACTTGCTGACAGTGTGCAGGACCTGGTCCACCACCTCCGACCCCTGGAGACAAACACAACAATCATCTCAAATGGAGCAAGAACCTGGGCGGGGGGAGTGGAAAGCAGCCAGTGATCTGAAGCAGTAGAAGTCAGATGATGTTTTTGTATTGCTGGATTCTGAATCAGTGTGTCATTTTTGCTTACAAAAAACGTAAGTAGCGTGGGATCATGGGAGTTGTTGTCGTCATTTTTAAACGACAATCTATTTTTAAGTGACTCAGGCAGAAATGTTCATAGACAAAGTAATGTTTGAAAGTTTTATTTAAGTTAAGTTTAGTCTTCCTTCTAGGGTTGTGCTGACAGACGATGCCACCATCGCTGATGGCTGACAGTCACTGACTACTGAGCGCTGTGTCATTGTGATCTGAAAGGCTCTCCACCAGGGAGTAAAGTAAACCTGATGAATGTGGCAAAGAAGAAGAGGTTTGTCGCGGCTCAGTGCACAAGCAGTATGACTCCATGTTTATCATGTTCCTACTCGACCTGCCCAGTTAAAAAAACCCAAGACGCTCAGTTACATTGGTGGCAGCTGCGTTCTACTACGAGCCGCTTTTAGGGTGTTACTTTTTAAATCATGCCATTGATATTGCCTTTTCTTATGTTAGCCTCCTCAGTATAGCTAGCCGGCTAACTTTGTTTCAAGCTAGTGGGGCTGAACACAGCTACACCACAGACATGTAGTGGAGACATGAAAAGCCTTTTGAAGTCCAGCACTGGGACGTATGACGGTGGTGACGGACAAGATCAGCATGTCAGAGCGACATCGGGAAAATAGTGACAGCAGTGAGTGCAGTTGTGTGCTAATGAGCAATGCCTGCCTTACAACAACAACACTCCCTCAAAGTCAGTGATATTGTCAATCACAATGCTTCACTGTTGACATCGTCATATGCCAATTTTGGTGGACATCCCCTACCCTGCCTCCTTCCTCACTCTCTGACTCAGAAGTTGTAGGGACGGGCGACTAACCGAAACACACCGTAACCCTGAATAAAATTATGGTTTTCTTTGAGTTTGAACATCGTAGTGCACAACGCTACAAAATATATGTCAAAGGTCTATTGTTTTTATACATTTAATGCAGAAATGTTGCGTATAATATCTTTAAGGCCAGTAGTATTGAAGTTAGAGATCAAAATAAGAGCAACCTACAACGTATCCCTACATAACAGAACATAACATTTTCAACCAAAAGAATTATTTTTTCTCCGTGTTCCTGTGTTTTCTGTGTGAAAAAATAAATACATTCTGACCTCGGTTGTTGAGGTTTTTTGAGAGCTAAACTCCAGTATATATATATATCATGAAGACTGCCTGCAAGTAAACACGGATGAAAACAATTCAGGTGTAAAGTATTCCTCAGCTCTGCAAATGTTTCATGAAGGACGAAATGCGTCTGACAAGTTTGTTTGACCTCGGGGATACACGCGGTGTGTTTCGGGGAAAACACTGACTGTCAAAACAACTTTTGTTTGTTTGCAAAATCTTCCACGGGGCACCTTTAAAATTCAAAAGCCAAGTTTCGAGGGGCTTTACATATATTAATACATTCAATACCTTTCAAATATTTATTTGTTTAATTTTTTCCAACGGACGGTTTTCATGCGGTTCACCTCAGATGGATAGCACTCACTCTAATGCATAATATGAATATTTAATAAAGATTGACATTGATACATAAAACTCTGCTGAGGGTAACTTGACTCCCTGTCCTCCGTCTCGCTCCCTTAACTTGATTTCCATTTAATGTATTATCTCAACATATTAAATGACAGTCCGGTAAGGTTTTATGTACGTGACGCATTGGTCCAAATCACCAGCAAATTGATTCAAGTCGATCTAGGAAATGCCAACCAATCCCAGAACCATCATTTGACAGAGGCCTTTTTATGCATTTGGACAGCAGTCGGCCAAATGAGCAGATATCACAGCTGATTCAATAAAAAAAAGATGTAATCTGATCAAACACAAAGGCTAGCTAGAGGAAACATGGAGGGGAGATAACTATAAAAGAGAACCGATTAGTAGTCTACATCTGGCAAGAAGGTTTATAAGTGAGGGAGATTCAAAAAAAAGATATTTACTATGCGCATGTCTTTGCAGTACAGCTTGGTGAACCAGGTGTTGTACGCAATGGAGGCCACGATCACTGCCAAGTCCCTGGGATGGAGAGACACACACACATATTAGAGACACAGTTTAAAAAAAACAAAAAAAACTTTAAATTAGCGAACTCCATCTGCTCAGAACCATTTGATGTCATTGATCCATAAATCCACATTATCGCGGGCCAAACTTTTTCTTTGCTCCCCCGTTTGGTAAAAAGCAGTTCATCATTGTGACAAGGAGAACACGGTGGGCAGGGCTGCTTTCTAAAAGATGACTGATACTGCAGCCCCGCTGAGGAGAGGCTGGGAAACAGAAAGAAAAAAAAAAAAAAGAGAGAGAGTGATGTAAAGATCGATGGCTGGGTCAGTGGATTATTCAATAAAGCCACAGTTTGATCCCGGCTGCAGACCTCAAACACTGCTACATCCACTGCTGCACAAACAGACCCGGAGCCCACAGAACCAGCCTTTGTGGGTTTCGTGATGGAGACAGAAACGGGGAGGAGGGAGAGAGTTTTAGAATCCTCCAAGGTCCAACTAAAGCCATACTGCCGCTACACCTGCTATACATCATCCGACAAACAGGCAGCGACACGGAGGACGGGGAGGCGCGGGAAAGAGAATAAGCCCAGAGAGAGGAAAGAAAGGAGAGGGAGTGAGACAGAAGGGAAACTACAGAGCGGGGAGGGGAAGAAAGAGTGTAATCTAGCCAGGGAGGGGTCCTGTTGCCAGTAACTGCGGTAGCCAGGACATTACAGTATATCTCGGAGGAGTAAAATGGCTACAGGCTGTGTTCCTTTTTCATTACCGTGCCAGCCATCAGACCAGTCCGTTCTTACTTCCACAGCCCAGTGTGTGTTGAGTGTGTGTGTGTGCGAGCAGATGATGCACATGTCAGGATTCATCATCAACGCCGACTGCTGATTCATGTTTTGACAGCAGGACATGTAATTGACCTCCACGACGCGTCACTCAGTCATGCGGCGCGTCGGGTGTTGATGGGTCGCCTTGTACTCGTACGCGACGACTTGTTGGCACAGCGGGTCAATCTGTCGCCGCTTTCTCCCGACACGCGGCTCAATTTAGGTTTCGGTGACGACGAGACTCCGGGGAGTGATTATCGAGCGTTCCGCCCGTTACCAGTGTTTACGCTTTGAGCTAGGCTAATTGGCTGCTGGCTGTAGCTTAATGTTTAGCGTACAGATAAACGAGTTCACATCCAACTCTTGGCAAGAAAGTGTGTTTACTACGCTTACATCCAAAGAGTCAGATATTTTCTAAATTCAGATTTTCCAGTGTGTAGAATCTATTGGAGGAAATGGAATATAATATTATAAATGGTGTAAGATGAGTTGTGTTTTTGTTTCTCTTACACTGCATCTACAGAGGGACCGAGTCTTCTTACACAGTCCGCCTTGTCGCAGCGGGATGTTTCTACAGTAGCCCACAGCACACACACACACGCTCACTCCCCCACCACACACACACACACACACACACACACAGCTTGTGCATTTTTCACAGCCACCGCAGGTTATGAAGGAAGGAAGGAGAGGATGAGTAGGAGGGTGCTCGTGGTGTGTTCCATTTCAACTGAGAAATTCCCCCTTCCCAGTCAAAAACTTCCAACTTGAACGATCCCTGAGGTTGGGTTTCCGACTCGCAAATTTGGACGCACCCCATCAACCCCAATCTCAAAGTCCAAGATGGCTGCTCCGGGTAACAACAGCTGTGAAAGCTGTATAATATTCTTGCGTTACGTTTCATTTGTGTCTCATAAAATCAGTCATCTACACAGCACTGTCCAACGTCCATCTGTGGACATGTTGCTTCTGGGTTTGTATGTGCAAGATACCATTTAATGGATGGTTATCAACTGGTATTACTGATCCTGACCAGAACTTGTTTTCGGACCTGGTTAACTTGGGTATTCCCAGCAAAGACATCAATTTGATATTCAAGCTATATGGAGACATTTCATGTTTGTTTTTTTATTAAGTCCCCGTCTACTTCAGTTGTTTAGGAGAATGCTTCAATTCTGTTCTGTTGTGAGGCTTCAGAAATGTTTGTGCTCTACAAAACTCTACCCGACTTAAGGTTCATCAATGCCCAAATTAGGTCAGCTGCCCATGTAGACATCTGCATTCAGCCCAAATGTTGCCCAATGCGCTATAAAAAGAAGTATCGCAAGCATTCACTGTTCACATCATGTCTGTTTGAGTGTATATCAGGCCTCGACTGACTGTTCAACAGTACGCCGTCAAACTTTACTTTTTTATTGGGTTTTCTCAATATGACCTTCTAGCAAACCCTAAAGGCTTCAAGATTTTTTACAGCCCACAATCTGCACAAGTAAGACCTCTGTCTGCTAAGGTCTAAGTATATCAAAATCCCAGCTCTGAGACGGAGTTTGTCCTGAGGTGGTGCTGGAGAAAAGGTCACCGGGTCATTCGAATCAAAGTCTTCCCGGGGGGCGCGAGTGATCTCGGTACATTTCATGGCAATAAGCCTATTAGATTATTAAACAGTTTGTGGGTTAAGCTGAGGGAAGGTCACTGAGTGTCCACCGGGGAGCATGAATACGCTCGGTAAACTTCCCAGCTATCTGTCCATTAGAATTTCATATTTCTTGTGTACAAGTGGAATATCATTCTTAATGTAGTGATAGACAACAGGGTCAGCGGGGTCGTCAAAAACAATACTCACTCTGTGGGGACTATGAATATTTAAAGCGCAAGTTAGAATATCCTTCAACACATGGAATGGGGATATTCTGACCTGATCCGCGGCATTGGAGTGAAAGATCAGAGGACACTGAAATCATTAGGAATCAGCCCCTGGGGATTTGCTGCTGTATTGTAATAAATCAAAGCTACAGTCGCAGCCTCGGGTCCGGTAACAGTGACAGGGGTGGCAGATGGTAGCAGCGAGCTGTTGAGCAGCTGTCCTGCTTCGGTAGCAAACGCAACTAATCAGACTGAAAAGTTGAAGAAAAGTTGGACAGTGCATCCAGACTGCTCTTAATTTGTGAGTATGTGTGTGTGGATGCACACAGAGGAGTGACTGTCAAGCCAAGAGGTGCCCAGAGAAGTTCTTGAGGCATTAATAAGACATCACAATTACTCTCTCACACACTCGAATCAAACATAAACAGAGATGTATGCGAGCACAGAATCACTCCACCCACACACACACACACACAAACATGGTGTCAACCTGCCGTGGCCAACAGTGACAGATTGTGTGTTTGTGTATTTGGTGGGGGTTCAGAGAAAGAGAGACGGAACAAGAGAGCCGGGGAAAATGAAAGGGTAGAAAACACAGGCGGTGGATAACGGGGCCAGAGAAAGAAGGTGTCTGCTTTCAGTCGGGGCGAATGAGCGGAGACGATGTTGGAACGGACGGCAGTCAGCAGAAAAAAGCACGGCCCCGTCGCTCGCGGTAACAGTAGATGGGCTCAACAGGGGTAGATCGAGGGGTTGGAAATGTGGAAGGACGGGGAGGGAGGGGAGGAAGAGAGGAACACGCCACAAATAGCTCCCAGTGTCTGGTCATGGAAAGACCGATTCTTAGATCCTTCCTGCGAGCATTTGCATCCCTTTTTTAATTGCTTCTTTGCATTTTTTGAGACTCCTAGTGGTGTTTTATCAAATCTTTGCTTCCTCCATCAGTTTGGTTTTAATACAACCTCTCTTGAAGAGCAAGGAGAGAGTGTTTAGTGTCGGACTGTGGGCTCAAGGGAACGATATGTTAAAAAAAAAACAGCACAAGCAGGCAGCTCCCCCCGCAAAGCCTTTGTCTTTTATCACACGCTATATAAAATATAGGTGCAAAAACAACAGCGGCGCAGTGATTTTGGCTCTCAATATGTAAGGCATTAATATATTCATGAGTTGCTGCTGCAATCATGCTCCTATGAATGGCTTTTTGATTTAGCAGCATAGCAAGGCTTTGCTCCTGTGATGAGATATGCATTTCTAAGTGTGAGTGTATCCTCTCCAGTCGGGATTGTTGTTTCTACACGGGAACGCAGGAAGAGTTCCATGAGCCTCGGGGTGTTCCGAGGACAAAACAGTCTTCAAGCGGCAGACGAGCGAGCGAGGCTGAATTCTCCCCGTGCACGTCAGCTGTCAAATCTTTTATGATTGGCAGCACTCGAGCGACACATGCATTCTTCCGCAATATGTCTAGGGACGTAAGATAGCAGTGGGGAGGTAGAGGAGAAAGACATGTGGCATCTTACAGCTGTTTCCGAGCCTCTGACAAGTATATTTTTACCCCTCGCTATGATCCTCCCAAACTTCGAACAAATCTGAACAGAGGAAAACACAGCCAAGATTAATGCACTCAACGTTTTACACCCAGGGAAGGTCTTGTTAGACAAACAGCCGCTCTAATGTCAGATAAGACAGGGGCTGACAGATGATGCTTTCCAGAAACATGTTTCCAATAGCATCATGATAGATGAAAAGGAAGCAAAAGTCTTTCAAAAGTACAGTGTAGTCAGAAAGTGTTCGGACAATGATGTGTTCTGTACTCCAGCACGGTGGGTTTGAAATGAAACAACATTGGAAACGTTGGTTACGGGTCCCATGACGACTGCATCGACCGCTGGCAGCAGGCAAACCTTAAGCAGCTACTGTACTCTGTCAGAAATAGAACAGAAGAGAAGCTCGTGTATCTGTTTGCAACACATCCAGAAAACTGTGGAGGATGAAGCCCATCACATCGCTTTATGAAATAAGCGCCGGCGAGGGCAGTCGATAACTTGGTTTGCATCTTCTGCTTCATGTCCATGTGCGCCGTTCCTGTCAATGCCTTAAGCCAAGGAGTGGGGAGAAAATCTATTTACACCTAAATCTAATTTCTTCTCTCCTGTAATCTTAAAATCAATTTACAGATGACACAAAAAAGTATTTTGTACATTTGTGATGTTACGGTTCCTCCTCACCACGTTGACGGACTGGGAAAGTTGTACAGTAACTGTGCTACGAGGGCAAAGTGTAGCCCCGGGAAAGATTATTGCATTTACACAGCGTAGTGAAGCCTTTGGGCATATTCAAATTTAATAAATCCCCTGGAAGAATTAGCTGGATACAGTGTGACTTGTGCAATACGTAAGCCTTGCCAGGTGAAGTGTTTTGGGAATGTTGCAAACCCGAGACGGGTCACGTACATCATCGCCCAGAGACCACCGCCAGCAAACTGTACCGCTGAACTCCAGCATTGGCAAGTGTTTTAACAAACTTTCAGCCAACTCTGACTGGTGGAAGAAATAACTCAGTCCACAGCCTGTTTCAGTTCAAAAGGCCGGTGTCTGTGCAGTGTAGGGGATAACAAAAGGTCTCCCTGGTACCAGCCTTGCAGCAAGAGGGTACCGTTTATTTTCCACTGCTCGAGACATATTAGATGAAGCACAGTGGCCAACTTCTGCTCCTAAAAAAAGAACCAGAGCCACTAATTGGACAGCTGTTGCTCAAAAAGGGAAGGCCGTAAACAGCTCCAAAATCTGTCGACCCGATACCTCAATTAGATGTTTGAGCTTCGCCGTGCGGAATGATTGGTGTTCGCAGAGTTTGATAGGGAAAAGCTTTCAAATTCATCTGTGGAGCGTAAAAACTTCAAGTTCAAGTTAAATGTGAGTTTAAGATGTGTACACACCGGCGGGATTGTGTGACAATCACGACTAGTTTGGAGGCCGTTCATGCTCCAATATGCAATTTAAAAAAGTGTGATGTGGAAACTTAAACCTCCAGCATGAATGAATGGACCTTTAGAAAAAGGTTCATTCCACTCAAACTTTTTTAGGTAATTATATCTACACTGAGCCATCCACTGGAACATTAGTGTGTGAAGGTGTCTTCACTTTCCGAAGACAAGACTGAGGAAGAAAGGGGCTGACGAAAACAGGAAGAAAATAAAGACAGCTGCAGGATGGTTCTGGCAAAGCATCATCAACGAGTATGCCAAATGTCCTCCAGCCAGACACTGACTGCAACAGAACAAATATCAAACATAATGAGGTTGTGTTCATTCGTCCAATTACTTTATGTCACCTAAACGTCCCCTGATGCAGTTGTTAACACCCTAAAAACTCACTGCTCAAACTCAGCACTTTGCCTTCATCTTCATTACTTCGTTTCGAATCCAATTCGCTGGAGTACGGAGCCGAAACACACACAGTGATTGCGCTGTACACTGCTGCTGTCTTAGTTTGACACGAGCTAATTGTTTCCCTCCAATCAGTGCGCGCTAGTGTGCCGCAATCAGCCTGGGTGTGGTTAAGATGCCAGTTAACTGTGTCACCTGCTGTCAAGATGGCTGAAATCCAGTAAATTGAACTCCCTGTTGTCCTGCGAGTGGTAGATGGTGTCAACATCCTGGAGCAGAGAAGGAGAGAGCGAAAGAGAAGGAGGAGGATAATGAGAGAAAAAGAAACAAACAGCAACAGAGAGGGAGAGCAAAAAAAAGAAAGGTTACATAAAAAGAGATCCCACTTTTTTCTGTTTGTACAAAAGACAGGGGTATATTACAAAACAAGACGAAAGCGCTTTTGCGCAGCTTCTTCAGTTTCCTCACCCACTGCACTTCTTCTTTACAGCCGATTCCATTGTAGTCACAAAGAGCTGCATACGTCTCAGAAAAACCTCCTGAAAGATGGAGAGACAACAAATCAATCCAACAAAGACCGTAGAAAGATAAGAAATGACAAGGACAGGATTAGGACGGGCTGAGGACGTATGAAGGGGTGAGGAGGAGAGAGAGAGCGCGGGCCAGAGATGAAAGAGGAAGTGAGGAAGAGCGCGACACAGATAGTCGGCAGAGAGCGAGAGAGAGATTGGCTGTAAAAATTGAGGTGAGATGAAAGTATTGCACCATGAAAGAGCTCTTCTTGTAGATTAATAGGATTACCAGCAAAAGAGGAGTGCATCCAGCAAACTTTGGTCTTCTGACCCACTTAGGGATGAGCCCTCCGACATGATGTGGTGCGAGTCGGTGAGTCAGCGAGTGGATGGACTGAAAAGCAGCCGCGTACGTCTGTATGCATTGTGTTTTGGTGCGGTGCGGACAGAAACATAGCTCACCGCAGGTTTTCTGGGGGTCCAACGACGACTCGGAGTTCGGTGAAAACTTGTGACCTCCATCAGTAAGGTCTCCCTCTGCTCGACAAATAGGAGGACTGAAAGACAAAGGGCGGGACAAGAGGTTCACGTGTGATGAGAGTCACGTTATCGCTCCCCAAAGTGCTGTGAGCTAAATGCTAATTTTAGCATTCTAACATGCGCACACTGACATTGCTAACGCTGATGATATGGCATAATTGTTGTCTTTTCCTGGTTCTAAAGGATGCAACACAGGTCATTAGTCATCCCTACGATATTATCAGAATATCTATATCAAGTTATTTGGTCAGAAATTATTTTGATTTTGTCGCCTGTAGCAGCATTTCTGAGATACCAACATACATATTGTGTATCCCGATAAAGTCTAAAAAAGTAAATTTGCATGTGTTTGATCATAAAAACAAAGTACTGAACTAATTTAAATGTTGGCCGGGTGATGGTACAAGATAAAAGCTAAGGGGTTACCCAAGTGATTACATTATACCTTAAGGGGAACATGAATCTGTGATACCATGGGGAGATTGGAAGGAGGACACAGGGTGAGAGAGGGAGGCTGGAAGTTTTTATAGTCCGGCCTGCCGAGTTTGGCCACTTACAAACACAATCAGCAGCTGCAGCACAGGCTGTGAGACGCAGCTCGTAGAATGATTAAGGTACGTGAGGCAGGAAATAAATGTGAGTTTTAATAGCAAGGGCATTGCAGGCTGAAATTGCAGCAGCCAAACTGAAACATCAAAAGCGTGATGTACAGTACCTCGAGCTAAGTTAACTTTGGGAACTTTACTTTGTAAAAAGAGAGCTAGCTAACGATGGAAGGAAGCCTTGCCACAAATCAAGATTGGAGAGTAATGAAGGAATTTCACAACACGAGCTGAAGGTAACCGAGGTCACACAACGAGCAGCACCACACACTGCGAAAGCAGCAGCAAGGTTTCAACAGGCATCTGACACAAACACAGATTTTTGGATAAATCGTGTTTTTCTTATTCAAGCACTGAAGAGTATAAAGGTGTGTGGTATTCAGTATGCGTGGTTCTGTGCGGAGGTGGGTTATTTGAGGAAATTTGGTTATTAGAGTGCAAAGTGTAAAGTAAAATAAAAGTGGTGAGTTCAGTCGTCGGTTTTAAAATTTGTAATAAATTTGTAAAAAGAACTGTCGAATGTTTGCAGCAATTGACACCTCACAGTTGTTTCAGACTTCTTCATGACTTGTAAGGCCATATGTTTATCCTCATCTTAATCATTACAAGACATTTTAATGCCTTAATTTACCTGGACACGTTTCTGTGACCTCACAGGTGGAACTCAGTCTTCTGTATCCTCCATACAGCTTCATAATCCACTGGGAGGGTTTCAGACGCAGAGTGTCATGCCTGCTGGATGTTGCTCATCCTGCTCAGATTGTGTTTATTTCAGCAATTTTCCTTGATTTCTGTGCTTCTACCAAGGGCGAGTAGGCTACGTAGTTAAATTGATTTTTTTTGTTGTCTGTTTTTGTTATTATTTCCAACTCTGTTGTGCTGTAGAAGTCAGCACAGGGTGTTATTTTGAAAATTGATCGGACGCTCCACGTTTCTGTGTATGACTGCCTGCCTGGTTTGATTTGCTGCATGCACCTTGACGTGGCTGCTGTCTGCTTCCAGCGGGTAACTCAGTTGCACCTGATGGAATCTGGGGCAAGACTCTCTCAGGACCTGCAGGCACCCTGGTGCAGCACAGGTGTCTGGATTTTGTCTGAGGGGGTGGCCACAGCATCGGACTTTAACAACAACTGTGGATCACCATCACAGTCGTCAGGAATTATCCTCTGGGCGCTGTGTCTTTCTGTATCAGGGTGATCTGACACATAGCTATGATATTATTTCAGCCGGGGCCAAAGTGGTAGACAAATCTACAGGCTGACATTGGCACATATCACCAAGTGGGGCTGAAAGTGCATCATCTTCATTATCTATATTTTCAGGAGAGGCGATTTCTCTAACTTTAGACGGCGGCAAAGTTATGATTAGAAAGCCTCTGCTCCCAACAGGTTGGGGCGGACATGGATGGTAATTATTATGTTTCCACCTCCCTTAGCTGCTACTGCTGAAGTGCCCTCGAGCAAGACACTGAACTCCCAGCTGAATAAGTGGACCACTTCAGTGCCCGAGAGCCAGTACACTGGTACAAGGCTGAGTATAACCCTCCCACTCCCTGCTGGCGCTCTTCCTACAAGACATTAAATGTAATAAATTCTCAGACGACTCACCAAAGAAGACGACGGAGAGGGTATTTGACTTACAAAGATTCAGAACCAAATTCGTCTTATGCCTACTAAACGAAACACAGCTGCATAATGTTTTCAAAATGGTAATACTGTCTTATTTGCATTGGCAAGATGCTAATTTTCAGCAGACTTGGTTTTCATTGATTATAGCTGCTCCAGTCAGAGTTAGGATGGAAAGTGAACGTCTCCAGTGTCGAAACTGCTTATGACATTGCTTTGGTAGTGAATAAATAACACGTAAACTGTCAAATTGGATCCCTGGGATGCCGTTTGATGCTACCGTTGCAGTTATATAAAAAGAAACATGTTCCTCGGCTTACTGGTTGTTTTCTTTTGAGCATTCTCCTTCAGAGAAAAGCATCCGGCAAGCAGAAAAGAGTGAGGGCTGGGATCACAAAGTAAATACTGTGCTCGCACATAATGCTGCGCTGTACCTGCTTTGGCTTTTTGATAGGATTACACCACTATACTGTTGCATTCAACACACATCACCCTTAATCCCATTTGTCAACAAAATCACACACAACACCTCGCCACATCCGTGACCTTAATCCCCACCTTATCTCCACAATCATCAGCCGCCCCTGGATGTGTGCGTGTTTGTCTATGCGCCCGTTATCTCGATGCTATCTGCATTTTGTACTTCAACGCAGCGGCACCAATCAGTTACAAGGCTGCACAATCAAACCCACAACAGCCTCCCTCCCTCTGTCCTCCCCTCTCCCTTTATTCTCTTTAAACGTTCTCGCTGGAAGCAATCATCTGTCGTGGCCCTAATGGAAAAGAGCCATTCAGAAAGATGATAGAGTGCGGAGATAGCCTTGTGCAGGTCAATAGTCGGAGCACTGAGTCAATCCAACTGCTTTTAGAAAGTGGAGATGAGACCCACGAGAAAGAGGAATAGGCTCGCTCCCTCGCTGGCCTGCTCGCCCTTACACTCACATGACCAACGAGACAAGAAAGTTTTACCACTTGAACTGAACCCTATCCAGGCTTTTCCTTCAGTGTTTGTCCCCTGAGCTTCCCTCTTCAGAAGGAAGGAATCGCAGGGACGTACAACCCCAGTTTATTGCTTCGTCAGTGACTCTGTGTTCTGCGACTCACTCCTTTTACTAAATAAGCTGCTTTAAAAAGAAAAAAAGAGGCAACACAATGCCTTCAGGTAACAGCCTACTCAGTGTCAAACTGGCTGATTTAATCCCAGTGATTGCTCGGTGTTATAGCGTACCGTGACACAGAAATGGGTCGGATGCAAACTACAGCAATTCAAGAATGCATTTGGCTGCTCGAGAGTAAAGCTGGACGAAAGCGAGGCTGCCAACTTGCCAACGCACTGTCGAGCGCTGTTAACGTCGGCCAACTTGTCTTCGCTCGGCAGCAGCGCACACACACGACACGACAACAGAGAGCCTAGTTTCTTCGCTGGAGGCCAGGATGATCGGAGATGCTTACGCGTAAATGGAGTTGTTGAAGACTCGGGAGAGGGCGTAGTTGATGTGGTTGACCATGTGATCCAGCTGGTCCTGGGTCTGTAGTCTCAGCGAGTAGGTGGTCTTGTCTGTGTCGATGATGACCTGTACATGGACACGACAGTTTATCGAAAATGATGCTTCGTACTGCTGTGAAGATCCTAACAGCAGGGAAAAAACAATCGAACGTCAGCGCGTCACCTGGTGTTCTGGATAGGTGTTCATGGCTCGGATTTCCAAGAAGTTGAAGGTGACCTCCATCTGAAAACGGCGAAAAAAACAAAACATTGCTGTGATTCACACTGACATGTTGTCAGAATTCATTGTCTGCATCATGTTTCACCAGATTGGTGAACACAGCGTCATAACTTAAAAGTATGTAACATTTCTGCATTAAAACATCTACAAACAACTACACCTTTCTTATATTTTGTTGAGCTGTGTACTTAATCTGATTATTTGTCAGAGAATGAGGAGGGAAACCAGCTAATGTGAGTAAACATAACGTGGATACAACGTTAGGACATTAACATTAACCCTGAATATTTGTGCCTGAGCCAGGTAGATACCGTTTCATTAGCAACGGTGAGTGTTTGACAGTGAAGAAAGCCCATTCCCTGATCCCACACTACGCAGGTCCTTTCTTCCTTAGATAAGACAAGTTACACAAATACAGTCGTGTTAGAAGTAAACAGAGAAGTTTGCTTCTCTGCTTGTTGTAAACATTAATCACAGGGTACAGTCCAAATTGTTTTTCAACCTTGACCTACCGTACTAACTGTAATGTGCATAATGTCCATTTCGGGTCTGTTCGGTTTCGGTTTCAAAACTTGGCTTAATGACTTACAGTCCGGCTAATGATGGAGTAGGCGAAGAGCTCTGTTAAATCTTAGACTAAGTTTGAGAACAGACTTGATATTCAATCTATCGAAACTTTGTGCATCAGTTTACTGCCTAACAAAAGCTTGTGTAGAGGAAAAACATTAGTGAAAATGAGGCTATGCAACAGCCTAATGCTAGCCAGGTTAATGCACATGCCTCCAGAGACTCACAGATCTGCATAAATCTGACAAATACAGAGAAACGACTGCCGAGTCTGGGAGAGAAAGTAATTTCTGCCAGCCATGCCATGATAGATCAAATGCAATCCACTTGTGCCCGTCTATGAAAGAAAATTGAGCACCTCTATTGCTGACTTATTTACAGCTGGCCTGCTTTGTCTCTTGTGTTTCTCGGCCTGTTGTCCTTGATTGCAGTGATGTCACTGACCCAGATCTCAGAAATTATTCTGGTGTGTACAGTGTTATCAGGGCTGATTTAAATGATGGCAAAAATAAACCACATAAATAACAGCCAAGGTTAAATAAACCTGAATTATTCTTTAAGGAGTCATTCAACAGTTTGGTAAGTGTGCTTATTCGATTTCTTGCCGAGGAGATAGATGACAAAATCAATACCGCTCTCATGTCTGTGCAGTAAATATGAATCTACAGCCAGCAGCTGGTTAGCTTAGCTTAGCACACATACAGCGAGCAGGGAGAAACAGCTTGACAGGATCTGCCCAAAGGCGACAAAATCCACCTACCAGCACCTCCAAAGCTCACTAATTAACATGTTGCCTCATTTATTTAATCCGTACAAAAAAAACGAAGTGTAAAATCACAAAAAAGCTAAGCTCACCAATTGCTGTCTGCATCTTCATTTAAAAATATGCGAGCAGTATTGATCTCCTCATCCAATTCGCAACAAGAAAGCCAATAAGCTTATTTCCCACAATGTCAAACTATTCCTTTAGACCACTGACTTAAGGCACCTACCACCTTTATAATCTTCAGTGTGAGCGTTGTCATGACTCCTATCATTCTGAAACATCATCACCACAGTCATCATCATTATCTCTTCTCTCCTGCTTTGAAAGTCTGCTACTTTTTTTTGTCACATCTCTTGCGAATTACCATGAGATCAAGGCTGGCGAGTGAAAGCCATAAAATTCGACTGAGAGCGGGGGAACATTTACCTTGGTGGGCACTTTGACAGCAAAGAGATACAGCCTCCATGTTGCCAGGACCTGGGGGGAGAAACACATTCATTTTTCTGTCACAGTGCAGGAAATGCAAAATGCTAATCGCAGCAAAAAATAGCACAGCACAAACACCCCATAAAGAGAGCAAATCATCTCTGCGGCTCATCCGAATGGCTCGTAAGTCATGCTAAGCACTCAAGACATTAGCAAGCTAATGATGATAGCGCGTGCGGGCGCGCGCGTGAAAGAAATATTGTGGCGAGATTGAGAGTCATATGACAGTCCGATTCATCGCGCTAAATTGTGTTGATGGAAGTAAGTAGCGCACATTCAACAGATGCTTCGCCGTGTCAGGGAGGAAGCTGAAGGTGGGATGGGAGGGAGGAAGAGGAGAAAGACGACAGGAGGAGTGAGCACAAAGAGAGGTGCGCTTTTGCCAAAAGAAGACATTACCATTTAAAAGTGTCTGGAGTAAAGAAGGAGAAGGAAAATGTGAATAAATTCACATCTGCCTATGTAATTAATCTCATTCATAATTCAAAAAGCTATAATTAGCATACCCCATCCATGCACTGTGCATCTCTATCCCTCTCCAGCTCTTTCTCCAGCCCTTGGCCACACTTTCCTTTTGCTCTTTTTCAGCTGGCTCAAACTCCACTCTTGTCTTGTCCATAATTCTCTCCTTTGCATCCTGTCATTCCTCTCATTTCTCTCTTCATCTCCATGGAAATCTGTCCATTCCCCCCTCCCATCCTCTTCCTTAATCCCTAATCCCTCCATCTCCCTGTGTGCCACAGTGGCCTGTCTGGATTGCTCCCGCCTTAACACCTCACTCCATCCCCTCCGCCTGCCCTCGCCGCCTCCCTCCGCTCAACTCCCCTGTCTCCTTTCCCGTTTCAGTTTTTCTATTCTTTTTCTGCTCTGTCGCTTTCAATTCCTCAAGGCCTCTCTGTGCTGAATGGCTAATGGCG
This sequence comes from Lagodon rhomboides, assembly GCA_039737535.1. Lineage (NCBI taxonomy): Eukaryota > Metazoa > Chordata > Actinopteri > Spariformes > Sparidae > Lagodon > Lagodon rhomboides. Next base: position 6,879,490 of record CM077797.1, read on the forward strand.
CCCCGCTGAGTGGCGGTGAGAGGAAGAAAGAAAATCAAACATACAAAGAGAGAGTGAGGTAGAGGGAGAGATAGAGGAGGGGAGAGAAGGACAGAGACACCAGATTTCCCCAGTGATAATGAAGTCCTCGGATACTACAGTCCCAGCAAAGCCGGCCTCACAGATCAGCCCTGTGTCGTAACTATATAGACATCCATAACAGACCCCCACAGAGAAGAGACAGAGGAGAAGGAGACAAATGAGAATAAGAGTCTAAAACGAAGGAGACAGAATGATAGCCCCACTGAGAAAAAAAAAAAAAAAATCCCTCATACACTAAGCCAGTGGAGGGGCCTTCTCAGAAGATTGTTAGTCCAATCACAGCTTCTTGACAAGTTTGAAAACTCTGTTATATAAATCCAGAGAGGAGCGGAGGAAGCGTGATGGGACCTTGAGGCGCACAGAAAGAGGAAAAAAAAGAGGCGAGAGAGATCGACGGAGAGGGAAAATGAAAGACAGAAGCATCTTCTCCCTTCAAGAGCCTTGTGAGCTGACAGAAGGTCTCATCGTGTAAACAGAGGCATCAATAATGCAAAATCTGACGGCTGCCGATTTGATCCTCTGGTGCGCAACAAGGCCTCTTGCGTACAGTTTCTCCTCTCTTGATATATCATTTACAGCCCATTGAAGTATCATTAGAGACAATCGATACTCAGGACCGTTATTTTTCAGGGTATGTGCAGCGGTAGTGGAAAAAATCTGCAGGATATTCATTCAATATCTATACCAGACACAGGGTTTAAGCCAGAGCGCACCATTGTCTCCCTACATACTTATAAAGTCCCTCCACTACAACCTCCCTGCGCCCAATTGTCTCGCATAATATCGAGGACAGGATCTATGCTGTTAGCAGGCTTATCATTTTTGTAGCATATCTACACAGTGCATGTCAGCGTGGTCCGTCTCACGCACGTCTGACGGAGCGGTTATGCTTCTATTTTAATCAAGTGTTGAGTTCTGAGCGCTGTCAAAAACACTGGTGGCCTATTTACTACAGTGCCTGAACGCATCATGCGTAGACACAGAAGGAGAACTGAACCTGTTGCTGCTTTCGCTATGTGCGCTAGACACGGTGTTAGCTGTACCAACGTGCATATCCAAAGTTAGCCAAAATGAACTGTTGGCTTTTATCTGATAAACCTGCATTGCAAGCCAGTGTCTGTACACTCGGCCAAAAATGTTTTCTCTGGACTGAAATATCTGCAAATACTTTTTCTTTTTATGTCTTCTATATTTATATGTTGGCGAGAGTCTATTTGCTGTTCTCGAAGACCAACAGAGAGAGAAATCTGTCTGTTGATAACTGATCTAATAGTGTTGGCTCCTCATGTCATTTTCTAGCCCGTACTGTGGCTCAGGGGTAGAGCCAGCATCTTGTTATCGGAAGGTTGCTGGTTTGATTCCCCTGGTCTGCATGTCGAAGCGTCCTTGGGCAAGATGCCGAATCCCAAACCGCTCCTGCATGGCACCTTGCATGGCAGCCACCGCCATCAGTGTATGAATGTATTTATGAATGAATGACTATGAATGAAAGTCGCTTTACAGTCAAATGTAAATGTAAAACAGCGACTGCATAGCGCCAACTGAGAGCTAATGCTAGCACCGCTACAGTTAACATTAGTGAGCATCATGCAATCCTACATCACATCAGTATTTAATCACCTTCTACAGGATTCAGAGCTGAGCAGCAGCTTGTCCCATCAGCCTGTAAAATTATAGCGTTAACTAATGTAGTATTAGCTAAACATCAGCTAAAGCTAAAGAGCAGACTGAGCTGTCCGCAGGAGGAGTTCAGAAGATATCCAATTGTTCCGCTTTAATTGGCAGATGTGAGTTACTGTCAGATGTGACTTATTTAGGAATCAACTTTAATTATAGTTCCAATTTCATATGTAATGATTAAAGTAATTTCAACTATCACAGTCAAGCAGTTGTTAACACCAAGTGTAAATTGGTCCACTTTTCCACATATAGAGAAACTTTGTAGTTGACTACAAGTGAAATACTAGGGCTGCACAATTACTATAAATCTTGTTCTCCAGATGAAAGAAAACATGTTTGTTTGGTACAGACCCCAACAAATGTCACATCATTATGATTTCAACACTTTCATTCATTGAAAATGATAACTGTGATGCAAAAATTATCATTCCCACTTATTGCGAATCACTGCGCAGTCACAAGATCAGTCAGGATAAGTCCTGATGACAGGAGATTACTTTCACTCTATTTTTCATGGAGACGATTTAAAAAAGTCTTAAGAAATGTTGATTTCCTCAGAGTAACTGAAAAGAAAATTAGTTTCCTCACTGTGTGTATATTTTCATAATATTCTAGATGGAAGTTTTCCATGAAGTTGTAACCCCCTAGAAAATGACCACTGGGCCCACTGGACAGACCTGGCTCATACTCTGCAGATAAAGTAACTTCCAGAAACAGGTGAGTCAATGAAGGCTTTTTTAAAGTAACAAAGTAATAAAATTGTTTCTCTTAGGCCATAACGATAAATCATATAGCTATGAATATTAATCGCCACAAATAGCCAGAGCTCAAGTTCAAGTCCTACGAGCCAGAAGCCATAACCAGGACTTTTTTTCCCCTTATGTAGCTTTTTGGCAATCTTCTCCTCCACGGATCAATCAAAAATCCTAAAAGCTGCACAAGGATTCGTTTCCTGCCAGGGAAATCCTCCGAGATGAGATGGTTCGACCTTTCGACCTGTGGTCAGCAAAGGATGCGGCAGGTGACAATCTGAAGAAGTGATGAGGAAGTGGCAGGGACTGCAGGAAGAAGGACTGGGAGGCGAAGATTCTGGGATGGGGGGGTACAGAGGTGCCCTTGCTGTGACAGCACAGTGTCAGAAGCACCAGTTCAAAGAGCCAGTGAGCTGGCCAACCCCCTGAAACAGCCTGCGAGGGCAGGCTGGGAGTGTGTGTCACACAGAGAGAGCACGTGTACAGTACGTGCACGAAAAAACAACAAATGTATCTCATTCTGGACGTGTGCGTTTGCGTGCACTCGCAGCCGAGAGGGCAGAGGGCGGGGGCTTATATTAATCATAAGCTGTCAGGCTCTGGGTCTTGCACTTCAAACGAGATGGTGCAAATCAAAGTGTGTCTCTGGGTCGTGTGTGTGTGTGTGTGTGTTGCAGCGCTGCCTCTGAGGGAACAAGCTAAGGATCAGTGCCAGATTTTGCCGCCTGCGGTATTTCTGGCTCGTCCACAAGGGCATTTTAAAACACACACACACACACGCACGCACGCACTGCAAAATCAGAAACATTCCGATACAGGCATTTGCATAAGTCCGACATGCTAGAACAGCACACACTCGTTCTGACTCTCATGCACGTATAATGATGCACAATAGCTTGCTAAGCTGGCTTTGGACTACACTTGCCCATCTATCCTCCACTCTCTCTCTCTCTCACACTGTCACACACACTCACACACACAGTCAAGTCAGCTCCCATCACTCAAGTGAACTCAGCATCACAAAAACACAACCCTGCCATCAGTCAATCTGTCAGCTTACACGCGTGTGTGTGTGTGTGTGTGTCTGTCTGTAAGTGACAGGGGTTTGAAAGCACAGATGCCCCAGGTCGGGCTTTATAAGTGGACTTTAGAGTGGTTGAAAGAGAGAGAGAAAGAGATGGAGCCAAATGAGAGGAAAGAAATGCAAAGCTCAAAAACACATCTTGTTCCAGATTCGCTCACAAAAAAAGAAAAAAAAGTCCAATGCGTCGAAATCAAAGAGATGGCAAAGAGAGAGCTCTGAAACCCGAAGGACCTCTTAAAGGAAAAGAAAAAAGATAGGGTAAGAGACGGATAATGGGAAGGGGTTGCAGGGTTGTACTCGAGATGGGATAGAGTGCATACGAGGAGAAACAGGAGCTGAAGACCGGCCACGATTGGGTGAATGGGCTCAGAGGAAATAAAAGGGGTTGGGGAAAATGAAAAAATAAAAAATGTGAGACTGTGGGATGAGATGGAGACAAGTAAGTGAGCAGCGAGTGTGAGAGAGGCCAAACAGATGGAGGACAAAAGAGAAAAGAGGGGTAGGTTACAGGAGCATCGGGACAATGAGAGCAAAAGAGCAAAGGAGAGAGAAAAGGAGAGGCAGAGATACTTTGAGCTGCCTCAGTACACACAGACACACACACACACACACACACACACACACACTCTTTCGCACTTTCTCGCCTTCTCATGGGGGAAAAGAGAAGGTCAGCAGTCACACTTCATAGCCCCTCCACCATAGGCTACCAACATGTGTTATGATAATCAAAAGAAAGCACAGTCCTAATTACAGCACAGAGCGCTCGCCACGCACCGTCAGATGCTAAATCCCGAACGCTCGCAGAGAAAACGACGCCACGCTGAGCATCTTGCGGCGAAAAAGCCATGAAGAGAGAGCCGTTGATGATGCAGTGGTAACGTTCGCAACATTACGCAAGCATATTACACGAACAGATGGAAGTGTTGTTGTCGAGAGACCGAAAGAAAGAAAGAAAGAGAGGGTTCTGCTGCGAGCACGGGCTGTCTCTGCTTTCCCGCTTCGTACCGGGCTTTCTTTCACAGCCCAGCGCGCCGTCGGGCTCCCTCTGCAACAAGGTGTCATCTTGAAAGCAAGGCCCAAATTCGCCATTTAAAATGTACAAGATGATAATGTAATACAGTGAGCGTGTAATACGTTCGACTTTGTTTACCATCAACCACGGTTTTCTGAGCTCGCAAAACAGGTAGTTGAAAAGATGCTAAGAAGCTGGCTCTGTTTAAGCCCCAGCGATCGTGTATTCACTGTCCCGCAGGCGAATAAACAATGTAGAGTGCAAAATTGAATCTGGACTGGGACCGTGAGAGTCAAATACATTCTCCCTCCCCAGATCCCCTCCGTCGGGTTGTACAGTGTGGAAGTCATAAACGTCAGAAAAGGAGAGAGGCTTCGTAAATCTTCCACGCTATTCGGAGCTCTTTTGTTGCTCGGCCTTGCTACATTTCTCTCTGCACCTGCAAGTTCACTCACATTTTCTAGGAGTTGTCAAAAGGCATTCTGGGAAATGTAGCAAATCGGTAATTGAATAACGTGAGGCAAGATCCTGGAAAGTGGGATTCACTGACAAATTGCAACACCTGTCTCTGCAGTTACAACATAACGATCACGGATCGATTATGACTGAGATCAAGGTTTTCAGGGGGCGCGAACGTATCTGGCCATGGATTGCTATGCTAACATCTCTGCTCTGCCCGCGGTGTTTTAGGGCCGACTGAAGCTTGTAAGAACTCAAACTGTGCTGGGTTGCATTGCTATGATAGCTGGTGTTCTTTGCTTTTTATAAAATATTCTAGCCATTAGCGCTCAGCAGCTAACGCCTGGTGGCTGAATCTTGCATCTTAGACAGGCGTGTCAAATTATATACTGTGAAGAACCAAGAACCAGTCCATCTGTGAAAACAACCTCCAACAACCAACCATTTGATAGTGGTGTATTTGATGATAATATCTAAGGCAAACATGGTGTGAAGTTCATGTTGGCGCTATTGAGAGTATTTGTGGAAAGATTCAAGATTACTGTGATAATACAATGCCTGTGTCAGTTTATTGGTTGGTTGGTTGCTGACCTGTCCTCTGTACTTGTATGGTGTGTCTCTGCACTTGGTTTATGACAGAAGATCAATCGTGGAGGTAATAATTGTTCATGGGAGCATTATCTAGCGTACAGACCCTGTTGTTGTACTTTTGGTTGTTTGGTTTGTCAGCAGGATTGCATAAAAATGTACTGAGTGGATTTCAACAAAACTTGGACTGAGGATGGGTATAGAATAGACCCCACTTACTTTGGATGTGGATCAGGATTTTTTTTATGACCTTCTTTAACATTGCGATATAGGGAGTTATTCAATAATGCATGGATCTTGAGGAAAAAGGAAAAAACAGGCGTATTTAGGTGGCTGGTATCTTTGGAGTGAGTGCGGCTCCAAATAAAGTGGCTGTAAACTGTTGGGCATTAGAGGAGGTCAGTTCGATCATTTCATACATCCCTTATTGTACATTGAAACAAATCTAAACTTGAAACATGACTGTCATTTGACTGTGACTTTGCTTGACATATTAGTCTGAAATGCAGGTTAAGATCCAAGAATGCTAGATCCTACATTTTCAAATAAAGCAAACAATAGTATGTCTCTATAAGACCACCTCTGTCTCGTTAATGCCAATGTCTCTCTCAAACTCTACGTCTCTGTTTGGAAAGGCAGCTTGTCCTTAAAAATCTGTAGACTCCGGGCCAAGATAACCATGACAACATCATCAGTGGTATTTTTTCTAACTTTGGAGAGCTGCTTCCAAGGCCACAGAAGACACTATATTTTAATAAGAATGACAACGACAATAACGAGGCTGGGCAGGCTGAGCCGCGCTCCTCATGATGAGTAACTGAACTTGATGCGTAAATTAATACACATAATTTAATGTCAGCTGTCTAATGTGAGAACTCCTAACTACGCAGGCTTGAATTTTGCAGCAGCGAATTACCTCAGGGTCTGGACAAATCAGTTAAGCACAAGTCAATGATGTGGTTTACACAGGACAGACCACTGAGGAACAGAAGCAATTTAACAATTCCAAAGAGCGATAAAATTCAATAATTAAAAAGATGCAGAGCGAGGAGATTGAAAACGCTAATTCATGCAGATGAGGTTACAAGACCCCAAGGAGTAGAAAGAAACATAGACGGTTCACAACAATAAAGGAAGAAAAAAATAAAACAACAGTAACAATGTTACACTAAAAAGCAAAAGGCAAACAAGAGAAATCTCAAAGAAAGATGTTGATGATGTTGATTCACTACAAACTAGTGGCAGATCTTGAAATGACCAGCTTTTTCACTACTTTTATTTTTCCCAAAACACTCAGTCAGCACACAGTTACAGATCTGGCAATGTTACTGACTGCCAGTTGCAATAATTTTAAAGTCAAACTGATTCAATTTACAGCATTTAGCACACAAACACAAGTTTCTCTCAGGGTCCTTCACAGTCTGTTAACTGAGTAAGTCCATAAAAGAGGAAGCACAGGAGGGATCGCTCTGCAATGCAACGAGCAGGGTAGCTAGAGGTAGCAGTCACTGAATCATAATATGGTGAAAGAGTATTGGAAGAGACTTAAAAATATAAAGGATTCTTAAAAGTAAAGAAAGTTTATTAACCCTTGAATTGTCCTCTCAAACATCAGGTAGAGGATATTTTCCCCTGTTACATATTCTTTTTTACATATTATGCCCAAAAAGATTCCCAGGGTGCAAAAAAAAAAAACTCTAATACCAATTCTGCTATACTCTTCAGCAGGCTAGAAAAGGGATTTAGTATCCCAATGCTTTGTTTATCAAATGCATTATTCCGAAAATACATGGATGTCAGATTGCATCTGGTCAAATGTTGCACTGTGTAAGCCAGCATGATTTTTTAGACTATTCTGACCCACAATCGTCTGCGCAGCGAAAAAAAAATACGCCACATCCATTGAGCCACAGACTGATGACAGCTCACTGGCTGTGTTCCAAATCCCAGATTTTTTACTTCAAAATTCCGACAGATGCTAGAGCAAGAGGGTCAAAGTTCAGCGCACAATGTTATGACAAAGTAGTGTGGCCTAGTTATATGCATACTTGCTGCAACAGTATGTAGTTTGTGAGGGCAGTTGCAGTACGTTCTGAAGGCAAAAAGCAGAAGTATGTGATTTGGAACGCAGCTCAGATGTTTTCAGGGGGCTGCCTTCAAGGAGAAATCACTCAGCATGTCTCCTGCTTGTGGCAAAGTTTTTCTAAGCAGTTATGTTGTTTGTGTTTAGTTTAGGCACAGAGGGTTTACTGTGCAAAAGCTGTCTAAATGAATACCCCCAAAATGTCTGAAGCCTTTTTCTAACTTCCTACCCAGTGTACCACCTCAGAAGATATTTAGCTCTTGAAGTACCGCTGTTCTGACTGTCGTCGAGTCATATCATGCTGCTAACATTAGCAGGTGGCATGAATTCCTCAGCAGCGCTGCTTAAAGTAGCCACTGGCACTGATGCTTAGTACACTGCTGTCACCTTCAATTCAAACAGGGCTGTTTGAAGTATTCTCCTCCTGCCGCGCACTGCTCTTCCTGATAGCTCCTGTTTAGCCACAACTGCAGTGTTTTGAACCTTTCATTTTACCTCCGTTCACTACCTTCCCCTCACAGTTTGAGATTAGCTTGTAATTAATCATGGATAATGCGACGTGCATGAATGTGACTAGGTAGACTAATAGGCTGAAACAAAAATAACAGAGCAAGGACGAAACCTATTCTAAATGACATTTCAGTTCAAGTGTTTTCATTCCAATGTCTGAAGTATTTTGACATTAAGTGTTCAATATGATTTTTGGTATTCTTCATTTTATATATTTTTCCAATGTAATGTATGTAATTCATCAGCAAAGTCAGCTAAAGTTTGTAGCAAACTGCAAAAAGACGATCCATCACAGAAAATATTACATTGCATTAAGAAATGTTTTATTTCTTGTGACCATAAATTGCTTCTCCATAAAGAGAGATCAATAAAAACGTCTTATTTTACTTAAATGTTGAAAAATTCATGCAGTTTGCTAAAAGTGTACTTTAACTGCAAATGGCCATTTCTATCATTTGGTAGTTTATAAATGTAAATATACATCAACATAAATTATTTTGGCTGTAAGTGCCAAGGGAACTGGCTGGGATGATTAAAGGGTTAGGTAATGCACAATGATTTTTGTGCAGAATAAATCATCTATAAAAGTGATTGCTGACCATAAATCATTATTATATAACATCCAACAACTTTCCAAATAACAGCCCTGCTGTAAACTTCCTCGGACAGACTCTGAACACGCAACCACAACCGAATCTTTAAATGCTGCACCACTGACTCAACCTCAAACCCCAGTCCTACGAGAAGTCTCATGAGCGGGGCCTTCGCGTAACCGCACAACCTAAGTGGAAATAAGCATCCGAAGCACCCGAGTGTGCTCAGGACTGTCAAACAGTGGCCGTCTCAGCCAGTAATAGGCCCATTATTAGGTAGGAGTGAGGGAACCACAGAGTCAACGGAGGATAACACAGAGCGACCAATCACTTATATAAGTGGCGGAAGAAACAAATCAGCAACTGGGGCATCACAACACATCAGAAATCTCCTTCCCCCCCGTCTCCCTCCGCCATTCCTTTTCCTAACATGGGGTGCCCTCCCCTCCTCCTCCAACACACCCACCCACTCCTCCTCCTCCCCCCCAGCCTCCCTGTGTCTTCTCCCTCTCTCTGCCTTTGAAGATGCTTTGTTTTCTGCCTCGCCTCTAATCTTCAAATAGGGTGATCTAATAATGGCCGTAAGTGTGTGTGTATGCGGGCAAGTTTTGATGCACTGAACCATGTGTGTCTGCGTAGATGCCTTCTGCACATGTCAAACTGTACGCACGAGTGTGTGTGTGTGCATGTGTGTGTGTGTGTGTGCATGTATGTGTGTGTGTGTGTGTGTGTGCATGTATGCCCCGCGATGGAAACATGAATGTTGATGCTCCCCTTCGCATTGCCCTGGGTGCCGTTCGGATGTCATGCCGAGCACTCCATGTGTCTGTCTGCCATTGGGGGGGGAGTCGACCCTGGTGTGTTTTTGTGTATGTGTGTGTGTGTGTGTGTGTCGCAGCATGATGGCTGGTACAGTCAACACACCCAGACAGCTGGATACCAGCAGTCTCCGTAGGGAGAAGGGGGCCAAAAAGAAAGAGCGAGATGTAGAACAAAGACTTTGATGCAGTCAGTATAAACTCGATAGATAACGTAATGAAAAAAACTTCTACTCTCCGCAAACTAAACAAACAGAAGAATTGAGATGAAAGCTACGATCCTGTCCTCCTAAATCTACTTCAGCCTTGAAGGTGGAATCAACATGAAAGGGAAGATTAAGGTAGGAGAAGGCTTCGCTTAAGCCTTCAGGCGTAAGAAAAAGTGTTTTTACAACCAAGTCTCGTCACCGTATTAGCAAGCAACCCTAAATTACTCCACTTTCTCTAACAACCATGTATGACATTTTCAAGCGTGAGTGAACATTTTGTACACAATACCCAGCGAGACTGAAACAAACAGTCTATTTACAAACTCCCTTATCTGTTCACCTTTCATACATCCAAACAAATTTATCCATTAGAGTGAAAAGATTGCCTTTTAGAGTGGGAGACCTTGACAACGAGCTAGAATGAATGCTTATACCAAGCCGCTCCACCGTAGCCTGCAAAAGAATTTGGAGCAGTGGCAGTAGCAGCAGCAGCCAAGGCCCATTTGGATAGTAAAAAAAAAAAAAAAACTCTCATAAGGCAGAGAGACCTAATTGAATTGCTTCTGATGGAAGGAGGAGCTCAATACCCTTTAACAGGTTTGAGTAAAGATGGAGGGAAGGGCAGAAAGGGGAGAGACGGAGAGAAAGTGAGAGGCGACTGGGTTGGTGGGTGGGAGGAGGAGGAGGGGTGATGACGGGGAGGAGAATAATTGAGATGGACAGATAAGGAGGGAGGGAGAGAGGAAACAAAGAGAGGAGACGACAAAAATAAAGGGGGTGGTGGTAATGATGGAGATAGATGGAGGCAAGGGAGAGGAAGGGAAATAATGGCAGACACGGGAAACCGAGAGAAGTACTGATTAATAGTTTTGATTGGCTTATCAGCTTGTCTGTTCTGTCGTCCTCGGGGGAGGGAAAGAGCTCGCTTTCGCCCATGCTGTAGCGAACAAAGCGTGTGAGTAACTGATCAGTCACTAATGTGGCCGACTAGTTGACGATTTCACAATAACAGAGGTGGCCTTGCCTCGCGCAAGCTCCTTCAACGCGTCACAGGCGGCCCACACACCCTCTGGCATACACTCGCATGAGCTTCTTCAACAAGAAAGAAGACAATAAATGATGCCCCTGTATGTACACTGTGTCAGGCTTGCACACACACGCACACACACACACATGCCGAACTCATGCCTGTGGCATTAAGGCCATCCTGCCACATCTAATAAACTCTGAGGACAGACTCAGTAGGCCATGGCATGGTGTCCACTTTGCTCTGCTTTGGCGGCATCTGTCTTAAGCCTGATTTCCAGCGCGTCTGTTGGGTGTCTCAGGATGTAATCTGCCACTTCTTATGGCTCTTTCAACTTGCTGTAATTAACGTCCACTGATTTCCATTTGCTCTGCGAGTGCCATTCCATTCCATATTCAGCAACTCGCGTGTGAAGACGCTTTCACTTTAACAATAAAAACCCCTTCAGGTGACCTGGCGTGGCGGCAGACGGAGGAGGGGGGGGTGTCTGCGGGTGTGAGGGTGTCGGTGTCTCTCACCAGAATCCTGTCCTCCGTTTTGCCGCTCCTCGTGTCCTGCTTGATGGCTCGCACAAACTTAATGGCCTGCTTGTCCAGCACCTTCCTGATGCTCTCTGCAGAGAAGAGCGGAGAGAGAAGAGGGGGAAAAACGGGAGAGCTAATTACATAATGTAAACACATAACAGAGTGAAAAGCGCTGCCCTGAGATGCACTCCGAAACACTGTTAAAAGCTTTTACGGGAGGGAATCGATAAATTCAAAAACGCAGCTGGGTGATGAATGAAAGGAAAAACCGTAATAAATGAGCGGAGAAACATTAGAGATACACAGATTTGGTCGGCCAATACTGATTCTTATATCATAACTCGGGATGTTAGAGTGATGCACCAATAACAGGGTCATTTTTTTTTTACCCCTTTGTGCCTCACTGCAAGCATCCGATTGGGTCATTCCTCTTACATGACTTATTAACTATGTGAAATTAGCTCTCTACAGCAAATGGAGGGAGCAAACAGAAAAAAATGGAGCTCCTGCTGTGACAGTGCTGTTTAAGTGGTGAGAGGGAATAATAACTCCTTGGTAATATTGATATACAAGACAATATCGTACACAAGGGGATGCTGCGGTGCTCAAAATTCAGTTGACAACCCAATTAGATCATGTGAGATCAGTGCATTTTATAACAGCAGTGACTTATAAGCAAATCTGAAAGCGGATCAGGCCCATACACGAAACGCTTAACAAGGTCAGTATTGGTGCTGATTTACTGGATGAGTACATAATACCAATGCGTATACATCTATAGGGGAATTTTGGAGTGCGGCAGACTGTGTTTTCCACCACCATCGTCAATTCATCGGCAGATAAAATGTGCTTGAGGTCAGGAAGGAACTGTAAAGCTCGACATTTAAGTCGAAATGGACGATAAGTTTAAGATTTGCAGCGCTTCACGACAAATAAGCAAAAATCGGTTGCTGATGAACACAATGTGTGAAGCTGCTTCCAGTGAGCGACGGAGGTCGGAATATCATTGTTGAAAACCTCCAACCTCCACGCATTCCAAGTGCAAAACGCCAACAGTGAACAAAGAACTCGGCTAACCGTAACACAGTGATGTCTCTTTGTTAAAGCGTACACACAGTTGCACCTCAGCACCTCCTTATATATATACGACGAAACGAAATAAAGAAGGGAAAGTGATACATGAGGTAAAACAGACGCCATTATACATTTTATTATTTTACAGCACTTTCATACCTGGAAATGTATCTAAATATGACTTTCACTCGCCTAATAAAACAACATATGATAATTGATTCAGGGCGGCAGCTAAAAATGATTTTCATTATACTTTAATCTAACGATTATTTTCACAAGTTATCGACTATTAAATGTTTTATTTGTAATTGTATTAAATCATTACGTTTATACATGTCAATAAATTGTGAAAAATCCTCATCAGAATTTCCCAAAGTGACATCTTCAAATTGCTAATTTTGCTCAACAAACAGTCCAAATATCAAGTCTGGTCTTTTACAATCATAAATGACAAAGAGAAGAAGCATTTCCTCACATTTAAAAAGCCAGAAACAAGCAAATGTTTGATATTTTTGCATGAAAATTATTAATCGATCGTCAAAATAGTTGCAGCTCTAAACTGATTAAGCATTTAAGTCACTTTTTAAGCAAAAATGCTAAAAATAATCTTTGTTTGACTGATTTTTGAGAGTTAAACTTGAATACATCTTTTCGGTATCTTAAACATTTTGTCCATATGTTACATTTATAAACCAAACAATTAATTCGAGAGAAAAGAATCAAGAGATTAATGAAAATAATCATTTCTTGCAGACCTCGTCAAAAGCACGTAAGCGGCCCTCGCACTGAGATTGTTTTGTCACCTAACAATATTGTTTATCCCTCCAGTAGAGCACCAGACACTGAAAGGGAACAGACACCAAAGTCTGTTCACAGATCTTGGGGGGATACCACGGCACATGAAAATAAAGTTATACAAAGCCTTTTGTGGGTCCGGAGGGAGCTGAGTGAAGTAATAAATTCCCTCAGGTGATGTCATTTGAGTCAGTGTCAGCTGGAGTCGACATGTTTAAAAATATAAAGAATTTAGGGGTGTGGAGTCAGAAAGAAGTGAGCCTATTAGACCTCTGCAGCACGCTCCTCATCTCTGCTTGGGGCAAGTGGCTCGAGGCTACATTAGCCGCTAACACGCCATAACATTCATTGCACATTGCACGAACCCCCTTTGTGGACAGACGGCAGTTGAATTGCATTCTGCGTAATGCATGCGCCGGGTTTTGACAGGGAAGAAGAATGCACGGAATAAAAAAAGATATCTGCAGAGTTGCTGCATTGATTTCTTTTCTCTGTCCATCATGAGTCTGACAATGTTATAGGAGTGCAATGCTAAATCAGTGCAGTGCTCTCAATGAGCTATGCCAAGGAGCAACAATGCTTCTCTGAAAGACAGTGGTTGCCAAAGCCCTCTCTAAAGCACTTTATGTAGGGTTTCCTTTTGTCACCCACCTGTACATTATGCTATTAGTACACTGGCTCACAATAGTACAGTAAGCAGCACATCAGAGTATTAGGACTCTTATCTGTGAGCCTTTGTTTGAAATCTTCCATCCAAATTAGTCCTACAGTGTCAGAAATATAGGCGAGTATTAGAAAGTGTTCACGTCTCCCGATAAATTCACTGTGTTGGCGCTGCTGATGCTGTCATCGCGTTTGGTCTTTGATTTCCAGCTTAGGGATAGACTGCTAGATTATTCCTTTAAAGACAGACGCACAGGGGTGAACCGTCACGGAGACAAGTAGACAGCTACAAAGGCACAAACATGAGCACCGGGAGACACACGCGCATACACACATATATCCTCTAGCTGAAGAGGCCTGGGCTATTTTTAGCCTCAGAGAAAGAAAGAAATAAAAAAGAAAGAAGCAGCCCGGCTCATCTCAATGGAACCGACCACAAGGCCCAGAGCTGCAGTCTTCAGGGGCCTCTACTCCACCACACGACACGACCCTGCTGAGGCTCACTGAACCGCACCAGAGGCCTCCACCATTTACATCCCCCCTTCACAATACGACCCGCTCTCCACAAACACAATGTCAACCTATAAACTCGGATGGCAACCGCGCACATATGCCCGCGAGCTGTGCGATGTTCACATTGCGGGGCACGGTGGGCCACCCATTCTAAATATGAGCCCACCAGATGGAGATACAGCGCGTCATGCTGTGTCACGACGCTCCACTGTGTCACAATCTCCCAACTCGCTTTCCCTCTCGCTACTGCACACTCATAATTCTCACTTTGCACATCCAGCAACAGCCATGAAGTTGGCTCTCACACTTGAGCGAGCAGAGGCAGCGGCAGCAGCAGCAGCAGACGCGGGGAGGACGAGGCAGGGACGGGGCCGGGGTGGGGTGTGCGGGGATCGAAGGGAGGATCAGCCGAAGACAAACAGAGAGTTATTGACATTAAGCTGGGTAAGACCCAATCGCTTAAACCTTTTAACACACTCTGTGGTCTCTCCCCCGCCTCCCAAAGGCCTGCTGGTCGGCGTGACCTCAGCATCTGCTCCCAAAAGAGATTGGGGGATGAAGAAAAAAGGAACCAGGAAGGGGTCAGTCATCTTTTCCTCCACAATTCTCTCCTTTTGGACACTTTGACGATCCTCGCTCACCTCCCCCCAACCCAACGCCCGCCCCCTCCCCATCTTCTCCTCAACTGACAGGTGTGATGATGGCCTAATGCCGTCTGGCTCTGATCGCCAGGCCAGACAGACGGGGCTTGAACAGGTTGAGCTGGTAAACATCGGGATTTAACTCGCCGCGTCAGGATAATTAGCAGTGAGAGACACACACCTTCTCTAACACCTGATCATCCAAACATGTTGGTGTGTGTGCGTGTGTGTGTGTGTGTGTGTGTGTGTGCGCGCGCGCGCTGTACAACTGTCCAATCTCCCCCTCGTGCAGCTGAACCCATGCTGCCGGCTGCTGCACGCAAAGCGCTCCCAGTCGCACAGTGACTCCTACGCGCACGCACGCAGAGGAGAAAGAAAAGGAGGAAAACTAACGAACGAACGCACATTAGAGCCACGACACGCGCACGCACGCACACACGCACGGGCAAAACACTTAAAAAATATAGAACTCTATAGGACTCTTGTGCGCGATAAATTTCACAGCAGATCGTTGTGTCAAATCAATCCCGGAGCTCCCCCGCTCCGAAGATCGATGAGATTACGATCTTCAACAGCCATTAACTCTGCTTTTTACCTTGGGAGACATTTCCTGCGCTTTGCCCGCGGTGATAACTCCTTACAGATGAAAAACGCGCTGGGAAAGATTTAAAGAGCAGCCGAGCGACGGGAAACTAACCCCCCGCGCGTCCCGAGACAGCTCCTACTTTCAGTCTCGTCTTCTCAAAGAGAGGTTGAAACACACTCCCCCACCCCCCGAAAAAACTCGTGCTCCGGGCTCACCTGTGATTTCCCTGCTGACGTTGGCGAAGCCCGCCGCTGTGGTCTCCTTTGAGGCCATGGTGCGCTCCTCCTCACGCCGGTCCGGCCCCGTCTCTTTCCTCCGCTCTCCAATGTCCCCTGAGCGCGCTTCTTCTCCTTCTTCTCCTCTTTCTCCTTCTTCCTTTTAACCCCCCTTCTCTTTCACCTGCGGGTGCTCCGGACGCAGCAACAGTCCGCACACAGTGCGGTGTGGAGCGACGATGCCGTGGTGCGCACTGGCGAAAAAAAAAAAAGCCGAGGAGCGCGAGGACTTCAGCTCACTCAAGGAAGCACGAGAGAGAGAGAGAGAGAGAGAGAGAGAGAGAGAGAGAGAGAGAGAGAGAGAGGAGGGGGTTATGAGAGGTGGAGGGGTTACAGGCTGTGCCATTATGTTTGCATCACTATGTTTAAAATTCTGTATATTTTTTGTCAAATCTGCCACTTTCGCCTCAATCTATGTTTTAATGACAGGGAATGATATTCAGGGGGCCACCATAACAGAGAGTAGGTCCCTTAGAGGGGCACTGTGTAGTTTTGGAAAATAAATTGAAACTCAGAATTTTAATATTTACAATATTAATGAGGTGATAACAAAAAGTCAGAATTATTTATCGTTTCCATAACTGCATAAATAAGCCGCTCTCGGGAGGAAAATGAGGTCTCCAGAACACTGTTTGAAGCCGAAACGGAGGGAGTTTGTTTATTTAGTTTGTTTAGGCAATGAAATAATCAGTCCATGTCTTCAGATTAAAATGTACTTTCTTAAAACTACATGGTGCACCTTTAATGTTAAGATCATACGAAACTGAATCGAGCTCAAAGGGATGGAGGGGTGGGTGGGGAGGTGATTTATACAGCTTTGCTCAGCATGGATGTCACACAATGGGATATGTGACAGTGGTCAGTGTTTAAGTGAGTTTAAATCATTGGGAGCAGCTGAAGGGCATCTGTGATTTATAATCAATAAAATAACACACACTGATTCCCCCTGGTAGCAATTAAACTTGGGAAGATCCTGTAAGTTAGTAATTCCACAAGAAAGATGTCTCCGAATGAAAGTGATCAATCAATAAATAATCAGACAGGGGGGGTGGTTCAGCTGCAAGAAGTATTACCCCAGGGGATTTCTTGTAATCCCTGACTGACCAATCCATCATTGACAACATTTGGTAGAGGTGAGTAAATCTATCCAAACCATCCATTGATATCTTGATAGTTCTAAGCAATCATTTTCTTAGTTTTAATGGCTGTTTCTATAAAGCAGCAAATTGTTCAACATTAAATATTTAGCATTAAATACATAATTAAATATAGTATTATAGTTCAAATACAGTTAAAAAAAAAAAAAAAAAAAAAGAGGCAGCTAAATGAGGCAAAGTGGCTTTGAGCTACCTTCAAAGTATTTTAATGAATGACTCAAATTAATTCTTTATTTATTTCATTATAATTTTCGTTTCCCTAAAGACACTTTTGAGCTGTCACCTGTGCCCGCCCCCCTCACCTTTCATCCAATCACTGAACAGGGCAACAGTCACCAAAATGTAGCCTGCTAAGCTAGCTCCTGGAGTTGACTGGCAAGTATTTCTGAACTACAGCCTAAACGCAGTGCTAAGTTACAGTACAATAATTAAGTCTCCCTTTATTGCTTAGAAATGCTACAAAAGTTACCCAACCAGCCAGCTAATTAACTGTCAGCTGCTAAATTAGAGTTATTATCCAGCAATACAATAAAGAGCCAGTGTTAGCGACATTTAGCTAGCTAGGTAACGTTAATGTTAACTAGTTAATTTAGAGTTACCTTGGCAGTGCCGTGCTTTCAAATATGTTCTCAGAGAAAGACACAACTCCGTGAAGAGCATACACAGACATGTTGTATATATACATGGCGCCATTTAGTCACTTACTGGGAATTATATATGGAGTCTTTCTCCTCCATTGTTGCAGCCAAACTTGATCGCCTGAGCTAGTGGCGGTAGTCCACTGGGAGGCTGAGGGCATGTGATTGGCTGAAAGGTAAGGGGGGCGGTCACTGATGACTATCATGAAAAGTGACATTGGATTAAAACAGACAAACATTCACAATACATCTTACATTTAAGTAGTTCAGGATTTATTGGTTTCCTAAGATATTTTACATGCATTCATGTGATAATTTATTTCATAACGTTTTACTTTTTTAGGCAATGTTGAATAGTAAAGGGCTTAACACTGTTTTTTCAGTGTTCATACTGGAAATCCTCATTGAGATTAAAATAAATATCCTGACCAAAACAGACAGTTTTAACAACCAGGTACAGACTGAAAGACATAATATGCGTTCAACAAAACCAGAAATTATCTACTTCTGATCGATCTCCTACCAATGAAGTATGCGTGGTTATTTGTTCCCTCCTGTTACCAGGAGACGCTGCCAATTGTTCAAACTCAATAAATGAAAATATGCTTTAAAAAAATGAGTGATCGTAAATGGGATTACAAAATAATGAATACAATTTACAATATAATGATACAAAAGATTTTCATCCCAAAGGCAACCTAAATTACACCTTAATGAAAAGCTGGCTAGACCTATAAAATCAAAGACCAGTCAAAAACTTAATGAAACTCCATCAGGTTATAGCCTACATGTAGAGATTCTAAAATTCCCCAAACATCAGCAGCCAGAGGAGCACATTTTCTGGAAAGCACAACATTTTGCTAGTTTAAATCAAACTGTGACGATTCCAGGCAGAGGGAGCAGCATACATTCGAAGCTATAAGTCTGATAACCAAATGGAGGTCAGACTACATGATGTTTTCACTCCCCTCCGGAATACTGATGACAGCCTTGCCGCGGCGGCCTCAAATTCTTCTGCCACATGAATAGAAAGGCGCGCATGTATTGTCTGAACGAGAAGATCAGCAAAGTTAATCTTCAAAACGATTTTGAAAAATCTCGGATTAGATCATTAGAAAGGCTTTCGTGTATAAAAGCACACACCTAGATAATTCCTGTGGCTGCTTCTTTTCGGACAGGAAATAAGTAATCGCATTATTTGAAAGGGTTTACACGCTGGCTCCTCAAAAGTAATGTTTTATTATGTCGGAGCAGAAAGTTGATTCGATGCTGTTGATAGATGTGTTTTCGTGGCAATATTTCTGTAATGATGTGAGGACACCGAGGGAATAGAGCCATACATCAAACCGCTTCATTCAGTGCCTTTCTGCTCGGAGCTGTGCGATCACCAATCATGGCTCTGATAGGATTTGGGATGGAGAATTGGGAGGCCAGGTTGAAGCTCAAGCTGTAGGTAACAATGATACATGATTCATCCACTCATCTGAATGGCTGCTACTTGTCAATGTCATCGCTTATGCAACGCAGTTCAGCTGTTTTTCATAGATGCGGCCAAAATTAGCTCGGCGGTTTTAACCCTTTGACCCCATATATCACTTCCTAATATGACAAATGTGCTCATGGAGACATAAATGATTGGCTGTGGAGGGTGTAGCTGTGTTTGGTGTCATTTCCAAAAATTGGCCCCTCAAAGCCATACAACAGAAGTGCAGCGTCTGCTACATTGTACACTTCTATATTTGCGCATGTGTGCGAGGGACCTTTGTGTCTGCGTCTCACTGTTACTTCACCCTGATGAAAGAAGACCCAGTGGGGGGCATCATGCCAGCGCAAAGAGGGGGTGGGGACGCCGAAGGAGAAGGGCGGGGGGCCAAGACAGCTTGAATAAGAGGTTTATAGTCTGGGGGACTGTAGCTGTCTCCAGGTTTGATCGGGTTAAAAACTTCAGCGCTGTTCAAAGAAGCACTTGAAAAGACGCCCCATTATTTATTCATCAATGCAGCATCTCGTAGACAGGAGTCGAGATGCTCAATATGCCCTCAATTACTTGTCTGTCGAGGTGTGCGCGTGAATCTGCTTGCATAAAACAATGCCGGAATGAGAGGGTTTCACAAAGGCGCCTCTGCTTCTGTTCAGGCGGCACGATGTTTTAAAATGAAAAAAACACTCATTTGTTGGAAATGTGTTCCGTGCTCCTACTTCTGCAGGCATTTGGCAGGCAATAACTACACAAGACAACGCAACATCTGCCCATAGACGATGAGAGACAATCCACATATCACAGAGACACTTAGAGAGGCAGTGAGGGAGAGAGAGAGGGAACAGAAGAGGAGGGATAACGTTGTATAACACACTGGCAACCACATCCAGTTTGTAACAGCCAGCGGATATAAAAGTGTTAGCAGCCGCCGTCTCACTGTTCTTCCTGATGTCAGTAATAACTCAAGATAATGCTTCAAAGCAGGCTTTCGATCAGTCCCCAATATTCACCGCAGGCTGGGTTCTCCTCGGTGGATAGAATGTGCTAGAGTTACTTTGAGGCTGTGCGGCAGAGCTGTGGTACACTGCCCTCATCTGGCTGAACACGGTCAACATCTCTCCCACAGGGAAGTTTATATCATGTCAGCGGACGGTACATTCTGAAACGCAAGTTAGGATTGATGAATCTGTTAACTGTTTAACACTTCTTACCAGAATGTTTTCAGGTACTTTATTTAGGTCATTGCACTACCACAGCAGTGTAGAAATATTCAGCTGAAAGCAAAACTCCTGCAATCAAAATCCTATTTATCTTTAGTAAAGGATGTATCATCAAAATGTACTTCCAAGGAGAAAAAGTAAATTGTGTTCTGCAAAAAAAGAAAAATGGTCCTGGTAATTGGTATGTTTTCATATTTGACTCTTGAATTTTTGCTGATACATCAATGCGTAGTATTTAATGATTGTTTGCCGTCTGCACAGAGCCCAAAGGATACTAAAAGACAACACCCACCTCGGCCACAGTCTGTTGTTCACACTGCTGCCCTCTGGCAAAAGGTACAGAAGTATCCGCTGCCATACAACAGGAGTTCCAAGCAGCGTCTTTCCTCGGGCTGTGGTACTCTTAAACTCATCCTCAGCACTCCATCATAACAAAGAGTTTTTCTACCCCAGCCACAGTCTGTTCACCCCGCTGCCATCCGTCAAGAGATACAAAACTGTCATAGCGCTGAACTACTAAGCAGCTTCTTTCCTCAGGCTGTGAGACTACAACTTGCATTTCTTGGTACAATCCTGTGCTGTAGATTTACAATAAAATGAACTTTGAACCGTGAGGTAGTTTGGTCCAATGGTTCCAATTTAATATTAAAGGGATATTCCGGTGTAAATTTAATCCATGGTCTAACACACCTGGACACCGAGTAAGACTCCCCCTCGAGAGGTCAAGTTTGCTGACCGCTAGCTTAGCTAGTTTTAGCAACCTCAGAAAAGACAGCACGATAATACATTGCCGCTTACGCTTCCAATTAGAAACCGCCATCAAAAAGCCACAATTAATGGTCAGAACAGCACCAAACTTCAGCAACAGTCCCAGCACACAGTACGAAGCATCAAACATCTGCTAGCTTTGCCGGATTTGTATTAAAAACACAGCACAACTCACCGCTCTCCTCCAGCAACCTGCTCGTTGCGGGGAACCCCTGACGAGTCGATTACCGAGTGCAGTAGATTTCCTTAGCTGGAGGATGAAAATGTATGATTATTACTCCATTACTTCTTCTCTTTTCCCTGTCAGCTCTCGATACTAAGAACTGAGCATTTCATGGAGTAATAATCAGTCATTTTCATCCTTGAGCTGCGGAAATGACCATTATTTGTGGCTTTTTGATGCCGGTTTCTAATTGGAGGCGTTAGCGGCGGTCTTTTCTGAGGTTGCTAAAACTAACTAAGCTAGCGGTCAGCAAACTTCGATCCTCTTCTAAGGGCGAGTCTATATCCCTTCGAGTGTCCAGCGCTGTGTTCTGACCAGTTGTGATTACAACTGTAGCCCAGATCTGTTGCCTCAGCTATCATAAAATGTTAATTACGATCCACGAGAGCAGCAATAGAAATACCTATGAGAGTAAGAAACTGCACAACATTCATCATTATGATGGTCATATTGTTTGAATCTACTCAGACACATATTTTAATGATCCGCTGCTTTTTATTGATGAACTTGTTTGTAGTGTTTTATACTTGTCCAGTTGTTTTGTTCGTTTGAGATTGTTTTTTTACAAAGTGTTCTGTTACGTCTCATCCCGTTCATTCTCTCTCTTCGTCTCACTGTAATGTAATTATGTAGAAAATGCTTCTTATCATCTGTCATTTTTAGTTGTGTCTGGGACTGCGGGTGCAAATTAGCTGTCAAGCTGAAAATAAAGTACTTTTATGATGTTATTCACGTCAGTGTTGATTAATGTACGCTGTCCCATACAAACAATTAAATACAAAAACAAAGTAGCCCAGTTTTTGTTTCTACATATGTACAAATATATATTCCATGGCTGAAAACAAGACCTGAGCTGTGCCTTTGGTCTTCTGTTATATGGATGGTTGGCTCATAATTAGCTTTTTAAAAAGCTGTTACAAGGCATACTATATGAAATGAAATAAGGTTTTTCAGCCCAGTTGAAATGAACTGAACTGCCATTAGGTTTTGTCCATCATATCACTCACCATGTGTCAAGCCTGTTTTCAATCCCAATGATTTTCAGTGGGGAAACCAGCGGAATGGTAAAATGAACACAGGTCGCCCAAATCCCAATCTGCAAACACTGATCAGGCCCCTTCAACTGAGTCTCAAGATAAATCTGAGGGGTTGTAAGATGGTTATTGGGGCAGTGAAGAGAGAAAAATAGAGTTCTGCTGCATGCAATTGTGTTCTCTTTCTCTAATCTTTTCTTTTTTGAGACAATTTTACCTCCATTGGCCTCAAACATGTATTTAAATCAAACCACCTAAGGAGTTTAGAAGCCTCTCTCTCTCTCTCTGTCTCTGTCTCTCTCTCTGTCTCTCTCTCACACACACACACCTTCCCGATGTCTAATTTGGACGGTTGCACCCAGTTATTTCTAGATACACACCTCGTGTCATGATTGGTCGGCTGCGCGAAGGTGGAAAAATTAAGCTGGGCTTAAAATTCTCTCTCAAGCTCTCTTTGATCATTTGTTACGGAACTATTTGTGGGAATTTTCATGTGTACAAGCGAGTGCAGCACTATGAACACCTTCTGGGAGAGGCTGTCAGAAAAAGCACCCTTAAAACAAACGGTTTTGTCCCCTGATGTGCTCGGACAACACCTCGCATGACCCACTTCTTTTTGAGCACAACCCGACCATAACAATATCATTTTATAATTTTATTTTGGGTCACTACTGGAATAGGTTTACATGCTTCAGTGCTCAAAAAACACATCAGTTTTTCTCACACCGTCCAGTTCAGCAGCATCTCTGTGTCTAATGCACTGTTTTAGCTCCCGTCTCTTTAAGACCCCCCCCCCTCCCCAAATAACCAGTCTGCTCTGATTGGTCAGCTCACACACGCCTGACCCAGCACCGCTAACAACAACAGGGCAGCTGTGCTAAATGAATTCCAAACTAGCTGCTAGTCATAAATTATGCAAATGTGTGACATGGTGATAATGTGATGTCACAAAGTCACGTAAATTTAAGGCGAGGCTACTGACGAGGCGTTTTTAGGCACTTAGGGAGCAGCGTTTTCTGTCGGTGCTGACTTTGACCTTTTTAAATTTCAAGGCCATAAGAACATAAAACACTGAAGGAAAGGCAAAAAATGAAAAACAATAAAAAAGTCTCCTTTAACCTGAAAAGTGACACTGTCAAACAATAATTCCCTCTGAAATACTGTGTAGGTAAAGTACAAGTAGCTCAAAATACAGTACTTGAATAAATATACTGTTACTAACCAGCGCTGCTATCCTGCTAGCACTATCACAGATGTACTCCGGGGTTCGACTCTCATCTATTTTCGGGGCCTCCCAGGAGCATAAATTTTAGCTGACCTTCACAGCAATGACTCTGCCTGAGAAAACCAAATCCACAGCAGCCCGTCGCTAAATGAGCCTGCATACAGATTAAGAGAGAGTGTGGAACAGCTGGCTACATGGAGACATCTTGACTGCCTGCATGTGCCGCACTCCACCAGAGGCTACACACTCTGCTTTGTCAGGGTTCCTGCTGTTACAAGGCTTTATTTTGTCTGATCCCCCCCCTCCTTACTGCATTGGCGCCTCCAGAAAGAAAAAAAATAGAGATAGCAAGTCAGTGACTTATTGGAAGTAACGCGGAAGATCACTTTTAAGAGCGGAGACTGGATAACAGCATGAGCTGAACTCTCCGGCTTTCTATTTCATGGCTCCACTGATCTGTTAATGTCACACACCAAAAAGAGTATTGATTGGACATGATGCCTAAAGGGCTCCACTGTCCTTTCCCAGACATCTTTGAGGTCTTAGATGTCTCGTAACGGGCAGGATTTGACATCGTGCCAGAACGGGTGGAGGGCCGAGACCTTCACTTGAATAAATTTCCGACAAGACGCTCACATCAAGGATTTGACTTTTTATTGCAGCGATCGTTCTGGGCTCGGTGGTGGCTCTGCCCTCGAAATGCTCCCAACACAAACTTAAGAGGGTTTGACTGTCTCTGAGCTCACAGACCCCTCCGGCACGGCCTCGGATACAAAGCATTTGAATGAAAACGAACCCATAGAGAAAAACATCCAACAACATCTAAATGCTAATGTAAGGGGAGGCAGGGGAGGTGGAGGGGGGGGGCACAAAGAGGTGGTGTGGCAGCAAGGATCTGTGCTGAGTGTTGGAGTATGCAGAAGGAGAAGCACCAAAGATAAAGTGGACATATATGTCTGGACAGTATATATATACAGTGTGTACAACTTCTGACACATTCATGGTGAAATATGTAAGAATTGGCCTCCCAACAAGTAGAAGCAGCCAGAGTTACCAGAGTAACAGCTCACTGCTGCTGACTGTATTCTGTTTATACGTCCACCCATCATTGTGGCTACTGTTAGCTCAGTTAGCCGTGCAGCTAACAATGCTACCAGCTGTGGGATTGATGGCTTTTACATCACTAGCAAAGGAGCTGTGGACCACTGGGAGATTAGATTGGATCATTTTTATTCATTTTTTATTTTTATTTTTATGCTTGAGACTAGAATTCTCACAAATTGCACCTTTAAAACTATCTTATCATGAAATTTCCTTTTTGCTTTTCGATTTTGGAAATAGGAGTTTGACAAAAAAAATGGATGAGATTAGTCCATTGCCATTTTTTCACAAGCTTTCGCAGGCGGCAATCACCGCTACGAAAAACAGAATCAGTGCTTGATGTGTGTGTGCATGTGTCCGTGCGTGTGTGTTCTGTCCTCTAAAACCTAAAAGAAAAGAAATATGTGTCACCGTTTATTACACAAAATGTTTATTCATCATTTGTTTTAAGGCCAGTATTTATTGGAACATTCGCTGAGCCCACTGAGGCAATGTGATTCTGGGCGATATGAATAAAACTGATTTGATTCATATGGTAATAGCCATGTTTTTATGTAATGGAATGAATGAAAATAGGCCTGTATTATTTGACTCTGTCCAAATATATATAATCTTCCACCAATGTCTCTCTTTTGTTGGTTTTGTTAGAAAAATACATTCTCATCACAGATGTTCACGGTGTCGTTTGTAGCTGAACGTCCATTCTGCAGCATTCACTTTTCAAAAACGAGCCGAGCGACAAATATATCGACTTTTGGGCAAATGTTTGCTGCTTGGAGAGAGTTGATAAGAGTGTTTGGTAAATCTCAGCTGCATCCAGAGAAGCGCTGACCACACTGCACCCACACTGGGACAAGTACGTAGTAGTAGGCGATACCAGCAGCGATACGTGTCTTTTTTTTGTGATTAGAAGCCAATACCAAAAAAGGGAATGCATTCTTCTCCGTGATTTTTATCTATTTGACTCGACCAGGAAGGTTATCCGGTCCTATCCATCCATCTGTGTTTGTTTTCTTTGTCCGCACGCAACATATTTTCAAGGCTAATGACTGAATTGGCATGAGAGCCGTTGTGTACGTTCGCACTCCCACAAGGAAAAACCACCACCATCAGGCCACACTTTGGCTTCTCTTATATAACTAATATGTCAGTACAGTGACGACTGCGAAAGTGGAAGCTGACTGCGAGGGCTTGTTAGGCTTCAGCGGTGGTCTGGACTCTGTTGACTGCGTTCCTGTCTGGTAAGTTTGACAACAATGGCCAGCTGCCTGGTCGTGATACGCACTCCCGTTCCGAGTCGATTCAATCGAGCCCAGACCCCCCCGAAAGAATTACGCGGCATGCAGCAGAGGGCTTTGAGTTACAGCGAAGATAATTATTCCTGGTCCTTGACGCGAAAGGGGAATTTTAAGGTTCTTGAGGTAAAACATGAATAAAGCAAAAGACAGAGTGGTTCTAATGGCTTCAAAAAGTCCATAAATGTATTCACGCATCAGGTTTTAATATCTGCACGGCCTGCATTAGTTTGGGCGAAGAGTTTAAGAGAGACATAGTTAAACGCACTCCATTTGAATTAACAGCATAGCTCAAGTGGAAGAGTGGGCAAATGTTTGTGCTTTTAAGGACAGCCTTCATGGGTGTGTGTGTGATCAGTGGGTGCTGCAGGGGAGGATTACCACCTCCAGCTGACGGAGGGTCGTTACGACACCTGTGGTAATGAAAAGTCTCTGTTCTGCGCGTGCTCATCTGTCCGTTCTGTTTTTTTTTCTTTCCCCCCAAGAATCTTTATTAAGGGACACAAAGGCAAGAGGTACAATAAGAACACAGTTGGGTAGACTGATGCATTATAACAAATTAAAATGCAGGGAAGTAAGAAAATTAAGTTAAGGCGGTTGGCAGGGTCAGTTTTCATCCCTAACAGATAACAGCGTGCCCATGGGCTTACAGTAATTAGGTGGTAGTTGTTTAAGTGCTTGTGCATATTATATGATACTGAGAGGGGAGTACCGTCAGTCCGTCAGAATAAGCGACTGAGATCTTGAAATCTTAAAAACTCATGTTGTTCAATGTCTTCAGTCTTTAATATGACCAAAGCATGTTTTTATTTTGGTCATCTTTCATCTGTGTTTTGGTGTATTAGAGCTCATTTGTTCTTACTGTAGCATGGTGGAGAAATTTAATCAGAATCATATTAAAGGGTAATTCCACCCAATCTTAGACGTGTAAGTGTGTTTACAGGTCTACTGCATATGTGAAAAAACAATTCTAATACTATATAAAGACTGAAGATGTAATCTGATAAATTGCATCCAGTGATGGCACTCAGTGGCCAGATTGCATTATGGGTAATGTAGGTTTTGGGATTAATCCTCTGGTCTAGCATATCTCATGTAACTCTAGCCCCGTTCACACTGTCTTTTGATGGCGTTCAGTCTGACAATGACATAGGTCCTTCATTCGTAAATAACAGAGAAATGTCCCACCTTTCAAACCCACAAAGCAAAGTTACATGACCATGTATTAGCAGGTAGTGTCTTTGGCAAATTATGAGGAAAAAAAATACCACATTTAAACGTGGAAAAGTGGCAGTCACCCTGTTGCATTTCTGCCCAAAAAACAGCCTCTGTCCCCACTATTGTGTTGTTGCAGTGCCTGTGAGCCCCCAGGAAACAGCATCCCTCCTCGGGAGTGAGAGTCAGACAGGGTCCGCTGTTTACCGATGGTGATTATGTAATTATGTCATTTAGAGCAAAAAACATAACTTTGTCACTTTCCACGATGCGTGGTGGGTCAGGATCTCATTCACAACACATTATAACTGCATCCATATGATTATAAACAGTCAGCGGATACATGTTTAGATTACCATGTGGAAACATGTTAAAAAAACACACACACAGATCTCAACATCATGATGTGTACCGTCATGCTTCTTCTCAAAACCTGGTGCCTACATTACCCACAATGCAAATGTATCAGATGACATACAGCTTCTTCAAGAGCCACGTATAAAGTACTCCCCAAGACCTGTACACACACTTTAATGTGTCAAATTAGTGGAGTTACCCTTTAAGACCCTATACATTGTCAGATATGTCAGTCTCTGGTTCTCCTTCCTGTTCTGATTTGATGATGATCCAGTGACACTCTTTTGAATGATATGATTGTGTTATATAAAGTGTGGAAGAGATAAACTCTTTGAATATAAAGGGGTTTTAAGTATGGTATCTCACCTTGATGTCTCAGGTAGTGAGGGAGGGAGTGAGGAGCTTTGGGTGTGAACGAAGTGACAAATCCACTGAAGAAGAACTGACTGAATCCCTTCATTCAGTTTTTATGTTGTTTTTTGGATTAACAGTCCTACATGTTAGCATCCAGACGTTTGTGACCAGCAGCCAATTACAGCAACATTAACAGGTTGCAGTCATAAAAAGCTGAATTGCATGTGCAGGACATTACTCAAAGATGGTGACCATGGAGTCATTAACACTGTAATGTGCCAGACTACAGATGTACCTGACTGTGGGACCAGGATGGACTGCTGCAGATATGGTTGCTGAATACAAATTAATTCTATACTAATGTATGTTTTATGATTTAGATTCAAGTAATCTAAAGTCATTGCAATACAGATGGATGCATTTGAACTATTTAAATGTACTATTCCTTCAGTCCTTAAGAATCCGTGTGCAGCCTCGTCAAGCCTACCTGCAGCTCCTCATTTATTCACTCATTAATTTTCTTTGCCCATCTGTTCCTTCTCAGGGGCAGGAGGGCTGGAGCCCGTCCCAGCATGCACTGGATGGAAATCGAGACCAGATTGG
The DNA here is from genome assembly GCA_039737535.1 of Lagodon rhomboides. Taxonomy (NCBI): domain Eukaryota; kingdom Metazoa; phylum Chordata; class Actinopteri; order Spariformes; family Sparidae; genus Lagodon; species Lagodon rhomboides. Next base: position 6,908,127 of record CM077797.1, read on the forward strand.
TAAAAAAAAAACCAAGTTATACTCGACACAAGAAGAGCGCATTAGAACTCATTCCTGAGTAACAAACACATGCCTTATTGCATCAGGCAGAGCATAATGTTGTTTCTGTTAAAGCTGGCTGATGCACGCTTAATGCAGTCTGATTCTCTGCGGATGTGGATCTGCATCCCGAAGTTAAAAATTAACCAGCACAGCAGTGTAAACCTAATTTAGCGTATAAATGCCACAACAAACCAATTTAGCCTATTCCACTCAATAAAGCAGCATCAAGTGTGTCTCCTGACACCGGAGCACTTCAGACGGAGACGGCGCCTCTCACAGAAATGTTTACTTTCGCGACCGCTAATCATTTACAGCACGAAGGCTCAAGATTACAGACAAGAGCTCTGTGAATTACATGCCATTTAAAGTAGGAATACGTCAAACTTGTGCTTCCTTCTTTTTTTCTTTCTTTTTTTAAATCGTGGTGTTTAAAATCACCTGAATCCATATATACAACACCAGGGACCTCTGAGGCTCACCAGCGGGATAATTATGCACTACTTACTGGTTAATTATAACTTAACAGTTACTCAGTGATTGCCTTTAAACATTACTTCCAAAGTGACTCATTAAATTTGAACCTGAATTATGCATTTAAAGATATTAGTAAAAATGTGTGCAATTACATGTGCATATATGCTTTTATAAAACCGCAATTAGGAGTGCAAATTAATAATTCTATTTCATTAATCTGCCGTGAAAAGATGAAAATGATTTTTTCATTAAGATTAAAACTACAGTACCTACATGAATGTATTAGATGCCCAATATGAGGTTTTAAAACTCCACTTTAAAGGCTGCGTGTATTTTTGTCTCTAAAGCTGGCTGAAAAACTCCAAAACAAGGGAAAAGACACACAGCTCTGCCATATGAGTAAAGCAGTTATGGCTAACATGTTGCCTTCTTACTCGTCCATAGAACAAAGAGCAGCAGTGTTGTCTCATGAGTCACATCTCTGGATCCTTGGTTAATATAAGCCCTGTATTCACTCTCCTTTTAGCTCCGTTTTGGTCTTCACCACCTCCTGAGGGATATATCTGCCTCTTTGTAATATAAGTGTAATGTGAATATTAAGTGTATAGGTTTTTCTTTGTCACGTACACCCCCTCACGGGACCTGTCCCGCACAATGTATTTTGTTTAATTTTATTGTAAATTGTTATTTAATTGTAAGCAGCATGAGCTGTCCACATGGTTTCCTATAATATTATGTGTAGTGTCCTGTAGTAATTTGTCTGTAGGCTCATTGATCTGTTGTGGCTAAAGGTTTGTACCAGATTTGGACAGCCTGTCGTTTATATTATATTTATTTATGGGTGAATGCTCAATTCTGTTTGGCTGCAGAGTGTCAATTAACACCCATGGAGCTACTTAAGAAGCAAAAAGTCACCTACACTGTCCCTCTGAATACAAGCGATAATCTCAAATTCCATTCACTGTTCAAAATTGCTTCTTCAGGCCGCCATGCATCATGGCCGACTGTTTGTGAAAATCTTGATATTGATTTGGAGACAACAAGCAGGCTGGCTAGCTAGTCTGTTAAACATACCATCAAATTATATTTACTGTTTGGAGACTGTACGCAAGGCTGCTGACGTTGAATCTAGCTAGCATAACGTTAGCTTTCTGGTTGATAGCTGAGCTTATCTCCTGTTGTCAAGTCGTATCTAAAGTTCCTATGTACTGAAGTTGTGAACAACTTTTCCGTTGCAGAAGAACCTCATGGGATTGCAATACTTGCTCCTGGTATTTAGTTGGACCCCAGAGTGGTGTCAGGGAGATGATGTTAAAAATGTTCTATTTTGTTCGCAAAGCGCATGAAAATATAAATTAATGGTCTAATTTTTTTTTTCTTTGGCAAGTGGCCATGGTATAAGCGGGATAATGTCCTTCAAGGTGACCGTAATCAGGAATCAATGGACTCTGTGGAGGCCACCATTCGTCCAATAATTCCTGATAAAAGACATCCTGTCAGACATTATCCCTTACCAATACCCTTACATAGTTCTTTGAACCATCAGCCGCACTTTTAAAATGCGGCTTGATGACTCTCTGCTGACAGTGTGCAGCCAGCGTTTCTTAACTATGATGCATTCATGCTGTCACATCGTTTCTCTAAAAAAACACCATATGGTTCCATCAAGATGTGATTTAGAATGTTGCAAGGGCACAGAAGTCAAAAGTGTAATTTAGTCAAACTCAAATGCTGCTGTGCGTTTATGGAAATTACAGTGCATTGCATGTTTAAAAAAAATGTCCCTGTTGAATTCTGTCCAACAGTATATCACTCATCATCGCACTCACTCAGGTCAAAATGCTGAGATCGACAATACTAATTCTTCTTTTGAATGCTTAATGAATGCCCTGGGGCATCAGGTACACGTCCTCCGGCTACAGGACAGGACCGATCCTTGTTCATTACTGTTCTGTCTGCATGGCATCCGTACAGTACGTGCAACATCCTTCACATCAAGCAACAATTCTACATCGGAGAGGCGTAATACGCGGTGCACTCTTTTATCAGCAGCTTTGTGTTAGTCAGTACAGTACATCCTCGAGATCAGGACTAAGGCACTTATATCTTTTTTTTCATTACTTCAGTCTTTCCTCTTGAAGAGAGAGTGATGCTCAGTGTAGCATAACAGGAAGAACAATGTAAAAGTTTGTTCTCTTCGATACATCCGGTGACGCTTTGTTTATGTGCAAATGTCCCGAAGGATGAGCACAGCTGTGACTCTTTAACAGGCAAGTTCATTTGCACATTTTGCAGGTCACCAGTTTTGAAGACCTTCTCCACTGTGAGAGGGAGACTGCCAGGTAGAGTCTTTTGTAACTCAGAGAGCCAGAACAGAACGAGATGTGACAACACTGTGGGTGACGGGGTCAACACACCTGTCAGTCCCTTTCAGGGTGGTGTGGAGTTTACAGCTTGACAACAGATCACACTCTAACAGTAAAGGTGAAGGCCTCTGACACCTCGTATCTGTATAATGATATCTGATAGAAGCTTACTTGGTGGACACATTTGAAATTGTGGTTTTCACTGCATTAGGGGACATTTCAGTACTATAAAGATTATTTTGTTAACATTCAATATCAGCAGCAGACGGTGGACAGCAGGAGTAGGGAGGACAGAGGACTCACCAATATTTGAGCGAACTGCTGTTGTTTCAGAACCACGGAGCAGAGAGATATACAGGCAGCAAACAACTGTTTCTCGGAGCCTCCTCCTGCTGGGTTTTGACATAGAAACGTTCAACATTTAGCACCACTAGGCTATTTTCTTATGTGAGTGCTGTGATTTTTAAATTCATTCTTTGATTCTGGAACACGAGCTTTAGGACTTGTGTCCCAATAGCATTTTTTTCTTTCACCACACAAGCGCTTAATCCAAGCGCTCCCCGGCGCCCTGCCAGCACTTTTCTGCCACAGAAAAAAAAAATGCTGCATGAACACCCACCCATGGCATGTTTTTTAGACTTTCTGTGGATATTAACTCTTACTGCTCCTGACAATGTATGTTAAATGATCCTAAAACGCCTATCCCAAAGCTTTTGTTGAACCCTTTGGAGCCCAGGCATGGTTTTAGGCTCTGGTCAGAAGCTGTGTAAGTGCTTCTGGCATTAAGCTTGAACACACTGAAATATTGGAAAAACACAATTTGAAAATGCAACTCATATAGCCTTAATCAAATTTGATAACAATCTCACTGAAAAAGAACACATATGTTTTTCTAAGGAAATATCCAGGTGCCTGCCAACAAAACAGCATAAACCCATTATAGTTCTTTATTTTCTTATTTCCACTAACTTTATGCATATGAAAGAGTCAAAAACAAATGTTTCAATGAAAAAACATCCTATACAAAGAGCAAAACAAAAAAAATTCAACATGACTTCGAAGTTTTGGCCTTAGATAACCGATACAAACTGTATGTTGCCAGACTTGAAATCTCATTGGCTACATGATGTGTCAGTCATCCAGTGACTGGCATGTAAGTGGTTAAGGAGAGAATAGAGCTGTCTACGTGATCACTCGTTGGCAGTTGTAGGCTCCAGGGTGGACATAGAAGCTCATATCTGTTCAAATGAAATATCAAACAGTGGCCAATATGGATCTCCTGTATTAAAATAATGGTGCTTGGAAGGAGTTTTTTGGCGGATAAAAGAATATAATAGCATCCACGATCACAGTTGGTCGCTCTTTGTCGTCCTTCATGCACGGAATACTGTGTTTTTGATTAAATATTTTCCTGGTATAGATCTACTGGACCTTTGGGAAGAGAAGACAATTTTTGTTGTAGTTTGATTCACGACTGAAAGAACAAAACGCTTCATTTGTGAATTGCCAAAACTTTGTAAACACTTTTTTATTTGTCGGCTTGTTCGTTTGAATGTTTGTTGATTGAATCTGCCTGATGGGGTTTGCGTGAATCGAAACACAAGAATCTCAGCTTTCTAACAATGTATCTCATGAGTACCCATTTAAACTGTCTAGCTGTGGTTGTATTATCATGCAAATAAGCTGGATGGCGTTGGAAAACTATGAAGTTAAATGGTTGAATTAATTAATCTTATATGATGAAAGAATAATCCCCCATCGCAATTCTCAACAGTCACCTCAGTCACTAAAGCCTGATATGGGGGAGGTCGGTGAGTCCATATCCAATATTGAGATTGAACCTATGCTCTTGAGTTGAATACGAACAAAACATTGCTTTTCTGTGGCGGCTGTGGGTCAGGGGGTAGAGCCAGGGTCTTGATATCGGAAGGTCGCTGGTTAGATTCCCCTGGTCTGCATGCCAAAGTGTCCTTGATACTGAAGCCCAAACTGCTCTTGATGTGCTGGTCGCCACCTTGCATGGCAGCCACCACCATCAGTTTATGAATGTATGTATGAATGACTGTAAGTCGCTTTGGACAAGGTTTGCTTTTCTTGAAATTATAAGGTTTGACAAGAAAAGCTGGAAAAGACACTTTGCCCCTCTACAATGGAGACATCACACCTATTTTGGAGGTGTGACTGGAGGTTACAACTCACCTTTTGTTTAGATTAATAGTAGGTAGCCATTGACTCTAGATGGCGTGTTTGTAAAGACCGACAAAAGTCAATCAACTTTGGCGGATATTTGCCTCCCATTCACTTCCATTCTATGTGAGCAAAAGGTCAAATACAGGATGTGTTTCCAGTGGCAAGGTAAAATCACATCACGGTCTTGTGTGGAGTTCAACAAAGGCGAACTTTGACAGGCAAAGTTGCAGGCACAACCAATAGCAGGGATGTGTGTGTGGCTGACCCCTCAAACCAACCAAACTCAGTTCCGAGTGTGCCTGCACTCCCCACATTCAGCGCTGGCGGGCGGCATTCACGTATGCATGACCACGTCTAGACCTTTTGTGCTCCTTCGTTTTTGAAATCAGTCGGTGTTATTTCCACTTCCTTCCATCTTTTCTGCAGATTCACAAACTCCACTCTTCAGCCGGTTGTTTTTTACAGGCTTGCAAAAGCTTATATCCAACCGCCAGCTGTGTTATTGTTTCTGAACATCATCTCGAAAGTTCCAGGGCATTATGACCCTTATTTAATCCCATACAACATGATTTGATCTGATGCACTCGAGTGGTTGTGAGCTCGTGATATAAATCTCTGGGTGGGAACGTGAACTGCAGGAGTTTTTGCTGTAGCGAGAAATGATCAAAGACTCGGTTGTTTTTTCCGGGGATATTTGCGCCGCGGACCCCCGCCACGATCTGCCCTTCAGCTGGTCTGTTTCTCGGAGAGAGGCGAGTACATGGTGGGTTTTCTTCAGGATGGTAGTCAAACAGGTCAAGCTGAAAGAGACAGGGCTGCCGAGTATAACAGAGCTGTCATCGCACGAGTACACCTTTTTCCGACAGCGTCCCGTGGCATGTTATCTCATATTCAGTCAAGAGAATAGCTCCGCGAGTTCAAAGTTCTGCCACTTAAGTGAGGAAAGTTCAAATGGGGCTCACCGCACAATCCTGAACAAAATAATCATCTGTCTAATTCAGAATAACTGCAGTCAAGCTGAAAAGAGGACTTGAAACAAGTTCTTATGCGCTGAAAGTAGAATCTTCTCAACAGATTTCTCAGGGGTGGCTTGGGCGCAAGACGGGATTAATGATTTATTAAGGTAAAGATTTATATGCAGCACAGCCTTTTCCATTTATTTGAGCATCAAAGTAGAAGTGTCAGAAGAAGGACTGCTAGTTTGGTGGGTGAGAAAATGTTTCAGGATTTCTAGTGTCATCAGCAATGCTACATACTGGGAAGGAGCTCATTTGAAAACAGTTGTACCTTTTGATATTTTCGCTGTAGACGCGCAGGTTGAACAAGAAGTTACTCATCGATCACAGACCCCGAATCAAATTACTTTCCAATAACCAGCAGGCAGCAAAACAAACAGAGGGGGAATTGTTCTCTTAGGCTTTGGACAAGTGACAAATGTTCTGCTTCCTTTATTTTAAGTCGGTGGCTTCAAAAGAAATCGAGGCGAGGAGAAGGGGAGATATGAGGAAAGCAGGCATTGATGTGTTTTTACAGTGACAACAGAAGACAGATTCAGCTCTTCAGCAGCCTCCTCTTTGCTCTTTGCAAAGTTATTCAAAAAGAAAAAATTACCTCTCTCAAGGACTCACCTCCTACAGTGATGATTAATTCTGCACCTTCTTTCGCCACGTTTCCAAAAAAAGGAGAAATGTTTTATGAAACGATCCGAGGTAATTAACCGCATCCTTGAAACTAATATCAAAGTGTAAAAATAAACTAATTATCTCACACGATTTTGCATTAGTGTGAATGTTAGTTTGTGTGTGTGTAATCCCCTAATTAGATCTAGTTATCATAAGGCAGAGTAGTGGATTAATGAATGGTAAGGGTGGATGGATGGATGCCAGCTCAGGTGGTTCATGTCGATGTCTCAGAACATAGCAGACAAGAGCTACATGCTGAACTCTGAGTATCAGAAATAAAAGAGCAAATGAGAGTACAGGCTGAAATATTCATAGCATGCTCCAATGCCATATTGCTGGACGGGATGAACACCGTAATAAAATCTTGGTATTTTTAGAGCCTTGCCTGTGATAATGCAAAATAATTTGACTTGAAGGTGGTGCTGTAGGAAAGGTCATAAGAACATTATGCTTACAACGGTTTATCCCCATGGGAGCACTACTGTGCTCAGGCAATTAATAGGCTAAAAGCTTTTTATGAGATACACTGACCTCTGTGGAAAGGTGACATTGTTGCCTGAAGGTGGTGCAAAAGGAGTGTCGATGCTGATGGAGTGTCCAAAATGGGGGGGGGATTCATGCTCCCCAGTGGATAGATGCCTTCGTACAACTCAACGACAGTACGATGTGATGGTGGTGCTAAAGTTGAGGTCAGATGGCACCAGAAAATGTAGGATTGGTCTAGTTTTAGGGAAAATTGGCCAAACGTTTTTCTGATGTTTTAGCCAAGTGGAATTTCTGACCTGATGGTGTTACAATGATTAATGAACAATCAAGAGGTCACCCAAATCACCAGGAATCATCTTCTAGGGACCATGACAGTCTTAGAGGTAAGATCTGCTGCAGCAGTGGGTGTTACTGCAGTTTGTTCTTTGCCATCATTGCACATTTTAATGTCAAACCACTTGAGATGTTTGGATAAAAGAGGACAATATCACCTGTGGACATTAGGAGTCATCCTCTGGGGACCAAGACATTTCTCAGAAAGACCATCAGCCAGTACATTTTCATGTACAAAAAAAAAAAAAGATCAGATCAACACTAGGGCCGAATCCCAAAACACCCGTTGTCTCTACCACTGCCCTGATTCCTGTTGGGATAGAGGGGTAGGGCAAAGTGTTAGGGCTACATGGCCCTCCAAGCTCTCTGAACTCTCCTGAGATGACTACCTACTAGCTAGCTAGCTATCTGCATTGTTATTGCTGAATTGTGCATGACAGTCCCACATTTTGACGTACTTAAATGTTGCATCCCCCTCTTTGATGGCATGTGACACGTGAAATTTAACTGAAGTCAAGCAGTGAAGTTGCTGGAAATGGTACGGCTCCTCTAATATCAGTGCAGACTGGCAGGGTTGGAGCAAGGGTTGCTAATGTTAGCCTACAAAGCACCACTAGTGGCTAAGTAATGAAGCAGTGCTCTTTTTTTCTCTATTTGATGACTTGATCCATGTTTTTTCTGTCTCCATCAGCAGGATTTCCACAGTGATGCAAGAGAAATCTCCACAGCTAAACGCCATCGACAAGAACCGATGACGTATGCAGGTCTGGAAGGGTAGTCCGATTTCATCAGGCATTTTATCATGGTCCAAAGTGCTGTCCAAAAGGAGACTTTGACATTATGGTGTTACTCGATGAAAGGCGAGAAGGTCACTGGAATTAAAAAATGACAGCACAGGTTTAATTTATGAAGTTAATTATGGCTGCATTCCCTTTAGGTGAACTAGTTTCAGGGTACATGCTCACTGACTGACATGGCCCTCTGATGACACTTAATAGAATGGAGCCATCGTTAACATTACTGGTCATGCCTGTGCTTCTCCTGCCTTGGCAAGCCAAAAAGTCTGCTGTATGTAGTATGTTTGGGTGTTCTGTGTAAATGTTACGGTATGTCCAGGTTAACCAATAGTTAACTCAAAGGACCGTGTCTGAATGGTAGTAAAATGTGCAGTCAATGAATGGTCAGAAAATGACTGGAAGAATAAAATCTGATAAATAAATATGCTCTAATTAGGGAATTAAAACTAAATGCCTGCTAATTTTTCAGGGAACCATCTGGAATCCACCCAAGGATCCCCAAGTGTTCCCTTTTCGGCACTTTCGAGTATCCACTTTCAAAAGATTTATTGTGGCCCTAATTATGGACCGATTGCTCCACTTTCATTCATCGGAGTCGTGCCTTTCATCTCTCGCAGTGCCCATTCTGAATTTCCTCCTTCTCTGCCCTTAATTTTATTGACAGCTCTGTTTGCCCATCCTTCACTGCAGCTATCAAAAAAGCAGCTGTGGTCTATATTTTCCACCGCTACATCAGCAGGGGACTGATGACAGCAATCACAGGAAAAGGATTTGAGACAGCTGGGTTATAAAACCTACTGAGTCTATAAGTCTGTAAAATGTATTAAATTGTTATCTGGAGACCGAATAGGGGTATTATCTTCAGTGCTTTTTGTGCTGATGTCTCACATAGGAGTGTCACTTGACCTCTTGTGGTTGTCACTCACCAGGGAATTGAGCCCTAATGTGGAAAATGCAATTATTGAGGCTTGGAGGTGGAGAAAGTGAGCAGAATACAAACGGCTAATAGAATAAGATAAAAGATGCCAAATCCAGCTCTATTTTGCGTAGCGGGGAGTAATGTTTTGTCTTATTAGCCCCTATATAAAAGGGTAGAAATTGTGTTTCTGTCAGAAAGAGTGTAGGTGCAAGCAAAAGTGTCTGTCTGTATAAAAATAACGATTTTTCTTCTCCCAGCAGCAAAACTATAACCGGAAACATGGCAACCATGCCAGACATTTTCCTGTATCATGCTGCAAAATGCCTGAGGACACTTTACATGGTAGTCTCCCAGTTTGTCCCACTTTATGTTACTTGGTACCAAAACTTGAATGTGATTGTTTGAGATGATGGCCAGGGGGCAGAAGGTAGGAGGCAGACAGGGGTTTGGAGTAGAGGCAGATTGATAGACACGGGATGAAACAGAATGATCACTGACTGAGAGGCCTCAGCCTGAGAAATGAAACAGCCTGTGGTGAACAAGAAGTCGGAGCAAAAGTGAGGGCAAAAGTACATTAAACACAAAACTCTACCCAACATATATATCCACAGTGCTGCTTTTCCGAGTGACTATGTTTGAAAAAGCAGATGTGGCTCTGCAAAAGCTCATAAAAGTTTTGTGTTATAGCCTCCCAAGGAATTGTTAAAACACCAGATTGTCACTTGAACCCATATATAGTCATAGTTCCAACAAAGTGTTGGAAGCTTTAAACGTCTGTGATCCAAATGTGAACAGATCCAAGCTTTGAAAACAGCTATCACTCCCAGAGGGACTGACAGGCTCTCTAAAACAAAGACTCAGACTAGATGGCAACGAGCACAAAGCTTGAGGTGCTTTCTCAAACAGTTTAAAAGTGGCATCGCATCAGTATTTTTTATAAACTAGAAATTGAAGATCAGACAAAAAGAAAATTCATCATTTTGATCCATCAGCCAGACTCCAATTATATTATATACCTGGTCAAAAGGGACTGATTGGACTTTTAAGGTAGAGATTAATGTTTCTATTTGAAATCTTGGGGACCCTTCCACAACTGATCTTACATTATATCTAAGTGCTGTAACGTAGGCAACTGGACGTGTATCCAGTTTCTTGAAGACGTTTCACCTCTCATCCAAGAGGCTTCTTCAGTTCTAACTAACTTGAGGGGAGTTGCAGACTTTTAAACTCTGTGTGGGAGTGTCCTTACAGAGTCATCAAGGACTTACGAGCTCTGAGTTTCAGAGTTGTTAAGGCCACTTGTGGGTTGTTGACCCCACCAGCCTTCATGTGGGTTGTTGGGGCTAGGTGTGCCCAGGTGTGAATGGTTGTTGAACTGTCTCTCTGGGGAGGGAACTCAGTACTGCATTGTAGGTGGGTGATAAGTAATATCCTAGGCCACCTCCGCTGTTCAAAGACGGTTGTTCCAGTCTGACATACTGTAGATGGATTCTTTTACTCGTCTTTCAAACCATCTGTCTTCTCTGGCCAAGATGTTTACATTGTTGTCCAGTTGCCTACAATACAGCACTTAGATTTACCATGACCTGGATGACTGAGAACCTTCATCAACATCTTAAATCACACAACGTTTTATCAGCTTGACAATCCACTACTAAAAAATGTGTTAATAAGACCCCAACTATGAACCCATGAAAGCAACATTATGAATGAATGAGAGTCAATCGTGTCTCTGTCTCAGCCAAACCGGTCAAAGAATGACCAGTTTTTCATCAAAAGAACCTGTACTGATGTATTGTCCCTCAGGAATTTATGAAAACAATAGTCAGAAAACCAAAATGACTAACAACCAATTGTTATGATACACAAATGGCTTTATCAAGAAACTACAGTTATGTGAAATTCTCGGTGCCAGTAGTTTCAGAACTTTTACATAGTTCAAGGAAAATCAACTTTGTCGACCATTAAAGGTAGACCACCTGTCAAATACACTCAAAACAAATAGGGAGCAGCATATCACCAGAGTAACCGCTTACTGCTGCTAACTGTGGCTGCCATTAACAAGTTAGGTCATTTAGCTGTGCAGCTAGCAGTCCGGACTGGGAACTTCAGGGCCAGGGGAGTTTTAGTGTCTACACTGCTAATAGGATTTTTTGGACCTGGACGGGCTTGGGCTAGCTGGTTAGCAAGCTAACTTCATAAGACATCTCAGACACCCAATACATAGACTTCATAAGTTCAGAACAGCCATTTCTTCACGTTCTCTTGTGTTTGGTTAATTTTTGAACTTTTTCAACTAACACGCTTTACATGTAGCAAGAAAGAACTCAATTCTGTGTTTCTACCTGAAAAATCTGTGGGGCTTTTACTCAACATATTCAATATTGTCGTTAGTCATTGATAGTTAAACATGCTTTAATACCACCAATTGATGACCCCTCTTAATACTAACCTTAGCCTGATAGTAAAGAAGGAAGTTATTAAGGTTCTAGAACTAGACCGCACCATTCTCACTCATTTACCCACCCAATCATCTGTGCAGTCACCCTCTCCTAGATGCCGCAGCCACACCAAGACTCCATTCATCCCCCGGCGACTGACCCCTATTCATTCTTCTCCATGACAGCAATCATCCACCGAACACGACCCTCATCCTCTCTCTGTTGAACCTTCAAGCCATCTCAAATAGAACTACTTGTATTCTATATAATGGCATAGTCTTTGTCAGTAGACATGGTATATGATTCTAAATGATATTATAGATCCAAGACAGAATTAACAGAAGTGTAGGACTGAGAGAGAAAAAAAAGGGCAATAAGCCTGCTACTTCAGCACCACGGACAGCGTCATTGTTTATCAATACACAGCAGTCAGGCTGCTGATATTTCAGAGCCAATGGTCGATGCCATAGATTCTTGCTTGTACAAACCTCAGTCAGATGACGGATGAATGAGTCAGGCAGACTGGACCGACATATTCAACGAAACAACCCCACTGTGCTCCTGCGCCCTCTCTCCTTCTAGGGGAAGAAGATAGGGGATGGCAGGTAAATGTGGAGGATGATTTTTTAACATTTTGCTAACAAGGGGGGGCATAACACTTCAAATCACCTGCAGAATACGATGGATTTTCATTTATGCTTCACACTGACATTGACCTGCATTTCTGTTACTGGAGTTTGTGAACAGTTTGTTCATAGGAGGTCAAACAAACCCAGACCACACAGTAACCACACCGTGTCCCACTGTACATAATGAATGAGGCATACGTTCATGCAGAGGCCGTACTTTCTGTCATAGCAATGCTTTCTCACCATTGCCGTACTTTGTCACCTTCACCAAATGCACCGGTCAAGCTTACGCAACGGGAAAGGATTTTTTACTGCAAAACTTTCCACATAAAAGATTTAAATATTACATCTATGATCCATTAGAATCAAGGGCCACTTTTAACTCGCTCCAGTGACTGGCTGGTTCTTCAGGTGCCTCGTGCCAGGTCTGATCTTGGACAGACTCCTTTTAGTGTTAATGCTGCAGTCTCTTGGAATCTCTCACAAAATGACCTGGAACTGAATTTTCTTTCGCTTGAACACTTCAGGTCCTTACACAATAACGGTCCACTTTCGGCCTATGACGGATTCAGCGGTATGTTGTTTTGTGTGTTTGTAGTTCTGTTTTAATTGGTTTGCTTTTGATTGTTTGCTTGATGTCTTTGCTCCAGCTCGGCAAAATTAAAAATGAGGGTCTCCCTCAGAAGAGCATTCGCTTTGACATTTTGTCAAAGCAGGAAACTCGCAGATGTGACTAATAACGTTAACGATGGCTCCATTCTATTAACATATTGACAACCATCGACCACTAATTATATCTTAGAGGGTAACGCCGCCAATTTCACACTACTAGATATGTGAAAACATTAGTATGAAACCTTTTGTAGCTCCAGAGGAAGCGGCATGTAATCTGATGAATTGCCTCCAGTGATGTCACTCGGTGGGTATGTTGCATTGTGGGTAATATAGGCGCAAGGTTTGAAAAAGAAGAACAACACGTGAGACGAAAAAGGTGACGTCTCTGCTCCTGCATCAGTTTTGACCATTTGTTTAGTGCAACGCAAGACCAGCGGACTGCTAAGTTGCATTGTGGGTAACGTAGGCGGCTTTGAAAAGGAGGTGGCATCTCTGGTTCTGCCGTATCTATTTGCATTATTGGTTTTCAGACTTTCCATAATGAGTCCAACAGTGTTATCGGGGCGCAACACCTGTGGACTGAGTTTTTTAAAAGCTGTTGCCACAGTGCAGCGTGGCCACCGCGTGACATCACTGGGGGCAGTTTATCAGATTGCATACGGCTTCCTCTGGAGCCACAAAAGGCTTTATACTGCTTCCTTCACACATGCAGTAGTGCTCCCCGAGACCCGTAAACACACCTCAGTGTGTACAATTGGTGGTGTTACCATTTTAGTGTCCCAGTAAGCCACGTCTGCGAGCGAGCACGCACAATACCAGAGCCATGAAACTGGATCACCTGAATGGAACGCGGCCACCGTTAATGTTATAATATAATGTTCTACCTGTGCTTTTCCTGCTCCGACAAGTCAAAATGTCTGCCGGGAAAAGGGGTCTATTGACTCCCCGAATCTTAAATAAAAGTTTGAATAAATGGTCAGAAGAAAAAGGGGGAAACAAATAAAAGATACAAGTAAAACAAATGAAAGATAATAAAGACGGGGGTTAATCTAAATATACAAATGCAAATAGTGGATACATTTTGTGACTCATATATTTAAGAAAGTCTGTGATTCTGCTTTATAATCACTAACTTCTTGCAGGGTTTTTTATTTGTATGATCCGATTCCTTATATAACTTGTTTTTCAGACATATGGTGGAAAATGCTACCATCAGCTGTCTCGCTAAGAGATCCCTTCATAGGAGGAATGATCTCCAGACGCCGAATACTGGCAGTACAGACACGTAAACGATGCTATAGTCACGTATACGTCGGGGGTTTTTAAAAATAAACATGACATTTCACGGCTGTCTTTCAGGCCATACAGGCTGCTCGTCGTCAGACTCCGCAGAAAGCCAATGAAACTCCCATAATCTCATTAGAGCTGTCATGCAGGCCTCCATACACCAACTGAAATACTTTGAGGGCAGTTTTACATTGCCAGAGCGGGATTACAGCTCTTCACCCTTCCTGACATCTATCCCAACCTCTGGATTTCTCAGTGGATTGACATGAGCCTCGTGAGCTGGACTGTACTCCACTGTAAGTTCATAAATGTCAGCTTACTGAGATGCTGTAACGGCAGAGACCTATTTGTTCCATCGTGTTGCAGAATCAGCAAACATCATTACATATATATGACATTAATGAAGCGCCGATGAGCACGTCTATTCTCTAAGACATCATGCAGATATAATCCCTTCCCTCGTGTTTGATTTATGCAATGACTCATTTTCAACAGGCTTTCCAAACCAAATTGAAAATTCTTTACATCAGTTAGTCGAGGTGTTCTGGAGCTTAAACCCCTGGTGTGTAAATCTCCCGACGAAACAGGTCCAATTCCTCAGCCGGGCCTTTGCTTTGTGAACTCTGTGGGATTTTAATTTCTTCCTCCCCGCCCGTGTTTCCGAAGACATGCAGGTCAGGTAGACGGGAGGATTCTAATTGACCGAGGGCGTGAATGTGAATGGTAGTCTGCGCAAGCGAGTTGGCTTTGTAATGAACAGATGATCTGTGAAGGGTGCTCCCTCCGAGCACGCTGGGAGAGGCTCCAGACGGCCTGTGAATGAAGAATGAGGTCGTCGTTCCACCAGGTGGCAGCAGAGACAAACCAATGCGCGCGTCGCCGGGTGAGCCTGTTTGTGTGAGTGCGGCTGGACAAGCCGCCGCGGTGTCAGTTTCACTGGAGCTGTGGGCGCTCTAATAAGACGGCCCTCAACTCATTTGCCAGAGCACAGCAGATCAGAGTCGCTCCATTATTGCAATTGTCATGAATTCCAGAAACAGCGTGATGCTTGGCAGGCCTGAAATCTAGTCCTGCTCCCGCACGCACACACACACACACACACACACACACACACACACACACACACACACACACAGATGAGCTTACACTAATATCTGGCTGGAAAGTGGTGCTTCAAAGCAGCATCTGATTGAAATGCTCAGACACCACTGTTGGGTGCGGTTAGAAACGTGCTCTGTTGCATCTTTAACCACACTAAACACTGATACATACACGCTGACAGTATATACATACATACATACATACATACATACATACATACATAATTAAGTTTTACTTGTGTGTTTGGTTCAACTTTCCCAGCTCGGGTTTCCCTGTGATATAACGCTGCGTTCAAGTCGATGCTGAGGTCAGAATTTCCTCGTCGAAACGTCCAACTTCCGACTTCCAATCATTCCGGGAGCACAAATGCCAAAAGTTCACATAAATCGCTGCCGACTATAAAAAAAAAAGATTTACACACAAGCGAACCCCTCAGCAGTGCAGCCGCCAGATGAAATAGAGGAGGGAAATGACATACGAGGCAACATACGCCATTATTTATTCTATTAACGGCACTTTTAGACTTGGAAATGTTATGGCCGGCTCTCAGACCATAAAAAAGCGATGGGAGCACAGGCAGGGGGTAAACAAAATAAAAGGAAATTTATTTGACGAAGATACATTTTAAGATAACAAACGGGACAAAAAATGTTTCAGACAGAGGAATCTTTATGGAAATTGAGCACCAAGTTAACCAAGATAATACCAAATAAACTATACAGAAAATCAAAAGAGCCTAAAGCGAGATGACGCTGTGCCAAGAGAGGAGAAACAACAACAGGAGAACAACACGAAGCACTGCAGACTGTGACGGAAACGCATTCAAATATTCCACTCTACTGTCGTCTACAAACACATCCTGCCCCCTGACCGCGGATGCTGCCGTTGCTGTGTGACGTCAAACCGCTGCCCCCTCATGAAGTCCAGGTAGATGGATGTGCCCCGAGTCAACAGCTAGGAATTCTTCCTTTAAGCGGCGTTCCATTGTACTTTTTTTAGTAGGAGGTCGGAAATGTTCGAGCTCTGAGTTGCCCGGAAAGCAGCGTTACTGTCGGCGCCGCTGTCAAAAGCAAAGCGGTGGCAAGAGGGCTACCGCTAACAGCCTGGCTACTGTCAGAATCAAAAAACAACAGTTAGAACAGTTTGACCTTGAAACCTCGTGCTGTGCTGTGAAAATTTAGTATAACATTAAACTGTAAGTAGTTGGACAGCTTTTGTAACTTACTGATCTACCAGAAAAGTCCAGGTTTTGAACTGTCCGCATGGTAAGAGGGAACACATATCAGAAGGGGAACAGACTTTGATACAACACTTCATCGAGCGAATACCCGTCTGTTCACTCTTATTTCACCTTTCTATCACTCTCCCTCTTCACCTTTTTTGCCTCCTCCATCAGCGGGGTTCTTCTTCTGCAGTGTAGAGTATCCACAGTTAGTCCAGTTGAGCCACGGTCGCTCGGGAGTAGCAACCGGGTTAAACAATGCCTCTTCCTGTTTTGGCTGCGCAATGGCAAACTCTGCGCTGTAATTCAAAGAGGTCTAAGTATTGTGTTGCAGAGATATGTACTCAAGTTAACATGCTAAGAGGCTAGCCTCGGCCCGTTTCTCATAAAACCCCCCTGTCTGGACTGTTTACTACACAGCTAGCAGAGCTAACTTGCTAATAGAAGCAGCTGGAAGCACTTAGCTTCACTGCTCTGGTGAAATGCCGCCCCCTATGTTTTTTGGAGTATGAAATTAAGAGGTGGCCAATTCTTACATATTAAACCTTTAACTTTAAGACTCCACTAACATCCATATGAGTAACCTTCACTCTAACCAAAATAATATTTTAACACTTTTTAAAAAAACATCTTTTACTCAACTTTTACTGAAATATGACTTCTGAGCAGTGGCGGTTCTAGCTTGCATGACACCCCTGGGCTATTATTATTTTCATTATCAGCTGATAATCCTCCTCTGCTTTAGGCCTTTTCAATCCCTTTGTCCCGCCAGATGAAAACTTTGTAAGGACTTTGTAAGGACCAACCAATTACTGTAAATTTAAATTCCAGCTGAGATCTCAAAGAAACCATTTAAGTCGAGTAAAATTTTGACGAACTTGGCCTAAAATCATCTCCAACATCTCAAATATTTCCACTTGATAAATGCTGTAGGCATAAAAACTATGGAGGCAGGGGGCTAGTAAATATTTCACTCATACAGCTTCAGTGAGGAGCTGGAAAAAGCTGATACACAAGTGATGTTAAGAGCCAGAAATTATTTAAACAACCCCAAAGCTACATAAAAATAAAAGCAGTTTAAAATTAAATGGGACGTCAAGGACTATTGGACCATGTGTCCAAATCTCTCTGAGTTATATCCTTCTTAGCAAGGTAGCAGGTTGATTATACTGAACTCTGTTTGACTTGTTATGTGATGTTTAAAGTCAAACATTGTACATATTTTATATTAAGGATGAATTATGTGTGTTTTTTCATAAAATTGATGCTGGGGTAACATAACAGATGATGATCTACAGTTACATGTGTTGACCATGGAGGCCCATGGGAATCAAATTCAAATAACTGTAAATATGCGTAAGTGAAAAGAAGACCATTTCCAGCAACCATCCCTCCTGTGGTTCAGTGCCACATCCTGTTAGCTAATCCAAGTTTGCCGTGTTAACAGGCTAATTGATCATTAGGAAGCCCTCGTGCAATCATGTCAGCCCAGCTGAGAACTGTTGTGCTGATTAAAGAAGCAATAAAATGGGCCTTCGTCAGGCTGGTTGAGTATCTGGAGCGTCAGCATTAGCGAGCTTGATTTTAGTCTCAGAATGGACTGTCGTGTGGACCTCCGTTCTTGTCCTGAGAAATGAGGGCTATTCAGTGTGAGAAACTGCCAAGAAACTGAATCTCAGAAGCTCTCAGCTGGAACTCTTTCAGTAATAGACACTGGACACTGCAGTCTCCAAATCTCAGACCTGTGGACTCTTGACTTGTGGAAGCAGTACGAGCACAGGTGTCATAAATAGCCTTAACGATGGCTGCATTCCATTTAGATGAGACAGTTGCTGGGTTCTGGTAAGGAACCTAAAAGAAAGGAAGGGTCATTATGTCACTGAATCTTGCTTTAGTGCCAGACAGTGGTGTCAGCTATACTGAAGTCTGTGGGAATGCCTCAGAGACTAGGCTGAGGGCTGATTAATCTTTTACAAATGACTGACAGTGCTAATTATATTGACTCCAATTAGACTGCACACAGGAGTCTTTTGCTAAAGAAATCGAGACGAATGGCCCGTCAATAAAAACATCAGTCGTCAACCTGCTGTGAAGTGTGTTCTTTCATTTTCTGGAGGCATTTCTTCATATGACGTAGATATGTTGTGTTTCTCTGTACGTCTCCCATAGACTTCAATACAGCTGGCGTCACAGTCCGTCACCAGAGCAACATTCATTGACATAGTGACCCTTCCTTTTTTGGGTGCCTTACCAGAACCCTGGAACCGTCTCATCTAAATGGAACGCAGCCATCGCCATAGTCAAGAGTCCATAGGTCTTTTTGAGGTTCCTTGAGCTGGCATGCTCACTCGCTGACTTGGCTTCTTGGGATGTTTTGATTGATATAACTTTCCTGCATTGATGAGTCAAAATGTCTTCTGTCAAAAGGGTCTATTGGGCGCAGGTTGACCGTATGGTACGTAAGAAGTGCCCATCAAGCCAAATCCAGTAAAAGTAAAGAGTAAAGAGTAAAATTTCTCCAGATTAAATCAACAAATAGATGGCTAGAATGCTAAAGGTCTGCAAGGCTGTAACTGCGTCACACGGAGAATTCACTGAGGAAAGAATGGTTTGACGGACGAAAAAAAACATTATTTCAGTTTCAAAAAAATCATTATGTCCAAGCTCTCAATGTCTCTTGACTGTATCGTCTATTCATGGCAGCTCATTTGATTAATTAAAGTGTGAGTTTTCATGGAGCACAGACACTTTTGGCGAAGCCAGATAAATACGTCGCCTTTCAACCAAACCACATTCATTTTTCCATCGATTCTTCTTCTCATTTTCTGACTAATAAAGCTTCGTATATCTTCGAGCTAAAGCGGCGCCGTCCGCTCTCAGATGGGCAGATATATGGTTTTATTAGCGCTGCCATGGAAAATCTCAGTCGGATGACGGCCACACACACTGCTCGAGTGTCTGTTGGTCTTTAGAGCGCGGGCGGTTGACCAAACACTGGCTCTGGCTTTTCTGCAGCCGTCAGCTGTTAGCATTTCTCTGTGATCTATGTAGGACAACAAGAGGCACAGCTGACGAGAATAAATCCCCATGAACGTTTCACTAAAGGCAATAACATCCGCCTCGACTTATTATTCCTCTCACTTCATTGAACAATTAACCAAACTGACACAAAGGGCTAATGAACGTACTTAACTCTCTCTCCCTCTCTCTCCCTCACTGTGTGTGTGTGTGTGTGTTTGTGTGTCTGTAATTGGTTATCATGTTCTCTTTTTCCTCTCGTCTCTAATGATCAGCTGTGTAAATAGAGTCTGTCACCTCCCAACACACACACACACACACACACACACACACACACCCGTCCACAGACTCCCCTCCTGAGTCCTGAGCCACCACAACAACATTAACGGCAGATATGATCATCTTGCTCGGAGCAGTCGACCAGCTCAGCTCCCAGGAAACCCCGCGCCGAGCAGATAAATAAAAACGTAGGGCCAGACACTATCTGCTGCCCTCCGCCGTTAAGGAAACGCGTGGTGTCTGTGTGTACTCTCTGCAAACATGCGGCAGCCGGACGGCCAAACACATCATGTACCCTGTCGGGGCGGACGCAGCCTCACTTAGGCCGCCGCGTTCCTGCTTTTTGTGCGGGTTTTCATATCCTGGGCTGGTTGAACTGGCCATGGTTTCCCTCAGGCGAGAAAAAAAATCTCCTCTCCTCAGCTCATCGCCCGAACAAAGAGGACTGCAGAGGGATTCTGATGGTTTCTGATAGGGCGGCTAACTACAATGGCAAGAAAAGACATCAGTCAGTGGAGGAAATGAAAAGGGGCCCTGCGAGAAAAGTCAGTTTCCCGCTTTCATTTCTCGGAGCAATATGCATATTTTAATTGTCCCAGGAACTTAATTGTTTTATTTACCACCCGATCCCTGCTCGCTCGCTCGCTATGTAAATGTGGATGAGAGAGGGAGCGAGGAGGGGAGGGCGCTTAGCAGTGTCTTTGAATGATTACTGTCTGGTATTAGGCAAATGCTCTCTGCTTATGGGAGCATGATAAGGGATTATGTCGCCTCAAGTAACACCATGTCACCGAAAAAGCAAAGACAAGAAGCAATTCCAACGAAGATTTCTGACTAATAACGTCCCCTTCGACCTCCCCTCCGCTGCCGCCGATCCCCGAGCTTGCCAGCGATGCAGAATCGCGCCCTCTCAGCACGTGTCGGGCTGCCGTTCCAGCGTCCGGCGCCGCTTTAACCATCCATCCATCCACCCCCCCCCTCTCTCCTGCCTCTGCAAGTGTAAATACCTATTGTGTAATTCACCCTGAAGTTCCCATTCACTAATTACCCTCCTCTAATCCTCCCCCCACCTTGGCGAAACCGACTCCCGCTCCGGGGCCTCCCCCCGCCACACTATGGATTCCCTGTCGGCTTGCTACGAGGAGATCGAACTCTAATTAAGATTGTTAATGAAGATTTAATTTTCCACTTCAAATGAGCCAGTGAACTCCCGAGAAGCGTCCCGAGCGAAACGCGCGAGCGAGGGAGCGGCGAGGAGAAGAAAGGAGGGAGGGAAGGCGAGGCGAGAGGAGGCCGACGGTGGAGGGCGCTGGGGGACGGGCGGAGCAGCTGGAACTTTAGTTAAGGGGTGGCGGGGCGTTTAACCCCGGTGGGCACGCAGGAAGCCGCACCTGGCCTCCAGCTCCGGCGGATGTTGAAATTCACCTCATTCTCTTGCGCTTTCCTCGCGGTTCGGAGGCTGCCTTTAAAGCCCCTATACGTACTTGAAATGCAGAAATGCGCACACACACACCCGCCAGAGCAGCTCACACTGTGCTGAATCGCCGGAGGGATTTCTGTGTGTCAGGAAGGTTCAAACAGAATGAGGAATCTCCATGTACTTGATTTCAAACACACATGCGCAGGCACTAACTCGTGTGTCCTGTGATGCAATCCTGCAGCACACAGATCACAGTGCACCGGCGCTCTCTCAGGTTCAGCGTATAGCCGGTCGCTCCCATGTGTACGCCTTTAACAGAGCCCATTTTTATCTCCGGCGCCGCCATTATACTATGATCAATTATGCATGCTGTAATTATTGACAGCGGCCATGACAGCGCATCTCACCTAGAATGCTGCATTGCGGTGTTGATGCTCGGGGGGGGGCCCCGAGACCGATAAACGCACGTATAGGAGTCGTAAATCGATAAGAATGTTGTGTCGGCTACAAGTTGTTTTATCAGCTCGGCGGCGGAGGAGGCCGGGGCGGGGTTGGGGGGACGGCTGAAGCTGTTTTGCCTCCAACTGACTCCACATCCTCTTTAGATACAGGATGTTGCCTCCGCAGGGGGCAAAGTCGGCCCCGTGCATCTCATAATTACGGGGAAGGCGCACACACACACTCACACACATGGGCGAGGGCTGGGTTTTTTTTCCCCTCTTCTCTCCAGCGCTCTGCAGAATCAGCTCCAACCCAATCACAAAATACACTTTTACGTAACGCAACAGACTCGCATATTAACCGCTAATATGGCTCCTCTCCATCCCGTCCCTCTCCCTCCGTTTCGCTCCCTCTCCTGACTTGAGGCGGGTATTATCATTGTAATCAAGCGGAGACCCAGCTAACGCGATCATTCTCTAAACCATCATGTAGAAATAATCCCCCTCCTTCATATTTGATTATTGTAATAAATCTTTTTAACCAGCTATTCAGTCACACGGCGACGGCGCACATCTCCCCGATCTATCATCCAGCCGGGGAACGAAGGGCGCAAGGAGAGCTGCGAGGGCTGGTAACGGGGGCCTTGTATTATTCGGTCGCAGCTGTCAGGTCTGCTCTCATTGCCTCTGCTCTGGAGTTCAAAATGTCCCCTTTCTTTTTTTCTTTTTTTTCTCTCTCTGTGCCGGGGAACAAACCGAGAACTCTCCCCCCCCCCCTCCGTCTGAAAGCGTGATTGCTCGGCAGAACTCTCCGTCTGTCCTCTATTACTGACCTCGCATAGCCCCATCGGGTTAGATCAGACCAGACAAGGTGTTCCTTCATCCCGCACACACACACACACACACACGCGCACACACACATGAAAGCGCACTGGCAACTGTCTGTGGCTCGGGAAATTTCAAGGGGCCAATTTGACAAGGCACACCCACCTACTCACAACAAGATCCATGCTCACAAGGTGCGCTCACATTTGTATGCGCCGCACAGCACATCTCTCAATTCCTCTCTCCCGCTGTCTCTCCTCTCGCGCACGCACGCACACACACACACACACACACACAAATAGGAGGCACACGCATGCAGCAGAAGTCTGATTACCCAGAAACTCGGCAGACTGTTGGAAAGGAGCACAGAGCAGGTCTGACTCATCTCTTTGAAATAGTTCCTTTTTTATTCAAATTTACAAAAAGAAAAAGGTACAACAGAAATAAATACACTTTGTTCAGCACGCATTTGTGGAATTGTATCAACATCGTGCAGGAGCGATGAAGGCGGCGGGGGTGTCGGGGGGGGGCGCAGAACCGATGGGGGTCCGCCTGTCTGGGGTCTCGAGGACGGAGCTGGTGACCTTCGTCCTGCACCCTGGAGCTACATATCAACAGATCTCGGCGCTGAGAGTGTGACTTCACCGTCCTCAGTGTTTTGGGGCTTTTTTCTTCTTTCGAGCACTTGACAAATGGCCTGACAGCGCCGCTTTCGGCCTGTCACCGAGGGTTGGTGCATCTAAGCTGGCTTCAAGAGCGAAAAGGAGCTGTGGAGTGCTGCCGAGGCCGCGGAGCTTTTATTCTATTTAAAACAACTGATTCATCTAATCAGGCTTTTGATTGAACCAATTTGCCGGGCTCAGGAGGTGGGATAATCAGCTCCGTCAAGTGGTTTCGTCGGCGCGGCACTCCAGAGCTGTGAAATAAGACAAATCAGGAGAATCATCGCTTTGATTTTGACCAATCAGCCAGAGTGAGAACTCTGATTTAGACCAATCAGCGGAGACGAGGCACCTGGAGCCCATCAGCACTGCGGAACAAACTATATCGTTAGAACGGCGAGAAAGGTCACTTATTGGTACACCGCGCTAATTGCGTTTTTGCAATGGCTGCCCCAGAATTGGTAATGGTGTTATGAAAATGAGGGGAGTTTTTACCAGTGTGTGGAGAGACGGAGACTCGGAAAGTTGGCACATTCCACATGAACGCTGGAGGAAACGTTGCCCAGATGATGCTTTGGCAAAGCAACACATTAGTGCTCTTTATGGCAATCCTCATTCTCATAACAAAACCCGCTCCAAGTTCTTTGGCAGCCGCTTCAGGTGCACCACTATAATCATCATCAGTTCGCTCCGTACATTCGAAAATTGTTTGACATTTCACTCGCAGAGAATGAAGACTGAAGGATAATTCCGCGTTATTACAACTTGGGTCTTGTAGTTCCTGTCAGTTATGACAACACTGTACACACCTGACTGGTTGCTGAGAACAGCGTACATCGGCGAGCTAAGGGTCAAACAACCTGATGGCAAAAAAAAACAACAAAAAAAGATAAAAGTCTGTAGTTTATCTAGCTCGTTGGTGTGTTAAGTGAAAAAGGGAACACGCCCCGAGGCTCAGTTTACACTTGTCACTTCAAGTGTCTCATATCCAGATAAGATAAAGATTGTTTTCCCAGCCTTGTCCGTGGGGTGAATGTTAGCGAACACTGTCTCTGCGAACCACTGACACATTCAGTACTGCACAGAGAGCCTGAAGGATGCTTAAAGCACCAACCACAGCAACAGTCTGTTCACCCTGCTGCCGTACCACCGGACTACAGAGGAGCTTCTGTCCTCAGGCTGCGAGGCTCCTCAATTCATCCTCAACACTACACCTTAAAAAATACTGTTTTTGCGTTTTTGTTTATTTTTTCTGTGATGTAGCTTAAAAAAAGACTCAACTCAGTTTCAGTTCTGGACCTAACCTAACCTAACTTAACCTAAGCTAACATCACCTAACATCACCTAACCTAACCTAATGTCACCTAACCTACTATAACCACACTGACATGTCTACAATACATATGAATACATCATGTTCACAGTACATGTTCATGACCTGATTGTCATATGAGGACGTGGTGGGGATGGTGCCGGAGCCAGCGACTGCAGTAATAGATTGTGTTTCAGCTTTTATAAGCGAGAAACCACAGCCGTACTGTGCCGACAAAAAAACAGATGATTTTGACAAGAAGTTGGGATATCGACAGCCGTGTTGTGGCAACCAAAAACAGGCATCCTAAGTCAAACCGTGATGTTTTTCTAACCCTAACCGAGTGGATCTTGTGACTAAATCTAGCGCTGCACTTTCTCAAAGTAAAATATCAAACTGAAACTTAAGAAACATTAAGCTGCTACATCATGAAATTTAAGATTCAACATATCCGTGGTATGCAGATGTAAAAATGTAACCTGCCAACATTTATTCTGCTGTTTGGATTGTGTTTCCCGGCTGCAGGTCGGTCTTACTCCAACTCAGAGGGTGGTGATGCAATAATCTGCACTTAGCTAGCTAACAACTATCCATCAGCTCACACAAACTCAGTGATTGATCGCATTAATGACCTACAAGTGAGACCAAAGTTTTCTCTATTGACACACTTTAAAGCTGCTATGAGGAACTTTCACTTGTGTTGATTCTGGCGACCCCTGTGGACAAAAGCAGTGTGTGCACCACCGCCTTGTGTCTGAAGATCTTGACCTGGCTAACTCGTGCATTTGTTTTGAAAGCTGGTGAAAGAAAGATGCAGCATATTTAAAATAGTGTTTTACTTCTTGAAACAGCCGTTTGCAAAATGTATGGACATGTAAGATTGCTGTAATAACCGTACTATGACTTTCCTCAGGGTATGAGAACCCTCAGTTCATCCTCACCACACTCCACCACCATGACACACAGTTTTCATTTCATGACTTATCCAATCGGTTGAGTTGAAATCCAACCCTGCGACAGTTAAGATCGACTTCAATAATCAGACAGAATTAGCCGATCTTTCTGCTAATGGTCTCATTTGCTTCTGTGAGTCATTTAGAGGCATCAGTATTAAACTGAAGACTGTTTCATAACCAGTTAAAAGTTCCTTGTAGTACATTTAATGTGACAGGGAGGACAACAGCTATATCAGTTTAATATCATTGTCACAGGAAGGACCCCGGAGAAGTTACTGTACTTACCGAGGTAAAAATTACCTCTGTGTCTTGGGGCGGATGCAATTACACTTTTCCAATGTCTGTCTAGAATGTGAAACAACAGGATCACAGTCCGTCCCAGACACATTTGCACCTGTCTAATCGTCATCCGCCTCAGCCATGACACATCAAGTGACTGTGTGTTAATGGGGTCAAAATGTTTGGGATAATCCCTCAGTGCCTAGGTTACACTGTGTGCATGGGCAACTACGGCAAGCACAATAGATCAAATTTAATCCTGGAAATTGGTCCGTAAAATGTCCACACGGACAGGTTTTGTGAAGGTTTAAATTGGTCTCTGTTTGACCTGTGCGCTCGTGTTTCTTGACCCGCTGGACCTACCTAAGCAGTGATTTTCAGTCTCAGATCAAAACAATTAACTACCAGAGAACATGTTCTTACCACTGAGAGAAAACAGTTGAAAAAATATGAAAATAAGACCCAAGTTTTAACAAAGCAGAATTATCCTCAAAGGTTGGCACACAGTATATTGTTGTGCAGTGTCTGATTTGCCCATGTGCTTTGTCACGTCTTCTCTGATTGGTACACAGCGGATGGAAGGTTTAAGTAGCTTTAGGATGTTGAGGTATCGTTAATCAGTCCAAATTAATCACGACTCAGATTCCCCGCCGAGGTTCTGCGCCCCCCCCCACTCTTCTCCGGTTATTGTGCGAGGTTTGTACATTGGTCCTGATCCCATCCAGTCTGCACAGTGGCACTGTATGGACAAGTCTGTGGCTCAGGTGAAGGGTACAGAGGTGTGAGGGTTTCATTTCGGTCAGCGTGAAGCCTGACTTCCTGATTGCTTAAGTAAGTGTCGACAGTAGCGGACCTTGACAACAAGATTATGGTGGATCAAACCGGTGGACACTAGCGAAGCTGGCAGCTTGACTTATGTGGGTGGCTTTACAGTGAACCAGTGATCAACGGTGACATTTTCTGCGACGGCACACCAAAGACATCCACATTCAGGTTCGGGCATGTGGCAAAAATTCCCCTGTGGACTGGAATAATTCAGTTTGTCAGGAAATTCAACAGTTTGACCCCCGAAAGTTGGGAATTTGTTTGACTTAAAGGGTAATTCCACCAATTTACACACTAAATTGTGTTGGCAGGTATTTGGGAGCACGACTGCATATGTGACAAAAATAATGTAAAGCCTTTTGTGGCTCCAGAGGAAGCTGCATGTAATCTAGATATATTGCCTCCAGTGATGTCACTCAGCTGATAAATTGCATTGTGGGTATTGTAGGAAGCAGGTTGTGAAAAGCAGTCTGCTGAGACAGAGGCAGAGACGTCGCCTTGCTCTTCTTCCTTTTCAAGCCTAGCGCTTGCATTACCCACAATGCAACATACCCACTGTGTGACATCACTGGAGGCAATTTATCAGATTACACACAGCTTCCTCTGGAGCCACAATAGGCTTCATACTACTTTTTTCACATATGCAGCAGTGCTCCTCGCGACCTGTTAACGCACTTTAATGTGTTAAACTGGTGGACTTTCCCTTTAAGAGGCATTCAGTGGTCAGGACACAGCACAATGCAATATTAATAGAGTTGTTGAGTTGTATTGCTCAGTTGCATTTGATGAACAGTCTATTCCAGGACCGGGACAGTTTAATACATTTCCAGAGATAAGTAATTAGAAAACTTTGTTTCATATCTCTGGGGCAGTGCAACACTAATGACAGAGCTGTCCTTGAAATATATAACAAATTCCATTTTAGTGTACTATTCTACATTCGCAGAATAATAATCCACATCGTAGGGAAAAACGCTGAATTTTTATTGTATGCCTATTAGGGGAATTTCTCCTCACTCCACTGGATTTTCATCAAATTGGTTCCTCGCTGGGACAGACAAGTTCTGAGGCTTCCTCTAACTAATAATAATTTGGCGCAGCAAAACTTCTGCCAGAGGCCACACGTAGAGCCGAATCCTCCGCTTGTCCGTCTCAGACGACGAGAGCGACCACAAAACAAACCCGAAACCTGTTTACTGACTACACAGATGTTGAATACATGGCGTTGTTTTTCAGTCGAGGAAGCTGCTCGACCCAGCTCGCTCCATCCATTTCTAATCTACAGTACATACAGATAGTCCCAACAGTGCTCCATTTGGACATGTAGGTTCTGTTTTATTTTTATTTTTTTTTACCCATTTTTCATTTTATAGACTCTCTTTTAGCAATAATATTCAGTGGTATTTACATTTGAAATGTTTTTACATACAGTCAGACATTGTATCTTTTTTCTTTAATGGACATTTTATAAAACAACTGTAATCTTTGACATGATTCATTATCTATTATTGAACATCACACAGTATAAAAGTGCATTCCAGCTGAAAACTGCAGCTCATTTGCATCCTGACCTTTAACGAGAACAAAAAGCCTGTCGTGGGAGTCTCCGCCGCGTTGTTCCCCGATAATTTCATTAAGGATCTACGGAAATTTTTCGTTTGGGCAGGACGAGTGCTCAAAGTGGGTTTGATTGCCTAATTTTTTCCAAAAAATCATGCATACATTGTCCTCGAGACGTGTCGAGTGGGACTACGAGGGAGGGTGGGGGGGGACAGGTGTAAAAAATAGGAGGCTTCTTCAATAAAAACATTTAAAGAGATCAATAATGGAGTCATCGTCGCTCCATGTAGTCGATGGAATACTTGTGGATGGTTTCGCTTTTATAATTTACTGTAGTACAATCAAAGCCTTGTGGTGCTCATCAGTTCTTTTGTGTGTGTGCGAGTGAGTGTGTTTGTGTGTGAGTCTCTGTAAACATACCAACACTCGACTACAAAAAGCTGTGGGGGGGTGGGATGGGGGGATGAGAGAGGTGGTGGAGGATCACATCCTTAAATCATTTAAATTTTTCACAATGTCTGTTTTCCTTGTGGGCTGAGAGGAGGGAGAATCTTTTGCAGGATTTAAATGATTCATCATTTTCATTTGGAATGAAGTAGTGAGCTGAATAATTCACTTTTTCTGCCGCTGCAGATGGAGTAAAAAGTAACAGATTCTGTACAATCGTCTCACAATCCCCCCGACCGTTTCTCCCTCTATACATCCGTCCCCGCTCTGTATTCTAATATATATTTTATCCCCCCGTGTGTTATCCTAGTTTTCTAAGCCTCTGTGTTAAATGTTTACTCTTGCACATTGTCCCGAAAAACTAATGTTCCGGCTGTGTATCATCAGTCATCAGTTTCATCTTTAAATTGTCTCTCGGTGTCTTCTCTCTCTGCTACTCTTGCTCCGTCTCTGTCACATATACACACACATATACACTCACGCAAACAAGTGCGCAACGTTTTTCCGCTCGCACATCAATCTCTCCCCCTCACACACAAACACACATGCGGACACGGAGAGCGGGCCGACACGCGCGACGAGGAAAAAAACAAAAAAACAACAGAAAAACGTCTTCCTTCGTGTTTCCTGCTGTTTCTCATTCCATACGTGAGAGTTGAATTAAATCGAGTCTTGGATGTTTGGGTTGTTTTTCTTTGTCCAAAGCGTTTAACAAATCGCTGCTGCCCCGAGCAGAAGCAGCCTCTGCATTGTCTCAGTATCTGTGCTCAACCATATCAGCGTTTCAACACTTATTGCTTTAAATTACATCAATCACTCCCTCCCCTGCCCTCGCATTCTCCATCCTCCCTAGGCTCATTTTTCTCTGTCTCTTTTTATTACTTTGCCTCTTCATCTTTCTCTCCTTTAACTTCTCTTCACATTATTCTAGCTGTGGTTGCCTTTTCATCATCCTCCTATTCCCTCCGTTCCTCTCTTACCCCCGTTGCCCCTATTTGTTTCATTTTCATCCTCCCTCAGTCTTTCCCCTCTTCTCCCGCCTGCTCCCCTCCCTCTTTTTTCTCTTTCCTCTCGGGCTCCTCGCTCCTTTCCTTCTCCTTTTTGGCACCCTCTTCGACTGTATCCTTCTCTTCCCTCTCTTTCTCCCTGTCTTTAAAGAGTTGGGCTAGTTTCTGGAACTGGGGGCCCCACTCTTCCAGGCCCGTGCCCCACTCCTCCTTGTCTGCATCCTTCTCGCCTTCGCTCTCCAGCGAGCTGAGGGATCCGGCCCGGGACCCTGTGCCCTCCAGGCCGTACACCTGCACAGAGTCGTACGGCGGCTGCGACGGGTCAAAAGTGACCTGGGCGAGGCGTAGGCGTAGGAACTCGCCCACCCTCAACGCCAAGGAGGGACCCCCGGGCCCCGGCGCTCCCCTCCCGGCCTCCATTCCTGGAACCCAACCGGCCCCAAAGCCCATCACTCCGCCGTACGCTGCTCCCCGAGGCTGCCCCGGGAAGGGAAAAAGCTGGGGGGTCATATCCCTCCGACCCAAAACATACCCCCCCAGACCCACCCGATCACGCCAGTCCCCCATGAAGCCTTCTGGGTAGACAGATGATATCCCTCCGCCTTCCCTGTCTGGCCTCGCCACCACAAAGTTGCTCCCCATCTCTAGTCCTCCTCTCCCCAAGCTGCCGGGGTAGTCCCTCTGTCCAGACATCTCCCCCTGCAGGACAGTGGCGTAGTTGCGTCCACTGGCAGGTTGCTGTTGTCCATCTGCGGAGGTGCCCCCCATTCCATTCCCACCTCCACCGCCGCCTCCTCCTCCTGCGCCGGAGTCAGATTCGGCCTGGCCAGAGCTTGTGCGTTTCGGGGACAAGCCGGCGCGGGAGGATCTGCGTCCTGCCATGGGGAGGGTAGCCGAGTCGCACACCCAGCCTCCTGCGCCGTTACCCGGACCCATCAAGGAGCCCGATCGGGTCATGACGAGGTTATGCTCTCTGGGTAATGTCTCCGACTGCACCTGGAGGGAACGTAGGCGAGCACGAGTGGTTTCAGTTCGGGGCTGGGGAAGGGTGTGGTACTGTTAGGTTTGGTGACACAAAAAAATGGGATGAAGGATCATTTAATAAAAGCAGAAAGATGGGGGGAGCGTGATAACAGAGTGCCCAAAATGGAGGGAAAGCAGGAGATGGCGATGATAAAAAGTGATTGAGACGAGGGAGAGACAGACATTGAGCGGAACAGAGTGGAAGAAAAGCAGAGTTGGAAGAAGCCATAGATATTAATTGAACACTAAAATGAGCTAACACTGCACTGTGAGCGGGAGATGGAGCGGGAAGTGATCGAGAGATAAAATATTTGAAAATTAAATAAAGAAAGGGCCAGAGAGCCTTGCAATGGCCTAATAAATAAAACAAAACATAGAAAAGATAATGAACAGCAGGACATAAATGTGCTGATATGTCGGAATCATCATCTTCCCTCGGCATTGTCTGGACATTTCCACAGGATTAAAATACGGTGATGCAATTACTGTAATCGTATAGTGCATGAGGCTGAAAGCAAACTCAATAATTATTTCATATTTGCGTAATTACTTTCTTACTTACTCTTTTGCTTATTTAATTAAGTCTTTAAGAATAATTAAGTCTTTCATTCATCTTTAATGCTTTCTCCAATGCAGCCATCTATCATTAATCAGGTCGTTCGTTCAATTTCATCATTCAATGCAACATTTATCACCTTTTCTGCTCTCTGAAACACTTTTCCATCTGTTCCATCCATCCATCCATCCATTGTTCTGTCCACCCATCCATCCGTCCATCTATTCATTTGTCTGTCCATCCATCCATCCATCCATCCATCCATCCATCCATCCATCCATTATTCTGTCCATCCATCCATCCATCCATTATTCTGTCCATCTATTTATTTGTCCATCCGTCTGTCCATCCATCCATCCACCCCTCAATCTGTTCATCCATCTGTTGATCCATCCACCTATGTATCCATCTGTGTATCTTTCCATCAGTCATCCATCCATCCATCCATCCATTCCTCCATACACCTATCCATCCATCATCCACCCATCCATCCATCCATCCATCCATCATCCACCCATCCCTCCATTCCACCATCCATCCATCCCTCCATTCCTCCATACACCTATCCATCCATCATCCACCCATCCCTCCATCCATCCATCCATCATCCACCCATCCATCCATCCATCCATCCATCCATGTCCTTTGCACATAGTAGACTGAAGGATGTCATTACCTAAAACATTAGTAGTTCTATGAAACTGCTAACGTGGTTGCTACAGGCAACGGCGCTACAGTGTGTAAACAATAACAACCTGGCATTCTCCCTCATCTCTCTGAAGGGAGTAGAATTACACGACTTCTTGAATTTAGAGTGCAACAAATCAACTTATCCATTTTCCTCTACATTAAATCAGATCCACCATAATACCTGCCTCCTATACATGCCAGAAAGTCACTGGTCACTCATCATGGAGGCCGGCATATTTGGGATGAAATCAAAACTGCACCCATGATCCCAAATTGCACGTTTGGAGGTAAAGCGGGCTCACAGTAATCCTTACCCAGTCCACATCTTGACTGTGGTTCATTTTGTCCTCATTGCTCCCCTCTGTGCAGTTGCTTGCAGTTCCCGTCCCCCCTCCTCTCTCCTGGCTGTCGTTTGTCCTCGGCGTTCCTCCGTCCGACGTGCTCTGGGGCGCAGTCCCGTCGCGGCTTCCCGTGCGACTTCCCGTTCGGCTTCCATTGCTGAGGTCTGTGGGAGCCACGTACACCGCTCCGGACTCCATCGGCCCCACCATGGCCCCTTGGTTCTGGATTACCAGAGAGTGGTCTGGCTGTCCTCCGGGAAAGCGGTATCCCAGCTCTGCCATGCCTGGTTCAAATGTTCCCCCTGGTGCGCGGCGGAGAACGGGTAACGTGTGGCTGCTGTAACAGAGCCGACCATAGAGCGGTCCTCCTGGCGCTGTGTAGTTGTGCTCCACACCGGGATTCTGAGCCCAGCTGTAGGTGCGAGCTTTTTCCTGGGTGCGGTGGGCGTAACGTCTGCAAAACATAAGGCAATTGGTAAATCATGTCATTTTTGTGCCATTTTTTTTTTTACTTTATTCAACAGCTTGTGTTCAATGCAAGGAAATGCATTTCTTTACAGAGAGAAGCTAATAACCCTGATTGTACACATATGTAAGAAGCATTATCTAGACAGAAACAGCACCAATGGCGTGCCACTGGAAATAAGTTCACGTTTTGTTCTACGACAGACGTTAACGTCAGTAAATACCCAATGTTTGAACTTTAAAGCACTTATGTGTCTTCAAAAAGGCTGTTGGGTTGCTAACAAGTGGCTAAATTAGCCTACAGAGGTTGTCAGGGAGATTTAAACATCATCACGCCGAACATAGAGACTCATCTACTCATCTACAGGCGGACTTTAGTTGCAAACTCTCTTCTTTCCAACTTTTAGATTGATCAGTTTACAGTCAAGTGTGTATAGTATAGTGTGGTAAGAAACTTGGTGGTGGCGACGTGAAAACGTGCGACCGCAGTGTAGTACGTTAGCTTTGGCGGTTTCATTAATGCTTCAAAAATAACAACATGTGAGTGTCATAAGCTTGTGTTTGCCACTGAGTTTATTTTCTGTAATAATTAAAAATCCAATTGAAAAAGGCTAGGCAGATGACATTCCATCCTAGGCTTTTTGTCAAGAGAACCAGGGCGATGCTAAATTCCCACTTAGCCTTCAAAACTGCGTCCTCCCTGCAGCACTCTATGATTCAAAGTGAGAAGGTTGCTCTGCAGGTTTTATGAAATATTTTGTTGAACGACATAACGTATGAACCACTAACGTTACACAAGCACTTTAGCACATGCTACTAATGTTAGCCACTTGTACATTTGACTTTTTTTACGCTAATTTGTTTGTGCTAACTTCCTGTGGCACACAGCGCATACAGTCTGTCGTCTATCCTAAATCTGCTGCAACACATCACATTTTTCAACATGCTTGAGGCATATTCCAGACCGAAAAAAAACATACCCACATAGAGCTACGTGGAAGAGAAGCGTTAACTTGCTGGTCTACCACAGCACCCTATCTCTGGTCCTTTTTAGTAGTAATGTTGTACTCCATATGATCCAACTTGGGAAAAAAATAACCCCAGTGGGCAAATTAACATTAATGGGACGCTCGAGTGATTTAGTTTCCACTTGCATGACTTTTGGGACTTCTGTCTACAAGAATTTAGTCAAAGATATCCCGACTATAGCCCCCAGTGTGACGACCAAATCAGAAACCGTTGTAGTGCAGGCCTTCTGTGAAAATGTTGTCATCTCCAAGCCCAATCCAAGATTAAGAATTCTCCCTCCAGAGCCACAGAATACATTATAGCTCCGCTGCTATTCCCCATGACAAGCAAACAGAAATCCATGTGTAAATTTGGTGAGAGAGCCACTGTACAAGCTTACCGCTGGCCTTCAACGAAATAACAAACTACAGCAACAAAGTTAGCAAAAAGTTGGACTCCTCCGTGACACAGTGTATGCAAAAATGAAACATTCGACACTTCACAAAGGTAGCACTTATTGCGGGGATATTGCAACGGATTGCATTAGATTTAAGAGGGGTTTTTTTCATGTTGTTGTGTCCACCTCCGTAAATTGCGAGAAGCAATTTTTCGATTAACTAAAAGCAGCCTTTGTACTTGTTTATGGCCTCCACATATGGCTCGCGTGAATTCATCTCAGCTAATTATTAGTCCAAAGGCAATAACAATGTTTCACAGAAACATCAAAGTGGGCGCAAACAACTCTCTGATGTGGCGGAACATAAACGAGCTTTCACCAAAACGGGCACAACAAAGTGGTCGCCGAGGACTGCAAAGCTTGATAGCCTTCTGTCTCAGCAGTTTGATCGGTGACTCTTTATGACCTGAGTTACGGCTTGATCAGTTACCGAACCTGATCAATTAAGTGCTGGACCGAGATAAAGCTTTTACTCTGAAGGGCTGCGTTGTTTTCCTTCCTGACTTCCTTTAAGGGTGTAAGAAGAGGCCAGCAATGAGGTTTAATGTAATTAAACAACAAGTGTTATGTATGTATGTGTGTGTATATTAGACTTGTAGTCAAGACCGCCTAAACCGAGACCAAGACACTACCAAGACCAGAGAGTATCAAGACCAAGACCAAGACTTGTTCAGCTCGAGACCAGAGACCGATACCGAGACCAAAAAAAGACTAGTTTTTTGCCATTTTGCATGAGTTGTAGAACCCGCACGCAGGTGCACCAAAAAATGCATTAAATTAAATGCAAAATACAAATAGTTTATAGTACAAATAGTACAAAATTGTACTTCAAATTGTACATTAACAAGAGGAAGAACTGGTCACCTTGATGTGTGCAAT
Source organism: Lagodon rhomboides (assembly GCA_039737535.1). NCBI lineage: Eukaryota > Metazoa > Chordata > Actinopteri > Spariformes > Sparidae > Lagodon > Lagodon rhomboides. The sequence goes on from CM077797.1 coordinate 6,943,160, forward strand.
GGCATCTCAATTATAACACACTTTATCAAGTTGTAGTTGTAGCTGTAGTTCAGTGGGACAAGAACAATATAACACAGACATCACAAAGAACAGATACATAAACATATACATTCAAACTGTAGAACAAAAGGCATACTACATCATGAATGCATTTATGTCTTGAGTAGACTTGTAGTCAAGACCGCCTAAACCGAGACCAAGACACTACCAAGACCAGAGAGTATCAAGACCAAGACCAAGACCAAAGACTGCAAGACCGACTATAGTCTAGTGTGTATATATATATATGTATATATATACATACATATATATGTATATATATATATGTATATATATACATATGTATACATACATACGGATATATATGTGTGTACATATATATATATACATGTATGTATATATATATATATATATACATATATGTATACATACATACATATACATATATATAGATATACATACATATGTACATATATGTGTATATATATATACATACATACATATATATATATATATATATATATATATATATATATATATATATATGTATATATATATATATATGTATATATATATATATGTATGTATGTATATATATATATATATGCCACATGTAAACAAACCCCCACACACACTCCCTCAGTCTGCTTACACATTCCTGCTGTCCAGTGTGCGATAGCCACGTGAGCGCGAGCTGTGCGGGGCGCTCTGGAGGGCGGCGATGTCGAAGGCGGCGGTGTCGGCCTCGCCCCCGCCCTCGTCGTCGTACGTTATGATGTTCTCGCGCACGTCGTCCTCCTCCAGCGGCGACAGGGAGTCGCGCTTCTGCCGCCGCAGCGACAGCGAGAGGGCACTCACCGCTGCGGAGGGGAGGGCGGCGGGGACCAGGAGATATTGAGGGCGAAGGAGAGAAATTGGAAGAAAAGAGAAAGAATGATGAACAGGGGAGAAGGGGGCAGAAGTCACGGGGGAAATAAGGGGAAGGAGGAAGAGGGAGCACGGGGGAGAGAGTTTGAGGCAGACAAAGAGGTGAGGCACGCGGAGACAAAACAAATGCTGAGGAAGCCCTGGGTTAGAGAGCCGCTGTATCATATCAGCAGGTTGCATGCCTCCACTGTGTAATTGACTTTGAACTCCAGCCAGGCAAATGGACGCCTTACTCTCCCATGACTTCTTGATTCTAATTCCATATTCCCAAAGCAGAGGGCCACACTTAACCCCGGGCTGTCGGCGGAGAATCAAGCCATGGCGGCTGTTCAACAGTTGTCCAACAAGGCTACCTGTGATAAAGTCCACCCGCAGAGATGGATTTGGTCCGCCACCGTCATGCACTCTTTGACAGGAATTTCTGTCCGACTCAATAAGTTTATCATGTATAAAGTGGAGAAATATTGGACTTGTAGTTAACAAAGGGAATACTTGTATAAAATTTTTAGGTCTTCGTGGGCCGAAAGATTTCCCTGAAACACGGTGTGGGCGGAAAAATCTACCTGAGGACAATCAAAACAGATCGACCAAAAGAAACACCCGGGGAAAAGGTCAAAACTCGCAGTAACTTTTAAAACAATGGTTCTTCGATTCAACACGGGAGTTAACAAAAGTAGCTTCTCATCCGTGGCTAACAAGGGGTTAGTTCATGAATTGATTGATAATTGATGAACTCCATCTGAAGCCGACAATTTCATGTTTCCAGCTGATTCATTTTTAAACAAGAGCTCTATAAGAGGTTTTAGATAAAGCAACAGAGCCACCATCATTAGCCTGGGATGTACTCGGATCATGTTTCACACTGGACGGATGTTCCAGCTGCCTCTAAAGCAATGGTTCCCTGATGGTGCACCGCGGGATTCTGATACAACCATAGATTATTATTACAGTGCAATTACACAACAAGTAATGATTACATTTATGACTTACCATATCAGTACTTTGTGCACATATATTTCCCAATACAGAGACAAATTCTATTCCCTACAAAAATCATTTAAAAACCTGACATGGATCCAAAAATGAAGGTGCACAGAGGGATCAAGTACAAGGTTTGTTTTGGTTATTTTGCATGGATGTGAATACTGGTGTGCACTGAGATTTTGCCTTGCTCTTTGGAGTGCCTTGAACACAAGAAGTTTGAAAACTGCAGCTTCAAAAGTAAAAATCACAAAATAGCTAATTAGCTAAAAACACACCCCTTGTGTTTGGAAATAATGCTGAACCAGCTGTAGATGGTAAGCTCAGTGGCAAACCATCTACAGTGTTCTAACTCAAATAAACACACTGTTTCTGTCTCCTTACTAGTCTTAACCATCATTTTGGTTTTGTAAAGGCTACAAAACCCCCACCCCCAAATTCTCGAGGTACTTTTTCATTGAATCTTCATGCCAACTTTTTTCGGTTTGTTGAGAAATCCAAACCTTGACAGACCTGCCGTGCCTGGGGTGCCGTGCCATTGTTCTGATGGCGCATCAATCCAAAACCCCAATAGTCCCAAAAAATGTCCCATTAGATTGAAAGCCACATTGACTGGCAGTCCATCATCCTGATAACAAAATAACCTCCCTGCGGTGGTTAGTCCAGTGACTGCCGGCGCTGTCCATGGTGCTGAATCGGCAGAGGTTTCCCCTTCACAGACTTTGTTCCAGGCCTTACCCCGTGGACATGCCCTGACATAGTGTTTTTCAGTCCCGTTCCTGAGGGCCCCCTGTCCTGCATCTTTTAGATGTCTCCCTGCTGCAACGCTTCAAATGATCAGCTCGTCATCAAGCTCTGCTGAAGCCTGATAACCAGCCATCCATTTCAATCAGGTGAGTTACATTTACTCAAGTACTGTACTTAAGTACAATTTTGAGGTACTTTGCTTTACTTGAGTAATTTCATTCTATGCTACTTTATACTTCCACTGCACTATCAGGTAATTTTAGTTACCATTTACTTTGCAGACTGCATGTAGCTTCAGAGCCAAAGCCCATTTTTTGATGAAAGTATTTTATCGGTCAGTTTAATAAAAACAAACAGCAAAAAACCCCAACTGATTCTGATAATCAGAAAAGTGTTGAATATCTGATCCATTAATTCAGTCGACCCACAGTAGATTTAGTTTTACTTTTGTACTTTACTTTTGATTACAAAAAGAAAATGACTTCTCATACACGGGTACATTGGATATCAGATAATTTAAGACTTTTACTTAAGTACTATTCTGTCTGTCTGTCTGTCTGTCTGTCTGTCTGTCTGTCTGTCTGTCTGTCTGTCCGTCTGTATTAGGCCCTGTTGGACAAATGGGCTTTTGTTGGGGTTTTGGAATACTGGGCAGTCGGAACAATGTGCCGTCCTTGTGTCTATTTACTGTGGCTAATATACCAATATTAACTGTGGTATTACAAGATGAAATACTCATATTGTGTCAATCATTGACATATAATAATATCCTGTGAATAATCCAGTTTCACTATTCATTAAGCTATAGTTGCAGACTCTAGCTCCACCTCCCTACTCTCATATTTCAAATGTAATTTATTTGCCAAAAAACAGTTAAGCATATACAAAGTCATACAGTATGATAATATTTTTATTGTGGATTAATTTTGCCACGATGATTGTGTAGTGAAAATCTGATATTGTTACAGCCCAGCTGCTAAGCTACATGTATTGTTGGACAGTCACTGTTTGGGGGAGTTGTTTTGCCAACCAGTGAATAATCGGTATGTGCGTACTGTGCACATGTATGTGCTTGTGCTCCGAGCTGGCTGTGCCGGAGCTGGTTAGGCCGCTGCGGTAAGTAAATCCACGGCTTTAATAAAGTTGGAGGTTGCATTATTTGATTTCCATGGAACTAATCTAATGATCCCTGAAAGGAGTGGGAAAACTCTAATCTTCTAATAACAATGTGAGGGATCACCTTCACGCTGTGACAGATATGTATTTCTGTCTTCATAACGGCCTCAGCCCACGAGGCTCGCACGAGGAGTGGTTACAGCGCGGCTCGATATCCACCTAATACACACCGAGCCCGCTTTTTAATAACCAGATCTGATCCTGATGAAACCGCTGCGAAAGCTTCTGTGAGAACATGTTGTCGAGGGTCCAGCGGGGTATTAGCATGGACCTCTTGTAGATGAGAAAAAAAAACAAAATTGTCCTGGAACACAACTCAATTAAAAAGCCGCAAATTTGAGGTGAAAGCAGCGAGCCCGTGTGCATTTCTGGGAATGCATCATGCCCTTGTCACTTAGCGAACTAAATTCTAAACTCCACCAAAAAAGCCACTCTGCGTGATCACCTTCACGCCATGTTGCCTTTGCTTCTTGATTGAACTGGCCTCTTCCAGAATGATAATACCCCTATCAACAAGGCATGAGTAGTGATCCAACAGACTGAATAGAAATGACAATGACGCTGGCCGCGAGCCAGAGCCCTTCTCAGCACCTAGACATTATCCAATTGAGCTTTTTGAGTTTCTGCAAAGGTGGCGCTGACATTTTATTACGCCGCGATCAAAAAGCGGAGGGCCCAGATTATCACTCGGAATTGTTATTTTAGCAGTGATTAGCGCTGACCTTGCCAGAGGAGATAGCTGGAGCAAAAATTGCGAGGAAAAGTAAACCCCCCCCACCGCTACCGAGCAGCTGTGACTAAGAGAAATATTTACGCTGCTGCTTCCATTATTTCCATATGCAGATTAAGCATCCAGGGATGAAGTGGAGGGTAAACAGCCCTAAACACTATTTACTCGTCTTTTTATTTATAGATTAGCATTAACCTCCTTTATAGGTAGGGAGCCTTAATGATAGAACTTCACTGTATAAATAATGCGCTGTGGTAACATAACGTTTAAGTAAGGATCTTTAAAGGGAAGAAAAATATAACTCATATTAGCCGTTTGTATTTTTACTGTTCATAAAGTCTGTGTGTCAAAGTATTTACCCAGGAGCGTGGCGACGCACGCCAGGATAGCCAGCAGGGCGGCGGTGCTGAGCCCGGGCGATGGCAGCGTGGACTGCTGAGGGAGACACACCGCCTCTCTCTCCCAGTCCCACTCGCCCTCCGTCTGCTTGTCCTTCTCCTTCTCCCCGGCCCGCGCCCCTCCTCTCAGGCAGGGGCAGACGGACACGGTGACCGTCCCCGTGCTGGTGAGGCCGGACGTCCCGTCCCTCAGGACCAGCGGCACGTACAGCGTCAGGGTGGAGGACGCGGAGCGGGACAGCGGCTGGAGCTGGGACAGCAGCACCAGGCTGGCTGTGGGGCCTGGAGGAAGACGGGACAGAGAGGAGGAGAATGTATGCTTTGTTAACTGCGAGGTGCAATTCTTTTTATTTTTTTTTTGTGCTGAATGGCAGCGAGATGTGACAATGGTAACATGATCCTCACACAGAAGCAGAGCTAGCTTTAGTGAGTCTCGCTCGCTCTATTATAATAACGATTTGATTTCACACCTCTGATAATTTGAGACCTTTTTCTACCACTGAAGCTACGATGTCTCGCACCAGAGTAACAATGATGCTAATTTGGGCGGGATGGATCATCTGCAGGGCGTCTCATTTAGAGGATCCCTCTCTCTGCTGCAGCTGCACGTCATAATTAACCGGCTACGAAACTAAAACACAAAGTCTGATATTCTCTTACATTTCTAAACCACCGCCACTGTGTCTTTCTTTGAGACTCTTAAACCTGTCCTGATTGCCAATACGGTACGTGAAGAACAGTGCCAGCTAAAGGTGGGTCATTTATCAGGCTAAAGGAGCATGAGACGAATAATCAGGAGGCCTAGGTGTTGCAATTTCATCAAGAGGAATGCATACTGAAGATATTAAAACGCACGTACATTTGTAAATTGATTCAATGACTAGTTTATAATAGCTTTGTGGGCTAAAAATACACATTTGCTCACATTTACAACTGGAAATATGTTGAAATTTAACACATAGCAAAAACAAAGTGAATAAATGTGACACAGTTAAACACCGACAATGACTTTTGCTATTTCATAAGTAGCCTATCATAACCTCACACCATTATGAAGTGTCCAGCTGTATCTAATGTACTGGTAGGTTGCACTGCAGTAACACTTAAAAGATTTAGAGACGATAATAAAAAAATAATATCTTTCTGCTGGAGCTTCTCCCTGCCTTTATACCCCTTCGTCCCTTTTTCTTTGCTTCACTTGTTTCTTCTTTACGTCTCTCATCCCTTTCTTTCTCTCCCTCTGTGTTTCAGTCTCATTCACGTTTCCCTTCTTCCTAACCCGGTTTACTGTCTGTGTTCAAGGCTCGCTGTGGTGACAGGGTCTGACCCACCTTAACACAGCTGCCCAGCATCGCCACTTCGATGACTAGTTAACGTTTGCAGTGCGAACATGTGTGTGTGTGTGTGTATGTGTGCTATGTGCCAATCTGCGTGTCCATCTGCCTCGGTGCAAGGCGGCAGTGAGAACATGGTGTGGAGTAAACAACCAAAATGGATTTAATAGCTAATGAAGCACGGACGCAGCGCTCTGAGAGGAGCGCCGAGTGGATAGACTGATCCATTTTCAACACGTTAAAAGAGGGGGGGCATGAAACTATTCATTTTGGCTGCGTCGCCCGTGATTTTACACCTTTTTCCCATGTTTTTCAAATGGAACTTGCCACAAGCTCACAAAACTTCTGACGTTTTTCAATCAGAAGAGGCTCGTATGAATCCATTAAGAGCAGCGGCCACAAAAGAGCTAATGGCCTCCATTGGTTTTTCTCTTACTTTCGGGCAAAAGATCTGTGAAGTGTTTGCGTGGGGGATATTTTTAGTTCTCCTTCACAATGAAATGAACAACGCTGCGAAGGCAAGTCCACATATCAGGCGACGTATTGACACAATCGGTGGAACAGAATGTAATCAGCGTCAAAGAAGCTGCAAAAGTCACATAAACATGACTTCATCGTCACATCCACCTTCTCGGATCCAAATCACTGATCAAAACTTTACCTTTTTTAACAAAGCAAATGATGTAGCGCGTCTTTGTCAGACAAGCTGTCAGTGCGAGAGCAGAACATGTTCTCCTTTTTCTCTGTTCTACCGTTGGATGACACATCAAAGAGGCCTTTGATTCCACATGTCACCGAGTTTATCCTCCTGATCCTCGGTCCAACCGGAGCAGGTTCGCTCCTCGCGCTTTTGCCAAGTTTGGGACCAATTAGTAGGCCAATGCAAATGGCAGCTAATGAGCGCGTGCTATAGCTTCCCAGCAACTGGAACTGCAGATCATAATGCTGAATATAACAGTACTATCAGACGTAATATCCACAGTAGACATTTCCCGGTTATAATATAACAGAGCACAACCATGGGACAGAGCACACATCGAGATATCATTTAGAAATACTGCAGTGTGGTTAAACTTGCACTTATCTATATCACTCAATTCTGCAGCTGCTTCTCTTAAGTAAATATAAGCTAGGTCTTCTGGTTTCACTTTATTGTTCGATTCATTGTCACCACTCTCATCAACCTCATTGCCGACTGCAGCAGGCAGATGCTTTTGGTGAAAAAGCTCCGATAAACCCTTGAAACACTATCTGAACGGCAGAGAGACACAGTCAGCGACCAGCTGGTGAACATATTGAAAGAATTTAGCTGCTTAAGAGCCAAAGATTTCCCGTGGGGGTTGGTGGAGACCCAGACATAGCTAAAGAGGGTGAAACTGGACATTTGTCAGGGGATGGAAAGACTTCAGATAAATGGATAAATGCTAGTGGTCGTCTGTGTCTGCTGGATTTATTAAAAGGCTACTGACAAGTTCAGCATGTTAACTTTTTAAGATGACGAGTCAGTGTTGTGTTTTGTTGCACTTTTTTGATTGCCAACAAAATTAATCAATTCAAATATGTTACTTTGGCTCTGATGCGGCATGCAATCAGCAAAGTAACTAGTTACTAAAGTTCTCAGATAAATGTAGTGGTGTAAAAGAACAACATTTGCCTCCAGAATGGAGCGGAGTCGAAGTATAAAATAGCAGAATGTACCTTAAACTTGTACTTAAGTACAGTACTTGAGTACTTATTTCCTTATCTCACTGAATACTGTCATGGTTTGGTATTTTTAGTTTATTTATTTGAATTTTGTGGCTACTCTCCCCATGTGTCATGTGCCACTTCCTGTCTTTGTCTGTTTTCCAGCCTTTTTCCTGCTCACCTGTGTTCCTGTGCTCCTCCTCGGCCTAATTTTCCCTCCACGCCTCATCAGCTCTGTCCTGTTCCCAGTGTTTTTTATGAACTTTAGCTCCTTCCCTCTTCTCCTTTTTTCCTCTACTTATGCTGCATTCCATTCCAAGTTGGAAGTCGGTCCAAGTGGGTATTCCTGACTTTCGATCTAAAAGCATCCAAGTGCATCTGCTTGGAAAAACATTGCATTTACTCGCTGCAAACAGGTATTTGAATGGCAAGTCTAGGAACTTCAGGAGAAGAGAGGAGGAGTAGGCTCCAAACGCATACTCTCAAAGAATTCTATTGAGCTCAGATTAACTGAATGAAAGTGAAAAATTACAACTACAAAGTTGTATTTAATGCACAAGTAATGAAGAGGTAAAAAGTAATTGTTCACTATGTGTGCCGCCATACTGCTGTGATGTCAAGTGTTTTGTATGTCGGCGAACTCGGACGACACAGATCTTGCCTGAGTTTTTCGACTTGGAATTCCAACTTAGATGACCGTTCCATAGCACTTTTCTATGTCTGAGGGAATTTCTTTCCGAGTTCCAAGTGCAATAGAATACACAATAGTTTCCCCTCACCTTTGTGTCTCCATGTCTCTCCACCTGTACCTCATCCCAACATTAGTTTAGTTTGTATTTAAGTCCAGTTACTGGTTCAGTATTTGTGTAGTCCCCTGTCCCGTGCTTAAAGTGCATCAAAACTGCTGAGTTATTTAGGGATGTACTATTGTAAAGAAAATGGTGGCTCAAACACTTCAGATTAAACCAGGCAAGCTGGATGCAGCATCCAGCAATGGGCCAAGAAATGACTTAGTAAAGTATCTGACCTCTATAAGGAAGAGGTGCTAATGAATTTGAGGAAAATTCTTTCTCATTCATAACATCCCATGAAAGCTTCTTTTATATATACAAATACCTGCAATTGAGGAGTTTTATCTCTTATATGCAAAACCAGTCATTGGTATTTCCTGCAATTTCATCCACAGAAGAAAGTATTACCAAGAATTGCAGTAGTAATGGTTTGATTTCATTAACATACAAATGGCCTGTTTCTGGTCGGATGAGACCTCTGTAGCCAAACTTTATCCACGGAGGGCAGACTTAAAAGAGGATATTTCAAATAACAATTGGAGCGTGGCCCGTGAGGAGGCCTGTGAGGACACACAGCTCTAAATAAGTGTCACCGCATGACTACAGTCCCACTGAATTGCTGAATAAGTGCATCGAACAAATCAGTGAGTAGATTTTCTAGAAAGACACGCAGATGAAACTGAAATGATTGTCACCTCACCTTAAAGCCATGACTGACATCTACAAATCAGGTGGACTAGACTACTAAAATGGTGTGTTCACCGGTCTTAGTTAAAAATCAATCACACCTGCAGCTCGTCCTGAATGCTGCTGCCAGAGGCCTCACTAACACCAGAAAAGAGGAGCACATAACACCGGCCCTTAAATCACTGCACTGGCTCCCTGTGTGTCAAAGGGATAGATTTTAAAATCTTATTACTCGTCTATAAAGCTCTAATGGGTTCAGGCCTGAATTGTCTTTGATTTACTTGTACGTTATGAAGCGCCCGGACCCCTCGGGTCATCTGGGACAGGTTTACTCACTGTGGATCAAAACCAAGCAAGGTTGAAGCAGCTTTAAGATTTAATACTCCCCGCCTGTGGACCGTGCTTCATGAAGACCTGAGGTCTGCTAAAAACTGTCAGCTTATTCAAATTAGAGCTTAAAACATTACTGTTTACTGTTTAATAATCAAATCCATAGCTTCTTCATACTCGGCAACTTTTCATATTCTTGCCTTTTGTTTTTATTGTCTTTTGAATACAATTTCAACATTTTCTTCATGTCTTATTTTGCAGTGTATTTTCTGTGCCCCTTTTAAGCTCTCTGAATTGCCTTGTGTCTGAACTGTGCAATATAAATGACCTCGTCTTGCTTATAATTGGTGCTTGGATCAAAACTAAGGCACAATTGTGTGAAGATTAAATACCTTCAAATACAAATTGGATGTTTAAAAGTATGTTTGGAATCGGGGAGCTTCTACAGGAGGGAAACTAAGGATAAGATACTGAATTGAAGCATCCTGAAATCTGTGGTAGACCCCAACACGTTCTCACTCCCAGTTCATCAAATGCAGCAGCTTCTTCAGGCTCTGCCTAGCCCTCTTGAGTCACTTTTGCTTGTGAAGGGCTCCATGGTCGATACGTTACATGCAGCGTCCAGTTAGCCATTTGGAATGAAGCTTGCTGATATACAGCTCACACGGTTTGACACATTTTGACTTTTGGAATGTTTTTAATGCTGTTACACAGTAACAGTTTGGTTAGGTTAAGGCAAAAAAAAAAAAAATCTACTTGGTTAGGGCTAGGCAAAAAAGTTACTTTGTCACGGTAAGGCATGAAAACTACTTGGCTAGGTTTAGACAAAAAGATACTTGATTAGGGTAAGTCAAGAAAAAGCTCTTGGCTAGGTTTAGACAAAAAAGAACGACTTGGCAAGAAAAATCTTTTGACAAGACTTGGTTAGGTTAGGCAAAACAACTAAAACAATAACCACTTGGTAAGTGCTTGGGTAGAAACGACATGGTTAAGGTAAGGCAAGTAAAGCTACTTGGTTAGGGTTAGGAAAAGATCACACTTTTGGTTGAAGTAACCATCTGGTCTCTTCATGTGATCTACTGCTCTGGACACCCAAAAGAAGAAGAAGAAGAAGAAGAAAAACTACTTTGTTCAGATAAGACAAGAAATGTTTTGGTTAGTTTTAGGCTTAAAATCTACTTGGCTAGGTTTAGGCAAGTAACCTACTTGGTTTGGGTTGGGGAAAAAAAATACTTGTTGAGGTTCGACCACTGACCAGACTGCTCTATTCGAAGCGTTGGGAGCGAGAACAGTTGTAGACCCCAGAGGGGGAATATTATAAAAATGTGTTGCTATGGTGTCACTTTTTGTCTGTGTGTAACTATAATGTGCATTGTGGTTCTTTACGCAAGGGAGACGTAATGAGAGTGAACAAGCATGTGTTTGGGGGATGTAATGGGCGGGCTGTATTGTGATTATGTAAAAACCTTCATTGTAATACATTTCATTATAATGCCGATGTTTGTACAATGAAAAATCAATAAAGACACTGTTGAAAAAGACTTCAGCTTTGAAAATGTTTTCATGTTTCATTCAGCGGGTTTGACGGGCCTTGAGGATTCAAACAATGTCTGTTGTGCAACACAGACTACAAACGGAACTGCGTTTGTTTGATTGCAAACAACTCATCAGTGGACCAATTGTTGGGTCTTTATGACGTCTTTGTGATTTGATGGCTACAGTTCAAATAACCAGGAGTGCAATACGTCCTTGAATTAACAACCCCGACACGTGTGAAAGTTCTCGTGTATGCTGGTGTGTATTTACGCCCCCAGTGTGTGTGTTTGTGCAGGAAAAAAGGGGGCCACAGAAAAGCACTCCAGACAGAGAACGTACCAGAAACAAATACTAAGCAGCTAAATTCGATTTGAGTTGAAGTGAATTAAATGAAGCAGCTCTGATTTCTTCAAAAGCTTTTCATTGGAAACAGTAAGTATATGTGGTCGTGGGGCGGGAGAAGATGGATGTAGTGGATATGGGAAGGCAAACAAGAGGGGCGAATAAAAGAGGGGAGGATAACAAAGCAAAACAATGGGGCCACCAGAGCTGGGAGATGGATGGTGGAAGAGAGAGGCAGAGACAGAAAAAAGGGGAAGGGGGAGGCAGAGAGGAGAGAAGAGGCAGAGGGATTGAGCGGAGGGGGGGAAAAAAAGAAAGAGAGAATAGGAGAAAAGACGAAGATGGAATGAGAAAGGCGGAAAAAGAAAATGCGGGATTAAGAGCCTTAAAAAAGTGGGAGAGAAGCAGTGTGTGTCTGCCTGGGGAACAAAAAAAAAAAAGAGGGAATTAAGAGATATACAGAGCGAGGGAAAGATTGAGTGCCTACCACCACTGTCCCTGACGCTGAAGTTGAGGGCAGCGCTGGACTCCGGAGGGATGCTGAAATACACAGTGCTGTCATTCCCTCCCTCATCTCTATCAATCGCCCGCAACACCTGCACCACCTGAAACACAGAGATAGAGAGAGCGGAGGAGATTGGGTGAGGGGAGGGTGTGATTGTGTGTGTGTGTGCGTGTGTGTGTGTGCGGAGAGGGTGGAAAGCACAGGGAGACGAGAGAGGGAAGGTAATGGGAGAAACGCTCGCACAGAGAGTGCTTTTAGCTACAAACCATTAGCCGACGTTAGCAGGAATCAAAACAAGCCAAACAATTAGTATAGAGACACAAGCGAACTGTGTCTGATACTCGCGCCGAATAAATAACCATGTCTGACATAAATCGGCTTTCACAAAATACACTGCAGCGCGGCTTTCAATTTCGTTAAAGCATCTGCGCAAGTCTACGGCGGGCGATCGTAACGAAATTAATCCAAACAAAAAAAATAAATAAATCTCCCGCAGCCTAAACTGATGGGTAATTTCTTTTTAATGAAAAAAGACTCCAGTCGTCATTATGCAAGACGTCCTTTCAGAGCTGCTTTCGAGAGCCAGTTACGAGGCTGAATGCAGGGATGAAGGGTGCCGCACGCCCCCCCCCTCTCTCTGAGTTAGTCAGTGTCTCCGGGCCTTGAGAAGATTTGTTATTCACAGTCGCGTAATGTTATCAGTCGCCGCGTGTGAATATTCAAACGCTTTCTTGGCTAATGACTTGTCATAGAGAGACGCGCGCGCACGCACAACCCCTAACACAGTCGAGGATATCATAATCTTTCTTTCTTGAACTGTCGTCCCGCTCGCTCGCACGACAGCGCGCTCAAACACAAACACGAGCATCACAGGCGCAAACAAATCAACGCCGGCGCCGCGGAATCACAGACACAAGCGGAGCGATGAAAAACGCCCGCAAAAAAAAAAAAAAAAACAACAGATGGGCCAAGACACCAAATTATGTCGACGGAGCCAGCGTGGAATATTGAGGAAAGGAGAGAGAGAGAAAAATAAAAGCAAAGGCTGGTATCCAGGGAGAGATCGAGGAACGGAGAGTTGATTTCTATAATTGAGATGGGATTGAATAAGAGCACAAGGAACGCGGTGAACTCTGTGGCGATGGAGTTCCGGAACGTGCTCTCGACCCAAAGATACCAAGTTGTTGAGGAATGTTTTCAGCTTCGGTATGATAATGTCCCTGAGATTGTTCACAGCTCTCAAACACGCTGCCGCAACACCGTTGTTGAAATAGAGGAATCTTACAGAACACTCTACCAACCTTACATTCTTCAGTCTACGCCTGTCGTACGAAACGCACTTGTACAAATGAAGTTGACTTGACTTGACAAATAAAGGAAGACGGATGGCAGGACGGAGGGAGACGGTCTGTGAGGAGACCTGAGTTTAATTACAGTGTGAATAGCTGCTGCGCTCTGATAATGGGCCATGGAGGATTCGCCTGCCGCCATGGTAAATGGGCACACTGGAGCGGTATGCTTCCATATCTGAAGAGATATAGCTCAGTATAGCGTATACGGTACATGCTGCTTCACTTGAATAGGCTTGCCGTTGTATTGTATGCTTACTTACTTGACCGGAAAAAGCTTTGAAGGCACTGCATGTTTCTTTATAACCGACATCATAGTTGGAAATAAATTGATGTAACTCCTGACAGCCGACGGCAGGAGCTCTTATCTAACTCCTCATCAGACAAACTACTGTGTTTACCAGATTTTGGTTGTATGACCATAAGTACAATATATATTTATGTTTTTTGTCTAGCATAAAAATTAAAATTGGTAACTCTAAACCAAATCTGATAACTGTGCATGTTTTTTGCTAGTGCCAAAGTAAAACATATGAGTTATAGGTGGCACACAAAACACATTGTGTAGAAAGAATAAAGCATACATGCACACTAATCAGCTACATGCAAAGGAAAATGTTAAAATGTAAATACATCTGTACAAAAATGGCAATACCGAGGTTATATAAAATGTACAATAGACTTGTATCTTTATATCTTAAGAAAAAAATACTTTAGCATAGTATAGCTGCATAAGTGAGAGAGGAGTCCATGCCAGCAGCTCTGTGAAGCTGTGCCCCTGCATCTAGCTTTGGGCTGAATGCTAACATATGGATGCTAACATGCACATAATGTCCATGCTAGCTAGCTCATGCTTGGATGGCATAATGTTCACCAAGTTCACCATCTTAGTTTAGCATTCAAGCATGCTAACATTTTGCTGGTTAGCAGTATTAAGCATTTACCTAATAGGGGGAAGTGTGACTAGACCCTCAGAGGCACAAACATTACTATGAAAGCTGCTCAGTGGCGCATGGCCAGAATCTTTCGCATTGCTCCCCTACTGCGTTGCACATAAAGCGTGTGCACTGAAGACCAGTCGAGCAGCTAACTTCCTGTTGTCCTCCGCTGACAATTTACTGGTTCGGCGCTTCAGTACATTACAAATGTTATCGAACCGAGTGGCTCAAATTCTGAACATTTTGTGGGGTTTGTGACTCACCAAAAATGTTACAGCCACTTCTCTCACAGTGTAAACTCATGGGATTAAGTCTTTTGGGCCAGTGTGCATAACATGCTGTTATAAGGTACACGGCATGGTAATTACATGGTTTGGCCACTATGTCAAATGGCTTCAAAGCCTGGCAACGTTCCTCGTGGGTTGGTATTAACAAAATGCTACACCTCAGCAATCATTAGCTTTACAGGTATTTGGTAAAGTATTAGACAAATTAATAATTTGACCTAATAATTGCACTAAGTGAAAAGTAAAGGGCTCGCCAAAGTTATTACAGTTCATCCTAGGAGGTAAATGAATGTGTGTTACAAAGTTAATGGCTTTGAATCCAATAGCTGTGACGATAATTCACAAAAAAACACAAATGTCATCCTCACGGTGGGATCATTAAAGTCCATAGGGTTCGTCCTCTGGTGACTGTGAATGTCTCATATTAGTTCATACGAAAGTTGTTCTTGGATGAAGGCGATTTACCGACTGACAGACGTTTCCCTCTCTTGAATCACACCGCTAGCGTAACTAAATGTCACCCTGGATCTGACCCGGGGACACTGACCTGAATGGTTTCAAAGAAACGCATAAAGCCCGTTCCAACGCAACGCAGAAATTGAAAATCCATAACCTAGGGCTGCCCACAACCTGAGCATTTCAAGATCCACTGCGAGGCTTTGGTACTACTCTCTTCTCCATCTTCTACAAATCACAGTCTCCAGCACTCCAGACGACCCTCGAGAGTACCTGGAACTTGCATTTAGCATCACCACATGAGCAGTGCCAAGATTTAGCTCCAGGAACTTGTCCCCAAGGCGGAAGGGGAAGGCGTGGAAACAAAAGCAGAACCCGAGACAATGGCTATACGTCAAATGCTGTTTTGTGGAAAAAGACTAATAGACTGCATCAATTTTCACTGGGATTGTCCCATTGTCATACAAACAAAAGCTAGTTCCGGCAGAAATAATTTAAAAGATGCTATTAAAATCTTTTTTTTTTTTTATGCATAGGGGCTTTAAATTGCAGTTTTGGAGCAGAAGACGTCGAGCAGACAAAAACACTGACGTGGAAAGACACTTAAGCACATACTGACCTGCCCGATGGTGGACGAGTCGCACAGGGCTGTCGTGTACTGCCTGTCCAGTTCGGGCGCGTTGTCGTTCAGGTCCAACGTCTCGACCGCAACCACAACTCTGGACACCTGGCTGGGATTGTCTGGAAGAGCCAATCAGAAACAGAGCGGCTCACGATTCAGCATGAGAGGCCTGTGACAGCTGGATTTGGGAAAAAAATATATGAGCGCAACAAACCCCAGTGCGCTCTCTCACACACACACACACACACACACACAGGTGCACATTCACACTCCATTAAGCCCATTCAATTGTCCTCATAGGCGAGATCAAGCATTTCAGTCTTTGTCCAACAACTTCAACAGCACTCGGATCACATTAGCGAGCGCGGGACTGGCTAAATATACAGGAGTACATTTGGTTTCATTTGGCTTGCGTTACAGCTCACAGGCTCCCAGCTGGAGTACGGCCGACGCTTCCATAGCACTCAAATTTTTCCACATTAAACTGTCCCGTTCTTAGCCAAAGCATCTCACGGCGTTGAGTGTGTGTGTGTGTGTGCGCCGTAAGAAAGAGAGCGAGAGGGAGCAGAGGAGGGATGTAGAAAGCAGTCAATCTGCATGCAGTTACACAAGGGCCCAGTCTAAATGGATTGGCAGAGGGTCTCCCACACCCCCATTCACTTGGATATACACAGTCAAACATGAAGTCCTCACAGTCACACTGAGCTGAACATTCGCCGTCACATTTTAGGCCGCTCTCGTGGAGAGCTCGCAAAATCCGGGCTCACCAGCAGCACATCTTCCCTCATCTCTCTCTGCGACACAGTGGGCTACATCTTGCGTAATCTAACACACACACACACACACACACACGCGCGTACTTCCACACCATGTTCTCAAACGTAGAGCTGTGACACCGCGCCACGGATGACAGCGTCTGGTTCCCATCGCTGAAAAGCCGAAAATGAGCTCTTGCTGCAATGCCACCGGGTGAGCTGGCCTGCCCGTGGCCATGGCACGGCACCTACTGTGCATTATGTCAACACAGCCTCCAGCAGTCTGTTTATTAGATAGAGCTCATTATTCAAGACAGGCCCTCACCGCGCTGCCTCCGCGGTCCTACCGACGCTGCTGCCACAAGGAGCCCCGAGTAGATTTTAAGTAAAGATTAACTCTGTCCGGAGCAAGACTTGGCAGGAAAACAACTTCCCTCGCCTTCACACAGCGGCGACCGCTGGACAGCTTTCTCCAGAAACACTTCCACTCTGACACCACCCAGGTTGACTGAGTTTTTTTTTTAAGGGCCGGGGAGGGGATACGAATAATAGCTTGTCACCTTCCAAAAAATAACTATTAGAACACAGCCGGGGTTTAGCAGGAGGCGTAAACAAGAAAATGGGTTGTCGTTCCCTCCAGAAAATGACACACGTGAGCATTTTTGTGATTTGGCGCCACTATCAGCAGGAAGACATCGTTTGACAGGGACTTCAAAAACTCATATAAGCATTAAAACGATTCATGTTTTCTGATCTGGATTCCATGGTGGTAAGAGTTTGGTTCAGACACAAAGACTTTCAAGGTGAGATATTCTGTATTTATTCTATATGTTATTCCTCTGTTGTCAGAAAAGTATTAAAAATAAACACATCGAGGCCACACTTTTTTTATTGGATGGCATTTCTTTTTCCATATCTTGAAGATGAGCGCTGTAGTTTATGTTGAGTCAGCTCCACACACACCTGCCGACACAAATAGTCTCTAAAGCACCACGTGCGTATTGATCCGCGGCTGAAAATACTACACTACAAATGCACTCGTTACTCCTGTTTGTGTAACAGCAACAACATTTGCTGAAATGTGCATTGCCCAAGTGGTTCAGCCATTTACAAAATATGGAAACAATGCATTCATGACACTTTTTTCCCCGTACGAAAGAATGGGAGTATTGAGAGGTGCACTTATGCATTGTTATTCCTGACCTTTAGATGGCATTTATAGACGTATATATATAGTAAAAAATGCATAGAACACTGTGAGCCTTATCCTCGAGACCGGGGGTGCCCAAAATGTCTCCCCTAAAGAGGTAAATCTGAAAGTTAACGGTGTGCCACGGGCCAAAAGCAAACACCTGTTGTGTTGTTTGTTAAATGTAAATGACACTTGGATCCCACCATGCCAGGTTATGAAAAATGATGAATCATTACAGATCCCTCATATTTAAAAAAAAACATTTCACTCACAAAAACAGCCTAAACACCAAATCATATCATAATTGTGTTCAATCATTTTAAATCTAGAATGGCACTCAGTGGAGTGCATGCCTGCGCCAAAGCCCAAGAGTCCCTTTTAATTTAATGAAGCATAATCCAATATTAAATTAAACATATCTAAATTCACTAGATCCAGATTCTGCATCGAATTGTACCCACTCAGAGATACCAGCCACCTAAGTGAGACTTTCATCAAGATCCATGCATTATTCCCTGAGAAATTTAAAAAATGTTGAGAAACGCCCTCGCAATGTTGAAGAGATGGGAGAAAGAATTCCTGGATCTGTCTCTATCCAAACCCACACCAGAAGTTAATGGGTTCTACTCTGGGCTGAGAACCATCTTCCATCCAAGTTTTGTGGAAGTCCACCCTGTAGTTTTTGTGTAATCCTGCTGACAAACCAAACAACCCCCCCCCCCAAAAAAAAGAAACCAAAGAAAAAAAACAGACACAGGTGAAAACATAAGCTTCTTGGCAGAGATTAAAACCTCCACTTGGTCAACCCTGCTTTGAACCAAACTACATGAGAAACATGTTGATTCAGGTTCTCAGTCATTCAGGTCAGGGTAAGCCAAAGTGCTGTATCGTAGGCAACTGGATGTGTTTCAGTTTCCTGAAGACGTTTCGCTTCTCATCCAAGAGGCTTCTTCAGTTCTAGCTAACTGAAGGGGGAGTCGCAGGCTTTTCAACTCTGAGGCCCGACATGAGAAACAGTTTTGTGTTTCATGCAGGGCCTTCTGTTCTCCCTGTGTTTGCGTGGGCTTCCTCTGTGTGCTGCTTTTCCAAAGGTTTAGGTTAATTCTCTTGTCAGGGCCCCTGACCGAGGCACAGGCTTAGAGCTGGAGCTGTTCCTCGGGTGCTGCACGGCGCCTGCCCACTGCTCCCAACACTTAAGACTGCTCAGATCCAGTGGACGGATTTCACTCTATGTCGTATCGTGTATGAATGTGTATGTGACAATACAACTTTGATTTGATTTTCTGTCACTGCGGTCAATGCTCTCTGCAATCCACCCACCACCAGTGTCAAGGCCACGCTGGCTCCCAAGGGGGAATCTCCAAATGGCTCATCGGTTTTTACAATTATGGATCGATGTGTTTGACACGGTCAACAACAGAGCTGCACAATATGGAAAAAATACATATTGCAAATATTTTGACAGAAATTACATATATTATATATCACAATATTCATTTCCACTGAAAAACAAATCATGTTTGTGTCATTTGTTTGGATCTGACAGAAATGTGTTCTTAGATCTGGAGAACAAGATTAGTGAGTGCTTCATTATAATGTTGCTTTGTCATTTTATCTTTATCAGAAAGTTGCTGCTTCTGCAATTTGGATATGGATATTGCACTCCACAGTATATTGTGATTTTGATAATATTCCAGTTAATTGTGCAGCCCTCATCAACACCGCTGTTTCCTGATGTACTAATGAACAGCATCAGCATCTCTTGACCTTGGCAGTACCAGTTGACGTCACAACAACCTCACCTCCATCGTGATTAAAAAGGCTCTTGACCTTGTGATTGTCTTTATATCTGCATTTTTGTGCACTTGCGGTGTTTCGCCTGATTAAAATAAAACCTGCAATGCGCGTCAGTGCTTGATTAGTATCCCTGCTTGGAAACAGAGAGGTGTTTACCGTTCTCCTTTGGAGCCTCTGAGCGTCTGTGAGGCGATGGCTGTGTTCGATTTGCTGCTTTAATTCCGTCTTTCGAGCTGAATCCTTATGAGAACAGATCCATTGCAGCAGCATCAGATAACTCACACAATATAGATCAATTGATTCTCAGGCATGCTGTAACAAACCATTTGTGGTGCCAAACAGCATTCCCCCTCACGGCTTGATGGTTTCGAGGGCTAAGCCGCTTAGTGAAGTGCATCACACAGTGGATACTGTGCTTTTCAGATAGCATACAATATACAGTTTACACTGCTTTAAACCTCTTAAACCCTCATGCTCATCAGTGGGTGCAGGTGGTAAAATGCTGGTTTCATTGAAGAGTTTTGGCTCGCAATGAAAGAAATAAACCAGATGGACGAGCTCTAATAACGTCTCAGAGTTAAGTGTTGTACATAGAGTGACCTCTGACCTCTCTGGGTGGCGATGACGGTGATGTTGTGCCAGTGCTCGCGCTCCCGGTCCAGTTCCATAGCCGTGGTGATGAGGCCGGTGTCTGGGGTAATACGAAACAGGGCCTCTGGGTCTGACTGGGGATCAATGGAGAACCTTGGAAAGAAAAAAAGGAGAATGGGAGGAGAAAAAAAGTTAGGCGAATGTAAGTAAAACTAGGAAAGGGCAGAGAGAAGTGTAGAAAGAACGAGTGAAGGGAAAGAGCAAGCAGAGAAAGCAGTGGGGTGCGGAGTGAAAGAAGCAGACAGGGGAAGTGTGTGAGGGAGCGATAAGGAAGTCTGAATTCAAATGGCCAAAGAATTAATATAGGGAGATTATCGCAGCTGATAGGAGCTCTTTTGAAGTGCCACCGATTATCTAAATATCTCTATGAATATACCAACTATCAATCCTCCCCACACACTCACTCTTTAACACTTTCGCCAGCGCTAATTGGGACACGGTTTTTCTGTGGCTGCTACAAGCGAATCGCTCGCCTCCCTCCACGAGACAAACACAAGTGAAAGGATTGAACTCAAAAACTTGTGTGGTTACTGTGGGCTCGAGGGAACACAAGTGAGAATCGTGTTGGCTTACATTTGTTTGGTTAGCTCTCTCTGTTGTGGTTTTTTTCCTCTCAAGTCGAGGAGCCAAGTTTGAATTTTAATAAAAAAAAACTACATATGCCTGGCATAGAAATGTCTCTGCATGAGACAACAACCAATATTAAAAAACACTCAAACCCTATCCTCTAAAACATTAAAATACACTAAAAATGTAACTCTTGGCAAGTATTTGATTTTTCTTTTAGCAATGAGACTCTGTTGTAGATAAAAAACAGTTTTGTTAGGCTTTCATAACCAGTTAAATATTAAAGGAACACTTTGGGGAATGCGCTTTCTTCCTGAGAGTGAGATATAAAGATTGGTATCACTCTCATGATGGTGTGCTCAAAATAAAGCTAAAGCCCGCAGCCAGTTAGCTTAGCCTAATAGGTCTGGAAATAAGGGGAGCTCTGCGCAAAGGTAACAAGACCCATCTAGCAGAAGCTCATTAATTTTCACGTTCTACTGGTATCTTGTTTAATCAGGGTTAATCTTATTTAGCATGGCTAGCTGGCAAACTCTCAGCAGGAAGGCATGTTACCATATCCAAAATGTCACAGTATTTGTTACTTTGTACTAGACTGTCAATATTCCTCAATAAAGAGTACTCCTTGACCAAGTACATGCCCTCATGGCAATGTTACACCCAACTGCAATGCCCCCCCTGCAGGACAATGTGCCCTGTGAATGCAACAAAGACCTCAAAGTGTCGACCTGGCCTTCAAGTTCCCCAGATCCCTGGAGTCTGATCCATGAAGGCTGCACCTTGCAAGCCACAGGACTCAAAGCATCTGCTAACAATGTCCTATTGCCATCATTGGACACCCCAAAAGGCCCAGTGTCCAAGCCATGTCGGATCAGAGCCAAGTCTGATCCACAGTGGGGCAAGGGTGGCTAAGAGCTCAATGTGTCAACCAGTTCCCCAGATCCCAATCTGATCAAGCGTTTGCGGGAGATCCTGGAACAAGCCTGATCCATGGAGGTCACACTTCGCAACCCACAGGCCTCAAAAGATCTTGAGGCAATGCTCTAGTGCCATCATAGGACACCCCCACAGGTCCTCGACCGGTCAGATCCAAGTCCAATCCACAGTGGGACTTCCAAGGATCGGGCTTTTCCTGCATGTCCCACTGATGCTTGATCTGATTGGGATCTGGGGAATTAGCAGGCCGGGTCGACGCCGGGAGCTCTTTGTCACATTAGCAGATTAGCAGGTTGTCACTGCTCTGCAATCAGGTAGTGCTGTTGCCATGATGAGGTGTACTTGATCTGCAACCGCGTTTGAATAGGTGGTGCATGTCAAATGGCATCCATATGAATGCCAGGACCCAAGGTTTGCCAATTGACCATTGCATTGTAACAAGATGATCAACTATATGCTATATGAGGACAGAGGCCCATAACTGTACCTGATATTATTGGTAAGACCAGTATCAGGGTCTACAGCGCTGACTCTGCCCACAGTGCAGGCTGGCGGGCAGTTTTCAGACACGTCCATGTGGTATCGGGATCGGGAGAACCTCGGAGGCTCGTCTGCGTCCAGCACTGCTACTCTGATTGAGGCCCGGTCTTTGAAGGGGCCTCGGCGCAAGAAGCGAGGATCCACTATGGGGTTGAGGACCTCGACAGAGAAGGAGTAAGTGCTCCGGCTCTCGTAGTCTACCGCCTGTGGGGGACAAAGGAGAAGGCAGAGTTAAGAGGGTTAAAATATTCAGTGTCGAAGTGCATAATTGCCGGTTGAGATATACACTTACTGTGAAATGAATAATGGTGACACCTTTTAATAGCAAGAAATTATGCAAATGTCACGTCAGATCCACTGCACTGTTTTGTGCTTTCATTTGGTCCAATTCTTACACCATATTTTCCACAGATGACTGCTAAATTACATATCAAAAGCAGAGAGATGGCAAATAAAAAATGATTCCAACAGATAACAGCCCACAGAGGCTCGAGAATGGTCACATCCAAAATCAGCAGAGCACGATTCGGAGTAGATAATACCATGGTTACCTCACATGTTGTGACGCTTGGACTTTTGAAGTGAAACTTTGAAGGTGGTTGTGGGTGGATGCTTAGACGGTGGGTTTTTTTGTGTGAAGTAGGAAAGAGACATTCATGAGGTGTTGATGTTACAGAATTGCCAATGAGATTCCTGATGCTCAAAGAGTTGAAAGGATTCCAGAGAGCTGGAGACACTGAGGCAGATACATGTCTGGGTGTCGCTTGGAGTGTATGTGGAGATATCTTTGTCATGCTAAGACTAGAGGGTATATAGCTGAAAGGCTGAGTGTTCGTAGGAGTTGTGTAAGATTAGCTCTGCTATCTACGTGCAGCACAGCTGGATGAAGGCATGTAGTACTTAGGGTATTTGCATTGAACATTTTATCTAGGTCCAGCATTGTTTGCCGCTGCGGTGCTGGCAACACAATCGGAACTGTGTTGGTGGGTGCCTGGCAGGTGCAGACGTGTGTTTTGTTTGAATGTTACAAACATGTTGGCAGGGGGAGTAGTTTCAGTCGAGGGTGTGAAACTCCGACCAAGTTGTCTCTGTGAACGTTGAAAATGGATTTGAAATGTCAGAGGTATAGTCCGCTGGCCGGCATAGCTGCGAAGTCGACGAATAATTGCCGTAAACAATAGATTTCCCTAAGATGAAATTGAAAACAAACCCGCAGAGTTTTTTCATAAAAACGCTTCCCTTGTTTATCATTTCCATCACTCTCCCGTCACCATGGAGACCTGGCAGTGAGGAGCGTTTGTATCCTTGCATCCACACAGGTGGAAGAGATTTCATTTGGGATAGGGGCTCAGGCCCCGGCGATTGTTACAGAGAAGTTATGAAGCCTATTTGTCTGAGGTGTCCGTCTGATTGCATGCCACACTCCCACCAGCGTGCCGGCTCTGAAGCAATGAAATCGCCCCTGATCGGGTTTGCCGAGATGATTGTTAGCGAGGGCAGATGCACGGGTAATCACATACATCCACTGTCTCACACACACACTCATCTGCTGTTGATTAAATTTCAGGCAAGCAACATGTTTGGGTTTGTTTCAAAATACCTGTTTGAGGTACGTGTGTGTGTGCGGCCGGGCTTTGTGTGCGAGCACAAGTGGTTCTTTTGGGCCCGTGTGTCCTCAGATCTTCTGTCAGAGTGTTTGTGTCCTTAAAGTGAGTGCGCGTATGAATCATCTCAGTGTGATTGGCACGGGGAGCCATGTTGGACAGAGGATAAATAGGCTCCCTGACTATGCGGAATATTCGCTGTCAGATTCAAACAGCGAGAAAAAAAACCTGAGTGTACCGACGGCAGTGGGAATATTGATATCCTCCCGCTCGCGCTCTCGCCTTCGCTTTCTGATCTCTCTTTTTCCATTCTTCCGTCTCTTTTCTTCCCTCTCTCTGAGCTGCAAACTGCTTCACAGAAAAATCAGCAGTTTTGGAAAGAGGTGAAAATTGATTAAAAATTATGCGGAGAAAAGGGGCGAATTGAAAGATTTAGAAATGCGGGCAATTTGAGGAACATCTCTGCAGGAGAAATAAATAAACAAGAAGGATTGGCTGTGGAGATGGCGTGCGTGAGTGGAGGAGGAGGGTTAGGATGGGTAGACTGGGGAAGAAGTTTCTCTGACGGGGTTCCTGCTACAGGGAGAGAGAGACAATCTGTCTAAGGAGGAGAGGTGTCACTTACACTGTGAGCACACACTCATCACCCCGCGCCCTCCCTCCATCCAGCACTCCATCACTCCGTCCCCCCTCCTCCGCTACCTCGCACACTCCATCACCCACCCCCGTCACCCACCCACCTCCCTCCCATCTTTTTCCCCACCCTTGTCTGAGTGCGACAGGGCACCGGCTCTGACAAAACCACAACGCACTCACGCTCATCTTTCTCCCTCACTCGCCCTTACAGGGAGCACTTATCACGCAGCGACCCCGCCGTTTTTCTGTCTTTAGGTTTATCTGTCTCGCGCACGTGTGTGTGATGCGAACATTCCTCACAGCGCTCTCCGGTCGCTCACGTGGAACCCGCGCACACGCACACAGGGCTAACACGGCACCCTGTTTTAGCTCGAACACGCCCCCTCCGCGAGTTTTTCTAAAATGCATTCGAACCGTGACGCACGCCGCCGCCCTCACATTACCCTGAGACTGCTGACACTCCCACCCAGCTCCAGTGTTCGTGTATGCCTCCCACAGTTACAGCTGATGGTCAAGAGTTTATAGAAAAACAACTACATAACTCTCATTTTAGTGACCCGAAGCATTTTTATTAGCGGTTGAAATCAAAAGCAGTGACTTCAGTCCCCTCCCCTGAAGTCTCCACCCTGGCCAAGATGGAGTTTTGGAGACAAACCACTTGAAGCACTTTGAATAGAAAACACTAGAGATGGTGGTTGTATGACTATATCCCGCCCGTTCCCCTCCAAAAGCCAATCGTCTCCTTTTTTTCTCAACCAATCGCCTTGTTGCACTGACGCAAGCGCGCAGAGTTGAGATTCAGGACAGTGTCAAGTGCTTTGGTGCGGCTGCAGGTGGACTTCTAATAAGCATGGTGGAGGAGGATCTCACACACGGGATTGTCAAGGACGTTGAGGTTATTCAAACATGAGACAACAAACTTGCAAGTTTCTGGTGGGCTGAGCTGACCGCATCACATCACATCACAGCACTCTGGATTACGCAGTAAAAGAAGTTGCTGTTGTGAGACTGTAGACACGTAGAGAGAAGGTCTTTTGATTCTTGTTTTAGGGCAAAGTTACCAAACTTCTTGAGTGTTGTTTTGTTTTATCATATTTCATTCTTTACATGCAGTTTTTATGTCCAGGTGACCATTAAAAGTGAAGTTCTGCCTCTCCTCCTATTCATTTTGATTGGGCCCGGTCTTGATGGCCTGAAATAACTGCCTGGGGGTTGTTGCCAAGATGGCTGCCAAGTGGCAAGACCTGCTGAGAAGGACTTAGTTTGAACTAGTCTGAAGCAACACTATGTAACTTTTTTACCTAAAAATAAACCGTCCTACCTACCTTTAAATCATTTTGATGGTACAGTGTCTTGTCACAGGGTGAACGGTGTCTCTGTCACAGCCAGTCCTGCCCCCCATCATTGTTTCTGCGCTACGTAACCTCAGTGAGAGGGCAGGATCAGAGCGTTACATACATGTTTACTTTGCAATGAGTCAGTAGTGAGTTTAGTTTTTAGTTAGCATCTACACCTACGTCCGACAAATTGTTACGGACCTGGGATTTGTATTTACGACAGTGGCGTTGCACTCAGAAACTGCGGGGGGCGCCAAATCAAACAGAACGCAAATTTCTTCATAATGTTGCTTTAACGTTCGCTTAGCGAGAGGTGGCAGAGGCAGTGGAGACTGACAGAATAATTGATGTGGAAGAGGAATGAGTGGTAGAGACAGTATTAACACTGTAGAACCGCTCAGCGCTGTAAATTACTAACTTACAAGAAGAGGAGGCAGTATTTTTTTTTACTCCTGCTATTCTTAGCTGCATAGTGTCAATCATTCATACTCAGCACTGTCAGCAGTGCTGAGAGCCTCATAATATGGAGATTGTCCTGGGAACATCACAGATTCTTCACCAATTTTGAGGGGTGGAGGAATAAATTAGTAGGTTCTCCTGGGAAATAGGAAAAATAACTTTTGTGGCGATGAACAGCACAATGAGACGCAGATCAGCGGATGCTGAGTGCAATAAAATGACTGTACCTGTAATTTTCTAAGTCAACAAGCTGGATTTAGTGTAAAGTAGTCTTTAATCTCCCCCCTCTCTTTTCCACCCTTTCTATTCCATAAAAAAATGCTAAAATGATGCGTACAATGCCAGTGCTCTAATGTGGGGGATTATATTTGTTTGGATTTCAGGTACTACTTTAGTCCTTGTTCTGAGTCCTTGAGTGATTTATTAAGCAAAAATGCAGAAAAATCCCTGGATCCAGCTTCTCACATGTGAGGATTTGATCATTTCCTCAGTTTTATATATCTGTGTATTGAGTATCTTTCTGTTTTTGGACATTTGTTCGTAGAAAACAGGCCGTTTCAAGGTTTTGTGTGTTTTTTAAGGACCTTTCACCTAAACGAATCATTATCAAGAACACGGAAAGTAATCGGTAGTTGTGACCCCGGTTTACATGCTTAAACAGTCCCTTATCTCTACTTAATGTTGCCCTCCTCTCACACACACACACACACACGCACGCCGACACACTCTACAAGTGTAACCTTCCCCTGTCCTGCCATGCGGTGCCCCTCCAGTCTGTTTTGAAATTCAGATTCCTCTATACAATTTCCCTTTTAAATTCGCTTCACAGTTAGCAGAAATTAATTAGCTCACCTGCATGCTAGACTGGCGATACATAATACATCTCTATTCAAAGAGGTCGACCCGCAGGCATACATGCTCCTCTGTGTGTGTGTGTGTGTGTGTGTGTGTGTGTGTGTGTGTGTGAATGTACATTACTGCGGGGCGAGGCTTCAAATCACAGAGGCGGTTGCTGTCTCCCTGACTGGGATGGAAAATAAGAAGATTCGGTAAATGTGTGTGAAAGGAAGTGAGCGTATGCATGCTTGTGTTCACCTGGGAGGATGTACAGCGCTGTAAGTGTGTGTGTGTGGTGTGCGCACACTACAGAATCTGAAGTGTGAGCACCGCTGTGTGTTCGGCGCCCTGCTGTCCTTGGCAGCTTGAGTCTTTTCTTGATTTTGTGCATTCTAAATCAAGATCATACATCACATTTGTCTGATGACAAGCGCAGCTTTGGACATTCCTGCCAACAAGCACAACAGCAGAGTCAACAGAACAAAGGCGCTCCTAAATCTCCCTTTTGACTTTGTTCTTCCTCTGCTGTCCTCTCTTCCCTCTGTCACTTGTCTCTTGTCTACTGTCTTATTTCCCTCTCTGATGTCCCACGTCTTTCTTTCTTTTTTTTTTTCAAGACACTGGTCTCTTTCTCTTTTTCCCTCTGTCTCTCGCCATCTCTCTCTCTCTCTCTCTCTCCCCTTTCTCTTTTTTCCCTCGGAGGAGATTAACACAATCTCTCCTTCGCGTGAGAAAACAAACACAGATAATCCTGGGCGCGCTGCTGGCGTGTGACCGAGGATTAGCCAGCCGTTTTTAAGTGAGAGCATATGGAAATAATAACGGCAAACTGACACATGCGCGAGCTGGCTTGTCCCCCAGGTGAGAGGAATGAAAGGCGCACAAATAGCAGGCTTACACAGCTCACGGCGCCCCGAAAAAACACACCTCAAAAGGGAACCTCCTGAATCGGGATACCGCCGGATTGGTATTAATGATGTTGTGACACGCCGTGTGTTGTGTCTGGTGATCCGACTGTGCCGCAGACATGCTTTTAAACGCACGCATGTAATGAGGTGTCGTGAAATCCCAGGCTTGTTGTGGAAGTTTCCTCGCTGCGTCAGTCGGATGTAAACCCTCGCGCAGTGAAAACACAGTGAGCCTTAAATGAGACATTAAATCATCACACGTCTGATTTGCATATTAAAGGGCCACTGTGTAGTGAAGAAATTCAAACTCTTTTTAAATGTTTATATTTATCTAATGAGGTAGTCTGATAATGCAGACTCAGAATTATATAAATATTTTTTTCATAACTGAATAAACAAGCTGTTCTCAGAGGGAAATACAGTCCCCAGAACGCCGTTTGAAGCTAGAAAGGTGGCAGGGTCCGCCAAATATAGAATCAGTGAATCGGTGCAAAATTGTGTTGTCGTCATGGTTTGCTGTTCAGTTATTTCCTGTCTTATTTTGAAGTTCTGTCCTCATGTGTCATGTTCTGCCGTTCATTTCCTCCCTTTGTCTGTTTTCCCGCCCTTTTCACTCCTCACCTGTGTTCAATTAGTTAATCTCTCCCTGTCAGTTCGTCTCTTCTGTTCCCCATGAGTCTCCTGTTCTTGTTCCTGTTCTGTTTCGCCCTTGTGTTCCTGTGTGTCCCTGTCCCATCTTCCTGTCTTGTATTTCCGGCTTTTCGTCCCCAGTTCCCTGCATTATTCTGGTCGATACTTTGCCTTTTGGTTTGGACTTTACTGGTTTTAGTTTGTAGTTTGTTTGCTTTTGTTTCTTGGTTTTCCCCTGTTTTGTTTTCTGCCCTTTGTTGACACATTTTTGGATTTATTGTACTTCAGCTTTTTGTTAACAAAGCTTGCCTTTTGTAAAGTTACCTGCCTGCCTGCGTGGGTTTCCTTTGTTTAACTGACAGTTGTCCTTTTTTTAATACCTAAACAGACAAACTATTTGTTTTCATGAGTGAACAATCTGAATAGACAAACTGACCTGAAAGGACAACACAATTTCACATTGTTTTACTTTGTTTACATGTGGCGGACCCTGCCACCTTTCTAGCTTCAAACAGCGCTCTGGAGACCTTATGTTCCTCTGAGAACGGCTTGTTTATTGAGTTCTGGAAACAAAAATGATATTTCTGATTTTCTTTTTTATTTATTCCTATTTCTAACCTTTCTGTTTGTATTATTACCTCATTAATACTGAAAATATTCAAATCCTGAGTTTGAATTTCTCCTTCAAAACTAGATAGTGCCCCTTTAAGGTCAGGCTGTTTATTCAGCTTAAAAATGCAGAGTTTGTTAACTTTATTTTTTTAGGCATAAAGAAAATGAAAACCTTCTGATTGCACTTTCTACCTCAAAACTACACAGTGCTCCTTTGAGCATCTGCGTCCATCATGCGATGACAGGGCTCTCTACTAATTGCTCTTCATTGTGGCGCCTGATTAGACTTTGATTAGTTTATCGATCTGGAGGACAGCTCGACCGTCTTAAGGCTCCCATGGATGTAACCCTCTGACCATTAGGGGTCACTGCAGCCACTGTGCCGGAGAGCGTTTGGCTAATTCCTCAATTACCTGCCACTTACAGCGTGGCCTTGTTCACGCGCTGTATCAAAAATCTATTAGCGGCAGTATGTACATTCATTAACGGCAATATGTAATAAGTAAATGAGCGGAGTGGAGCCGAGCTGAGAGGGTGAAGCGACGGAGACGAGTGGAAAAGAGAGGGCATCAAATAAAACAGAGCATCTGAAATGAGTGGACGAACGGTCCGTGTCTGCGTCGGAGCAGCGAGTTTGCGTGTTTGCGTGCGTGCGCCTGTGTCACGCATGTGTGTGTGCGTGCGCCCGGACGAGGCAGACCTGGGCTGAGTCAGAGCCACAGACAAACAACACACACACTGTCTGACATGGCCTCCAGACACAAACCACAGTGAGGACGAGGCGAGGGGGGAGAGAGAGAGGAGAGGGGAGGGGAGGGGAGGGGGATTGGGTGGGGGAGGTTCTATCTGTTTATGAGTGTGTGTGTGTGTGTGTGTGTGTGTGTTCTCGCTTGTGTGTCTCCCTGCTCTAAATATTTGGACATGTGTGGTGAGATCAGACAGAGAGAGAGAGCAACGAAATGCAAAGAGACAGCGGCTGATGATGAGAGGAGGAGGAGGAGGAGGAGGACGAGGGAGGTGAGGATGGGGTTGTAACGGAGGGGGAGGGGGGGTGTGGGTGTAGATAGAGGAGGGGAGAATGGGAGAGGGGGAGAGAAATCTTTTTATTGCTGGGGGTCTCGGCGGGACTGACAGTAAATAAGCAGTGATAAGCAGCAGGCAGCTTCAGTCGGCGCCCTGACTTGCAGGCTGTTAATGACCCAGCTTCTCTGCGTGGCGTGTCCCCGCCTAACCCTCCCTCGCCTTCGCCGTCTTCCCCCCTCTTCCTCCCTCTCACGTCTTCCTCGCCGTCAACTGTCTGCCTCCCTCTCCTTCTCCTCCATTTTGTCGTTCCCCCCCTTTCGCCTCGTTCTCGACTATCTCCCAACCTGCTTCCTCCAGCAGCTCCCTCTATTGACTCTATTTATCTGCTGTTAACCCCCCCAACACACACACACCAACCCCCAACCTCCCCCACAGCATCCTCCTTCTCCTCCTTCCCAGCTCAGCCTCCCACCATCCTTCCGAGGTGAAGACGAGCCCAGCATCCCTCAGCCGCAGCCTCGTTGCGGCTCCTTTCCCTCATTCCTCACAGTTTAAACACAGCCAGCTGCAAGGTCAAGTGTGTTATATTGATGCGCGCTTCTCTCTCTGTGGTCTGCTGGTGCTTGTGTAGGTGTGCGTCTCCCGCTCTGTGTGTGTTGTGTGCGCAACTTAGATCAGCGGTTAAAGAGATTCAGCCCACAGCAGCGAGATGACCAGCAAGGTCAAGGCCGACTCTGTGGCAACCGCAAATTGTTCCGCGCGGAAATCCTTCCCTTTCTCCGGGGGCACGCAGATCATCCCGCACCCCTGCTCGGGCTTCCCGCCGTCTGAAAGGCTCCTGACATGGACGTTTCATCATTAAAAAGAAAACAAAAACCGCATGACTGTTTTTATTTTTTTTTTGTTTGTTTAACAGAGTGGAAACTGAGGGAGGGAGGGGGGGGGGCTTAGCGCTAATTTTACGCTTTGTTCGCTTTTAATTCTATTAGCCCTCATCGTGAATGTTTTTTTTTTTCACGAGACGTGCGTGGATTCCCTGAAAAGGCTAAATCCCTTTTAACCTATTCGAGTCAGATCTTTTTTATCGCCCGCGCGAAGAGTCGAACTGTAACGACACCCACCTGGAAAAACCCGGCTGCCTCGCAGCATCTGTAAATATTCAGTAAGTGTTGCGATCCGCACCAACCTGCCAGTCTTCGGTTTCACCCGCAGCACAACTCCCTTTCTAATCTATGCCTGCGCCTCTCCCGGTGCGTGTGTCAAGGGATTAAGACAAAAAAGCAGCGCGAGGGAGGCCATGTTGAAATACTAATTGTACGTTTTGCGCTTCCTCTGAGATTGCCGCCGATCAGTCCGATGGGAGGAAGTGTTGTGGGCGGGGAGGTGTTTGCTGTATTTGTGTACATGTAATTTTCCCGCCGGTTTACCAGCCGCCCGCCGCATCGATTCTGCTTTTACACACAGCAGGTCGCTCTCTTTTCCCGCCCCCCCTCCACCCTGCATGCTCTGGCTTCTCCTGTCTCGTTGTTGCCATGCTGCCTCCCCTCCCTGTCTCCCTCTTCATTCCAGCTTTTTCTTTTTTTATCCTCTTTTTTTTTTATATCTTTGTGCATTTCTACCTTTCTGTGCCTCTCGGTCTCTAGCTGTGCTAATTTCTCTGTATGGCTGTCACTGATTTGCAGCTCCTGCTGTCTCTGCATCCCTCTGTGGTTCCTTGGTACTCTTACTCTCTTGTTATACTGCACTCTCTGCTGTCACTGCCTCTCAGGACCTCATTTTAGCACCCCATCCCCCCCCCTCCCCCAGTGCTCCTCCTCTCCCATACTTCATCCCTTCTCTTTCTCCTCATTCGCAGGTCCTCGCCTTCGATTTCTTTCTTTCTTGCCTCTCTCACCGTATCCAGTCCTCTTCCCCTGTCTCCCCGCTTCTCTTCAAAGGGGGCTCATACTAGGCTTGGAAATCCTGCTCTACACACCTGAGACAGAGCCTTACACAGTGATGAATCCACACACACTTGCAGCGCGGCTACCTGACTTCAACGACTGACACACACATGCACACACACACAGGTACTTGTGCACTCACAAGTGAAATCGCCTGAGACTCGCAGGGGCTTCACAGAAATGGGCTTCTGAATGCAATTTTCTTGACAGATTTTTGCCAAATTGCTCTTCTTTTGTGCAGACTGTCTCTGTTCTCTGAACGGTCTCAGCTTTTTCAAAAAATGGCTTCATTTCAGAAACATTTTTGATGGAAAAATGCAAGGGGCGCACAAGTTTGGAGGCCTTTCTTCAAGTTCAATCTGTGACAATTTTTAAACTTTACCAAATATTGAGGAGAATGCTTTCGCCATAGAGGAATGAGACGCTGCCCCTGGAGGTGTGTCAGACAGGATGACTGACACCGTCCGCTCGACAGAAAGGCTACGTTTGCCACGGAAGCATTTAGCAGTTTGATTGATTAGTTGATTGACTCCTGAGTCTTAAAGTCCCGCTCCAGTCAGAAGTGTGTTTTGGTTTTGTTCCTTCGCTTAGATGCTTGAGCTTCAAGGTGCAGTGTATCGTTGCAGCATCTGCATCGTGATGTGCACAATACCCACATCGTAGGACGGCCAACCATGTCAAGATGGCAAATTAACTCAAACATGTCGTGTCATGTCAAGTTTTTGCTGCTTGACACAGAAAGAAAAGTTGCGCAGTTCTCATTTTCCATGACTTATCTACAAGAGGAACGTGTCTGATACGACTTCATTTATTCTGATTTAAGGGATCTGGAATACGTTATCGTAATATATATATAGGAGAATAACAAAACACTGCAATGTCAGTTTTTTTTTACATATCACGGAGCCCTATTAGAGAGCCAATCATGGTCCAATTTGCAAGTGTAATGTGGAAAACGCGCAAACACACACATGAGAGTGGACTTTTTGTTAAGTAGACAAAATGTGTCCAGGGTTTAAAGTTTTTAACAGTATTTGCATATTTATTGAATGAGCGTTTTTTTTAATGAATGCAGAGTAGGTGTAATGTTTCAAAGAATGCCTCGGTAAAGATCCGCATTAAAGAATTTGTAATGATTTAACCCCACTTCTTTTCTGGAACTAATACAATTATTATTGAAGGCGTAGATTATTTGTTTTTTATATGATGCAAGACATGTCTGGAGGGAATCTTTAATAATTGCATGACCGTTGATTCTAATTTCCGGCTATTTCCAGCATCTCAAATGGTTGGATTTGCCGTTTGCTAACATTACATGTTGCATTTTATGGTGTTTTTGACTGTAGGTTGGACATAATGAATAGAAATGGATAGCAAGACACCACTTTTGGTTCTGGGACACTGTGATGTGCATTTTACAGTATATTCTCACTTATTATAGTAAAAAAATATGAAGAAATGAATAAAAAAATATATCAGTAACCAGAATAATCATTAGTTGCAGCCTAGTGTTTAGCCTAATAAATTATCCAAAACAAAGCTCCTCCTGGTATTGCTGGTGTTCACAAAATAACACTATTTTACTTTTTTGGAGGGCAAAAAATCCCATGAAAGGAGCAAAACCCACCGGTCCATCTCACAATGCTGTTTGGCTTCCCTACTCTGCCCGTTGCCCTGAGCCCATTTGTCCATTAGTGCTGATGTAATTCTCTAAAAATGGCTCAAAAACATATACCTTCCCTTTGGAAAGAAACACTGACTGACTACCCAAAACGACCGGGCCGCAGCTGTAATTTTCAGCAGACGTTACTCAGGATGAAATATTGTTCTCGTTTGGGACTATTTTCAGCAGCGAGTTCGGCGCAGCTGGAAATAAAACTTCAGTGGTGTATTTTATATTTTTTTTTAAGTGGGACTGAGTCAAAATAAACTCCGCTGTTTAATGTAGAAACATGTCACCCGTTCAACCGACGGTTCATTTGTGGGTTTTGAGAGCTCTAATGCACAGACGAATAACATATGTAGGGCTCTAAGTCAGTACTCGCGAGTAAGATCAGTGTTGTTTTTTTAATTTTCACGGGATCTGTCGACAATCAAAACAAATCTCCAGCCATGTTGTGTAATATCAGCGTCATCCTGGTGCATACACATGTTCTGCATATACGAGCACTCTGCCCACGCGAAACTCGGCGCAATGCATACGACACAGGATGCACAGGCACGACGCACAGAGCGATGACTTGGATCCTTGGATCAGAGAGGTGGCTTACGGCGGTAAAGTAGACACACGTGTATTTTCATTGAAGCCTCTCCAACACTCATTGGAAATGAAAGGATCACGTCTCAGACATGCCTCCCACACAGCGACCGCCTCCCCATTAAGTCTGCAGTACATGCGAGGCCCGACTCTCCTGACACAGACACAGATGTACCTCGACGAGCCGTGCCGGTAACGAGCAGGTGTCAGAACTCGTCTGACACCCGCCGTGCAGACGCATCTTCATAAGACTGTGATAATTGGAGACGACGGGCAGCTTAGGGGAATGACCATTTGAAATTGAAATCTTGCATTACGCAGAAGGAAACTGTTAGCCGGCTGAACTCGAGATGGAGAGGCAGAGCCCTCATTGATCCCTCCGCACACGCAGACGCTGCACACGGGAAATCCTTTTTTCGCTGAGAGGCAGCAGTCAAAACACCTCAAAACCGGTCAAAACATTTTCCCTGCAAATTATACCCGGGCTTTTGCAAACATTTGCATTTAGATGCGTCATGCTCTGACTCAGCTTTGAACGGATGTTTCATTATGTTTGCTTTAAACAGATGGAAATATTGATAAAAGGGAGGCCGGATCACAGTGAGTCAGGCAGGAAATTCATTTGTCAGGAGCTCTTCAAAACACTCTCATCCGACGGGAGTCAAATAAGGAGAACAGGCGAGATGAATTTAGATCACCTGTCGTCAAAATCTCATGCAGCGTCTTTGTGTATTTCCAGGTTAATGGGCACAGGCGACGTGTTGTTTTCTGTCTTTTTTGTCACAAACAAAACAAAACTTCTCTCTCATACGTCTGATTACAATATCCATGTCACCGACCCTCCTCCTTCTCAGCATCTGTTCTTCTTCTCCTCTCCTGTCCTGCCCTTCTTTATTTCACCTACATAAACCCACGCCTTTCTATCACTGAATATAGAATATAGACAAAAAAGTGAAGCCAATGCTATGAACCTAAACTCTGTCTAATCACCAGAAGGGGGTGCCACCACTGGTTGCATAGAGAAGTCCCACTGAATGTAAGCCTATGAGCAATTGACCCTACTTCTGACTTGATTTATTGCCTTAGTAAACTGTTTTCACATGAGTTTATGACCTCAATCGCTTGTTTCAACTCTTCTCCGATCAGTGCCGCCAGATGTACGATAATTATTGCATTTGAATGCTAATTTAGCCCTTTGTACGACAGACGATCAATATTGCCAAAAGTGCCATAATTTATGATAATTACCTTCGCCAACTACTGAACTGATTTCCACGAAACTTGGATGGCGAATGGATTTAGACCCAGAATAGACCCCATTAACTTTTTTGGTGTGGATCCAGATGAATAGACCGATCCAGGGTTTTTGTCTCACTCTCTTGAATATTGTGGTAGGGTATTTTTCAAAATGTTCATTAATGTCTCAGAGAACAATGCGTTGATCTCGATTAAAAAAATCAAGTGTATTCAGGTGGCTGGTATCTATGGATGAGTACAAAAGGAGACTGTTGGGCCTTGGCGGAGGTATGCGCTCTACTGAGTGCCATTCTAGTTTGACCACTTTGTGACACTCACAATAGCGGTTGGTTTACGTCTGAATCCTAAGTCTTTCCAGCCAATCATGCTGTGACAGCGAACTTGATTCGGCGGCACAGCTGTCGTCGCCTCTCCTGCTGCTCGACGCTTAATTGAGGTGGCGCTTAAACTTTCTTTCTTAATTATGCTGTGTTGAAGTCGAGTTGTTTTGAATGCACCAGTAAGCCCAGTTTACTTTAGTATTTAATTAGTTTAGCTTATGGCAATAACTGTTTTCATGCAGAATATGAACAGGCTTCTAGTCGTGCCGTCTTGTAATTTAATTTTGTAATGTAGGCTATTATTTTTTTCTTTTGTCAGACTGAATGACTAATGGGCACCCCCTTCCATGCATCATAGTTACATCAGCTTTCTTTGAGAAAAACTGATGTTGGCATTTATGTCTATTCATTTGCTTGGTTATGAGTCACAGATGATAATTTCACCCATAATTATGATCCTTTTAGGGCTCTGGGAAAATAATTTGATATCTTACATCCATGGCCGTACCCAGCATTGAGGTCACCGAGGTCCGGACCTTCGTATTTTTTTCCAAGTACACATCATAAAAGTTGTCCAATAATTACCTAAATATAACTCTACTTGAAACCTAAAGGCAAGAACGAGAGAGGAAAACAATAACAGATCAATACCAGTGATGTTTTCAAGAGAGTACCAGAGTATTTGTAAGTCATCCCTCCCAACCATACACTCTTAGAAATAAAAGTTCTAAGTAGAACTAAGGTTGCAAAGGGGCGGAACATTTCCAGTAAGTTTCCAGTAAGGTTCCATGGGAAGTTAAGCTGGGGAGTTTTGGAAATATTCCCCACAACTTGTAGACTGACGTTAGACTCAAACTAAGCTTCTTAAAATCGACTCACCAATAACAGGCGGTGGGCCGAACGCGTTTTGTATGTATGTATGATATGAAATATGTATTAAATCTAAGAAAAAATATTTTCTTAAATCCATATTTTAATCAGTCAGTCCAGCTGGCGTCAGGTCAGTGTGTTGGCCAAAGGAGAGGCAGAGACATACTTATTAACTCAGTCTGAAGAAGACCAGTGTCTGTACAGCATCAGTTAAACAGGTATGGTGATAAAGTTACAAAAGTAAACGCACATTCACTGACTGTTACAGCGAGTGGTGTAAAAATGTGTTGTTATGGAAACGTTGGTGCTTTTTCATCCTTGGCTTGCTTCATCTGTGTAAAATCCGCCCAGTAGCCAGCCTTGGTATCTTCATGACTTAATTCTAGCAGACTGTGGCAGCATGTGAACAGCCTATCAGCTGACCGTGTGGTCACTTTATTCACTGACAGGTGAAAATGAAAGGCTATGTCAGGTAAAGCTGAACTTTTGTACTGGAAAGGAGACTGAGAGAAAGAAAAGTGATGGAGCTGAGAGAAAGAGAAAGAGAGGTGTAATTGTAAAGTTCCATTGCCAAATTATCATGATGGCCTTTATATTTCACCACTATATGGTTCAGTCTTGTGTAAATAGACTACTTTGCTATTCTATAAATGATTTCAATATAATAAGCTGTTTAGGTTTTCCTTAGGCTTAATAGGCTGTATTGTAATATGCTAAAGTGTATGAAATATATTTATCTCAATTTATACATTTTCAAAAAAAAATTTTTTTCCCCAAAATTCACTAGAAGTCATCATTTACAGGTTTTTTTTTTTTTTTTATAATTTTTGAATTTTGGACCTCAGTGTTTCTAAAATCCTGCATACGGCCCTGCTTCCATCTGGCAACACTGTCTTCAGTACTGGTCCAATACTTGTGATTGACAAGTTGTTACGAGAGCAATTGTCAACCAGGTAATGCCAAACTTAAAGCTTCAAAATGTTACTGTTACTTCTTACCCAGTCATCCTCTTCCTCATGACTTCCACACATTTCTCTTCTTCTTCCCCTCATTCATGACTTTTTTCAGTCCCTCCCTCCATCCGTCCGGCCCTCTGTTTCCTTCATCTACACTCACCTTGTTGAGCGTGATGACCGCCTCTTGGTTCACTCCAGTGATGTTGAACGTGTCCCCGGTCTCCCCCTCCAGGATGGTATATTCCAGCTTGGCGTTCTCGCCGAGGTCGGCGTCGGTCGCCGAGATACGGCCTATCTCGGCCCCGGGGATGGCCAGCTCCGACACGGAGAAGGACCACATGCCTGGGAAAAGACACATAACGGCACATGTTAGGGAATTTCATGCGCCGATACACTTCATTTGTCAGCTGAACATTTAATTTTGTCTTTTGACCCGCTTTTGAATTGCCGCTCCCCACCTGTGCCGAGCCAATATTTACAATATTTCACTCAGATAAGGAGAGGCATTTAATTTAACAGAACTGAGAGGATGAAGGAGGGAGATAAAAGAGGAGAAAGGCAGAGGCTGCGATCGAGCGCTCGGCATTGAGATGTTATTAAAAGCCAGGTAAAATATGGCCAGAAAACCTGCAGTTGCAAAATAAATTAAAAGAAGCCGGGATTAAAAAACAGAAGGAACAGGGGAGATAAAGAAACGGCAGAGATTACAGGTAAGGAAGGCTGCTCTGTCTGCCTCAAAACATTTGAACTTGATGATATGAGCTAACTGTTCATCAGCAACAGCCACTTTTTGGCCAGTCCTCCCTCCCGCCACGAGTATTAGCAAAGATAACGGGCTCTTTCATGTGTGCCGCCGTCATGTTTGGGCCCATTAAAGCGGCACATTATCAGAGTCCCTCTGCTGCCTTTGCCGTTTATGTTATAGGGACGCGCAGTACATTTCTCTTATGATTCACCCGATGCACCTATCTGATGAAAAATACGGAGCACCAGACGTGGCGTGGAACATCTGTGAACTTCCATTAGCGCAGAGACACATATGCACACATAATTTCAAATATCCGCCTCCCACTTTATTTCAAGCCAACACACACACACACGGGGACACACACACCGGGGCCGCCGGCTGCTCTGACAAGAATAAGTGTGGCAGGAAAGATAGAAATTGAGCGAGGGAAAAGGTAAGATATCACTATTTGGCTCGCACACACAGAACAGACAGGCTCATTCAAACGGGGCCGTTATCTGCGCGGCTAAAGCTAAGGCAATCAGATAGACCTGTAAATGTGAGCGAGAACAACATTCTCCAAACACGTCGGGTTGACAGAATAAAAGATAGCCAGCACTTCAACATGACAGTATCTGGGCCAGCGCGCAGTCAGACGAATTCCGTAAATCTGACGACATCACAGCGAGACAAGATGTGAGGTTCTTTTCAATTTGTGGATCAGGATTAGAGTTTTCCGACTTCAAACGGGCCCCGGTGACTGAAGTTATCAGTCAGGGTGTTTGATTGTTCTCTTTTCTAAGTCTGCTGGTGCCACATTTGTAATGTAGGCCTAGTCGTTAATTTTAAAAACACAAACAGGGGCTTTCTCACCCCAACAAGTCGTCTAACCTCAACCACAAAAACAGCTCGTCAGCTCTGACCTGTTGCGTGGGAGTTTCCTGTGTTGTCTGGCATCTGGACGTTGGCGGCAAACAGAACATTGTGTTGTAATGAGATGATCAGTGTTTTTTTCCAGCTGTCAGTTGTTTTAAAGGGCAAGTTCAAAAATGAAAATTCAGTCATCATGTACTCCCGCCCATGCTAAGGGACGGTAGGGTGAAGTCCACAAAACACTTCTGGAGCTTTACAGCGAAACAGTGTTCTGGCATTCTCGTAAACAAATGAAGTAGATGGGGACTTGTTTTAAAAACTTAAGCGAAAAAATTACTTGAAATGGCTCCATACAGCTTGTCCGGTGTAATCGTAATGTAAAGTCTCTAAAAGCCCAGAGATCTGAAATTGATTTAAAAAGACGTTATTTACACCCCACTTCAGAGAGGGTGCATGCTAGCTCTTTTAGCTTAGCAGCTAGTGATGCTTTCTGGTTTAAAAAGGGTGTAAATAACGTCTTTACGTATCAATTTGGGTTTCCGGAGACCTGCATGAGCTGTACGGAGCCATTTTATGTTTGTTCTTTTGTTTAAATTGTTTTTTTTACATGTTAAAACAAGTCCCCATCTACTTCAGTTGTTAAGGAGAATGCTATAAAGCTGTTCTGCTGCGAAGCTCCAGAAATGTTTTGTGGACTACAAAGATAATGACTACACTTCACTTATCCTTTAATGTCGCTGTGTTTTTGTGACCATTACAATGATGATTTTTATAATCTGTCTGTCACTGTATGGGTGACTTTTGGACAAGCAAGAAATTCTAGATTTGGATTCTATGTAGTATATTTATTCAATAAATAAAACAAAGTAAAAAGTTACCTCCAGATACTTTTTCATAGATTGCTGCTGGAGAAATAGCTGTCTCTCTCTTTTTTTTATTTTATTGAGCCTAAAGAAAAATTTGGAATCAGCAAAGCATGTGTAAGTTTTACTTGTAGAATGTAAACGCCCCCAGGTTGTTAAAACTCCAAAACCATCACTGACTATTGATAGGAAGCAGGCTGTGCACAGTGGTCTCCAGCGTTGAACGATCCACCCCTATCTTTTCCCCGGAGGCCTGTCTACACAGGAGGCCGTGTTTTTCGCTCATCCATCTCAAGGAAAAGATACACCTCAGTTTAAATCAATACAGCAATCCACATGAGGGTCGTGTTTCGCTCATGTTTTACATGACATGACTCACAGAGTATGTTTACGCTTCGAGTTGATCTTCTTCTGTCTTACACGCGCAATTTCAGCCCTGCTAAAACACAAATGGCCCACTCTGAATACTGAGCCTGAACACATCTTGTGCAGACACTGACAAAGGACTAAAGCGGCTGCTCTGCTTACTTAGCACTGTTACAACACCACCTGTGTGGACAGACTGTCAGAGGATTTGCACCTATACACTGAGCTACCATTGAGCTTTTGCATAAAGCTTTACGGGTGAATTTCCAGTTAGACGAACAATTATGATATTACATGATGAGTTAACTATATAATGACACACACTGTGACAAACAGCTGAAGAAAAATTCCAAAGTATGCCAAATCTCATTTAAAGGTGCAAGATGTAAGAGTTGGACACCTGTCGAGTTCAGACTCAAAATAATTTGGGGGCAGGATTTAACCAGAGTAACTGCTTACTGTCGCTAATTGTAGCTGTCATTTGCTAGTTAGCTCAGTTGGCTGTGCAGCTAGTAGTCAGAGCACGGGGCACCGAGGGAGTGTTGCTGTGAGATCACTAGCATGGTAGCTTTGGACCAGGAGAGGGCTTGGGCTAGCTGGTTAGCATGCTAACTTCAGGTGATATTTCTGAGACACAATACATATATGTAATACATTTAAAGCTGCTATTTTATCACATTCTATTGATAATTTATTCAATTTTCAACTGAAATTCTTACATATTGCACATTTAAACAACTGGCTCTTAAATCTGCCAACTAAGATTCATTAGCTTCTTGTCTAGAAGTCGTTTCCAGACATCAACTGCAACCCTGATTCTAAAAAAGTTTGGACAGTGTGTTAAACATGAATAAAAATAGGATCCAAACGACCAACAACAGTTGTACTTCGTGTCCCTGAGCCCATGTAGTAACATCCTTTATACAGTCATGTGCACCACAAGGTGCTGAACCTGAATCCATCCTTGCTTGTGAGTGACTGAATCTTTCGAGGACGCCCCTTTCATATCCAATCATGATACGATCTACTGTTACCAATGAACCTGTTCACCTGTGGATTGTTCCAAACATGTGTTTTTGGAGCATTCCTCACCTTTTGTTGCCCTTGTGACAAGGGCCTTGTCCTAATTCCATGAAGTCTATGAGGTAAAATGTTGAATAGATTGGGTTTGTAAAGGATTAGCAAATGATCGCATTCTGTCGGGGTTGAATATTGTCTGTACAGAACACGGACTCTCTTTTTTTCTGCAACAACTGAACGCCACGGCAAATTCCCACTGACGAAACAAAGTGTCACCCTCGCAGTAAGGACATCCATTTAAAGATAAGCTATTTAGCGGTGTTTCATACTCAATAGGATCAGTAAGTATTTTTAGATTACAAATCAAAAACTGTACACAATGGTGCAAAGATGAATAGAAGTAGCAGAGAGGGGGAAAGAAAATCAGTAACCCTGTCATTTCCCCAGCTGACAAACATGATCAAATTAAGAATAAACTTGTTATTGCTGCGGTGTTAGAGTCAGTGTATTTGCAACAGAACAACCAAGATGGATGTGATGGGATTAGAACAAATCAGTTTTAGGTTTTTCAATAAGCAGCCCTTCAAAATAAAGTTGTTTCGCGGCTACGATCTCCATGTTTACCCCATCGGCTCCTTTAATTGCTGTTTTATTGTCAGAGGGAGGAAGTCTTTCCTGAACAATACTATACAAATCAAATTCACTATTTGTGTATTTATATATTTCATTTGCGCAGGGACCCGTGTACAATATTAAACATGAATGGTTTTATTCGAGGCATTGCAGCAGGGTTAGCCCGAGGCGGAATTTCATCAGCAGTCTCCTGGCAGGTCACAATTAAAACATCCACAAAGTGACAGCGCGGCACCAAGCAAACCAGACAAACGAGACAAAACACACAGTCTAAATTACCCACACGCACCTTGTCAGCATCGCGAGCATGTTGGACAAAGTAAAAGCAGGGATGTGTATACCCAGCGAAACGAATCGAGCACAGCACTAGTCCATTTGACTTTAGAACTACTGATAAAACCACAACTCGGTCTCGTAGGGCGTTCCACTGAGCTTTCACAGGGAAGGCGGATTGCCCACAGGCAGTGCAACGAAAAGGGTACAGTACAATCTCCCACAGAAGATATTCTTGTGGGTTTACAGTTTTCGAACTAAAGTTAACAAAGTCACGCAGCGGAGGAGGGGCCGAACCGTTTAAAATTCTACACACGAGACACAGTACAGGAGAACAGAATGAAATACTCAAAGCACAGAAAATATGTTTCTCCAGTGTCCTGCAGTGATGATATCGAGTCGGCGACTCAGCCAGAATTGTTTGTGAAGGGACTCCAGTGGTTTAATGACTGTTTCTCAAGCCTGCCCCCAACATGTAATTTAATAAGACATGTGGGGAGGGATCACAGCCAGGGTTTTTACGCTCGGCATTTATAAGCTCAATCAACCCACTGAAGTGCAAATCCTGGCTGCATCCACAGAAACACAGCTTCTAATTGGTCTAAAATTTGCCAAGTTGTACTAAATGGTTTTTCATCATTTTTAATTTGACGTGTTGAAGATTTGGAGCCATGATTACAACAAGAGATCCAAATTCAGTAACCATTTCCATCTTTTCAACCTTAAAGATATAATATGTAGGAATTCTGCATTAAAATGTCTAAAACAACTAGACCTTTGTTCTGTTTTTCGTGGAGTTGTGTACTTACATTATCCTAAATGTTTCCAACCAACGCAGAAAAATCCACAAGTTTACTCAAAGCAACAGTGTGTTTCTTGTAGTCGCCAGTCGCTACTTCCGGGATAAGGATGTCGGCGAACATAACTACACTTAACGCAAAAAAACAACAACTTTAAGCATTACCTCATCTGTGAACATTCGCGCCTGAGTCGCATCCGATAGCTTTTCATCAGCAGTGGTGGTGGTTTAATGGTGTGTGCGTCATCAGCGAAGCAGGCCCCAAACAGTCAGCTTACTTTGTTAGCTTAAATTAGCTGTTTAGCTAATCCTGGTATAGAACCTGTTCTATACATGGTCCCTGTTAACAAAAACCAATAAACTAAACTAAACTAGCGTACAGCAAAGTAAACAGTCAGCTTACTTTGCTGTACGCTAGCCTTGAGCTAACGTTAGCGAGTTAAAACATTTAGAGGCTGCGCATTCATTTTAGAAAAGAGCATACCTTTTGCCTTGCTAATTTTCAAGCTCAGACTTATTGATCAGGCCGCTGATTCCTAGCAGAACAATATATTAGAAAATACATACTGCAGTGTATACCGATGGTTCTAAAGACGAGCACAGCAAAATAAGAAAACTCAGAGAAAGCAGCTGAAAAGACGGCAGCGGTAATCGCTCTACGCTGGGTTGAGAAGTTACGTCAGACAAGGTGGTATTATGTGTAGATTCGGTTGCCGTGCTCCTAAGTATAAAATCTTTGAAATCAATAAAAGAAGATCTACTGCGAGGAACTCACTAGAGCCTGTTCAGATTTCATAGAATGGAAAAGGATGTAAGAGTCTGCCGGCTGCTGCTCATGTAGGCATTAAATTGAATGAACGGGGCAGACAAAATGGCCAAAAATGCAACAAGCAAGAAAGATATTGTAAATGGTAAATGGACTCGCATTTCTATAGCGCTTTTCCAGTCTACTGACCGCTCAAAGCGTTTGAGAAATTGTGGATTTATCTGTCAGAAAAAGTGGAAGGAAAAGCAATCTAACTATAAAGCAATGAATCTCTGTCTGTCTGTCTGTCTGCCTGCTGTCTGTCTGTCTCTCTGTATGTACCTATGTCTGTTAATTTCATATCTCCAGAACCGTTCGTACTTCACACTTCACAGCGTTCAACCTGGTGCTGTTTGGCACTCTGGCTTCCCTCCCTCTCATGTGATCTCACGGGGAAGCAGACATAATCAAAATGGAGAGCGGTGTGGCACAACAACTTGATGTAGCAACGCGTTGCAACGAGAAAAGAAAAAGAATCGGTGCTTTGAAAAGTCTGGATG
This sequence comes from Lagodon rhomboides, assembly GCA_039737535.1. Classification (NCBI taxonomy): domain Eukaryota; kingdom Metazoa; phylum Chordata; class Actinopteri; order Spariformes; family Sparidae; genus Lagodon; species Lagodon rhomboides. The sequence goes on from CM077797.1 coordinate 6,987,928, forward strand.
AGTGGTCGACAAAAGGTTTCTGTTATTCAGCGAGAACTGGAAGGTAAGGTAAGATTGAAGTTTCTGTCGACTGTAGCGGGCTAGCTAACGTTAGCCTCAAGGGCTAGAATCTTTACTATTGGTGGGAAGCTCCTGGACGCCTCTCTCATTGGCCCGGCTCGGAGTACCAATGCAATCATCAATTATCAAACAAGTTTGATGTTAATCGCGGGCCGCCTTGATGAGTCTGCGAGCAGTTCAGGAGGCTGAGGACTGGATCTGTGAACCCCTCACTTTCCCAGATATAAACGGGGACTGCACAAGTAATTAAAAAAGGAATAATGGAAACGTGGCGAGAAAGATAGGAGGGGGGACAATAAAGGGAGATTATAGTGCAAACTTCAGAAATCCATAAACGCACAGGGTGTTAGGAGGGTAAATAGGAGGTTTGATCAGACGGGTCTCGGAAAAAACTCTGAAAATGATTTCAGGAGAAATGAAGAACATATTCGTATGGAATGCAATCAATACAAGAAAGAGCGTGAACAGCTGCTACAAAAGGATTAGGAGAACAGGTGGAATGTAATCACATTTTTTGAAGGATACAAGGTTATACGACAGACTCTCTCTAAGTCTACATTGACTTAGTGAGATAATTTGGTTCATTGTTCGGTAGGCAGTCCTGTTAAACCATTTCTACATACTACACGGCAGTGTGCGCCGTGAAAGCCTAGATTGCAATCGACCATAAAACGAAGAGAAGAAGAAGACTGTGGAGCCACTGTGCGATCCTTTCCATAGCAATTGCTTCTCCATGGATCTTTTGGAAGAGGTTAGGGTGCAGAACAGAGTGTTTCCCACACATATATATTTTACTTGAGCGGTCTGCCTGGGTTTATTAATGGCCTGCCAGTATATTTGCAGACCAATATTATCATTTCATCTGAGAGAACTCTGCTCTGCCTTGTGATGATTGCTCTGATTTCCATGGCACAGGTAATTATTATACACCGGCGATATTTGCTCTGGACACCGAATGCCAGAAGTGCAACCGAGTGGCAGCCGTAGCGTGAAGAGCACGCCGTGAATCTCAGCCCAGATATTCGTGTGTGTGTGTGACTTTTTGCAGGACTGATAAGATGTGATCAGAAGTCTGACGGGAATGACGAACAGGCCTCTTAGTAGAATATGAATTGCAGATCCGCAGCACCTGCAGAGCTGCATCTCCGCGCCGCCGCCGCCATGTCGGCCCAGCTGTCTCAGACTTTATTAGCGTTTTCCTTGGGTGGCTGCCGCCGTAATGGCTGCGGGATGTTTGCCAGCTGATTCTCAATGGAGATTACGAAACGGCAGAAATGACACAAATTCGCCGCTGACACTCAAATGGGATTTGTTTTTCATAGTTAAATACGCTTAAGTGGTTAGCTGCACGCTAGCGCCGCGGCGTTTCCTCGGCACACATAGCAAAGCAGTAAGTGTGACAGCGGCATTCGGCTTACTGCCGGCCTCATGGCTCTTCAGGGGCCCCGGATCGGCCCCATTACCATACGCTGCTCTCCATACTGCTCCTGTTTCTCCTTTTTTTTAACTTTACATCCTCCCCTCCTCTCCTTCTTCTGCAATTTACTCGAGGTTCTGTACTAAATGCTCTCAGTGACTGTTTCCCACTGCTTTAAGTGGAATGCACAGGACGTGATGGTATGTTTCAGTGCACTTACCATAAATTACAGACTAATAGCCATTGTACGTCCTTAAAGAAAGAACAAGAACAAGTCATTTAAGGTAGATTAAATGTACTCACTTAAAAGTATAAAAAGGACCCCACAGTTGGAAATGAAATGTCCCACAGTGCTGTGACGCACAGAGACGAAGGCGTCCCTCATCACTTTTCACTTTTTATGTCGTAGTTGTTATGTCAGTTTTGCCCTCTACTTTCTTATACTGTATTATTTTCTTTTTCCAATCACCAAAAGTGTCACCTTCCCTGCATACTCAAAAAAAAAATTGATAAGCTGGCTCCGGTCCTCGTGAGTGATCGCAAACACCAAATGGGATTTTAAGCTCGATCAATCCACTGAGGCGCAAATCGTTTCAGGCCTGTGAGAGCAGCTCTTCACGCGCTTCCGTCCCGTAAGAATTATGTGAACACGCTACGAATTTACATTACATCACATTTACATTTAGGGCGTTTAGCAGACGCTTACTGCCGAATTTGCGGCAGCTGATACATCCTGAGAGAAGCTACATGCTGCCTGAATGTTTTAGCGACATAATGAGGAAATGCAAACTGTGTTCTATTGATCTTACCTGCAAAATGTGCACAAACAGTGTATTTCATTTGTTTTCCTACCATACTCCCTTGAGGTCAAAGGAGCACTGCGTAAGAAGTTTAGTCTTAAAAACTGAACTAAAATGATCAACGGAATATAAAGAAATAACAGTGTTGACGTTGTGTCAGAGACTTTTCAGTACAGTAGTAGGAGCAGTGTTATCACATGATCAACATTAAGCCCAAACTGAGATCTTACCATTAAATGCTTTTGTTGCCAAAGATGAACCACCTGCACCACTCAGGATACAGACCCTGCTCTCTGCGACTTGTAGTTTATGAATGTAGCACCTTCCTACACTTACACAATATATCTCTGGGGAGCATAATCCATGCAGCAATTATGTTTCCCCCAGAAACACAATTGGGGAAACAAGGAGTAATAAGGACTTATTTGTAATGTATTGTTTAGTGTACAGTTTTTTTTTCTTTTTCTTTTTTCAAACACACTCAGTACAAGAAGGGAAAACATTAGTACAGAGAAAAAGAACCAGAGAATGGTGGCGTTGTGTTTTGGGTTATTTAATTATAAGATTCAGGGGCCGAGGTTGAAATCAGAGAAAAACTCAAATTGACATTTAACTATCTTGTTCTGCTGATCGTCGTTCATACGCCTCCCAACCTCTTCTTTTCTCCCACGTTTTTTGTAATCAGCTAACTACAAGTGTTGCCTCTTTTCTCTATCACCTCCACCACCACCAGTGTCCAGACTCCATCAGCAGGTGGGTGTCCTAAACCTGCACAGCTTCACCACCTCCTTTATATGACGTCACGACGGAGTTTAATCGCCAATGGCTATTTTCACTTCTCGTCCTTATGTAAAAATAAAAATACTCTGAAAACTCCTAACCCTCGGCCCTACATTTACATGTTTGGGTGTTTAAATGATTCATGCTGCCGAAAGTTTTGCGGCAGCGACATGGCTGCGGTGCAATCCTATGGGGCCGCCGCTGTTGGGATGTTGCAGGGAGGATTTAGAATCGGAGAGAGCCGTTTGGAGTTTTCCTCAAGGAACTGCCAGCAAGGATTTATTTCCAAAGTCGCGGCTGACTTTTTAACCGATTTTGACAATCTAGATGAAGCAATAAATATCAACTCGCCTCTCTCAAGGTTTCCAGAGCGACACGTCTCCCTGAGAGAGACTCGTGGGTCTGGTTAATAAAAGGATCCTGTCGTTTTAAATACGTCTAATTCTGTGGGAATCCTTTCCGTGATGTTTTCAGACACTTGGAATAACAGTCTCACTTTTAGAGGATGTGACTGATGGTCGGAGTTGCCCCAAAGGATTACGTTGCAGCCATTACGCTGCAGCTGAGGCAATCTGCTGGACTGATTCAGAAACTTCTGGTAAGTATGAATCATTCACACACGAAAACATGTAAATAGAAGGACCAGGTTTAAAATAGGACGCACTTTTGGCTGTTTTCACATAAAGGAAATGCTGCAATGCTGCTTCCAACTTGGAAGCAATAGTTGGTGTTTGTCCGTCTTCCTGTATTAACAAGCCCCGTGCACAAAGCCAGCTCCATAAAGAAATGCTTTTCTGGGCTCAGTGTGAAAGAGCACAACTGGCCAGCGCAGAGTCCTGACCTCACCCCCATCCAACACCTCTGGGATGAATTAGACTGTGAGCCAGGCCTTATCAGAGTCCATCAGCGCCTGACCTCACTCTTGCTCTCGTGGCCGAGTAGGAGGCGAGTCCCTGGAGCCAAGTTCTCAAAATCTGAGACACACAGGTGTAATACCTCGTTAAAAACACAACATTATTTTCCCCTCAAGCACGTTGTCGCGTTAAACTAGTTCATATCACATGCTACGACATAAAGCGTGTAGTGTCCCGTAATGATCTCCTGAATAAAACGCATTCTGCTGACGGAGTGTGCCGACGCCCACGTGGCCCTGCGGGGGTCTGCCCACTAAAAGGACAGCATGTGCCAGTGAATCAACACTAAATGCCAGTTTATGTGGCGTGACTACCGTGCCTACCATCTGGGACTGAGACGGCACCAGAAGGCTGAGGCGAAGACAACTCGAACACAAACAGGAATGCTGCTAATGAGACAGCAAATTAGGAAAGTTATTTACAAGTCGGAGACTGCGGTTTCTATTGATCTGCGCTATTGTATGGGGAAGCAGGGCAACAAACGCCTACGCCCGACACAACAGTCCCCGTCACGGGGCTCTCTCTCTCTCTCTTCTCCCTCGCACGCACTCACCGCGGCAGAGCGAGGAGCTCTCACACACACTTGTCGCACGCAGGCAGCGCCCACGAGGAGACTGACAAAGGGGGTGTGATGCTGGCAAAGCAGGATAGACCAAGTCATTATCAGCTTTCTGCTCTCGCGGGAGAGCGCGCTGGCAACACAAGTCATACATCATTTCCACCTGTGATGGACTGAGGGGGAGGAGGGAAAAAAAAAGTGGGGGGATCCAGCAGGTGAGAGGGGTGAGACGGTGGAGAGCTGAGTGGCGGGGGGAGAGATCTCCAGCTCGCTCTGCACATGAAGAGGCTGGAGAAGCAGCGCGGGTCTCAGATAAAACCCACACATGGGATGAGAATAGACACGGAATGGGATCTGTCCTCTGCCTTTGTTCGCTCAGGTGAAGCCATTAGAGCAGGCTGTGAGGAAACAGCATGGGCCCGCCGGTTCAATGCTTCATGTCGCACTAATATACGCGCTCCCCGCTGAGCTGGCCATAATTGTGCCTCAGAGAGACGATCGAAAAGCCTTCCTTGGGCACTTCTTCACAGGCAAGGAGACAGTCCCTTCACGTCTCTTTCTCACCTCAAGTCCATATCACTCTGTTCTGCTTCCCCATGACTGTTGTCAAACCGGAGTTTACTGAGGGATGTGACAATTGGACAGGGACTGCCGCTTTTTACAGGTGATTGGATGAATGGGGCGCAGGGATTAGCCGGAGATGAAGTGAAATGACAGGCGGTGAGTGTTAATTAGGGAGGATGTACTTTAATACAGGTTTAAAAGTGCAGAAATAGAGCTGAAAGTGACAAACTGCTGCATGGAGAGGAGGAGGAGGAGGGGGAACTGAAGGAAGAGGGCGCGATTGTGAAAGGACAAGTAAATGTGAAATGAAAGATGCAACACAACAGGGACAGAGGGGGGAGAGGGGAGAGGGGGGGGGAGAGGGGGGCGCAGACAGTAAGTACCCAGTGGGGAACACGCTTTTGAAGACAAGTGTTGATAGAGGCCTGTGCTGTAAAAGGAGAGAGAGGAGAGTAGAGGACAGGAGAGGAGGAAGGAAAGGAAAGGGTAAAAAAGAAAGGAAAGACAAACCAAGGAAAGGAAAGGAACAAGGGAAAGATAAAAAAGCAAAGAGAAGAGAATGGAAAGAAATGAAATGATGGAAAGGAAAGGAAAGGAAAGGAAAGGAAAGGAAAGACGAACCAAGGAAAGAAAGGAACAAATGAAAGGAAAGGAAAGAAAAGACAAACCAAGGAAGTGAAAAGAGAAGAAAGAAGAAAGGAATGATAAATAAATAAAAAGGCAATATTAGGAAAGGAAAGGCAAGACAATGAAAGGAAAGGAACAAGGGAAAGATAAAAATGGAAAGAGAAGAGAAGGGATGGAAATGAAATGAAGGAAAGGGAAGGAAATGATAAAAAAGAAAGGAAAGACGAACCAAGGAATGGAAAGGAACAAAGGAAAGATAAAAAAGGAAAGAGAAGAGAAGGGAAGGAAATGAAATGAAGGAAAGGAAAGGAAAGGAAAGACAAACCAAGGAAGTGAAAAGAGAAGAAAGGAATGATAAATAAATAAGAAGGCAATATTAGGAAAGGCAGGGCAAGGAAAGGAAAGGAAAGGAAAGGAAAGGAAAGGAAAGGAAAGAAAGGAGAAAGGTAGGTATTGAGTGAGAATATAAAAAATAAGAGAATGTGACTCCGCCACATCTTATCTGAGGCAGAGCATTCCTTATGATGCTGCTGCTGCTGCTGCTGCTGCTGGTGGTGGTGGTGGTGGTGGTGGTGGTGGTGGAAGGCCTAGAGTTAGGGGAGTCATTAAAAAAATGTCTAGCTGGCTAAAGCGCGAGCACTGGTTTTGAAAATAGCCTGAATAAAATCTGCATTCGTTTAGGGGGGAGTCCGTCACACAGGCACTCATACTCAAGAGGGCTTAAGGGAAAAGGCCAGAGAGACGGAAGCGAAGGATCAAGGCGGGGGAGAGTGTGATTTAGGCATCATCACGAGGGATGAGGAGATGAAAACAGCGACGCGTCTGCTGCCTCAGCGGAATTTCTTATTCTTCCCCGAGCCACTACAGGGTTAAGTTGGACGGCACGCAGCGAGCGGAGTGACGCCTTCTACCTCGATACTAATGGGGTTAATAGTGAAACGGCGCAGATCTTTCCCTTTACGGGCTCCGGGGCAGCCGTATAAAACATTGCATGTTGCTGTTTAACTTGCCTTGCGCGGAGAGATAGGCCATTAGCCATTACTGAGCTCTGTTCTAATGCCATATGGAGTAGGATGAAAAGGCGGGGTACGCCTGAGTGCACGCGCTTGTGTGTGTGTGTGTGTGTCCATTAGTCCATTAGCGTGCGAATGCCTGTACTTGGACGCCGGCGTGGGCGCACCCAGGTGCTTAAGTGCAAGCGGCGCTGAACAGCGTGGAGCCTGCCACCCAGCGTCGGTCCTAAACGAACGCCAATCATTCGAGGGGCCGGATAAAGCAGAGCAGAAAGGCGCTGTTAAATATCCTTACAAGTCGCGCGGCGGCCGGGGTGATGAAGAGACGCGCGCGCGGCTCCGCCAGCCTTCCCCGTGATATGAAGAGGCTGAAAAGCTTTACGCCGGCTCACTCCGGAGAGCGCCGACAAAATGATAAAATGACAGAGTGGCTGCCTGGTTGGCTGAATGACTGACTGATGCGACGGAGAGAAGGGGAGAGAGCGGTTTGCGGCGGACCAGTTAGGCCCGCCGCTGACATTTTGCCTCCACCTGTGAGACATTGTGAGGGAGAGAGAGAGAAATGTACGGGGAGAGCTGAAGGGGAGAGAAAAAAAAATGAGAAATATGACACGGGGCCGAGAGAGAAGTGTGAGTGAGAAGGAGAGAAAGAGCGAGAGAGATGTGACTGAGAGCAATGTTTCCAGCAGTGATTTTACTGTCTATTGAAGCAGAAAGCACTGAACTTTAGATGAAATATTAATACAGCGCAGGAGCAACCGAGGGATAGAGAAAATAAAGGGATATAAAGCGTTCCTGGTATTAGCCACCTCCGTTTTAATTAGTTTCCCCTTTCATTTCAGTTCCTCCATCTCTTATTTGGGCTCCGGAGATGAAAAACTTAATTAGAGAATAACAATTATCGGGAATTATTGCCTATTACCTAATTGTTTGGGTTATCAGCGCAATCATTATTAGTGTCTGCAACTACAACCGGGCATTAGAGCCACGTGGAATTAGTCAAACCCGTTTCAGGAATCAAATGCTCGATTTTCTCCACCTAGAGTTTGCCGGTGCGGAGCAGGCGGAGCAGGCGAAGCCGGAGGTCGGCCTTAATTGAAACGCTGAAATTGTCGTCCCAGCCTCGAGGCAAGGATGCAGACTGGACATGGGTTAAGCCGAGGTGAGAAACGCTTCCTCTTGAAACAAAAGGCGTCAATTTGTGACAAAATTGTGTTTGGCTTTTTTTTTTTTGTAAGGAAAAGCTGGAAGAGAAGAATCAAACTAGACTAATTACACTATGTAACGCCAGCGTTTTGGAGAAATGCAGTCAGGACCCATATTTATGTGTCTCAGAATCACTCAGAGGAATTGGGCTGATTTTATTCATTCACCATTATACGCTGCTTCAAAAACAAACAAAAATAATGAAACCGAGGTGTTCTTGCTTTTCATGAGCAAAGAAATAATAATATGCCAGTGGTAGAAATTAGTCTAAAAGCGAGTGACCTATATCTCACTGATGCTTCTTCCTGGGTGAGTGTTTCTCATATTAAGTGTAATGACTAGAAATGAGACGAATATACTTTGTTTTTGTTTTTTTAGAGTCGTCCTTATGTGTCATGGTGTGACTGTCCACTTCCTGTCTTTGTCCTTTTCCCGCCCCTTTTTCAGCGCACACCTGTGTTGGTTAGTCTCTGTGTATTTAAGCCTCTGTTTTAGTTCTTAGTCTTTGTCAATTCGTCTGTCTCTCCGCGTCAGTCCTGCGTCTTCTGTGTTCCTTGTGCTTCACTGGTCTGTACTTTTTAGTATTTTTTGTTCTCCATTAGTCCTCAGATGTGCCCCTGCCTGCATCTTCGTCTGCCAGTTCTGTTTTTTTTTTATTTCTTTTATTTGGATTACAGCTTCTTTATTAAAGCTCGCTCTTTGTTTTTCTAACTGACTGTCTCCGTTGTGTCTGCGTGCGGGTACTCACTTTTGTTTGCCAAAACCTTAACATAGCGTGAGACTAGAGAAATTATGATGGCGTGTTATAATTTTCCTCACAGCTGCCGTTTGACATATTAAATGGTGGAAAAAAAACTCCAACCTACGCTGAAATATTCATGCGGGGGCTTGGTGTGTACAGAGGCTTTCTGGGCAGCCCTTTGTGTGTGGACTTTGCATGTTCTCCCTAGCGCTTGCTGGGTTTCCTGCGGGTGCTCCAGTTTCCCCCACCATACATCAAAAACATGTGTATTAGGTTCATTAGATGAAGTCTACGGTCAGTGCCCTTGTACAGAGCACTTGCTTCGGCTGCCGTCCTCAGGGATGGGTTACATGCCGAGTATACTGTTACTGAGAATGACTGCATGTGACCAATAAAGACTCTTCTTCTTACAGGCAACAAACCCACTGTTGGTAATAAAATGATCAAGGTTATAGCACCATCGCTCCAGCTCCGTAATCTACACGTCCATACTGGTATTTCTTGGCTTTTTATATACGCATAAACGTGTTTTTAAGTCACTGACAACGACCTTTTGGAAACCTCCCTCCAGGGCGAAAATATTCAGACACCCTCTTTTTAACGGTGCAATATGTTAGAACTGGCCACCTCTTGAACTCATACTCCAAACAAATAGGGGGCAGCATATCACCAGAGGTAGTGGTTAGCTCAGTTAGCAGTGCAGCCAGGGGCTAGCTGGTTAGCATGCTAACTCCAGTAGATATCTCTGCAACAAAATACATTGAATTCTTAGAGGTAACGTGGTTCAAAATGCTTGTTTCTTCACATTCTGTTATTAATCTTAGTCAACCTTTGATTGTTTTCAGACTCAAATTCTTACATATTGCACCTTTAATGTATGCTTACGTCTGGACAGGCAGAAAAAGAGATATTTGGAAATAATGACGCAGAATCACACGTTCGCTTCCTAATAAGGAATCACCAGTGTGCGTGGCGAGGATTTAGAAGGACACATTGGACATTGATAATACAATGACGGGAAAGAGAGAAAACAAACCGGCTGCATCATCCAGGAGGATTCTGAGACGTGCAGCCACATTTGCCTGCCCGATTCTTCGCACCTTCTGCAACTAAGTGACCGCCCACACAGTACACAGTCTGCTTCCTGTTTATCTCAGTGTACGTCAATGATCACGTGCTATTTGTTATCAGGTTTGTCAGTGTGGACAGAGATTATTCCTGAAGCTGTGCTGAAATGCTCGTCTGTACTCGTCGTTTTTGTTTTTCTTTCTTCCATCCATGCACGTGTGAAAACTCCACACAGAGCACACAGAGGATTAATAAATAGCTTGAATACCACAGTAACAGTTGCCGGCGAGCTACTTCCCCGCTGTAAGTAAACGCTGGCAGGCCACCGGCTGAAACAATAAATGCATAAGCAATTTAAAATTGTAATTTCGCCTTAGCTGCGTCTTCATTGTTTTACAACGCCTACATTAGAGCCACGGCGCGCCTATACTGTGCTGCATTACTCAGCAATTATACCGCTACTCTACACCATCTGTTCCGTGCCCTTACAGGTGGTCCCGCATAATATGTATTTCTGTGATGCCGCACGGCGCTGAGAAATATAGCGTGACAGCGTGAATGCATCTCTGAAACATAACGCAGGTTGTTTGTCAGAACTTCACGCTGAGTTTGTGGGGGAATTAATAAATCTGAGTGGAATTATATTAGCGGTTGAGACAAAACCATACAGTTTTCCTGTCTCCGTGAGGCCGCGAGGTGACGGGCTCTGGCAGAGAGAGAGCGTGTGCTCTCCTAAGTGTTATGAACAGTCGAGATCAGTCAAGAAACGTATTGATATTTGCAGCGACCTCCTCCCACCGAATGTGCCTGATGTCTAATGCCAAAAGGCCATCTCCCGGCAGCCCCCTAACAGATTAGGACACTTATGGATCCCCTGCTTGAAATCGGCTGACGCAGAAGTCATATTCAGAATCGGGGAAGTTGATGAAATGCTTTGACTCCTACGCTGAGGAGCAGGACTGAAAATTGCATCACTCTGAGAAGTTTGGGCTGTTCAAGATATATATTTTTCATTTTGAGACACTCGATTAATATGAGAGAAGAGAAGAGAAGAGAAGAGAAGAGAAGAGAAGAGAAGAGAAGAGAAGAGAAGAGAGGAGCATCTGTGAAGAACACAGTCTAAGATCTACGATTGAAGAAGCCTGATTGAGACGACTTTAATCTGATCTTTATAAAACAGTCTCTGCATCACGCCGCAGTTACAGTGACAGATCCTCCGATAACTTAAACAGATGTAGAAGATAATTGGTTGCTGTACTACCCACGAGAGTAAAGTCAAACTGCTGTTTTATTGCAATTACCGTCTTAAAATAACAGCCGATGATGGTGTCAGGCGCCGATGACACTACGAATATAAATGTACAGATTGTGATCTGAATAAATACGTCATTTGCATTATTGCAGAGAAATATATTTACGAACGGTTTATGTGTAACAGATTACTTTTGGATATATAGCCCCGCCCCCCCTCCGCCGTTTAGCACCTCATATGCAAAGCAGCGCACTCTGCATTCAGGCGCTGTAGCCGAATGAGCCTGGTGAGAATTGAGCCCGTAATTGCAAGTGCAGCAGTTACAACGCGCCGAACCACGCGGGAGCCTTCGTACGGTTCTGGAAAAAAAACAATGACACTGCAGGTGCGAGGCTTCGACAAAGCTCGCGGAGAGAAAAACACTACCGAGAGGAAATATGGCAGACGTCTACGTTTGAAGCCGGAGAGGGGGATGCATGGATGCCTCCTCTGCCTCTTCACGCCTGTGAAACAACGAGGAGTTCAGAGCTGTGATAACGGTTTGTTTACTCCTCTGAGCGGCTGGGTGAGGGTTGCGTTCAGGACAGGCCTTCCGTCTTCCTCTCGACTCGTGCCCTTGTTTTTCGCCCTTCCCGTCTCCTTGCAGCTCTCGCTCGAGAACATGAAAGTTTTGTTTGTTTGTGCATCACAGGACGAGCCGCGCCTGCTTATTTGTAACCTATTCAGAACAGCTGGAAGCCGCGGACTCCCACGAGGCCCTGCGGGGTCCGTCTTGGCGTCACGTCTGTCTCTGAAGCCGCCCCAAAGTTTACCTTCTCACAGACTCATCATCTGTTTACCCAATATGTTGAGGCGTATTCATCATTTATAAGAACGCCATAAACCTTCGGAGCTGCGCTCGGCTTGGCCTCGGCAGCGTTTATGTATAAGGGATGAGAGCGCGCGGTCGAGGCGATCCATTCTGCACCCCCGTGGCAGAGCAGTTTACCCACCGCCGTCTTTCTGACAGAGAGCGTGGAGTGGATGAAGCTGCCGGGCATGTCTCCGAGATGACGACGTCCTGGCCCATTTCCAGCTGTGCTCCGGGGAGCCGGGGGGAGAACGGGGTCAGAAGTGTGGCGAGGGCGGGAGGCGACGGCGAAGACCTCGGAGAGTGTGCTCGGCGATCCTCACGGGGCGAGGCGGGGATTGTACATGTTCAGCCGAGTGGACATCAGTGGAGCTCCTCAGCGGCGGGGGGATAAGGGACTTTGAGAGACTTTCGCAGAGCGTTCTCCTCTGTCCAACTTTCTTTTTATCCATTTTGATGGGCTCGAGTTTGAAACAGGATTTGCACTCGTGTATACTGACGCTAGCTGAACGAGGGGGGGGAGGAAAACACCCAAACACACAGCGATGTGAGACAGCCAGCGATGGCCCGCCACACCCCGCTGAGGATGTGCTGCTCACAGTCCAGCGACTCCATTCATCAAGCTAGACAAGAGAGAAAGGGAGCGCGAGGAGGGAGGGAGGGGAGAGGAAGAGCGGAGAAGTAAACAGAGGCTGAGGGGTGAAAGGTAACGCTGCAATACAACAGCGGAGGGGTGGAGCGCGCACGGGGACGACAGCAGGTAAAGGTAGGCGAGCGCGGAGCAGACAGGAGGCGAGGACGGAGTGATGGAGGGAGGGAGAGGAGGGAGAGGATCAGACGCTGGCGGGAAGGTTCCCATTAACATGGAAATCACTTCCTCTGCTCCGGCTCGCCATGGCTCACTGATGGCTCGGCGAAAAAGAGAATGGCTTTAGCTCCTATTATTCTGCGTGAGGGGGCACACTGCCAGGTCAGATGAAAAAGTAACGCCGAAAATAAATAAAAAAATTGCAAAGACAGTCTCTTTGCGCCCCGTCTCCTCGACTCTCCCGCGCGTTTCTCCGCGAGCAAAGGACCCGGGCGTCGCCTGAGAAGGTGTGATGGATTCATCTAATTTCCGCAGAAGCCCGAGCTTACACACCGGAGAAGAGACGGAGAAACGGGAACACAAATGGCCCTGTTTGGCTGGGTTTAATGAAGTTTTAAATTTCCCTGTTTTTTTTTTTCCCTCTGCGACGGCAGGGAAAGTTGCGAGGGTGGAGAATTTAAGACCCTCCCGGGCTTCCGCGGGGCTGGATCGCCCGCGTGTAGGTCTATTAGAAAAACCTTGTGTTGTGCGGGGCGATTACGGCGCGATGAATCGCTCCTCGCAGGCTCTTTTTGGCTGATCGTGGAAAGAAAAAGCTCGTCGGGTGGGGGGGGGAGCTCTGCCTGCGGATTCCTCACAGGAGTCGCCAATTTGATGTGGCTCTAATGTCGGCGTAAAGCCTCATTTGTTTGTGCGTGCAGACGTGCAGGGGAACAAGAGAGGGCGAGAGAACAAAGATCCACTACCCGATTGGCTGAGTGACCCGGCTACTTCACACACACACACACACACCAAATGAAGACAGTTAGTGGGCTGCAGCAGCATTCATACCCACGCAGGATGAAAGCCTGGAGGAATCCGTCCAAGCAGAGCTCTGTACTGTGCCACCGTTGACTCCAGGGCAAAGCCACTGCAGCGGCAGGCCTAATTGTGCGGTGTGATACGAGGGAGCCGTTTCAGGGAAGGCTTTTCATGCCTCGGCGCTATCTCCCTCCCCTGAGCTGGCTGCATATACAGATTTTTCTTTTTTTTAATGCATGTATGTGAGAGTGTGCGCGCGGGGATTCTCCCAGGATGTCTTCATTAAACCAACAGAACGGGCCACAGTTGTCAATAATAAAACACAGTACGCAGTCGTACGCGGCGCTAAACTCGCCTCTTTCATGATCAATACAGACGTACGCCCGCGTGCATAAACGGCAGCAGACGCATCTGTCTGCATCTGAACGCCGCAGACCCGCTCCCATCCGTTTCCCAGCATCCCTTCAGCTCCGTGTGAGATGAAGTGATTTTCAGCCGGCCTGATTATCACTGTCGCCATAAAGCCATTAGCTTTCACCCCCCCCCACCCATCTCCATCCCTCCATCCTGTCGTCTCCCTCCTCCCTCCTTCACGCTTTGGTGAACTTGCCCCCGGGACTCGCTTTCGTGCATTCTAAAGAGCGGCGGCGCCGCGTCTTTATCGCGCCAGTCCAAACAATGGGGGACGTCAGCGCGTGGGCGGCGATCATTGGACGGGGACGACGGGACGTGGGCGGCCGCGCCGGGCCGGATTGGCCGGCACGGGCGTCCCTCAACTCTGATGGGCCCCATTACGAGTCGTCCGATGCACATTAGTCATGCCGTTTAACCAAATTCATTATCGATGCCCTATTGAAGAGGACACAAGCTATTTTCGATATGCATTAGATTTTATTGAATGCGATGCGAGTGTTAAATGGGATATAACAGAGTGTGATGTAGGCGGCGCTGGTGGCTGCCTGGCCTATATAAGCAGTTTTTAGTCCACTTACATATTTTCTGTGTTGTCTAAGTCTGTCATTGTTATATAAAGAAAACTGGGGAAAAAACACTAGTACAGTACTCTGCTCGTGTTCTATTAACATTATTTTAAGCATCAATATTGTATAACTCAGCGTTAATATTTCAGGAACAGCACTCGAAGAAACTTCGATGGCCGACGATTTAACCCAGGAATGGAAACAACTGACACACGTTCATTAACAATGGCGTTTTTATGGTGGAAATTGCGAAAGTGGACGATTTGACAAGTGGGATCTGTCGGCACAGACACTGTCTGCCACGCCGACTAAAAATGAATGTGCGCTGAGGGTGTTGGAATAGGAACAGATGGGAGCGAGTGTGATAAGGGACACGAGGGTACCGGGTGTGTGAAGAGCGCACGCTGAGCGAGTGGGAGTCGAATGTGTGTGTGTGTGTGTGTGTGTGTGTGTGTGTGTGCGCGCGTCAAAGGGAGAAAGCATGTGTGTCTCGGGGCCTGACAGGAAGATGACAAAGTCTGTCACCTTTCCGTCTCCTCACCTCTGACTGCTCATGCGAGCGTGCGCGAGTGTGTGTGTGCGTGCGTGACCCGATTGCGTGTGTGTGTGAGTGTGTATCAGAGGAAGAAGAACACAAAGGCAGATCCAAACGGATGCAGATAAGGGAAACACACAAGGTTAAGTCATTATGTCAATCTGTGAGCACTCCTTTAGCTCGCCCACTCATCCCTCCTTTCTGTTGTCTGTACTCCTCTTCGCCTTCTTTCTCGCATCTCATTCTCACTTAAGGACATAATACCCCGATTATCCCTCCTGACTTCCTCCGTTTTCATTCACTCCCCCGCTCCCTTTCTTGTGCCGTTTGTCTCTCTCTCCGTCTCTCTGTGGTTTCCTCTGTGTTCTCACCCACTCCCTCTTTTTTAGCCGCTTCCATTGTCTCACTCTTTTGGCAACTTTATCGCACCTTTCTCAGCGACGCCATCTTTCTCTTTTTCTCTTTCAGGGAAAAAAAAACAAAAAAAAACACTCCGGCACAAAAAAAAAGACACGCGCGGGAAGATGGAAGATTCACTCGCGCACACCTCCTCTTCCTCTCTTCCTCCCGTTCACACTCTCTCTGTTACAGCCTCGCTCTCGAGGGAAATGAATTAGTAATATTTATGATGAAGCCCTCTCCCGAGCTACTCCCTCTATCTCCCCCCCCCCCCCGTCTCTCTGTTTCATCTCCCTGGTGAATAAAATGACACTGATCGTATCGGCGCTACCTATGTAGTCGACTGTCAGCCCATCCGTCTTTCCATCCATCAAACGGCCGGAGAGTGATGGCTCCCTCAACGTTTTTATGCGGCGACGTTGGCAAGCCAAGGCTGTTTGGAAACCACATAAAAGCGGGAACGGGCACCTGCGCCTCCGTCTGCGGACTTGTCACCGAGTAGAGTTGTGGCGGCTCGAACAGCTCCGGCAGGCAGGAGCAGAGGAACCAAGGATTCTTTTTCCGGGGGAACAAGTTACGAGTCTCCGGATGCTCCTGTGTGTGTAGTTAAACCATAACAAAGTGCCGCTCCGGGTGTCACGAGGCGGCAAATTAATGTGTTGCCCTTCGACAAGCGAGATTCATTTGGAGCTCCATGAGGGCGGTACAGTTGGTGTACGGATCTCAGGGTCCGGGCCAGATCACACATCAAATGTTGACATTTCGCCGAGGAGAAGCATAGGGAGAGTGACATTTCACTTTCTGATCTGCCAGGGGAGAAGAGCGCGGCTGTGAATCATCTCTGGGAAGTTTTTAATCCGGGCGATCTGGGTTAAAAACAAGACCGGCTCACGGGGTGGCGTGTTTTCATCACTTCAAAAGTTTAGATTTATGCAAAATGAAGTTGTTTCATGGCACGACATGAATACAGCAGGTTCCTCAAAGGGCGTTTTCACTGAACACTACCGAATGATTTAATCCACTGACTGGTGAGAATGGGTATAACCTGCAGCTGTGTGAAAAGTATCTCAGGTGTGTTCACAACACAAGGACTCTGCTGAATGTGCTTGAAGAGCAAACATTCAAGGAGCTTCAAGGACTCTCCGTGTCTTTTGTTTGAGGACGCGGTGAGATTCAAAGGGTCGGTGACGAGGTGGCTGTTACTCTCCAATTCTTACGCTTTAAACTTCACTCTTGGCCTCGCCTTTGAAATAGAAAACTTGAGGACGGTTATTGTTCATTGACGTGCTTCTTCTGAAGCTTTCAAACGTGTGACATGGTTGAGTAGAGGAATTTGTTCTGTTGCCATGGACATGTGTCTGTTGTGAGCTCATCAGAAATGGTTCGTGGGCTCAAACTGAACTTCAGTGCTGTGTTTTATACCGACTTGAACATGAGGGAGAGCTAGTATGTGGACTGTGAGATCACAGACTGCATAATAATACTGTTGGTGATGTCATAGTATTACTGCTTTGTGGACTACGATGTGAGCACGATCTGACATCACAATGCTGGTGTCGTCATAATCAAAGTTGCTCCAGGGTAATCACGATTTTTCAGGAATGAAAAAGAAAAAGGGCAGTTGAAAACGATGGTCCCAGAGCAACATCGATCGTGGTGTTCTAGGAGCAACACCAACATGGGTTTGCAAAGCTATGACATCAGAATCATGTGATGTGTCAGGTTTAACGACAGTCCTAACAAGATGTATTATTGTGATTTAGGAACTACACCGAGACTGCGATATCAGATACATCAGTGTTTTGAGGCCTGAGTTTGGCATTATGGTCATTGCCAAATGGTTTTTTGGAGCCAGAAGCGATCACATTTGAACAAAGCATATTTGGGTCCATTTGACCGTAATGGGGCCATAATTTGCACAAATGAATGTCATGCTGCGTTGAAGAAGACTTGGAACTAACAATTGAGACTGTAAATTCATTAGGAAACTGATAACTGCGGTTTTCGTTCAAGTGAGAAGTAGGGTCAATTTCTCATAAGTTACATACAATCAGCCTTGTTATTGAAACCAGTGGAGTCGCCCCCTTCTGGTCATTAGAAAGAATGCTCTTGTTTTTGGCTTTTCCACAATAGCCTTACTTTTCAGACCCAGAAGCTGTGTCTACTATTCATTATGAAGTCTACGGTTGGGATCTGACCTTTGGACATCTTCCTCAAAATACAAATCCTGAGTTAGCTACAAACAAACAAACCATGCTGCTGTTGAGTGTACAAGTAATTCAGTATTTTGCATTTAAATATTTGCTAATTTGGAAGTATGAACGTATATAGCATTTCTTTTTGGTGTTTTTTATTTGTGTTACTGGAATATGCATGTTAAATGTGTTTTGTGCTCTTGCCTCGGTTATTTAAATGAACCTAAACTGGAGGAATAACAATAAGATGAACATTAGTGCCTGTGTTTATGATATGGTTCATTGTTATCTTATATTCTGGGAATCTTCTCACGCAACAGGAAGAACTGGGTCACGCTTATTTTTATGTTTATAAGATGTGTTTTTCCACCTTTGTTTCTTTTAAGTCTGAGCAGTCTTAAATCTCAGTTCCTCGGGTGTTGCTGTAGAAGAATCTCTGCAACTACAAGGCGAAATTTCTATTCAATTTCGGTACTTGTAAAAGGTTAGAAAAATAACGATGGTGCCATGTTTGTTGCTTTTGTTGACGGGATGTTTGATGGAAAGTAAAAATCTGTGCTACAATGAAAAATCCAGTCTTTTTCATTATCCCCCATGCTTCGTTGCCATCTTCCCGAACACGCGCAGTATGTTATCCTCTTAAATAACCTACTTTCCAGAGTGAATAGAGTAAAAAAAAAGAAGTTGTTCTTTGTATTGAAATAAGTGGTCATCTTATTTTTAGGTACACTTGCAGCCGACGCTTCAGCCTCTGTTGCAATTTATCCCGGAGAGAATTCAGCTGTGGAGCACACACAGCCATAAATTATTCAGCCACAGTAAACATGGAAAAACATGTCTGAATAAATGACTACATGGAAACAAGGGGTATAAAATTTCCCATCAGCACAACAATGACACTGTAGCCCTTCTGCAAAGCCATATGATGTTGTGGAAGTGCCACCATCTTAATTTCCCTACGGATTACCGGGGGGGAGTGGAGAGTCATCTACTGCGCCTATCCCGGAGCTCTGAAACAGGAAGCTGAGAGCTCGAGATGCGATGTGATACCCAGCCCACTTGTTTACTCTCAGACAATTAGCCAACCATGTATTCCACATTGCGCCGCCATAATTAAAAGCTTAATCAGGCAAGGGGTTGATGCGGAATGAGACGGTAATAGAAACTCCCCTTTAGCGCAATTTTTACATCTGTCTGCCTTGTTAACTAGCAGTTGTGGGGAGGCTGTGGGACACAGAGATGCTCGCGATCTGACATGTTCCCGTGAAAAACAGGCCCGCCGAGAGAGATCTGCTCCTGCGAGTCCGATGATATATCTGGGATAAAGACTTCAGATAATCTTTTAATGGTTCCCGGTAAGACACTAAAAATGATTACTTTATGTGTGTAAATGTTTGTCACTTGAAAAAAACGCCGGAGAAGCGGCGCTACCTTGAAAGAGATCGTCTGACGCGGATGAAAACAAAATTAAAGCTTTTTCTCACACTGAGCTAAAACATCAGAAAACGAGTCGCTGTCCAAACACATTTGGAGCACGGTGTATGCCATTTGATAATGAGACCCAAAGGAAAGTGTGGTTAGAGCGCCGTGTTTGCCAGCGAGGCGTCTGAAAATATCCCACATTTCCCACTTACGCTTAACCAAAAAACAACTACAATCTGCACGGTAGCCTACTCCCCCCCCCTCCGCTATACTGCCTCCTCCGGGGCGTCAGAAATCCCATGACAGCGTTCAAAACCACACACACAACAAATCCGCTGAGTTCCTGGAATCGTGTTTTTCCGGAGAGGGAGAAGTTCTAGGCCGCCGCGAAAAACACAAGGCCACAAAGCGGGGCCGGCTTTTTCCTCTTGTTAAGGCTATAATGTACAGCTGATACCTGGTCGGTACGCTCCCTTGTAATCCTCTCTCTCTGGTAAATGCCACGAGGAAAAAGCAGTGTTGACCTTGGGAGACGGAGGGGGTGGAGGGGTGGGGGGGCCGGATTTGAGGGTGTCTTTTTTCAAAGCTTGGGTGTGTAATTGAGTAGAGCAGCGGGGCGGGAGGCTTTGATGGTGTTCGCGCAAGCACAAGGGAGCGCGGGTGCGTGTGGGGAACACACAAGGCGAAAAGAAGGCGAGCAGAATGTACACACCAGCAAAAACACACACACACACACAGAGAAAGAGAAACTCCCGACTTCAATGAAGCACACGCGTGATCGGCGGCAGCAGGACCGGCGGAGGCAACAGCCAGGAGGTTTGGTTGGACTGTGAGTTTTGCACAGCAGCCGGTTGGCACCACCAGGCTTCTCGTCACCCAGACAGATCAGAATGAGCCCAGTTTTTTTTTTTCTTTTCCTCCAAGAAGCCCTCCAGTCGTCGGCGCAGCCCGCTCCAAATCACCAGCTTTGATGGGGGTTCAACTCGACCAACAAAACTCCCACCCCAGGACATCATTAGTTCAATTTTGGCTTTAAAGCCACTGGTCTGTTGGACTAGAAACCGTCATGGCAGGCCCGTCCAGCTCCTGAGAGATCCACCTGCAGTCTGGTTTGCTATGTTTATCTGCGCCTGTCAACAGTTTTTACATTTAAATGTTTCTTTTTTTTTTAAAGAGTTTTCAAATAGCAAGATTTCAACAAAAACCTACCGCACATAATCAACAGTGTCTTAACAAGCTGAAAGTTTGAGTCACCTATAGTTGATTCGGACGGTGAGAAAGAGAACTGTTGCTGACACATTTACCAGCTGACATTAAAGACCTATTATGCTGTCTCATTTTTTTTTATTTCCTTAAGCATAACATATTATGTTCCTGTGCATGTAAGATATCCTGAAAGTTAAAAGTAAAAGTCTGCACGAACAGGAGCTCCTCTTTCCCACAGAAAACACCGCTCCTGAAACGCCTCGTCAGTAGTCCCTGCTTTAATTGCGTGACTTTCTGACATCACATTACGTCACCATGTCACACTTTTGCATAATTCATGCCTAGCGGCTAGTTTGGCACATAAGAATTGATTTAGCACAGCTACCCTGTTTTTAGCCGGACCGGTTCAGGTACGTGTGAGCTGACCAGTCAGACATCGTGTATTCAGGAACGATATATGTCGCCTTTAAATTCTGAGTTGACAAGAAACTCTCAGTTGTCTGGTTCATACAGTTTGTTGGATAATGTGTTTGTTTGTGTTTGCACCGCTGGTTTATAAAACTGGTTTCGTCTCGTCTGATGTTTGCAGAAATGGACAGAGGGCCGACTCGTCTTGTTGTTCAAAACCACCAACAGAGCCGATCGTCTTGCTGCAGAAAAATAATCGAGGTCAGAGTTTTTCCAACTGTGAGGGGCATCTCCCCAGGGGCAGAGCCGCAGGGGGAGGCGCAGAGGGAGACGGCGTGAGGTAAATCTACGGCGTGAGGTGAAAGGGACAGGTGCGCGCTGGTGTTTTTAAATGGACTGGAAGTTAGTTATTGTTGTTTGGCAGCTGATCTGACTGCTTATTATCACAGCCAGCAGCTGGAGCAGCAGCAGCGACTGTGACACTCGGCTCATGGGGGATATTAATGTGCTTCAAAACGCTTAGCGCGCCAATGCCAACACTTGCTTCTTTGAGTCATAGCTCAGGAAAATCTGACGACATAGTTTAAACACATTCGTTTAGATTCCCTGTCAATTATGTTTTCTGAGGAAATCATTTTCTGTTTATGTTGACCACAGAGGAATGTCCCCACATCTGCTTAGAAGCTATTGAAAAAAAAAAAAAAACGCTCCTTGCAACAACACAACTCGCCCCAACGATGATCATGTTTTAAAATGTTCCAGTTCTTCATTATCAAAGTAACCCAGCATTAATAGTCTACGATCTATCCATGCAAACATGAACTTAAAGGGATATTCCGGTGTAAGTTTAATCCATGGTCTAACACACCTTGACACCGAGTAAGACTCCCCCTCGAGAGGTCAAGTTAGCTGACCGCTAGCTTAGCTAGTTTTAGCAACCTCAGAAAAGACCGCATGATAATACACTGCCGCTTACGCCTCCAATTAGAAACCACCATCAAAAAGCCACAATTAATGGTCAGAACAGCACCAAACTTCAGCAACAGCACATGTACAGTCCCAGCACCCAGAGGAGACGGGTGAGTTGAGCTGTGTTTTCAATACAAATCCGGCTAAGCTAGCAGATGTTTGATGCTTCGTACTGTGTGCTGGGACTGTACATGTACTGTTGCTGAAGTTTGCTGCTGCTCTGACCATTAATTGTGGCTTTTTGATGGCAGTTTCTATTTGGAGGCATAAGCGGCAGTGTTTTGTTTTTTCGTGCGGTCTTTTCTGAGGTTGCTAAAACTAGCTAAGCTAGCGGTCCGCAAACTTGACCTCTCGAGGGGGAGTCTTACTCGGTGTCAAGGTGTGTTAGACCATGGATTAAACTTACACCGGAATATCCCTTTAATAATAGCTTATTCGGCGCATTATAAATTGTGCCAAGTTGAGGCAAACTTTAATATCCCTGATCGAGGTGATTGCTACATGTCAGTTTCGGACATGCAGCTAGCAGCCAGCGCGGCAGTTGCCGGGTCTAACAAACTGATGTTACAGACAGCTGGCGGACAGAGTCGTGTGAAACTCATGTTAAGCTTTAAAGCAAATCGTATCGTTCTTATCATTTTAAGCAGACCATCTTCAAAGGCCCGAGTCCGGACCTCCGGGAGGTGTGAAGCGTCCGCGGAGCCGATGTCATGGTCGGCTTAAAGAGCTGGTGCAGAGCCGGCAACAGTATTATTAGGGGTCATCGGTCAGATGTCACAGATTTATCAGACTTAGTTAAGTTAGTTATATTCTGTAATTAAATAATGTACTGTACCGATAACACACTGTGTTAATAAAAAACTTGCCATTTGTAGTTGGCTTCATCTTCAAGGCTTTCACATCAAACTACCTATTCATAAAATGAATCATGATACCACTTTTTATACGTAATTCTTGTTATATTGCTCTATATTAATACCGCACACAATCACAGTTTGGTTGCAAGTAGGTTAAAACTAGAGGAAATATAATGTTTTGAGAGATTTTTCTTTCGGGTATAAAATAATTGGTTGTTTTTCATTTGATTCCTGGAAACATTCTGCAAAAAACCTTTTACATAAACACGTTGCCAAGTATCATTAGGGGTTTTTCGGATGTTCGGGGTAAATTTTCAACCCAATCCGGCGAAAAATAAGCGATTGGTGAGGCTTCCAGCAGAAGACATGGACAAAAGATGATGAGAGGATTAATGACACGAACTGGGAAAAGTTCTGACTTCTGGGCGAGTTGGCATGGAATGACCCATTAGTGACAATAATCAGATGTTATCCAATGGATAAACGGCACTTTTAAAAATCATTATGTTTAGTTTTACTGGAAGCATTGTGTGGAGTTTTATGTTACCTCTTTATGCCAGTGAAATATCTTTTCCTTTTAGTTTTTTTTTTTTTTTTTTAAAAAAAGCCTAAATAATTCAAAACAGCCAATTGTCTCCAATTCAAAGCATTTTTGTGCACTTTGGGGGGATTATTCTGCCGCTGTGGTTTCCTCAGAGCTCCAGATAGACATGCACGAGTATTCAGGTCTTTATATTTCAGGTCTTTATGCCAGTGCATCTTGTGCTTTTCTACACTGCGTGAGGCCGTTTTTTTTAAAACACAGAATCAGCTCTGGAAAGGTGTTTTAGTGTGCATGTTTTTCTATTCTAAACACCAGCCGTGTCCTCTGCTCACCAAACCTGCAGTCTCAGAGCAGTCAGCAGCACTTTGCTCCCGGGCTGTCCTCGCTCTGATGTGATCCCTCACAGCTTTACCTTTTCTCTCTCTCTCATTCTCTCCCTCGCGTTCTGTCCATTTCTTCCCCGCCCCGCGGCCGCTCCCGCTCCACGCACCGACTGAAGAAATCCCACCGTCAGGTTAGAAGCAGACGGTCTGCAGCTCTGAGAGACTTTCTCTTTCATTTACACGTTTAATTTTGCAGTTTTAACACTGGCCTGACACTGACCTTCACAATCAGCTCGCCGGTGCTCCCGATGGCCACTCCGAGCCTGATTATCAAGTAATTTCAAGCGCACCACCAATATGTGGCCGAAAGTGCTCCATTTCTAACCAAATCTACTAAGAATTAGATTTTTCTGACTGGCTGGTTCGAACACAAAAAAAAGCAGCTGCGTAATCTTATCTGATGCAGTTCATGTGGAACAAAATTAATTTGTGATTAAATTCAATACAAACTTATCTTTTTTGAGACTATCTAGAGCATAACTACGAGCTCTGAGTTTAATTATGGAAAAATGACAATTTTAAAATGCAATCAGATTGTTGCTCAAACTGTTCAGCCCTTACAACAATCATTACGTTTCCCTGAAAGACGGCGTGTATTTCTTGTCATTTTAATTGTAGCAATGCTTTGATGCCGAAGTGAATTATCTTCCTCTAAAACTCTTATATTGTACGAAAGCCATATATATATATAAATATATATATATAAATATCAGTTTCAACTTGCGTCACTTTAATTGGTGTAAGGTCGGCAATTATCTTTGAAGAGACGGCGCTTTCTTGGATGAGAAGGATGACATTAAGTATAGGATAACAAGAAAAGCGGCCATCAAGGTGCCCATATTCATCCACGGGAGGACTAACGGTCCTGTCCTTTTGAAGGTGATAAAAGACGCGCCTACCAATTTTGGAGGTATAACAGAAGCGGAGTTGATTAATATCGGCCTCTGAGACACAGCAACAGAGTCGAGCAAACACGGAGAGGCCGGAGCGGATCTGCAACCGGCTCATCAGCCTCCCTCTGAAAAAACTACAGAATGATTTACAGTATCATGTCCAGCTAGGACAATAATGTCTAATAATCCGACTTGATTACAAAAATCTTCTTTGCAGCCATTATGCAAATGACTCATTTGGTTCAAATTCTGTTTACACTTCGCGGCAGCATTAGGCCACATGAGTAGGGCCTAATTCAATCAAACGTATCACCAGTATAAGTCACACAGCTCCACGCAGTGTTTTCACTCTCCATCTAGAGTGACTTCATAATCACAAACAGCGAAATTGGGTTAAAGGTTATCAAAGACTTCTTTAAGGAGCCAATTAGGTCGGCGTAAATAGAAGCGCTGTCGCATTATTTCCTGTAATCTGAAAAGCGTGGCTGGAGTCGGAAAGAGCAGCCGATCTATCACTGCGGAGGGGAGAGGAATCGGCGGCTGAATGTTTGATGAGGCGCTCTGCAGCCCTGCAGGAGTCTCCTCTGCCTGACTGCTGCTGCGAAAATCCTGACAGGACCTGCGGGTCAGAAAGGTCCGGGAACTCGTCTGCCTCCCGGTGCACAACAAACACTGTGTTTACGCCGTTGTGCAGCCTAATGTTTGTTTTTCTCTGAGCGCTTTCCGTATAATGAGTACCTGAAAGTTCATCCGCACGCAACTTTGTAATTCGCGGTGATTTCTGTTGCGACGCGGTGACTGACAGCTCACCCGACGCCGCGTGTTTCTAATGAGGTAAAGCCTCCGTCATCTCCAACCAGCTGGAATGAGGTAAACATGAGGGGGGTGTGTGTCCGGGTGGTTGGGGGTGGGGTGCAGAAAAATGACTGTAAAATGTGGGAATTTTCTCGATTCAGAAATCAATGTGTGGGTAAGAACTTGCCGGGGATTTAGATGAGGGGTGATTCTCGTCGCCTAAATCGTTTTCAGGAAATCAATTTTGGGACGCTGCTCTGGGAAAGGCACGATTACAACATATGTGTGCGGCTTATCCAACATCCGATCATTTTTTTCCTATTATGCTGCTGACCGGCTATTCCTGGAAGACACTCGTTGCCTGTGGGCGGCTGCTGAGCGAGCTGAGTAACTCACTCTGAGTGAAGCGTGGAGGATTGTCGTTGACGTCAGTGAGCTTGACGGTGACGGTGGTGGTCCCGGATAATCCTCCCAGGTGACCTCCCATGTCCTTGGCCTGGAGCAGCACCAGGTACTGGTCCTGGGTCTCCCTGTCCATGTCGGGCACGGCCGTGCGCAGGATACCTGGGGAACACACACACACACACACACCGACAGCGACGTTAGGGTGGCAACGATGCATTTAAAGCAGGGCAAAATAAGGTTTTTTACTGTGGCGGAATGCCACCAAACGACCATAATAAATCTGTGTGGAGCTAAAAGGGCTTTTTGATCAATATTTATGACTCAATGATTACGAAGCACTGAACCCTCTGCTTTCCTAAATGCACTCTCTGGCCTGTGCTCTGCTCGGTTCAGCTCCGCGTACAATGGGAGCTCATCCAGCTCTGTACACATCTTTAACGGCAGAGTATTCTGTAAAAGGTACAGGAGTTTATCACAACACCTTTTGCTCCATGGTAATTTATCTTTTCACCAAGCACTTGCACCATCAGGCTGACTTTACAGTAGGTCTTCAATGCCACTATAAATAGTTAAAATATCATTTATCAAAGGTCTCAGACTGAAGAAAGTGAGGTTCCCATGTCTTTCATGCCGCCACACCAAGGTCTTATATCTCAAGAGCACCTCTTAGGATTTTCTTCAAATTTGGCACAAACGTCTGCTTGTCCTCAAGGTTGGACTGATTCGGTTTTTTGGCCACTACTCAACAATTTGTTTTATAATTACATTTTACACTAATGTCTATTAGGATTAAATGTTGAACTGATGGTATGTTTTACCTTAAAGGTCAAAGGTCAACTTCACTGTGACATCATAATGTTCCAGAAATAATGTTCTGGACATTATTAGCTCTGGTACAGTAACTTGACATCACTAGGCAGTAATTTCAGTTTGATTAAAGTGGGTCCAGGTGTGAAATGTACAAGCCCGTATTTAGAAACTCTGCCCTTAAACGAGTTGTCAGGATTTCCGTAAAGTTGTGATGTCACAATGATACAGTCCCTGCTAAGGCCTGTGAGAGCTGACCAATCAGAGCAGACCGGGCTTTTTTGGGATCGGACCTTAAAGTGACACGCACAAAAACAGAGTGTTTAGACAGAAGGTGAATAGAGAAGCTGCAACAATGGACGGTGTGAGAAAAAATAATGTTCAGACATTTTCTAGTAGACACGAAAATGAGCATATGGGACCTTTACTGCTTTGCTTCTCAACCTGCCTCTGTGACTCAACCGGAGTTTAATGTACTGTTCATTTGTTCACACGGTTTACATTGTCGACCTGACAGATTATTGTAATGCTGAATTAACTGTTTCTCAGTAGTAAAACAGCCTCCCAGTTGACTTTAATTAGATACCCTACGAAGTGGTGGATTGAGGATCCTGACCTTTTATTAATGCCTTATTAACATTTATAACTGTAGATGTGATTGCTCATTATGAACTGAGAAAGTCACGACCCTTTATTAAAGACTCTATAAAGACGGCACTTACACATGTTAGTAAGTGATTAATAAAAGGTCACGGATTTCTGTCTTTCCAATGAAATAGTTATTTTAATCGAGGCCGGTCCGGCTGCTCTGCAGCTCCGTCTGAGAGGGCAACCGGGGAAATGATCCGCTGGGAGGGTCTGCCTGATGTTTGAGGTAATCCGACTGATAATTTATCCAGCAGAGACCGCTGGCAAGTTTATTATTCAACTGGAAAAATGTCTTGCTCAACACAAAACTCTGATAAAATGATTTTCAAAGAAAAAACTAACTTTAAAGAACCTGATCAAAAACACTGGTTTGTGTTTTATTTATTCATGTATTAACATAAGAAAATGTCAGCCAATGTACCATTTTCAGATTTTTAATTCTCAAATATCAATATTGTGTTGGCTTCAGAAATAATAATAGTAATAATAATATGCCAAAACACCACTGTTGATCGGATCATCTGCCAAGTGCCAGTTTGTTGCACAAGCTAGCGTCGCTGACACTGGCTAGCAAACGTTAATATTTTACACACTACCTAGCTAATCTTGTAAACTCTAGCCAACTCATGCTAGCTAATCCTTACGTGCTATCGCTCGCTAGCTAACATTAGGGCAGCACAGTATGCTGGGCGCATAACGTAGAATTCATGGGATTTCATGTGTTATTTCTTTACGAACTGGAAACTACCACGACTGTTGACCGCTGACGAAACAGGAATGCCTCGTGGTACCGTCAGCGTGATAGTACTGGCTCACAAACCTTGTCTAAAGCCGGGACCGACGGTCAGAGCGATAAACAAAACAATAATGCTGGACTAGCCGCTGGATCTTTTGAAATGATTGTCATAATAAAAAGGGAAAAGAAAAAGATTCTGCATCTGTCAGCAACTCTGTAGATGCATAATTTTAAAAAAGGATGATTTGTTAACGTAACAGCCATCATTATGACCTTTGCTGCATGAAAACCAGACGTGGGCTGCAGTAGGCTGTGAAATAAACCTGTCAGTGTTCCTCAGTCATTATCAAAAGTAATAAAGTCATCAAATTGTTTCTGTGTGGGAAAGAAAAAAAACCCCATGGCATCGCTTTGAGTAATTGAAATATTTCCCCTCTAATTGTCAGATCGAGTTCATGGGAGACCTCCTGGGCTTTGAATCCCTGTTGGACAATGTCAGACTGCACTGTCATCACACTGAAGATGTGACTGCTTTCCCTGACAATCTGACAGCTATTCTGACTTTCCGGGAAGACGCTCAGTTTCCATTTGACAGCGACAATATATTACTTAATGTCCCGTTAAAGGTGCACACACGCACGCACGCACGCACACACACACACACTCATACAAACACAGATGTGGGGAGAGGCTCATATGGAAAAGATAAATCACCCCGCACCGACAGGCAGACGTGCTGACAGAGCGTAAAATCTCGTTCTGTATCTCACACTCCTTAGCAGCACACCGAGACACATCACTTACAGGCGTTCAACATCGATCACCTCCTCTGTGTAAATGACCTCATTCTGCTACGTGTGATTGGACGGCGCTGGCTGCTCTCGCCCGGCATCAGCCAAAAAACGCCGGCCTGGATGACTTGGCGCCTCAAGGTGAATCGCATTCGACGCGGGGCTGTTTTGAATGCTAACGAACACGCGGGAAATCTGTCTGGGGTTTCTGAGCGGAATTCGCAGGCAAACAAACCGAATATGTGAGCGGACGCGCTCCTCTTCCGAGCGCACGCTTTGAATAAGACCTTTGGTGATGGAGTCGACGTGGAACGGAGGTGATTGAAAAAGAGAGATAGAGAGCGGAGGGAGGAGGGAGGAGGGGAGAGGCTCGGAATACTAACGCCGGCCTGATAGCGCCGTGTCACGGCTCATACACACTGGGTGGAATTATGCTTAAATTCCCCAATTAGCATTTCAAAAAAGCGCCGCGGCTCCCTTCGCCTGTTGCTAAAGGTCCTCGCATGTCAAAGCAATCAATTACTAAGCATCGACATTCAATGCGCAGAACACAAGAACCGGCCACCTGTGACCCGTGTGGGCAAAATAAACCCTCCCATGCGGGCACTTACTCCCACACTCGGATAGACAAAGCCTCCAGCTCGCGCTCCCTTCCTGTTTGTGTTGCGCGCTGTCAATCACAAGAGCATCTAAAAAGCGTCTGACAGTTAGAACTCCGTCTCTGAGTCAACCGAGCAATGATCTCCCTCCCCGAGGGACGATGCTAAAAAAAAAAAAAGCAATCACAATAAAATAAAATAAAAAAGATAAATAAAATGAAGCACCTTCGCCCTCTTCCCGCACTCCATGACACAGAGGCCTCTAACAGGTCCTCCGGGGGGCCTCCCCTGTAATCTGTCCTGCTAAATAGTTCACAAACCTCCTCTGACGTCTCGCTTTGAACGCGCGTCTTTTCTGTCCGCGCTTTATCCGGAAATAATAACATTCGGCTGCTGCTGGGTTTTGTCCTGGCGCACACGGGCCATCGTGAATACATTTCTGCCAACTCATACAGGAGCGGACCGGAGAGGAGGGGGAGATGGGTGCGTGTGTGTGTGTGTGTGTGTGTGTGTGTGTGTGTGTGTGTGTGTGTGTGCGCCTACAGGGAGAGAGCACGTACAGTATGTGTTGTTGTTGGCACAAGAGGGAAAAAGGGAAGCAAGAAAGACGGATGACTGAGTGTGACAAGAGGATGAGGGATGCACAGGGGGAGATGTGTGAGTTTGAACGTATGTGTGTGTGTGTGTGTGTGTGTGTGTGTGTGTGTGTGTGTGAGGGGAGAGAGACGAGTGTGTTCTTCTCTTTGCTCATGCCTCTGCTCAGTTCCACCTGTGGGTTTTGCACGCTGATGACCGACCGCGTGTGGGTGTGTGTGTGTGCGCGTGCTCCATCCACTCAGTTCGTCACGTGTGTGTGTGTGTGTGTGTGTGTGTGTGTGTGTGTGTGTGTGTTCGCCAGTCACGTCTAAATGCACTTGTTTGCTCACACTCGGCTTGTGTTTGCACTTCAACATCTTGAGTATATTTGCTTTGTGCGCCGTGTGTGTGTGTGTGTGTTAGCTTTCCGACATCTGTGCATCCTTTACATTCACACACACACACACACACACACACACACAGATACATAAACACACTCACCTGTCTGGGGATCGACGGAGAAGTACTGTTGGCCCTGCACCAGTGTGTACACGAGCTTGGCGCTGTTCCCATAGGTCGGGTCATCAGCATCTGTCGCTGTCACCTGGATTATAGACGTGCCTGCAGGGGAGAGAGAGAGAGGAAGGGAGGGGAGGAAGCAGAGAGTGAGGAGAGGTGGGACGAGGCGGGGAGAGGAAAGGAGCGCGAGAGAGGAGGCGAAAGAGAAAGAGAGAAAAGGAGAAGGACGGCGTGAAAACAAGCTCGGAGCTGGAGCTAAGTGGACAGGATACAGGAGCACTTTAAGAGCTTTATATCAAGTCAACCTCCACTCGGCTCTCCCACTCCTTCTTTTTCAATCTGTTACCGGTGGCAGTGTGACAAATACTTTTTTCACCCCTCCCTCCCTCCCTCGTGCGCCCTCTCCTTCCTCTATACTGCCGCTCACCTTCCCTTTCTCCCCCCCCCGATTCCCTCTGTCTCACTTCATTTCTCTTCATCTCCGTCTCCAATTCCCCTCAGCTCCCTTCCCTCAATCGGACCGTCTGTCTCTTCGACGGCCTCCGTCTCCCTCTCGCTGCCTTAAATCTTCTCTCTCTACGGCTCGGGGAGTGTCAATTTGGCTGGGATTTTTATTTTTTATTTAATTTTTTTTTTTTGCGATTGTCGGCAAAAAATTGGAAACGTGTGAAATGCGGTAAACACGTTTCATATGTAGAGTCATCATATATTTCCCGTATTTAAACAAACGTGCAGGTGGAGCGCCTATTCCCAGCGGGCCTTGAGCCAGACAAGATGGGAGGAAGAAGGGGGATTTATGGGAGCAGATGCCGCGTTATTTCTGATCAAAGCCATGACAGTATCGCTATAGGAAAGATAGGCGGAGTGTGTGCGTGGCTGTGCGCGTGGCGTGGTGTGGTGAAGGCGGGGAAACGGGGCTTAGGATTCTCTGCTTTGTGATCCCCTACAGGTAGTTAAGAATCAGAGGGGTTATTGACAGATGGTAGCTGGTAATTCTGTAAAGATTGCACTGGAGAGAGAGAGAGAGAGAGAGAGAGAGAGAGAGAGAGAGAGAGAGAGAGAGAGAGAGAGGAAAAAAAGCTTCCATACTATGTACTAAATCTAAACTGGTTCTGAAACTGGTGCCTCTATATAACCTACATCAGCAAACGAGGCCATCAGCGATAAGACTGGATGTGTATATATAGTTATTGTAGTTATACTTAATTCATGTCACCGGGTCGGACAAGTCATGAAATCAAAAATTATTTTTTTTTGGTCCTGATGATGCATTGAGGCACTCAGTTGAGGAGGCGAAGAAGCGTCTTGCCTCAAACTGCAGCAGAACATCTGGCTGAGAACATTACTAGCGCGCTCACTTGTTAATGTTCTAGTCAGGTCAAGAGCTCGAGGACGCATGTCATACCGCTTTTGTCCAAAGGGGTCGCCAAATCAACTAAAATGAAAGTTCCTTGTAGCCGCTTTAAAGGATCACTGCGGTTTATTAAATGTAGCTTCTTATATTTATCAGTGATCGGAACTGATCGTAATTGATTGGATAGTGTACTCATATGTTTTGGGGGATTTGTACTTTCCCGAATTTTCGATTTACTGCTACTTGGACTCAACTTGTCATAGTTACTGGTTACATTTCAGATTATGATCGAACCCTCGAAACTCTTCAGATGGTTTCATTGAAATTCTATCAAAGAGGTGAATTCCTCTGATATTTCCAAAAAGCCAAGATTACAAAAATAGTTCTAAGAAATTAATACAAAAATGTGACCCTCTGGCTGGGAACCACTGGACTCATTTCCCTAATTCTGCGTCAAGTAGTTCAAACTAGTTTCACACCAGCTCCAGTATTACATTCGTCTGTAACACAGTGATGTGAGGCGTAACTGTTCCTAAATTCAGCAATCACATCACAGTTATTGATCAAAAAGTCATGTTGTTGCTTCAGTTCTTCAATTATCTACATAATGAGCAAAATAAATGACCAGATGTGCCTTTTCTATGCACGCTTGCTCAACAATCTCCCGACTTCTTCTGATTCCCATTAAATTCAGCACACTGAAGCCGTCCACTAGTGCGCCAGTGGGGAGGCTCTCCGGGCCAGTCGGATACTCTGAGGAGGAACAGACAATTTGAGAGTCTCCTCATGAGATATTACCCCCAGCTTCAGTGATAAAGAAGTTAAATAAGCTGGACTAGTCTGCTAAAAAAGCCTGTGTGTGTGTGTTTGGCCTGTTAAATTCAGTCCGTAAGCCATTTAACATGTTGGTTTTTTCTTTATTTTAATTCTGTCAACGTTGCCTAATGGTATCAGGGTTAGGGTCAAGAATAAAGGACTGGTCTTGTGCATGTCTTCCGACAGGGCAGGATAGGATATTTGGGCATAAGGTTTGATGTTTTATAGTTGAACTTCAATAACGTGACAATGCATCTCCAGCGAGGTTGCGGAGTGATACATAACATTTTCTTCAACGGAAGCATTCAGATGACCAGACATGTTGTGAACAGGCCAATTTATGCTCAAATCACTTAAACTCCTTTATTTGCCGGTAAAACTAACACAATAACACTATAATGTACCCTATAATGTTGGTAACAAACCTTCATTATATGTAAAAACTGTGAATTCCCACAGCTGCGGTGCGTAGTTTATGACAAAGTGGAAGCGGAGAGTCAGTTTGCACGCTGGATGTCATCAAAAGACGATTTGGGAAAATAACTTTACAGTTCGACACAATTTCCTCTTCTGAAACATGTTTTGCCTTCTGATCGGACAATTACCTCTGTGAGTGTTGCAATAAACAAAAGGAATGATTGTCGAACCTGTAAGATCCATTTGAGTTTTGCTCAACAGTCGGAATGCGTTCCAGCAAATGTTCGATTTCTAAGTGTGCTGTGCATGGACGCGACGGCGTAAAAAGAAAATGAAAGATCTGCTCCCGGCTGCAAATGAAAAGAAAATCAGTCATTATGGACGGTCTTTAAAAAATAAGACACGAAGAACTGGATCAGGACTGAATCTTAAATCTCCGTGTGAAGTTTAATTAGCAGCCTCAGTGAATGATGTCCGTCGCTGCGTGTGAGGCATCGTTTCGCGTTAAAGCGCTTTGATTTCGTGTTTACGAATTGCAAAAAGCAGTTCGCTATGACAGCATAAGATTAGTATACGGAACTGAGACAGAGACTAAATGGAGAGGAGAGTCGACACCTTGTTTTTGTCATATTTTATCAGATGTTTGGGCTTTTTTTTTTTTAAATCCACGCTCGCTTTTCATTTTGTTCTCTATTTCACACATGCCCCAGCCAGCTGGGGAAAAAAAAACTAATATAGCACTATCTACACTTTCTGTTTTTCTTTCAAAGCGCTCCACTCACTGGACTGACACGGACTACAAAGGGTCTGCTATTGAATCCCTTTATGTTTAAGGCTTTTTTTTCCTCTATAGATATTATAGATACGAGCAGGGGGACACGAGTAGATAAGTAGAGAGAAATGTTTCTTCTGACAGCAGTAAAAACTAATCACACTTCGGGATCAAGCGGTTTGCCTCTGAGGTTGACGCAACAAGTGTAAGGCGGAGGCAAGCCCATTGGTATGCAGCCTGTCAGCCGTGCTATACAGCCAGTCACACTCCTCGAGGATCAAATATTCACACCACAGCCCATCCATCTGGAACGCATGTTCTTACCATCAGACATCTGTCCTCTGGTGAAAAGGAATCCAAGCCTTACTTTATATGAAACCAACCTACATATATACTCTCAGCGTATACGCATACAGCACTTTAATATTCATGCTCAAGGTTAAACTTTAAATGTGAGTCATTCTGCCAGACGGCAGATACACATCTGGCGAGATGTTTACACCCAGTCGAGTGAAACCAGCACAAAACACTTTGCAGACACAAATCTGAAGAGGGGAGCTGGCTCGGTTCCAGCACACCTTGCATCAGTGTCTCATCGCCATAGATGACACCCCGCCGCCGCCGCCACCTTCTCCCTCCACCCTCCACCCCTCGCCCTTAAATGTCTCATGTAACGAGTCTTTGATAGGATCCTCACAGCAGCGCTATCGCCTCAGTCACGCACGCGGCAAAGCGCCTTGGTAAATATTGAATCGTCAAGTAAATATTGAATCCATGATTGACTGAACAACTCAATCTGAAGACTGAGCTGCTGCGAGGAGCAGACGCTCATAACGCAGCTGATAGGATTACTAAATAGTGCTCGTCTCCATCACCCGCCTCTCCTCGGGCCCTGCCCCCGCAGGCTGCTGCCAGGGTCATTATTCTAATCTGAATTAAACAATTCTGTACGGGAGGGCCCGTGATGTTTGGGAGAAAAAAATCTTTAAGAGGCAGATGGCGAGGACCTCGGGCCAAATTCGCTGAACTCCTGAACTAACCAGTTTAGGGGCGAATTATTTAAAATAATACCCTCTTTTTTTTGGGCAAATTCGAATGTCTTCCACAAAGCCATTCTCCTTTGCTTTTAAAAGGCAAGAGTGCTCCTCAGACTAGAGCCCATTTGGAAGGGGCAGAGCAGAGTTTAAATGGAGATTAGAGTACCTTTTGTACATACAAACTGTTTCCTACAGGCTCTCTGCAGCCATGCTCTGACTTTCAATCTCCGATGGTTATTGTCACTCCAACGTCTCACTGCGATGTGAGTGCAGAAGCGCCCTCCCCATCCCTGCTCTTACCTCTCATTTCATTCCTATTCCGAGCACTCCTGTCACATCGTGCACTATCTTTCTCCAGTCAGGGAAATATCATCGGGTCACTGTGGCTGTGACATGCACTCGGTCATGGCTTTTTCAAGTGTAAATGGAGTGAACAGGGTGTCCTCCGAAGTGGCAGATAATTTCATAATCCTCTGTAATTTCTTGTTTAATTTGAAAAAAAAAGGGATCATTGCTCATATTTGTGTGAAATAACACCCACATCTCACTCTGGCTCATCTCACTCTTCTGCTCTCCAACAATGACGCCACACTGACGCCGCCATTCATCAACGTCGCGTGAAACAGGACAGTGTTTACATTTCTTTATTCACAGATGTACTGTAGATTCTGACGTTCCACCGGCGCAGGTAAACAGGGTCGACTTTTGATGGATTTCAAGCCGTTTTGCCCCAGAAACCCACTTTCGCCGCAATTTTTGCGTCGGGTGAATATTCATTTGAACGAATCCACCTTTTTTCTGAATTTCACAGCGCGTTGCTTCACTCACCGGAGGCTCTCTGCTTCCTGACGTGGGGGGCTGCGAGCACAGGTGGGTGCGACCAGCAAAAAAAATTTCTTGGCAATATGGAAAGGAGATTGAAAGCGGGGTGAATGCGTAATTAGCTGGCGGGATAGATTATTCACAGGCAGTTTTCAGTTATGGCCGCTCCCGTCAGCTCCTTATCCCCTTTACAAGCAGACATTTTCCTAATGAGGCGAGAGGACCGAACGGGCCTGTAGAAGACTGACTCCTCTCCGGAAAGAGCAGAGTCCCACAGCAGCAACACAGCTCGCACGCCTCGCATATGAATAGACAGCATCCCTAATAGGCAGATTATGTCTTCTTTTCATGTAGCACAATGCAAGCTGTCTCTATTTGTACTGTTCCAAAGCTTGTATTTTTGTATGCTCGATATATTGTGTTCTGTGAGTTCACACGGTCGAGCCACCACTGCAAACGCCGAGATAAAAACAATGGCCTCTTTAAGCCACTTACACGATTACATAACTTGGACGCTCCCCGTAATAACAATAAACCACACGATCATTATAATATAGTGTTTGACCTGTGCATAATTACGCTGCAATTATGTAGTTGCGTTACGTCTCTTCAATCAGAAGGAACATATGTGCTGTCACATTCCTGCTGCTGCATGATGGCTGCAGGTATCCAACCAACAGAGAGGAGAAAGCGTCACGCATCGGAGGCGGCGGTGGCGGTGTTATTCAAAATTATCCATTAATCTAACCAATTACACATTCTGCCTGCATTGCACTTAAATTGTGGTCCCATTTGCATTTGATTTGGGGATTTTTTTTTTGGTTTTTGGAGAGGTCTGCGCGCACATATCCGCCAACGCCAGCCATGAAATTTTTCTCCGTCTGGTCTGAGGCGAAAACAGAGATGCAATTTCATGCCAGAAGTAATAAAATTGAACGGCGCCACCTGACCTGCCTGCTCCCAGCAAAAAAGTGGAGACCAAGTGCATTTGAGTCCTCGTATAAAACTTCCACTGAAAGGCATGTATGTTGAGCAGTGAGCAGGATTTCAACATTTATTTAGTTGAAAACTGAATCATGTTCCGTCTGAACATCTTTACTGCCCTCTTTTCAACCGGCTAAAATGCGGTTACAACACGGACGTGTCTTTAAATAAAAATGTGTGTAATCTGTTGGTTAATTTGTCCAGTTGTAGGTTAAAAGAGAGACAATGCCGATCAGGGTGAAGGTACTTCTCCAAAGTCGTATCGCACTTTTTAGTGAAATGTTGTTTCGTGTCGACGTAATTTCGACACATTTAATGTTAAATGTAACTTGTCTTGAACATGAAGCTAGAAAGGCTTTGAGTTGCCAAAAGGAAGCTTCCAGAACATCATAACAGACAATATCAAAATGGCGGCCATTTTCCTCCGATGTCACGCTCAGGGTGGGAAGCCCCAAAGCTGGGACGATGTTAAAGGGACATTCCGGTGTAAGTTTAATCCATGGTCTAACACACCTTGACACTGAGTAAGACTCCCCCTCGAGAGGTCAAGTTTGCTGACCGCTAGCTTAGCTAGTTATAGCAACCTCAGAAAAGACTGCACGAAAACATTACACTGCCGCTTACGCCTCCAATTAGAAACTGCCATCAAAAAGCCACAATTAATGGTCAGAACAGCACCAAACTTCAGCAACAGTACATGTACAGTCCCAGCACACAGTACGAAGCATCAAACATCTGCTAGCTTAGCCGGATTTGTATTGAAAACACAGCTCATCTCTCCGTGCTCCTCCAGCAGCCTGCCTGTGTTTGGAAGCCCTGACGAGTCGATTACCGAGTGCAGTAGATTTCCGCAGCTCAAGGGTGAAAATGTACTGATTATTACTCCATGGAATGCTCAGTTCTTATTATCGAGAGCTGACAGGGAAAATAAGGGAAGTAATGGAGTAATAATCATACATTTTCTTCCTTCAGCTGAGGAAATCTACTGCACTCGGTAATCGACTCGGCGGGGCTTCCAAACACAGGCAGGCTGCTGGAGGAGCACGGAGAGTGTTTTTAATACAAATCCGGCTAAGCTAGCAGATGTTTGATGCTTCGTACTGTGTGCTGGGACTGTACATGTACTGTTGCTGAAGTTTGGTGCTGTTCTGACCATTATTTGT
Source organism: Lagodon rhomboides (assembly GCA_039737535.1). Classification (NCBI taxonomy): domain Eukaryota; kingdom Metazoa; phylum Chordata; class Actinopteri; order Spariformes; family Sparidae; genus Lagodon; species Lagodon rhomboides. The sequence goes on from CM077797.1 coordinate 7,025,421, forward strand.
GGCTTTTTGATGGCGGTTTCTAAATGGAGGCATAAGCGGCAGTGTATTGTTTTCGTGCGGTCTTTTCTGAGATTGCTAAAACTAGCAAAGCTAGTGGTAGGCAAACTTGACCTGTTAGACCATGGATTAAATTTACACCGGAATATCCCTTTAAGCAGCTGTGTTTCAGGTTACGAACGCAAAGACCAATCATTATCAATTAACTAAAAGGATGATGGATAGTGAAAAATTGGAGGGACATCAGGCCAGATTTTGAGGTGAGGCAACATATTTGATTTGTTAGCTAACATTAGCATTCACTCACTTCCTAGCCAACACTATGTTTGATTATCTAGTGAGTTTCATTTCCAGGCTCAAACAAATGCGTCCATGATGTGTGTTGATATATTTGGAATAGCATTTTGTGTAACACAATCAAACAGTAATGTAAGCTAGAAAGCGGTTGCATGCTAATGTTAGCTGTTGTCTAATGGAAGCTAAAGGGATATCAAATATGTTGTTTTACATTGAAATGTGGGCTGATCCCTTGCTGTATTTGAATCACTGAAATAATAACAATTAGTCAGATTCACAGCTTTTATACGACTTGCAACCTGGAAGACAAGTGGTATGAAATTTGAGCTTCCCAGCCTGAGCGGTAAGTCAGAGGAAAACGGCTGCCCTGTGAAAAAGTTCTCTACATTAATGTAAAATAAGATATTGCGCTTGCGGCTGCAAAGCTCATTTACAAGTACTTTTACAGCTCTGACTACTCCGAATCAGGACTTGTGGAGCAAGTTACACAAGAGATGAGTTAAATAGGAGGCTTCATGCCATGAGAGGACATGGTGCAGTTGTACCCCGGGGGATAAAATGACCATTTACTATTCAGAGGGTTGGTGGTTTGATTCCGGCAGTAAAATAAGTTATTGCAGGATTTCCAATAGACACATTTTTCATTCTCTAAAATGTGCAAATTGTCATTTCGGAGCCTGCCAAAGAGGCATCTACATTCCTCAGCTGAAAGGAAGAATTGCGGATCCTGGTGAAATATGTTCTCAATGTGAACATTTATTCAACGACTTCAGATACTCTTTTCAACCACGTTTGAACCTCTCGTCAACGGTGACCGTAGCTTTTCTTTTTTTTTTTTAAAATGTCTGTCTAAAGGAAAAATGCTCCCTGCACAGTGTCATTCATGTCATGTTTGTGTCCTTCTTTGTGTGCTTTCAATATAAAACACTTGCATCATGCCATACATCTACATTACATTCTTACATAATTATTTCCGGGACTGGAGGCTGTTAAAGGTAAAAGGAGGTAAAGAATGTGGCCTACATATAAAGTAACTACAGCAGTACAAATGTCCTTCACTTTGTGCCGCTTTTAGCTCGCAAGTGCACTGAAAGGCCCTTTAGAAACTATGTCTAGGTGCTACAATCTGAAAAGGGCACTGAGGAATCCCCAGAGGCTTGTATTCTGACTTGTGCTTCACGGACACAAAGCTATGTTGAAACTATGCAGGGGGGAATATTTTACTTTCCTCCCTCTTGCACCTGCCAGCCAGGTCACCAGATTTCTAACATTAGCAAGTGTTTTCAGAGGGGATCTCGGAGTGCCTTATGCGAACGTGTACAAGCCTAAAGAGAAGCATATGCCTCTTTTATTAACATATCATATGGATGTGCATCATTGACTTGCTCATTCATTAGAGCTGGAACAGGTTAATCTCTGTTTTTACTTAATTATATTTCAAGTATATTAAGTGCTTTAATTTGGCAATTGCTTGAGGCATAAGATGGTGCCTGTTTGGAATACAATATTAGTTCGGCTCACTAAAATGAACCTGTCAAGGCTGCTATTCTCGTGAAACTGAACTGAATGTACTGAATGGATGCCGGTCTGAATGGCGCCCATTTAATGTTACAGATCTTGTGTGAATTACTTAACCTTCACTGAAACTGCTGTTGATGAATTTGTACTTGATGCTATTATAAAGGATCTTTTTGTGCTTGACATAATTGACATTTCATTTTATAGTTAAGAAATGTGACAATAGAAATCATAATTTCTTATGGCAGCCAAAGTTGTTCTTTCTTCATATGATGATTTGTTTATTTACAACGTTAAAATCCTTCTGTCTATGTAAGAATCCTGGCAGTTGGTTGCAGCTTCTACTCAGGTCTGTAATGCCGTTGCTCTCACATGGTATCTGAGTATTGTCCGCGATCAACTGTCTTGGTAGTTGCCAGTTTGTGGGAAAAAATAGCCATAAGAATGGCAGAGTTCTGCAGAATGTGCCCAGCATACTGTACAGTCCTAGTGCTTGCTACCTAGCGTTAGCAATGTCAACGTTTGCTAGTTAGCGTTAGCACCGTTAGCTCATGTTTGCTAGTGAGCGTAAGCAACGTTAGTTAGCGTGAGCAACGTTAGCTAGTGCACAAACTGGCAACCACTTCAGGGGGAGGATGATCTGAGCGTGACTACAGTGGAAGGGGTGAGAAGGAATGTCACATTTTAGTCGCTTACTGTTATTAATAACTCCTTTAAATATTGATGTTTAAATGAGCAACACCACAGTTCTGGGTACTAATCATTTATCTTAGTCAACAAACAAAACTTCTCCGTCATCAGGACTGTGTGGGTGTGGTTTGATCCGATTTGACTGACGCAGAGCAAACAGCCCACCAACTGTCGTCAGGTTTACTTTCAAGCGTTGCTCAAACCGGATTGGTGCGTAGAAGTATGTGACATCCTCATGTTCCTACTTGGCACCACCCACACACATCACCCAGAAATCTGTCACATTAAATGACCAAAACTTTTTAAAACTCTGGCAGAAAACATTGTATTGATGTAGGATCCGATGACTCATCGTGAAAAGCTGATTTAGAATATACATTTTCAGGGCCTAATAAGTTTTGAAGGTGAAATGAATCACATAAAAACTTATGTCTATATTTATTAAGACGCGACTGAACAACCCAGACGTTTCCATTTAATCTTATCTGGTACTGGACAGACGAGTGGGATCATTTTGTGTGATGAATTCAGCAGTTCTTTGAATCATCTGCAGAAAGCTCTGTGTGGTTGTTCTCATCTTAGATGCCTTATTCAGACGCCATCTTTAGTCATAAATACATTCTCCCTCACTTAACTCTGTATTGTGAGAACGATTCATTTATTGTCCCTTTTGTATAGCACCTACTGGAATGAAGCAGGTTTTCTTCACATAAAACAGCGATTTACTGTAAGGGTTCATTCTGGTGAAGGCTAAAAGGCTGTGCACAATGGTAACACACTGTGAATGGACTCTTAGCAGGCAATAATGCTATGGCAGCGCTGTGTTATGTAACAGCTGTGTAGCTGTAAGTATCAAAACCTCATACCGAAGACATCCATGACTACATTAACATGCTCACTGTATATCGAACATTAGTTCACGTCCCGCTTTAAGTGCTTTTCATAATAGTTCTTTATATTACAGTTCATGTAATGGAGTTTCTACATCTCCAATGCTGAGCCCATTACTGGTTTAATTGACCTGCCAATAATTGATATTTTGTGTTTTTCACATTCTTCACAGCCTGAGCGGGGTTTTTCTGTGCCGGCTGAGCAGACTACCTATTCAAAGCTGTTGAATAAAATACCTTCAGACAATTCATCCCTCTGAGATAGAAATAATAAAACACACTGTCGAGCTGTGGTCAAGAGGGACATCCATCATGCTGGAGCCTGACAGCAGTGACTGCTTGGTGTTTTATTCTGATTGAACACCGAACCAATAAAATGCTACAGCCTCACTTCGTATACAGAACGTGACTCCAATAACCCTCTCAATCAAAGTAAAGTCTTATCCAAGCTATTAAGATTATTTTTTATCATCTCTGCTCTCATTACTCAATCACAGTGGAGAAAGGACATGAAGGATGGGATAGAGAAATTCGTGTGACATGACACAAAGACTCCGGGCTGAGTTCGGTGTGTCAGTCAAATGAGCAGCCGGGAAGCCTCACCAAATCCGGGATTGCAATTTTGTTACCTCACGCTCAGCTTTGTACAAAGGGTACCTGGTCAAACTATAATAACAGCGCCTCCACGTTGTCTTCTGGTCTAAAGATTAAATGTAATCATCTTTCTATTATGTCTTTTCACTGCTGCCTGGATGGCAGATGGCATTGTAATAGCAAACAAATTGGGTTTCTGCAGACGACTAAGCGAGTCAGATCACAGCAGAAAGTTCGGATGATCATATTATGGGACAGCTTTAAGCAGCTTTCCTTGGAGGTTAAACTAGTTTATGTACAAGAATTCATTTTTTCCGTGGGTAAAAGGACAGAGGAATTAGAAAGATATCAGAAGCTGAAAGTTCTTTACTATGGAGCGCCAAGGTGTTCAATATTAAATGAGTAAATAAGACATAGTCCACTGATACAACATTAAATAATTTCACAGTTTTAAAAGTCAATTAGCCATTAGGAAATTATTCAGTTCATGACTATTTAAAACATGTCCTTTTTAAAATTATGTTTTTTTCATTTCATGATGGCATATTTTTCTCAACGACACTTTTCTTTCTTGGTGTCACTTTTCTTGGCAGTGTCAGCAGTGTTTACCCCCTTAGCTTTCAGTTATTCACATGTGGCCTCTGTCCCAGCAGCGGGCTAAACAGCTGCCAGCAACCTAGCTATTCAAACCCATCTTGGCTACGACAATTTGGCTGTGTCCAAAATCGCTCCTTACAGTTGTGTGTTTCTTCTCTGAGGACATCTTTAGAATCACAATAGCTGCTTTTCAATGGACCTTAATACTCCTCCATTAACCAGAATAAACACCCATTCAGAATAAAAAATAAATAAAAATGCCTCATGTAAACACCTCAATAGGAAGATTGTCTGGGGATGGTTTAAACCTTTGATATTCTGATCGATAGGAATATATTAACCATAGAAACGCTTATTACAATTATTTTGCTCTGGTTGGAATAAATATATTCTTTTTCTGAACATCATAGGTGACATTGACAGAGGCAAATAAAACATGGCAGGAGCTAAACAAAACTGGTCTGTGGTCAATACAATTTATTTGTTGGAGGTCTTAAAGGCAGTTAAAGATTGTTGAACACCTAGACGGTAGAAAGGCTCGAAATGACAAGTTGTTCAAACAAGTGTTTGAAAAGATGAACAAAGCTGGAATCCACCAAACCTGTGACCAAATCATAAACGGCCGGAGAAATTTAAAGGCAGCCTAGTAAGGTTACGAGGCTCAAAGTCAAAACAGCAAAGGCTGGTCCGACCCAGACGGACTTACTGATGATCTAATGGGAGATCATCGATTGGCGACCATGCCCTACTAAAGTGTGGATGTGGGGTTTGAGGATAACTCGTCTGAGGCTCTTGTTCCTTCTCGAGGACAGCAGCATTACCAGTTCAATCTTGACAGCTAATGCTTACGTCACAACATTAGCTAACATTGGCTCAATGAACATGAACGTGGAAAGATAAGATGCTTCACAGCAGCCGGAACCACTTTGCACATGTCAAAAAAGTTAGGCTATATTCTGATTCAGTGCTTTGGGGCATGTAAACACATCTTTTATCGGATTAGGATTTTTAGCGTCCATGTAAACAGTTAAGTTGGAATCTATAATCAGTGTTATTTCAATCAGATTGAAGAAATATTGTCCACGTAAACACTGCTAGTGTTGCAGAGGACACACTGAACAAGCTAGCTGCTGTGGCTAATGCTGGCTTCTTAGCCTCCTTTATTGAATTAAAAAATTCAGGCCATACCAAGATAGTTAGCTGGCTAGTTCAGTGGCATTGTGTAGCTATGTTAAGCTGAATAAAAGGAAAGTTTGGTTATTGTATTGTAGTCTATTGTAGGCCTAACTGTACACCGAGTAACAGCTGCAGCCTTTATTCAGTTGACTCAGAACTGATAAAGCATTTTGTTCCGCTAGCTACCAAGAGCTAGCTGGGAACAGTTTAAAATAAAAACTTTGAAATAAAATAAAAGTGCAACTGGGAAAAATACCATAATTAAATAAAAACAGATTCTAAAAGAATGACCTTTTGAAATAAATGATGATAATATAAATCATCATCCATCAAATAATAAAAAGTATCATTCAATTATAAAGAGCTTTTCACAAATTAATTTAATTTCTAAGTTTAATGTATTAATTTATCTATGTGTATAAAATTGATTTGGTCATTTCTATTTTTCACTTTTTATTCATATGACTAATTACTTCTCTTCCTTGGTGCTCTATAACCTCTAAACCCACCCTCCCACTGCCCACCCTATTCCCATTACCTATATTTGCCATCTCAGGCACGGTGGCGCTGTAGGGGCCTTCGTCAAAGATAGGCGGGTTGTCGTTGATGTCCTGCACACGAATTATGAACTGTGACGACGGCTCCAGGGCACGGTCCGTCTGCCTGTCGGTGGCCGTGGCTATGAGACGGTACTCGTCCTTCTCCTCACGGTCCAGTGGCTTGGTGACGTGGATGTTCCCCGTCTTCTCGTCTATCACGAAGACCGAGCCCGCCCCCTCGCCTCGCAGGACATATTTAGTGCGTCCATCATTTCTGTCCATGTCGGTGTGGAGCTAGGTGAGAGATGATGGGGGATGAGGGGGTAAAGTCAGGAGAGAAAAAAAAAAAAAGCAAGGAGGAAAAAAGAAAAGGTGGGAAACGGAAATTAGAATGAAGTGGGAGGTGAGGACAGACGAGAACAGAGAGACAGACAAGAGTAAACACCAGTTAAAAATTAAGTTTGTTTTTTTGAGACAGGCGGTGAAGACAAAACAAGCAGATTATCCCCTGCATGCCTCCAGGCCATAATGAATTTAAGAAGAGGCAGACAAAAGAAGTACTCTGAATACCTCCCTCTCACACACACACACACACTTTCCTCCCATTGTACTGTCTCATCCCTGTCTTCCTGCAGTATGAGCAGTTATGAACCAGGATCTCCTTAATCTCAATGATATCCAGAACACATACTCTTCTGCTCACTCTTAAAGCCTCTTTTCACTTCCCGGCAGCTGTGGACGGCGAGAGTTTACTAGTCTGTGCACATGCAGTGTCCCGGCTATTTAATGAAAGCACCAAATCACAGGAATAATGAACAGTCGGCCAATCAATTATTCCCTAACTAATAGGTGTGTATGAAGGAGGGTGGAGGGGCGCGTGGCAGGGGGACATGCTGTATCGATCGCGGCCCTACGTCGAGCTTTATTGGATCGGCGCCTGGCGGGATGGCAGAGCAGCAGAGCGACCAGCGTCCTCTCATGCAGGGAGAGGTAATATCAGGGAAGGCTCCATACTGTCCTCCGTCCCCGCCAAGAGAGTCACGCCAGCGGGGTGCGCCCAGCACATCAAGATTCAATCTCATTACCCTGCACCTACGTGGACTGAATGGCAACTGTGATTAAAAAAAAAAAAAAAAGGGGTGCTAAATTAGCCCCCCACTCGCAAGAAAGTGTGACATTGTGACTTTAGACGGAGAGAAGAGCAGAGAGGCGGCTGGGGAGGGGACGGGGGTTTAGCTCAGGAAGGCATTGTTGCGTGGCAACAGCTAAGCACATTTGCAAAATGAAATGAGAATGGATACTGTGAATCGAAATGTTCATTTACTTTGAGGATCGCTATTTTTCAAGGGGGGAAATAGCACGGATACGCCAGCTTTCCGGGGGGTAAACGATCACTTCGGATGTTGACAAGGTTGTTTGTAGCTAAGAAAGCAATCATAAGTTCAGACGGTCTGAAAGTTGAGAGCTAAAACCGCGTGAACGATTTGGCACGACGTCAAAAGTCAAACAGCACTTCACCTTCAAAAAGAAACCTGTATTTAAATGACAATGCAAATTGGAAAATCTGAAAGCACTTTAGCCGACATGGAGGGTGTCGTGTGAGAGCGGGTTGCACTTAGGAAACTAGGAATAGCACCACTGCTGCTGTGAAGTCTGTACTCTATGTCAGTGCAGCCTGTAATGTAACTGAAGGGGGTTGTCTTTGATCAGCTGTGCCACATCTAGCTTTAGCATGTTTAGTACTGTGACCATAAGTAATGCGACCGTTTGTTAAAGTGGTAATTCAAATGAAATCTTTAACTTTAAGTCTCAAAAACTCCAAAACTAGCTTATGAAAATGAGTTTGCTCATTCATGAAGTAGGCAGCGGTCCGTTTGGACTCTTGGTGCTTTAGGTGTTGAACACCCCACACAGACATCTCATAGCACTCCTGTAAAACTAAATCTCTGCTGTTCATCCAGAAGTTCTGTGTGGTATATTCTAAGCATCCAAAGACTTAATTGACATGTTCTCGTAAATGATTAAGAAAAAGAATAAAACCAAAAAAAAAACACATTCTGTTTCTGCATTTTTGCTTGAAAACTGATGATGATGAAACAATTTACTATTGAACCAGTTTTCAATTAATGTTCCTTGGATTGACCAATCATTGCAGCTCGAGCGTGCACTGGTTCGACTTTTCCACTGGTCAGACTGTGGAGAAGGCGTGTGTTTAACCATGTTGGTAAAAAGATCCTGAGCACACAGAACACTGACTTATAATGCAAAAGCGCTTTGAATTTTTTTACATTCTGATATTTTTTCCAGTGTGATGACTCTCCAAAGATAGATTTTTAGGCAGCGGATCATTTGAACGTGTCATTACATAACTCGTCAGTATAGACTTTTCATAGCAACAGCAGCTTTATAGTTTATTTTTGCACTTTTTTGTCCATTTTTAGAATAGAATAGAATAGAATTACTTTATTGATTTATTTTAATGCCTGTCAGCTCAAACACTCTTTGTCGATAGGCTTTTTTCCACAGCAGACATTCTGACCTGTCATGGTAGGAAAAAGCCCAGGTGTGACTTCTGACATTACCAATGACTGTGCTATATTCGAGTGCCCCAGTCGGTCATGACAGTGTAACACTGAGCCATCATGTGCAATACCAAAACCCCGACACTGAAGCAGCTCTTGTATTATTCATACCTGTACTTTTCTCTCTGTTACATGCCAAAATGGATTTTGTGGAAAAGGGCCGATCCAGACCCTGACGCAAGCTTTCTGTCCAGCGGCTCTCCGCTTCCCCAGTCGTTTAATGAGCACCTGTCTGCTCGTGTGCCCCTAACTCACCAAAAGCAGCCACTCTCTAAATTCACCTGCCCCAAAACACTGCCTGATTTTAATGATAGTTTGACTTGTCAAAGCAGGAAAAAGCCCAGGCGGAATTTAGAACATTAATGATGGCTGCATTCAATTTGGGTGAACCAGGGCTCGGTTATTTCCTCGGACGTTTATTAGAATGGAGCTCTCGTTAACGTTATTGGTCACACCTGTGCTTCTCCTGCTTTGACAAAATGTCCGCTGTAAAAAGGATTTATTGTCTGCCTACTCCGTATGCTCTGAACACATATTATCGAAGTAAGCCTTGCTTTTTACCTGCTATTGTTTTAAACCCCACGCAACAGCAGCCAGAACTGCGACATGCCTCGATATTTACAGCACAATTAACACCGCGCCGTGTAAATTCAAATAACAATTTAAAGACGGTCTGTGCTCATAAACTGGCCCCAGTGTGGATCTAAGGATCAATCTCCAATCGGATCTCGCTGCCCAGCTCCAATACGTGTCAGCGCACCATCCATAGTAATAGTCAAATAAAACAAATGACCTCCCCATGCACCTCCTACAGGCTGCCCACACCAACCCTGGCAGAAGCTGTGAAACCGGTGTATGCTTCAATCTCCCTTCATGCCAAAATGACAGAAGGAAATGGTGTGCAATCAGTGCAGGGCAAATAAAATGGTGCGAGCTTGACCGCCTGAAAAAGTACCAGTGAGCCAAAAAAAAAAAAAATACAAAAAACACACATCTTACCGCCTGCCACAAGTTATTTCCAGTCATTTCTGTTTGTAATGGCGGGGGGCTCAAACTGCCATCCCCCCTCCCCCTTCAATCGGCCCGCAACCTGATGTCAAAATATAATATGATCCGGCCCACACATTGTACTTGTTTGTTTAAGTATGTTTTCATCTTCATATCTTCCCATCCAATTAAAATAAAAACTGACTTTTATTTTGAAGTAGACTCGTAACAGGAAATGAACAAGAAGGAGCTGGAGCTGCACACGTCCAACTTCTCAGTGAGGTTTTCCCTTATTAACATTACTAAGTTCTGTATTATGACTGCGTTTCAGTCCGACATATTGCCGAACAGGCACTTTTGCTTTTTGCTTGGACAAGAAACCCTTCCACCGAACTCTCTCCACACTTAACAAAGTTAATTGTGACTCTTGCTACTCTGCTGCTGGCCCTGCTGCTGCACGGATTAGACGCCTCTGGCAGTTTGATATCGTAGAGTTTGTTGCAGGACTATTGATTTTTAAAAAAAGCAGGCTGGTTGTGGGGGCAGTGGACTGGTCATGTAATTGTGGAAGTTGTGAGTTTTAAATAAGTTAAATACGTTTTTTTTGTTAAATATTAAGAAAATATGAGCACAAGCATCGCCGGATGACAAGACATGAAGTGCAAATGTCTTTCATTCTTTCAGTCCAAGGTTTCAAATAAGTTATTTAAGATTTGCAGCAACTGTTAAAACTGAATCATATAAAAATGTATAAAAAATGCTGTTTGCATTGTTGTAATGTAATGATAAAAAACTCAAAATAAACACTACCTTTTCTGAAATATTGTGCTTCCTGCGCCTTGATGGAGGGCATGATTAGGCCTGCTCTAATCCGCTATCTTCCACGGAGGCCAACTGGGGCCAATTGACCAAAACACCAGGCTGGTCAGGACCACCACGGGAGCCCGGTTCCTCACTCTCCTTAACGAAGAACCATTTACAATCAAAGTCTTAACGGCCTGGCAGCTTAACGAGGGGACTTAACGAGCTTCTTAATGAAGCCCCAGCCATCATTACCACAGTGAGTGGTGGCAGCGCTGATTGAAAGCACTGCTCGGAGTCATTCCGCAGCAAGAGAGCCCAGCCTAAGGAAACCAAATCCATTTAAGGCTGACCTCTCACCCTAATCTGTTCCTCCAAGATTAATAGGAAATTATAATAAGGAAAAACGCGCTTAACCAGATAAAATGGCGATGGATATTTTATGGCTACAGAGGTGGCGCAGCGTTGGAATATCTTTCAGCCACCTGTCAGCGTGCAAAAATATCCAGACAATATTCGAACGCGAGCGGCTATCACCATATTTCACATCCGCTTAACTTGAATAATATGACATCTCATAAGTTCTGCATTTCATATCCCACTGATATACCATCAAATATATCAAGAGGCAAACAATATGAAGCCACTGGCCACAAAAGCCAAATTTACGGATGTGTCACCTCTGCTTGGAGAGATTTCAGCTTGATAAGCTGCCATTTCCATTTTCCCTGGCGCCAGTTGTGTATGCAACACCCAGCCTCCCCAGACTCCTAAATCTCTTCAATTACTTATATTATCATAAGGTAATATGCTTATACTCATATACTCAATTTCACATTTTTGCAATAACCATAAATCATGAAGCGAGGAGGAAAAGTACTCTCTGCCAACCTCTAAATCACTTAAATAACTAATATCCCATATACACAATTTCACATTTCTGCCGCACAATAAATCATGAAAACACCGCGAAAATGTGTTTTTTTTTTCCACAGCTGTGCATTAGCCTAATGAATGTGGATGTTTTCCCCTCACAAATTCAGCGGGTGTTTGTGTGTGTGCGGTTGCTTGATGTGTTTGTGTGAGACTTGAAGGGAGGCGAGGTTACAGTAGCGGGAAAGATTACAAACTGGAGAAAATCGGCTGGCAGCTCAGGTGAAACAGCAGCGGACGTGCTGCGGCGCCGCCGAGTCCTGCGATTGGCAGCGAGGTTCAATCCTCCGAACGCACAGGGGAGAGTTTGCAACGGCGCACAGGCGGGCGTGAGAATATCCCCCAATCTCCTCTGTGAGCCCGTGGAGGAGGGGAAAGCTATTCATCTTCTGTGTGGCGACTTCAAAAGAAGCGGAGGGCCCGCAGGATGACCGCGAAGCCCCGCCGGCCAGTCAAGTTCCACAGCGAGGCTGGGCGGAGGTACCGCCCGGGGCTGGGACTGAGCCAGCTCTTTCATATCAGCAAGGGAGGGCCGAGCCGGGCAGAGGGGACGGGGTCAGCCAATCGATTTTGAGGCCAATTCAGAGAGATGTCTGAAGAAACAGGCCGATCAGGGGAAAACGGCAGCAAAATGAATTTGGGACAGGGCCCGCATGAGTTCAGAGAGCTGGTTTGAAATGAAACTGCGCCTTGTGGCCAGCACACCCACCGCTGAGATAGCACTCGCTTTGCTCGAGGGTACGTCTACGTGTTTGTGTGTGTGCATGAATGTGTGTCCGATACTATAAGCGAGCATTTTATCATCAGTCCAGGTGTGTGTGTGTGTGTTGGTCACGGTAACTTTAAAGAAACTGGTGTAATGACACCGAGTCTCCTTCTGCCCTGGCTGAACCTCCACTTGGCACAGTCATCGCACAGAGTGGACGAGGAGCCAAGGCGTGACTAAGAATGTGTGTGTGTGTGTGTGTGTGTGTGTGTGTGTGTGCTTTGTGTGTACTTGGCGTGTGCCAGCGGCGCCTGACCTGGAGAGAGAAGAAACAGTTGAGCGCGGGCCAGGAAGTGTGTGGGGCGGTTAATAGAGCGCGGCACAAAGCTGAGGCCAGCATCTACACAGCGGCTAATAATTAAAGTCCACAACTCTCTGGGCTGACTGTGATCAGCTCTGCCATCATCAGATGACTTCGCTCTCTCTCCCATCTGGAGAGCAGCGGACCCCCATCTGGGGCCTCAGGAGGGCGAGACGGAACACACACCTACGTCCACACACACATAGACAAAGCTCTGCGCGGACACAGGTACCGCAGGCTCGTGTGATGTCTCAAATCCAATGATGGGATTTACTGCATCAGTGCAACTTTGTGTTCAACTGGTAAGGGAAATGATTTGTGTTGGGACCTCTGCAGCATTACTGATATATTCTTTTCTTTCTCAAAGAAAAACCCCAAAAAACCCATGTCTTATTGTCTCAACTTTACCTCCATTTTAACCTTAATGTGATAACAAAATAAGTTTCACATATCCACATAATGGCATATAAGGAGTGAACTAAGAGGCACTTTATTTTAAAGGTCAGATAATGGAGATTCACTGGAAAGACTTATGCCATTTTGTACTAATTTGGAAGAAGAAGGGTATAAAATATCTGTGAGTATAAAGCAGATATTAGTTACTATTAGATATATTTAATTGGATGTGTACTAAATCAAAACTCTGATTTTATGTTTCCTTTATATATTCTATGCGGTTATTTCCAGGCAATGTACAGGAAATAACAAACTTAGGAGGAAAAGTGCTACCAAATTAGCCTTTGCTACAATATTGAATGCTAAGAGTTGTTTTTAGACCAGGAGCTACTACAATGCTAATCATTTTGGGCTGTTTCAACCTGAAGATGTAAGTTCAGCTGCTGCCTTAAAGTTGCAGTGTGTGAGAATTTTAGTTGAAAACATTCAAAAAATACAATTATCAAGAGAATATGAAGAAAGAACGGTCATGTTGTTGCGCTGTTAATATTATTATGTTGAGATATCGACTGAAGTTAGCATGCTAACGTGCTAGCCCTGCCCCATCCCGGGAGTTCAAACGCTTCTTTGAAGTCTCCTTTTTAATTCAGGCAGTTGATGATTTAGTGAACTTAAGAAAACACGTTCAATAACCTTAAGATGTTAAGATTATCCAACAACTCTTTCATCATGTTGACAAACACGACATAAATGTTGGATTTACTTTTACATTTTCACTGTCCGATGAGTCAGAGCCTCATTTAACATTAACGCAGCTGCAGCTGTTTCATTCCAGCACCGGTACAAAGACAATACAAAGAACTGCTCCCTGTGAATTCTATGGTAGTGTGAAAGCAAACCACCATGACTTATCTTCATATCTTCAAAACAACACAGCAAGTTTGCATCAAATACTTTTTCTTCAGACTATGAAAAAGCGTCTCAGGAGTTTTGCCTTTCAAACAATGCGCGCTGAAAAGTCTGCTGATATTCTGATCATGTTTCTTCAGAAACCTGTTTTAATGAGCTGGTTGAACTGTGCCGTTCACTCATCGCACTCATCATTTTCAGGTCAAAAGACTTAAAGTTTAATTCATCTGAAATAAATGCATGTTGTACATTTATATTAAGCTCGCCAGAAACAGTCACTGAATAAGCAAACCAGGCAGAGGCAGCAGGTCTGTGGCTGCTGGGGGCTTCAGCACCATAATATTACAGCCCCAGGTTCTAAATAATAAACGTGAAGACGGATGATACTAAATGATGTTTGACGCCGCAGCCTGATACGTATCAGATCAAATATCTGACTGCTGCATAGCCAGGCGTAGTTGGATACTCAAGAGGGCTCGAATGGAAACTAATAATTTAAGTCCCTAATAAGTCCCTGATTTTATCAAAGGAAAATAAAAACTTAATTTTGGGTGTTTTTATCGAAGTCACAGCCAGAAATTCTGTCTGTAATAACACTGTAATCAATATAATTACTGGGATCTAGAAATGCAGTCAAATTGCTAAAAAAAAAAAAGTCAGATGGAGACACAAGTAGCCTGACAATCGTTATTTGAAAGCGGAAACAAGGCAAACAGTCACATCCATTCCAATTTACAGACGGAGCATCTGGTTCAACTCTACTCTGCTGTACTTGCCGCATTGTGCACAGCTTTTCAGTGCAACAAGAGATTAATTAACATTATATGTGCATGCATTCACAATTTTTCCTCCCAATGAGGTGGACTACACAATTCCTTTACTCTTTTCTTACTCACATCTGGCCTGATCGTCTGGCAGCTCGTTTCCTGGCCTCAGATTTGTAGCTACTAGCTTACCGAGTATAATGAGCGCATGTAATACTGTATAAGACCCAAGTTATATTTATCCTCTTAAAAAAAAACTAAAAAGGACAAAAAAATGCTGTGAAAGTACTCCCTATAGGCTGAAACGAACCATTATAACGACATAAGACATAACCACCACCATGTAAAGAATGCAAATCGCGCTCCTCACAGCTGTGACACACACAAGCATCCATATGCATTTGCATGCTCCCGTTTCAACTTCCCGGCTCTCCTCTCCAATCAGTGCAGACACACGTAACGAAAACACCTTCCAATTATGCAGAGGCACTCGAACATAAACCCCCCACAGAAACAGGAGCAGGCCGACGCCGAGGAGCACTTGTGACTTCAAAGGACAGACCTTTGTACTGTGACAAGTTTTAAATTCCGTCTGAACTTTCAATCAAACCCTTTCTCGCAGCGACTGCGGTGGGGGGAAATTCTCTTTTGTTCTGCGCTCGTAGTAAAATGTCAGACGGTATTGAAAGCAAGCCTCCTTTCACTTCCCGCGTGTTTGTCTTACAGCGAGACACGGTTTTAACGACGTCGCGGGGAGCAGAAGTTAATTGTTTAGCATTGATCCGCTATTGATTCAGGATTGAAGTTCGGTCGGCGTCGATTGCCTCGTTAATTCAGTTGCGGCGTGGACACGCTGCCCCTGTTCTCGTCTGATCTAATTCGGCCTGTCTCTGGAGGGCACACTGGGTGGCCTCCAGAGACACACATCCCGCCATGACACACACACACCGCGAAATCTCCCTCAGTCACACTCACACGCGCCTCCTCCCACTCGCGCGTCTCCTAACAGAACATTCATTATTCATCATTATTAGACTTTTCCTTTAGCACCATAAGCTGTTCAATACATCTCACCACTGTTCCCTTCCTCCGCAATACATTATTCAGGACAAAACTGTGCTTTTAGCCTCAGAGTATGCAAATCCCACTTTTGATTATCATAATCAGCTGATGTATGAAAGCGAGTGTGTGTGCCTGTTGTGTGTGTGTGGCGGCTCGTCGGGTGATTGTTTGTGTTTTACTGCTCCAGTGCTCCACTCTGGTGGGGTACACTTCACATCATATTTTTAGCCCAGGGAGACAGGCTTGGAAAAGGCCACTGAAGGCTTAACTCACTGCTGTACATTTAAAGGGCAAATCGCCCACATATATGCCACAGCGTGCCACTGCCAAGAGGAATGGCTTCAACCACCGGGCACCAGAAGCCTGTGTGTTTATGTGTGTGTGGAGGAAATAGAACCATGTGAATCACTGGAAGGGAAAGCACTGTTTATTATCTTTTTCTTTACTATGGTATTAGTTTGGAGTTTCTAAGCAAAGAGGCAATGACTGATCTTGTGTTTTTTGATACAAATGTACAATAAGACTTGTCTGTGTGAACAGTGGTACACAAACAGACACTTACATATAAATAACAGCCCAGCCGCCGGAATAAAATGTTGGTATTTTGCATTTCTGCAAGCCACATAAAGGTTAAACGAGTATGAGTCATATGTTTCATATCAATATTCCTACAACATGTCACACGGTCACATTGCGTGTACATTACATGTAAGGGATAATGGCCGACGAGGTGTCCATTATCAGGAATTACTGAGCTGAGTAGAGGCTGCCCTAAAACCTCATCGACCTGATTTGAGATCAAAATCAGAGCAATAACTCCCCTTGCCTGGCAACACCTAGAATAATAGCTGGAATGGAAACGTTGTTCACTGCTTCGATGCTTAGATCCACTTTTACAACGGCAGATAAACTGTCCAATCAGCTCGTAGAACCCTTTGGCTCGGTTATTAGCTAACGTCGTTCTGGCAAGATTCAAAGTCAATAATATTGCGTATGGTTGACACACAGTAAATATAATGTGACCCTATGTTTCACATTAGGGCAATTTCCAGTCGTGCTTTTGGCAATAGAACCGGGTAAGCCAAACCATACTGTTCTCCTAACCCTAGCCAGGTGGTTATTGTGCGTAAAACTAACGAATGCATAAGCAGCATAAGTTGTCACAACATGAAATAGAAAATTTAACATAAAAGAAACGTAAAGTTCCAACAAATCTGTCATTTGCAGAAACCCAACGTTTATTCCCACCAAATCATCAATATACTGTTATGCATTTCTGTAATGTATTGTTTAAATATATATATATATAACATACAGTGCTGTACAGTTGCAAAATTTATTTAAGTCCTTGCATATCATCACACACTAAAATATATATGCCATAATAATATGTATGGAGCGTATAGTATAAACACACTGTGTGGTTGTAGTTGATTCATCTCAGCATGTGTGTGTGTGTGTGTGTGTGCTGGCATGCCTCTCAGGATGCATTAAAATATTAACCCGTGCTTCTGCATCTGACAGCAGGCTGAAGAGAAGATTCCCTCCTCTCCCATCTTCCTCCTCCCACTTCCTCACCTCTGTCACCTCCTTCCGACCCGGTGCCACCCATCACCCATTCAGCTCCGCCCTCCCCTGGACCTCCTGCTCGTCTCGTCCCGACCCCGCTCGCTCCTTATGACCTGCCCCTCATAGGGTTATTTCCCCATCCCCGCTGAGCCTCTCTCCTATGGCCTCTACCACCTACACAAAAAAAACTGCCTATGTTCCACGATGAGTAAACGTTCAAAGAAATGTATTAAAATATTGATGCTATTATTACAAAGCCGGAGAAATTTAAAGCTGCTCTAATCCATATTTTCATATTAACGATGGATGAAATGCCTCTGTTTTAAGCGGTATTTCTGCTCGTTATTTTGGTTTTTAAGCCTGCAGTTTTACTGTTGGGTTCACCCTCATTGCTTTCATCAACCTTGTTCTCAGCCTCAGCAGGCGGCTGATTTCAAACAAAAGAGCTCTCATAAACCCACGATATGCTACCTGCTTAGCACCAAACAGTAGACAGACAGACGGACGAGCTGGGGAACATTTAGCTGGAGCATTTAGCTGCTAAGGAGCCAGGTATTGTGCACAGGAGACCAAAAGCAAGACACAGACGAGGGTGAATATTGGATTTACGTCTGCCAGGTGGCCAGAAACAGCGGCTTCAAATGAACGATAATGTCGCTCTGTGTCTGTTAGACGTGTAAATGTGGCACTACACGTTCGCCGTGACATATACAATTCAAATGATACAGGTTTGAAAATAATAACAACCACAGGAGCAGAAATAAGGTTGCGCATTTACAAGAAATAAACTTCTCATGATTTAGAGTTTGAATCTCTTCAATCAACTCTTGAGTATTAAAGGTACATGAGCTCCCTGTACAAAATAAAACAAGTACATTTAAAACATATACAATACTATCAAAATACTGCAGGTTTTTGTGTAATGTTATTACAAATTAAACATACGTAATTCCCTCTAATATCATGGTTTCAGTCTGCTTTCTAGTCACGTTCTCACATGTCGCCTGCATAAGTCATCCATGATTAATTAGGTAATGAGCGGAGGTACAATGAAAGGTTCAAAAGCTCTACATAGCAGGAAGACATATTACGAGCAGCCTTGTCGAAACTCAAGTTCACAACAGTGAAGCCAGCATGTGTGCTAGTGGCTACTTTAGCAGCGCTGCTGAAGCGTCCACAGCCACTGCTAACGTTAGCAGCACGCAACGCAAAACAGTAAGCTGAAAAGGGTAGGCCTACACTACTGTATTTTAACATCCGGACCTAATATTTTAAGATGGCACATGACATAAAAAGTTTGTGGAACATTGAATTAGCTAATGTTAGCATGCTAACAGGCTACACTAATATGGTAAACATGATAAATATGCCTGCTACACATGAGCATGATAGCCTGACAACCACCTTTTTTTGTTTTACAGTTGACCATTTTTACTTTGTTAGAAACAAGCTGTGGACCTAATCTTTTTGATCTGCCTTACCATCTGGTTTTCTTTACAATGAGCCTCAGTGTTAGCATGACTGTTGACTTGGTTGACACAAGCTGGTTGAATTTTACTAATTCAACAAGACTGAAATTTGTATCTGTATCTGTATCTGTATCGTCCTGTAAACGTTTACTTAACACTCTGTGTACTTGATAAGAGACACTGAGAACTCAAGAGTCTAATTTCTTATGCGACAAAAAAAAATCTCTTCTGATTCATTTGGTTAGATTAAAAAAAGTCCTTCCATTCAGTGTGTTATTTTAAGCTTTTACCCATGTGAAAGGTCTTGAAAGTTAAAAAGCCCAAAGTCCGTACCAACGGAAGCTCCTATCTTCCACAGAAAAACACCGCTTCTGAAGTGTCTGAAATGCTACATCAGTAGTCCTGCCTTTAATTCTGTGACATCACCATGTCACACCGTTGCATAATTTATGCCTCTGTTCATAGTAGAAGTAAAGGTAACTGAAAGCTGAAAACATGACAGGCAATAGACACGCGTGAGCGGCGCTGGCTCAGGCCTATGTGAGTTGACCAATCAGAGCAAACTGGTTATTCAGGAGGGGGGGGGGACAGGAGCTAAACCTGACAGAGGGGGGATACAATGCTGCAGCACTGGGCAGTTTTAAAGCATGTAAAACTATTCTAGTAGTAACCCAGAATTAAATTATTTACCTGAACATTGGCATAATATGTCTCCTTTAACAAAAGCTAACAGCACATCTGCAGCGTGTTACGTAACCACAGGAGAATAGCCATGTTAAAAGTTCAAACTCATGTTCAGCGAGTAGATATTTCACTGTATTTAGATCATCAACTTTGCTGTCTTTGCTGCTGGAGTTTAGCCCAAGAAAAGTACATCTCCAAAGCTCAGAAGCTAGCCCAACAACCTAATTTACCACAGCATTCGTGTTAACATGGGAATTCTCCACTGTGATAACAGCAAATCATTTATTACATTGATTCTGACAATGCGTTGATGTTTTGAGTTAATACTGATGCCGATGAATTCATTAATTCAGCTACAGCAGATTTATATCATGATACGAATGTTGTATTTAAATACCAAAAAGACTCATCCACCGGTAACTGGTAGGCAAAGTTGGAATCAGAGCAAGTGCAGCGATGATTAACTGACCAGATTCTGCCTGAGGGCGAGTTGTGTCACCTTTCAGCTCCTGCCTTCATCACCCTCAGTCTCTCTATCTTTTCTGTCATGTGACTCCTCTTCATCTTTATCCTCCCCTGCCCTCCTCTTCTCGCCGTGCCCTCCGCTCCCTGACTCACGGGCTCCTTCGGGGGCCACGGGGAGAAGTGGAGAGCGCGGTCCGGGCCAACGCATAAATATTAGCTCAAGGTCACGGTCGCAGGGCTCACGCCGGGTTGTGCATAAATTCAGCTCCTGCGCAGCCTCTTCGCTTCACTTAGTCCCTATGTCACATCACGGCTAAACACACACGCTGTATATCTCGCCGCTGACACTGCTAACCTTGAGGGGTTGCCCTCGAGCAATAAAACGGCGCCAACTCCCTAATTTGCGCTTTGCTTTACCTTATTACTTCACCCGAGGTAACACACACACTAACCCACTTTTCCGGGGTTATCTACAAATGCGTTTTCGTATTAAGTCGAAAATGGCGCGGATGTATCCCGAGCGCTTCATATACTCTCAGCGATAAAACACTCCAGTCCTCACATGCGGGAGAACGACGCTTTAAATTCAGATCCTCGCTTTGCTGATTTGTTCGACATTATCCTGAGATGAAACACGGGCTATAAAGAGAGAGGGGAGATTGGAAGTAAAGGAGAGAAAGGCAAGCTGTGTTTCCTTTGAATTCCATCTTTAATAGACTCTACAGTTTCTCCTCTTTTCTTCCTCTTCTTTTCTCCTCGTGGCCTTGTTCCCTCAGTCATCCCGTCTATTATTTTCCTCTATGTGATCCCGCACCCACTCACACACCGAGGCGCTGTTCAATGTGGCTTCCACAGGGGCTTGCAATAAAATGGTATTTAACCGCTCCCTCTATTCTCTCGCTCCCTCTCGCCTCCCCCTCGTGTGTCTTCCTCTGTGTAAACCCTGCCCGTCGCCGATGCCCTGGATTCCCGGCTGCCTCTTTTCATAACCCTCTCTTTCTCTCCCCGGTCTGTCTTTCTCCGGCGCGCTTCGGGCCTCGACGGGCTGTGAGGTCAGCTTTAGAAACGTGTGTGATCTCTCACTCTTTCCGCCTCCCTCCTCTTCCCTTAAACTGCCTCACACGTTCCTCCCCTCTGCCAGTTGTAAGCCGTTAACCTTTCCTCGCTCTCCACCGCTTTTTGTTCCCCGCACCCCTCCACCGCCGCGCGCATCGGCACGCCGTCGACGCAGATCCTCGCCTTCCTTCCTTGACCTCCCTCTCTGTTCTCTCCCCGGGTTTACCCCCTCTCTTCTGCATCATCCCTCCTTCGTCCTGCATGGTAATCCCGCTCTCCTCTGTCTTGTTATCTCCGTTTCTCCTCCCTCCCTCGAACAGGCGCTCCCTAATTGCTGTCTCACCCCTGCTGTGCTCGGACCCGCAGGCTAAATGATTTCTACTGGGAGAGTCAGAGTGGGATCGGGCTAAAAACGCAGAGCCGCTCGCTAGAAGACAATTTTTTTTCATCATTATTGATGGGTTCCCTGTCAGGAGGTGTGTGTTTACAGTGAGTGTCGAGCCTCCTATTGGCACCATCACACACTCTTCTTGTTTTCATATTTCATGTCTGTGTGACTCCATGCCTCCCCCCCTTCCTTCAGTTTCATAAAGGACCCTTTCATCTGAGTAGTGTTATTTATGACTTTGAAGCAGTACCTCTCTCTGTGTGCGTGTGTGTGTGTGTGTGATGTATTTGTGTGTTAACACACACTTTGGATTTTTGTCACGAATATGTATTCGGAAGTTTGTGTGTGTTTCCCAGAAAGTGGGTTTGTGTCAGCCTCGATTCAGGTCAGGGGAGGGAATTAAAGGCGCCTCCATTCAGCAGAGGTGGGACGAGAATTCACTTCTTCTACTTAAGTTAAACTAGCAGTATCAGAGTGACACTCTTTTTAAACATTTAGTAAAAGTACAAAAGTATTATCTTCAACATGTAAACAGGAAAAAAAGACTGTTTTTGAGCAGCTTCAGATATAGAATAGAAGACGAGCAACTCCTGCTGCGTGTGATCTTTATAAATTGCCGTTTTGTACCGCATGACTCACTTTTACCAACGTAACTATGTTTCCTCTTCAGAACACCTGAGACCTGCTGTGCTGTTCCTCTGGTCTCGGGGTGACATGACAAATGCATATGGGCACAAAATGGGCCATCTGAATCCACTGCTCACCCTGCTTCACCCCTCCACTGACAATGCAAACGACCATACATATCTAACAATTGTAATTATATCTGGTGAGTAAAGCAAAAGAAATGCCAGCTGTAATCAGCATAAAGTATGTGGGTTTGATCAGGTCTCTGAAAATGTGAAATGATCAATAAAGATGCTATATGTAAGTTTAGCCACTAACAGCTGTTTCCAGCAGTGTAAACGCCAATGTTAGACTAACTCTTGTGTTGTGTCTGTTACTGTCCCTTCATTCTCTGCTGCTGAATGTGGTTTCTTGGCATCTAGGCGCTCATGTCGGACTGAGGGCAGGCTGGATGCTGCAGTTACTCACTATCGCCTCTCGAGGAACAACAACAAAGTGTCATTACGAGACAGGACGGGCAGAGGATAGCTTCGTTAACATGCTAACTTCAGTAGACATCTCTGCAACACAATATATAGACGTCTTGACAGGACGTCAAAACTGTTATTTCTACGAACTCTGTTGATGAGTTTAGCTCATTTTTAAATGTTTACATATTGTACCTTTAAAGCTGGGCTCTTTTCATAAAGCTCATACGGCATATTTGGTCCCTACGGCTGATAAACAGCAACAAAATGTCCTGATGAAGCATGGACACGGGACCTGGGGTGTTGGCAGCAGATCCTTCAAGTCCACGTCCCACTGATTCTTGATTGGATTGGGCCGGGTCAATGCCTTAAGCTTTTTCTAACTTCCAGTTTTTTGAACAGATTTTTTCGGTGAGGCTAGGAGCGTTCTCAGTCAGGGGGCACCACTGCCATGAGGAAATGCTGTTGTCAGACTCCTTTTAACGTTGTTGACTTGTGTATGTGGTATTATTGATTTATTGTTACAGATGTATCTGTATTGTAGGCAGCATGTCAATGTCGAAAACTAGTAACTACAGCTAAGACATAAAGGGAACAATGCTCCCCTCTGAAAGGCAGTGATGTATGAAGTAGCACAAAATAGAAATCATTAAGTAGGAGCGCTTTACCTCAGAGTTCACTCGAGTAAATGTACTCAGTTACTTTCTACCGCTGGCTTGCCGCTAATGATGAAAGGGCTCCGCTCGAGCGAGCATCAGAGGAAAAACATAATGTGCCTCCACACGTACGCCGTCTCAGAGAAGCACTTAACTTCCTGCGAAGGCCTCCTTCTTGTTCTTGCATCACGCTGCCGACTTCCCACCAGTGCTCTCGCAATATCAAGTGCGCACACGTCGCGCCCAGAGGCGTCGCACAGAGGCTCAGGAGTTATCAATATCAGAGCGGTCAATAACCGTGTTATTTATATATCTTTAGACGCCCCTCGGGCCGGAGGAATCTTTTAACTTCATTTCTGCGGCGCGGTGACTGTTAATGAATGATTCAACATAATAAGAAAAGCTCAGCGCGCCCCGCTCAGGGACTCGGTCGGTATTTGGCGTGTCACAGTCTGAAAGTATTTAATTACTGATTCACATTGATGTTTGCATGTTTTACATTAGTGCTTCGCCGTAATGTGGGAGTCATGTGTAACAAAGACTGTACTGTTAATTGTGTAACACGGGCGTATTTCGCTAACTATGAATTATGTATGTTCGCGCTGATGTTAATGATATGCTAATGATGATGATCGCCTAGGTCCATTTCCTGTTGCGCTGGTGAAGAGCATGCGCCGGCTCGTCGACTCGCCACCTCGGTTGTTATAAAGGTGACACGCGGCGAGATGGAGACGGTGGAGTTTCCGAGGAACAGAGGAAGAAAACTGCTATATATGTGTCACGTTTCCTCCCCACATGAGGTGTCGGGGAGTTTGCATTTCAAGAGGAGAGCGAGGATGGAAGAAAAGCTAATCAGAAAGTGGTGTTTTTTTCTTAATCCCAGCTCTGCTGAGGCGCCTTTTCTCCTCAAGAAAAATCTGTGTTTCTTTCCCTCTGCCTCTGCAATCACTTGAAACCCCATTACAGACCATGTGACAGCATCAATTAAATTCACAATTATCACGGGGCAGAGACACTCCAGCGTGAGAAAATATAGTAACACGGCGACGTCTGCGAGCCTGTGTGTGTGTGAATATGTGCATGTATGTGTTTGCGTGTGTGTGTGTGTGTGTGTGTGTGTGTGTGTGTGTGTGTGTGTGTGTGCGGGAGACAGGTACAGGGAGAGTGTTGATCAAGTGAAGAAAACTGAGTCAGACGCTCTTCAGAATGTTTCGTGCCCTTTCTGGCAACTCCCATGAACCCGAACATCTCTATCCAAAACAAGACGCCGAGATAAACAAAAAGTCCGATCTTGGACGATATCAAGACATTTCAAGGGCCCCTCCACCAACAGCGAACGGTGTGATTCACCGGCTTCCTTATTTTTAGATTTCATACCAAATGAGCTGTTTTTATAGGGCTTTCTACCGATTCAAAACCAGAGAGAAAGCGCTTATAAATATCCCTGCAACAACACACTGGGTGCTGTCGATGTGTCCACACATTTGGCCCTTAATTCATTATCAGTTTAGCTGCAGAGCCTTTGTTTCCCATTGACATCACAGATTAGAGTCCTGGCCCTTGTTTCCAGCTTTAGCAGAGCTTTATCCAGACCGAGCCGTCCGAGATCACGCCGAAAAACAGCATGAAACAGTGTTGGAGGGCGGATTTTTCAAGAGATCCCATAATTAAAACAGAATCACACCTTCAGATGTACGTTGTTTGTGTGTCTGTGCGTGTGCGACCGAAGGAGAGACACGTGTTGTGAGTCACAGCCAACGCTCTTCGCAGCCGATCGGAGCCTGAATTTGGTGTTGGATCTGGCAGTCGGAGCTGTTCTGGCCTGTACAGTCAATCTCATCACACTCTCCATCACAGCTCGCTCTCCGTTAAAGCACGAGGGAGAAAAACAGGGCAGTGTGTCCGCATTGATCTCTCTACCTATAGTGGCGGCCTACACTGGAGCAGAGCGGGAGATTAAAAATTCATAAGCCTATTTAGATCTATAAGAGCATTATTCATGTGTGCCGTCACTGTCTAATACAGTAGGGCGACTAATCATACGCATCTCTAGCCCAGCACGCACACACACACACACACACACAGTCACAATGGTGTTCTGGGCAAATTCCAAGTGTCAGCACTATCATATGGGCATGTGTGTGTCCTGGCGTTGTTCCCTCCTTGAGTGCCATACAATGTGCTGGCATAAATACCTGCTTGACACAGCAGATTGGCACTAATGGCTTTACACACAGTGCCATCTGTAAGCTGGACTGTTAGCTCTTACATCTTCCGCGTGGCCACTAACGGTGCTTCGTAGCATTTTGGTTCAGACCCTCATCAGTCACGGCGCGAACGCAAAAAAACAGCCAAATTAAATGTTGGCTAATCACCGGTCGCATTTAGGGAGGCTGCGCATATAGGCTGCGGGGCCCTGCCCATCTGTGTGCACCTGGATGTTAAAATCTAAAAACTGCAGAGCAATCCGAGCCTTTTTTTGTACGTTGAGTGCACCTCCTGCCGAGCCCGAGCGCTTAAGCACCAGCTAAACTTCGAGCACTCGTACATACACACAGCGACTTCTAACTCCGTGGCTTCCAACAGCCTGCAGCAGTCACACAGGGATCATTACTATTCATTTGCTCAGCAAACTGGCCACACAGGCTTATAAATTAGCTCATCTACCGCAGCTGGGTACCGAGACAGTTGGCGCATGCCGAGGACCGCGAGCATAGCCATTACAGTGCAGGGGGCTCCGAGACACCTTCTGTCCGGTCCATGTGACCTCCTCCACACTCATCTGCTCACTCTGTCAAAGGAGGGGGGAGTGTACTGGGGGTTAGACGTGCCCAGGCAATGATTCTAATAAATTACAAAGCAGAGCAATAGGACTACCGCCCTGTGTGTGTGTTGTGCTGAGGGAGAACGAGGGATAAATCCTGTCAAACGAAGTGTAAATCAGTCTGAGTGAAATAGCATTAGCGGGCCCTCGCAGACCTCTGACCATGAGGGAGGAGTGCTGACAGGCCTGACCTACAGGGAAATGAGGGAACACTCGGACTACTCTTGCTTTCTGCCTTGGGGTGAGGATCAATGGTGGAAGGAAAAAGTAAAGCTATTAATTCTCCTGGATATGTCAATTCCCATCGGCGATCGCGGATTGGTAGCGATCATGACTGGCCCCTTGGGCAAACGGGATCTGGGGGCTTTTGTTACGCCTCAATTCACCATTGATTAATTGACGCTTTTACGGCAACCTCGAAGGCACCCCACACTGGGGCAATGTAAATCGATTCCAATTGCAGGTTTTTAACAATGCACGAAAAACTTGGAGCGCGGCTGGGGTTAAATTATGCTAACCACTTCCTGCATAAAATGTGTACCTGAATGAAGGAGCTGAGGTTAAATAAGCCATGTAAGCGACGTCTTAAGTAAGAGAGCATCTTAAATATTCATAAAACGTTCATAAAATAGTTCATAGCCCTCCTAAATGATGAATGAAGTTTTCTCTTCACTTACCCTTCCGATGAGCACAGGTTCCGGCCCGGCGTACTCTTCAATCACAAAGAACTGGTTCCAGATCCAGCTCCTCCTGCTCCGAGAGCGCGACCCCTTCCTCTCCATTCGGTCGGGCATATCCTCTTCCACCTCTGACTCTGCTTCCTCAAACACAAGGCCGATCCCGTTCTCTGGATCGACAGCTTGCATCGCAGCGTCTTTTGCATCGTGGCTCCATTCGGAAGCCGGGTGGAGCCTCAGGACATGACTGCTGTTGACAAGTTTGTTGTCTTCATCTGCAGGGTACTGAGCTGTGCTGAGCTCTGTTTGAGCAGTGTGAACTGACTCTGTTAATGGGTCTCTATGGGAATCTGCTGCTCTGTTCCCTGGTCTCACTCCCAGGGGTTGCATTGTAAGCCCAGACGGTGGAGAATCATTTGTTTCAGGGGGAACGTACACTGGGAAGTGTTTCGTCGATGTAAATGGCAGGTCTGTTTGGCTGAGTACGACTTCCTTCTCCGGGCTGAGACTGACCTCGCTGCGGGGTGTTGACAGTAAATGGACGAGGTGTTTGCTCACGTTATCGCCACTATCTGAACCCTGCGTTCCCAGGTTGCCCTGGCCTTTACTTAAAGCTGGGTTGACACCACTTAGCGGATTATTACGAGTGCTGGCGCCCTGCTCTCGATTAAGATCTGGGGTGGTGACTGGGCTCACATAAGGTAACGCGGTCTGATTATCAAATCCAGTGTGAAACTGAGTGACAGCTATATCTTGTCGCTGCACTTTCTGAGCCTCTAACTGTCCGTGATTAACGTCAATCAAATCCCTCTTCCTGCTCCGGCTGCCCTTGCTCGGAAAGCTCAGGCTGGGAACATTTTGCATTTGGGAATTGACGATCCTGACGAGGTTCTCTTTCGACAGCAGCTTCAGAACCCCATAACTCCCGGTGAGGTTGAGCTTTCGGTTGGAATCTATGCTGAATCCTTTCCCTGGCACACCTGTGGTGTGGACCCCCAAATCAGGTCTGCTCCTGGATCTAGAGCCTGATTTAAACCTGGTCCTGTTGGCGTGCAAATCTGGCTTATGGTGGATGGTTAATGTTTTCTCTGACCTTCCTGTTTTGGTAGAAGTCTCTGCATTCTTGGTGTTGTTCCTAACTTTCCTCACATCCTGGCTCGACTCCTTGCTGTTGGCTAACATGTGCCCGCTCAGTTCTTTTTTAGTCACAGAATCAACCTCCCGCTTGGGCTTGAAAGCCTGCCTCTCCTTGTTAGCTGCTAATGGAGCACCATGACTCTGCAACACTTTGGAGTAGGAGAAAGATCCAGTGTCACCCGCCTGCTCATGACTAATCAGGTTTCTAAGAGTCACCACGGGCATCGCATTCGCGTCCACGCTTGCGTCCCATTGGTCCGCGGCCCTGCCCTCCCCCAGCTTCAGCATGTGCGATCCGCCCACTCCCCTCCTGCGGACGACTTTACTGGCCGAGGCGCCTCCCGTGAGCCCCTCCCACAGGCACAGGGAAACCAATAGGAGCAGATTCCTTGTAATCATCTTGTCTTGCGGTCGAGATGTCCTAATTTGAGCGATGTTTGCTGTGAGGCAGGCCTTGTTTTCCGGTTGTCTTCATTCTCTCCTCCGTTTTCCCTTTTCTCATGCCCCTCCTCTCGCGCTCGCGTTCCGTGCCCTTCACACAGAGCTGGAGGGCAGGTGTCAGTCACTCCTTCTCCCTTTTTTCTCCACGCCGCCTAATATCTCCCTCTATCTCGCCGAGCCTCTCTCCGCTGGTTTTTCTCTCGCTCCTCTCGCGAAGCGTCTCATTCAGTTTCCCACGGAGGGTAGAACACCCTGAGAGAAAAGATAAAGATAATTAAGTTAAAACTTTAATCATTGCACTGCGTTAATTAAAAAGTGGAGCGGCGCAGACAGGTAGGAGAGCTCACAGACAGGCAGGGAAGGACAGACCTTTTAACGGCGCCGCAATCACATTTTCACAAGCACAGAGGGCTTTTTAGGGCTCAGAACACAGATCCATTTATACCTTTATAATGACCCAAGTGTTTTGTCTCACATCTATTAGATAGACGGGGACAAAGTTATCATCATACTATTCTACGTGGGAAAAAGATAGGATAACACTTATTAAAAAAGCGCTCCGAGCGTTCCTGTAATGGGAACGGCTGTCAAGGATTTCTGACTACAATGCAAAAAAAAAAAAAAAGGAACCAGCCACGATGTGAAACTAGCCTCGTTTCACTTTGATGCGTGATTAATTAGACGAATTAATATCGTGCTTTGATCAGCCGGTTAGAATGTCAATACGGATGCGAGGCGTAGCCGCAGACGCACTTTGTTGTACGGAGCGCCTTGAGCGATGCAAAAGGTTCCCCGGCTCTCGCGCGTCTGACACACGCGCTCGCGGCGTGTCTCTCGCGCACTCAAACCTCAGATGGAGAAAAATCCCACGCCGAATCAAAATGTCAGATATCAATCAGCGCGCTCGTTTTAAGATAAGAGGCGGCACGCATTAGTAGTAATCCAGTAACATCAGCCCACGCATCTGACGAGTCAATAATGTGACTATTTGCCAGATTTTCATTAAAATAAATTGCTGCTACGTGCGCAGGAGGAGACAGGCGTGTGCACGAGTCATTCAGAAGCGAAACAGCATGGCGTTGCGGTTCCAGTATGTGGATGGACTCACAAGAAACAGATTTAAGCAATAGAAACCGACATATCCTGTTTTGTGGGTACTGACACTCTCATAGAGAAGCTCAATATTGTCTTTTATTGACATCCTCAAGGTTATTTTCTTAGACTTAAGACAGATCTAGAGCAGAGCAAGCACATTATTATCTGTATCTGTTCAACCAAATAAATCATCTGGATCCATATAAATATATTCATATATAAGCGGGCGTGGTTATCCTGAAGTTGATATGGGTTGATCATACCGTAAGTTGCTATATTTTTTATTTATCAGAAAACTATTTACAGACCAGCCTCAGAACTGAGCCTCAGATCAATATTTTTTAATCACGAGAGTAAAAGAACTATTTACAGAAGTTTTTTGTTAGACTTTGATAGACTAGAATATCAAACTCCTACCCTGAGACCTTGAAAAATACTCATGTTCAATACCACGGCTGATACTACTGAAAAATCTTGCACAACACTGACGGCATCAAATGTAAAAAGATAAATATAACAAAGCTTGTGTACTGTGGGTTAAGCGTCTGAGTTAAAGCTGCCGTAAGCATTTAAGCTGACTTCCTGTCCATTTTGCAGCTGGCGGTCACCTCCCTCCTCTCCGCGTCACGCGCCACTCCTTTTTTGAGACCGCTCTCGTTGCCCCTTTCTGTTCTTCATGCATTTTTCTTGACCCGTTCGCTTGACCACCATTGGTCGCTTACACTGTTTCTTTATGGTGTTCTCCTTCCTGATTGGATAAAGAGGGCAGGGATACTCGAAAATGTATTCGCTCTTTAACTGCATGAGTAGGGGGGAGGAGAGACACGGGCGACTCACCAAACACTATGTACTGTACCGTAACAGCGATTACTGTTGGAATACAGAGCAATTTAACATTTATTGAAATAAAAAAATAACACAAACAGCAGCTTTGACACTACAGCGGTGCGAGAACTCGCTGTCAGACAGGAGAGTGAGGAAGCCCAGCTGGTGACTGGTGTATCGACGTTGTGTAAAATGAGTGTTAAACTGTTAAAATATACAGAATCAGTATTCTTTTTATTTATTTCTGTGGAGAAAAATCAGTATTGCCTCATGTTACTCGGATGATACTCCTTCAAAGACATTATCTGTTGTGGCCAAACCCAGACGGATCCCTTTCAAGCCACAGAAGACATACTACGGGTGTTTTTTTTATGGATAGAGTAGTTTTTTAAAGCTGTACCGAGTCAAATCGGTTTGCCCCTTTAAACGCCATTTGGCTGTTGACAAAACTTGCAAACTCTATTTTTAATGTTCATACATTTTGTAAAACTTGTGTGCTCTGGGTTAAGCAGTGCGAGCCTCATCCCGTCCTGTGCGGCGTGGTGTGGTTCTGCCCGGGTGTATGACACTTGCTCCGCTGCGGCGCAGACAGACCCTGTCAGCACATTCGCTGGGGCATGACTGAAGTTGGGATTTTCCTCCTGGAATACTTTTTCACCCCTTTTCCTCTCTCTCATCTCCTCCTCAACGTCCTCAGCCACCTCTCTCTCAGCCTCCATTTTTCTAAAGCAAACCTTTTTTTTGATGAACAGCAAAGAAGGAAAAAAAAAAAAAAGATTATCCGGCCCCTCCCCCCTCCTCCTCCTCCGCGTTCTCTTTTCCCACCTCTCCCACTCACCACCTGTCTCTACCGCGGCCTATCTATCTCCCTAAATCTCCCTCTATCCCCTCTCTTTAACTCGCTATTGTTTTAGTATCCTGTCCTCTGCGCCGCTCGCTCCTATCCTCGTCTCCTCGCTCTCATCTGTGTCAATCACTGGCCTGTCACCGCGTCCCTCACCCTCCGTGCACTCCGAGGCTTCAATCAATCAGCCAATCCCCTTCCTCGGCCTTGGCGCATTGGAAGTGACAGGTGTCACGCCGGCTACCGTCTTGACGGCGGGCCGCAACACCATACTTGCGCGTGTAAATCTAGTCGTCGGATCGTAAAATGCGGCAAACTGGGTGTATTGCGTGAGACGGGTGGCCAGATGCGGGACAGATTCTACAGAATAACTTGTATATAAACATCGCAAAGGCCATTATAGAGGATGTGAGGCCGGGGTTTGGCTGCGCGTTATCTCCAATGTACAGCATGAGGAGGCGATCGGGGTGAATTCAATGACAGAGCTCGGCGCTCTCCCAGAGGAACTTATCAGCTGGGAGTTTGATGGCCAGGCAATCATTGCCACAGGCACCTTGTTAACAAGCCCAGGGCAGGTGGCAAGGATGCAGCGCGGAATATCAACATAGCGCCAGCGCCAGCCGAACACAAACTCATAACATTTTCGTGCGGGACATTCTGTCAATGTGGGGTTTTTCTTTGAAGCGCCGAGGTAGGAATAAAAACCGCTTTTGTTCTCCAATTCTTTTATCTTTTTACACAATTTTCGGGGGCCGAGATCTCACTCAGAGCAGAGTTAAAGCACCTCAGTAACGTATTGATCCGTGTCGCAGCCTTTCACATTGTGCTCGGCACCTTTGGGGAGAGCCATTGTTATGCCATTAGCCCGGGTGCATCGGCCTGCACGGCGGTAAGTGAAGATAATTGGGTCCTCTGCTTTAAAGCACAAGGGAGCTCATATTTCCTCATTAGGGCTTCATATAATGGAACACGGGGAAATTGTTGTTTTCATTTTCGCGGAACCAGCGAGGATCAGAACGGGGATTTCACCTGTTGCCGTTACATACGCTAGCATGATTTCCACAGTATAGTAAATAGAGATAATAGGGTGATACAGTGCGTAGCTCCAGGGAGTTCTCGCTTCCTAATTAGAGTTTTAGAAAATGTATAGTCGAGCTATATCATCTGGTTCAAAACCATGCCATTCCAACTACAGTGTAGTTCTTTTGTAAGTGCTGTACACCTGCGGCAAGTTTCTCGGTGACCTGATTAATAGGGCCACAAATATTTTATAATTTCCTCCTACTGGTCCCAATCCACCTCAAATTTTAATGATCTCACGGGTCATTAGTATTGGAGGCAGATCCTCTGCATCGATTACAAGCTGTCACCAACTTAACGAGACTGAAAGTTTTAATTACGATTCACCTCCTCGCATGCTGTCTGTCTTTTTTTCTCCCGATAACCCCCCCTGTCGAACAGGCCAACACAGGGAAACGCGCCGCTGCAGCAGCACGCCCACACACCCGCTCCACAACAATGAACAAACACACACATGCCATGTGACTTCAAGCCCTGTTGACAAAACATCCTACAGAAGATGTATTATTTACTTGCGCATAAATAAAATGCAATATTATAATAAAAAAAAAAAAAAAAGAAAGGCGGCTGGACTGACAAAGCCACATCCATCCATCCTCTCAAAGTCCGTGTTCATG
Organism: Lagodon rhomboides; assembly: GCA_039737535.1. Taxonomy (NCBI): domain Eukaryota; kingdom Metazoa; phylum Chordata; class Actinopteri; order Spariformes; family Sparidae; genus Lagodon; species Lagodon rhomboides. Next base: position 7,058,141 of record CM077797.1, read on the forward strand.
AAATTCATGAAGACGCGCACAAAAAAAACCGGAATACTCCACACAACCCAGAACACGCATAGAAATCCTCCTCTTACTATGCTGGTAAGAAATATAAAGAAAGCTCTGGGGACTGCCTTTCTGGACGCAGCGAAGTCAAAGAGAAGAAAGGGAGTGCTCTTTCACAATGGGAGGGAATAGAAAAAAGCAGCCACCCCAAAAGAATTATGCATGGAGTAACAAAGGTGAGCTCCGTAAAAAAGACATGGAGATGGAAGAAGAACGGGGGGTTTGGTGGAATGGTTGAAGGTGTGTACGCATAGACTGTATAAGAGAAGTGGACAGGCCGCTGTGACGTCTCCCATCGGTTTGAGGACAAGGTACTGTCTGAAGCCTTGAGTTAAACCTTCTGACCTTCACCATTTTGTCTTTGTTGGTGCCACAAATACACATATTTGGACAAGAGAATGGAGCAAAGTCTAGTCAAGTCGCTAGCTCGGATAGCATCTGTACTTCACGTTGACTGTGATGTTACTTGGGATGCTAACTTTGCTAGCAAAAAAGCGGGCTGTAACAAGATATAGTTTCCGAAAAATTAAACAGGCGTTTGTTTTTGTTTTTTTATGAAACCAAACACTGAACAAAAGATTTCTATCCAACCAAAATGTTACAATCAACCCTCGTGAACTGAAAGCACATTGTGAAAAGGTCAAAGTTCTAATACAAGAACATGGACAACCAAAAACAAGCACACAGTGCCAGGGATACGCATTGCAACGCCTCACAGGCCACCTTCAAAGCCTCTAGTAAATCACAAGATAGCCGCGCCCTAAGGCATACCCTGCTTTATAATCCATTTTACTCAAATTGGGACCATCATTTATAAAATGAACATCGTGCTGTGCTGAAGAAGACTTGAAACTAACAACTGAGACCATAAACTCATTAGAAAACTGTTTATCGAAGTAATAAATCAGTAGAAGTAGTGTCTTTTTTTCCCCAGACTTTTATACAATCAGACATCTTTGTTCAACCAGTGAAGTCGCTCCCTGGTGGCCAGTAAACAGAATGCAGGTTTAAGGTACTTCCACCTTGGCTTCACTTTTCAGACCCAATGGCTACATTTACTTCTTTTACACTGATCTTTATCAAAATGATATCAATATTGATCAAGCTACCAAGATATCTACAATTCAAAATCTGTATGCAAAGGACAAGATTTTGGTATTCAAAGCCTTCTGTTTGTAGTCCATTTGTAGTCTGAGTGGTTTGGACAAATTAGGTTTGAGTGGGCTTTGTTTGCATGCAGGTAAGAGTTGTAGCTCAATTCCAACTCTATTCCTGTGTCAAGTTGCTAATCAGACTGCAAATCACGACCAGCACATGGAAAAGGAAGTCTTGGCCCGGGGGTCTGTTATACAGAGGAAACCCCGAAATATTGTCCATCTTCCCCAAAGGGCGAATCACTGTCAGGCGACAGCGGATGGGTTCCGAGACTGCTTTAATACAGTCTGTGCGTGTCAGCGTGTGTGTGAGAAGAGAAGGAGAGGTGTAGAGAGGGGCAGAGCAGGGGGGGGTCAGGTCCGCCTCGGAAGACGACCGGGTAGTTTTAAGTGCAAAGCGCCGTAAAGCAGCTCCGTCCTCGCCTTGAACCCCGAGAGATAAAAGCAGACCTGTCAGTGGGGAGGTGAGTAACAGCAGGAGCTTTCGTCCATTAATGTATGAATACCTTCCTCACCTGTGTCCCCAGCCTTGTCTTTATCTCAGCCTCACTGATCTACTGACAGGAGGTGCTACCTTCCCTTGAGAGAGCAAATGGCGCCCAGCCTATGGGCATGAGATGATTCCCCAGGGGCCAGAGCGTCGGAGAGGACGGGGGGGGAGAAACGAGAGCAGGTAAACAATGTGACAGCGGCGGCTTTACAGTGGAATGAATTTACAGTTTTGCATGGCGTAAGAGCTGTGAAATTCAGTCCGCTTATGGGTGGCTGTTTGCCTATTGGTGAGATTAAGACTAAAAAGACTCAGTGTAACAGAGCGGCGACAGGGGGCTTTGGATTTGCTTGGCTTTCAGCTAGATCAATGGGGTTACATTTAATGGCAAGAGTCGGAGGCTCGCAGAACATCAAGCAAGAACAGTGCATTTAAAAATAGAGCGTTTGCACTGAAAACAGCAAACATGAGAGATGTGAGCGTTGAAGTCTTTCAGAAAAAAATACAAGATTGGGCTGCGCCAACTATTGGCAAATCCATGCAAGTCCTCAATGACTAGCTAGTTTCAAACCTAGTGAGTCACTTAACTGGATTTTACCATTAAAGTTTGTTTAAAATGTCTTGCGCTGCTCTAGTGCAGTTAAGCAAGAGTCGGAAATATATCAAAATAGCGTCAACCCAATGATTTGTGATTACGTTGTATTCGTTTAATTTACTTTATAATCTGTCTTTTGTCATTCATTTTCCATATTAACTCTTACGTAGTCAAGCCAGCATAAGATTTGTCTGTTGCTTCCGTTAGCTAAGCCACAGTTACACCTGGCAGTTACTGGGTGTAAATATTCAGTGACAGCATCAGAACTAGCCCGTGTATTGTAACCTCTTTTACCTGTATTAAATGTACACTCAGTTCTGACACTTCAGTTAGAACCGGGATATGTTTATATACGTATGAACAATGATGAATATCTGGTGCGGCTGGCTCCCGCTCCCGTATGTACTTCGAATGCAGGCTCCTCTGCTGCCGCTTTATCTTAGGCTACAGTATATAAAATGTGAAAGGTGCCATAAAGATCAAATAAATCTTGACAGGAGACAGTCCACAGAATCACAATGCCAGGAGACGTGCCAGCAGGTCACGACAGGGACAACATTTGTGGCCCATATTTTACTGCCTTGGCAAGGGTTCAAGTAGTTCTCAGTCTGATTTGTCTGGTCGTAAGGTAAGGTGCTGGCTAAGGCTGCCTGGATGTACCAACAGTGACAGCGCTGACCCACTGAACGCCTCCGATTTACTGTTAAAATCATCCTGGCCTTTTTACACTATGAATTATGCACAAGTAGCAAAGTGCATTCATTATTGGTGAAAAAGACAGACACCCCCATCATGCCATTCTCTGTATGCAATGATGAATAATATACTATATTATGAAAGCTATTAAATACTTAATTTTACTGTAAATTGTCTCTTTACGAACAACTTTGGCAATAAAGCTAAGAGCAGACCATTATTCTGTTGATGAGACTTCCCACAAATAAAGATTTCAGCCAACATCTCAACGTCTCAACAGTCAATAAGGAGCATTTAATGGCTGTGGAAATGAGTGCGACACACTGCAAGATAAACAGTCACGTCACTACGACGCCCTCTGTAATCCAGAGAATGGGACTACTTGCCTGTTCTTATAGAACATGGACTTCCATTGCCACACTGCTTTAATACTCTTCAAATGCAATTCACGCTGCATTTTATGTGGAAAAGGCAGAGAATTGGAGGAAAGAAAAATCGAAATTTGGATGAGTCGGTGGATGAAGAGTCGAGGGCAGTAACAACCCTAAACTCAGCAGAGCAGGAGGGTAGTGAGACTTCATAAAAGTTAGATGAGGCAAGGCTGTGCTGAAACCAAATTCTAAATCACAGAACGCTGCACTGTTTTTCTGGTTCCTCACCTTGGACATTGGCTTATTACCATTCGTCCCGGGATGTACCAATCGACATGTTCTCTCCTGATACCTTATATCTCAGCGTAACTAAACACAGGATTGGATACCGGTGCTCTCTTTGCCAACCATGTCTCCTTGGAATTATTTTTACACTTTACTAAATTGCCTCCCAGATTACGCCAATAAAAGGAAACCCCTGATTGCTTTATGTTCAACTGTAAAGTTTTTAGAACACTGAAACACTAAATATTTCACGACACTGGGATGGCGGCCATTAAACGCGCAGGACCTTGACACCTCAGTCTGGGGTTTGGGTCCTGATCCCAGTCTGTGCTCCTGCCACCTCTCTGGCTTTAAACGGTGTTCTGGGGACCTTATTGTTCTTCTGAGAACAGCTTGTTTATTCAGTTATGGAAAAGATAAACATTTTTGAGTTCGTATGATTACCTCATTAATATTGTAAACATCAAAATTCTGAGTGTGAATTTCTCCTCCAAAACTACGTAGTGCCCCTTTAAGGTTAAAGGTTAGGTTACTGTGGTGTGGGTTAAATTTTATAATCACATTGCATCACATTCAAGTCATTGCAAACTTTTTTCTGTATTAAACCAGGACCGCAATCTTTCGCTAACCTTAAAGGTGTTATTGATGACACTCAGCCACTGAATGTAGCTAGGAAACATAAACATTGCTAACGTTAGCTAGCTAACTTTAGGACAATACAGTATGCTGGGCACACGCTGTAGAACACAGCCATTCTTACGTTTTCCCCACAAACTGACAACTACCAAGACCCCTGACTGCTGACGAAACACGGATACCAAGTGATACTAACGGTGCGATACTATTGGCTCACAAACCTCGCTAGAAATTGGAACCCGCCATCAGAATTTATGCGCAGAGATAAACAAAACAAACATCTAAAAATTTTATTTCACAATCATAATAACATTTTTAAGGAAAAGAGATACTCTTATTTTACTTTTGTCTTTATCGTTTATTCTACAAATGTGTCTACATAAAAATGTTATCAATATGACCTTTAACCAGTGCCTAAACATTAAAGGGTAATAGTGTTGAACCCCCCTGGCTGTTGTAAATGAGCTGTGGATGTAATTTCGAGGAGAAAATTGAAATCTGTGTCAAATCATTGAAAAAGCTGCAGGGATTGCTGTAACAAAAGCTGTATTTAATGTGTATCGGTCACAGTGTGGTCGATACCTGATTCACTCACTGAGGCCTGTATCTGGGCCAGTTCCTCCTACTATATGAAGTCAACGGTTCCAATTCCAGTCATAAAAATGTTACACGTTTAAAATAATCCTAATGAGAAGCGACAACACGATCATTAGGCAAATGAACACAATCCATAAGCACCACACACTGTTCAGTTTTATCTGCCGGCTGTAAGCACCAACTGGTCCAGAGTGGACTGGACTCGGTCCAACTCTGTCTGAACACCCTCGACGTCCATATCATGAGGAAAACCGCGTGTCCCTGCTTTTAGTCATTACCTCTGTTTAGTCTCAGCTGTTAAACTAACTGGAGAAGCTAAAAAAAACAACAATGACACTTAAAGGGGCTCTATGTAACTATTTACACGTATTAATTTCTTCTCAATCTCAGCGGATTGTAACGTGACATGAAAAATGAGACCTTTCAAGTCTCTCAGTTGTCGAGACAAGCCTGTGTATGTGTAAGCTGTTTAATGCTTCTTGACTGTGAATGTCTCTGTGAAGGACTTGGGTTGGTTTTTCCCCGGCAGTCCAAAGGATGTGGCTTTATGCACGCTCACGATTGCCTCGTCTCAGTGCCTCTCTCCGCTGCACTAACAGAGCAACAGTGGCTAACATTCGTTTAAGTTTAGGAGTCTGCTGACAGAAACTGACGACCAGCTTCCAACACAACACAGAAGTTCCACGGAGCCCCTTTAAGTCCAAATGACAAAAGCTGGAAAAGACCTGTATCACCATCCAAAAGAAATATCCCCTCCAGAAAATGTGCTGTTAGATTTGATTATATCTATTGTGGATACAGCATTTCAAATAGAACAGTAAGGTTGATTTAATCTCATGCAATCTGATTCTCTGTTAGAGGCCCAGTCATTTTCATGACTTATGAACACCAGCGCTCAGATGAAGACTCGTATTGTTAAATAAAAAATCAGAGGTAATGTTCTTTTCACAGTGGGTGCTCCAGCTTCTGACTCCATCATACGGCCAACAACATTATCATTATGTCACTTAAGTATAATAACTCTGGACACCTCTCCACCTCTAGGCCTCTGTGCTGTTTCTCCACCGAGGAGCTGAAGGAGCTGATCAGCTCCAATGATCTTCATGCACAAAGGTCAGGAGATGTTGTTGTGTCAGGCGGCTCATCTGGTCGGAGCCAATGTCTTTCTCGGTAGGTGCTCAGCCTGCGCTTTCTGAATGGTGAGTCATCAGCTGCCAAAGCAGTTACCGAAATTACACCTGATGCCTATCAAGCCTGTCTCTCTTCCTCTTCCGCCTGACTGCGTGTGCAACATCAAAAAGCTATCTGATCCTTTCAGCACGCTGGCTGACATTTCAGCAAAAGTCCTCGGGAATTGCAGATGGACTTTGTCTCCCCAAAGCTGTGTGTCTGTAAAGTATGAATAGTGTGTATCAAGACGTGTGCAAGAGAACGAAGAGGGAAAGAATTTTTTTGTGCAGGCTGTCAGAGAAAGATTGTAAGAAAAGATCTTTTCAGCATAAGCTGAGAAAACGCTCACCTACGGTATCATCTCCGTAAGCCACAAAGCATTAAAGATCGGGTTAATCAAGGGAGCCCTTTTTTGGAAAGAAGGTCACTGCACTTGAAGATTTTTTTGTCCAAGGTTTAATTCATGACACCCTGTCTCTCCACCTCTACAGTTTACCTTTCAAGGGTGTTCTTCTCAAGAGGCACTGAGGCTGGACAAGAGGTTGGTGGAGAGGACACGGGAAGGTGGCAGAGGGTCGTTTCAGAGATGAATAAACACAACACACCCAAGGTTGTCGGGGATAATATGTGATGCATTGCCAGTGAAGAGATGGCAAGTTGTAGAAAAAGCACCAAGGCTATTGGCCAGGAAGGAGAGTGAATAATGGCACTCAATATTTCACCTTAATCTGCCCCATTCTCTCTTCAATTTACATTTAAGGATCTTTTTTATGTTTATCACCTATCCAGCCAGGCGGAGAGTGAAAAGAGCTGACTTACTTTTAATGGCCATCAGAGGGAATCAATAAGCCTCTGCTGTGCATCGGAAAACTTTCTCTGAATGTCGTCCCCACAGGTGTTCAAGGTTTTGGTTTCTGCTTCCATTCCCTGGTGTGGCTAAATGCCAAAACAGGTGTGTAATATTGCCATGATGAGTGTGTTGGTTCAGTGTGGAGTGGCACCTGATGGTCGAATCTGAATCGGAGAGTGTTTGGTTATGATTTCATGTGGTTAAAAATGGATTTTGACAACCTTTTCACCTCTCCAACAACGGATTTTGTGTTGTAACCATTCTTGTAACTTTCAGAAACCAGCCCTTGCAACCTTCCAATGACATTCTCCTCACGCAGTGACTGGCAGGGTGCAAATGTGAGAATGTGGAGAGCATTTCAACCTCTCTATTAAATACTTTTTCATTGTTCACACAACCACTTCTGTAATTTTTTGCATGTAAGGCCACGTACAACACCATGAATTCTTTAGAAGAGAGACTGTCAGAAAGAGGGCATTGTTATTTTTCCTTTGTAAGCGCTATCATCCCTCTTCTATGATGACAGGCTCTTTGTCCCACCTTCAAGTGTTTAACACACAGCACAGCCAACACTGGTAGGAAAGTCTTCAGTTTAGCAAGTCAAGTCAGCAAGCAATTATTACGATTCATCCAGTGGGGAACAGGGATGTCTCTAACAAATTTTATGGCAGTTCAATGTAAATGTTACTATAATGTCAACCAGCTCATGGTATTAAAGTAAGAAAGGCCAAGAAGATAAGATAAACCTCCTTTTTTAAAAATTGGGTTATAGAAGTTCTTTCTATGGTCAGAAAAACTGAGATATAGCAGGACTACTCGTCACGAAATATTTTGGGCAACTCAGGGCCAATCTCAATACACCCCTCACCTCCACCACTTGTTTTAACCCTCTGTTTTGAGTGTTCCCAACTAGGCATAGGTTGTCCCACTTAGTAGTAGTAGTTCGAAGTGTTGGGGCTAAATGGCCTCCAAACAGGGTATGAGAACTCTGTTGTTCTCTCTGTTCACAAACCATCAAATTCATTGAGATAAATCTCATTGTAGCCACGAATTCCAGTTAAAATTCCATGCCAATGGATCTAGTTGTGTTTTACTGGATAACTGACAACTTTTACCTGCTGGGGGCCAGAGATGAACAGGAGATCACCAATGTCAGTGATTCGTTCTCTGGGGACCATGATTGGTTTGAAGTTTGATGGTTCTCCATCCATTACTTATCCAGAGACAGTATTTAAGTCTGGACGATTTATCCTCTTAGTGACCAAAACAACACAAACCGGATAACGTCTGCTTCTCTGTCCCTTCCCTTGTAACGTTTAATCAAACACAGTTGTCACTCTTTGACTGAATTTCTTGAAACTCAGAGACATGCATGAGGAGTCCCACATGGACATCACTCGGTACCGAAGGGTCACCATCCAACTCCAATATATGTGCAACATTCACCCATGCAGTTCTTTCATTAGCCGATCACTTTTAGTTCTGACCCACTCTTGCCAGAGCCGCAGCTCCACCGGATCAAAAATAGAACACAGTGTTCGCATGATCGCATTTATTCAACACTGACTCGTTATCTGTGTTTTGTCAGAACCATCTATCCCAAGGATGTTGTTGTGTCCTGCTGCCTTATCGTAGCCTGCTGCAGTCACGCCTCTGCTGCGCTGGTTGAACACTGTGTGAACACGTGGGAATGGAAGCCAGTACTGTCACAGCTTTTAATCCCCCTCGTGGAAGTCACTAAGTCCCTGCCTTATTAGCATACACCCCCCCTCCCCTCTTTGTATGACTTTCATGCTCCCTAGGTCTTCTGCTCCGGCACCATATCTGAGAGTACATTTTTGTAATTCTAATGACGTCGGCCCAATCTCCCGATTCATTTCGCCTTTGTCTCTCTCTATTTGGGTCAGTTTGTTGTTTTGTTTGTTTTTCTCGCAGCGGCTCAGGGAGACGGAGCAGATTGCGGCATGTTTAAGTCGCCGTCTCTGGCAGGTTATTGCGCCGGGCCACCTTGGGTGAGGATGGGATAAAGGATGTGGAAATTAAAACTGAGTGCTTAGTGCGGCAAGATGTTGTGCAACATCCAGCGAAGCAGCAGCAGCAGCAGCAGTTGTTTCCTTTTCAGCGGGGCAGGCGTCAGCTGAAACGACAGCCTCTGCTACGTGGGCAAGCAGTTCACCATACTCACTTTTTTGACTTAAAAGCAATATTTATAGCAGCGTTGTTGTTCTGTTTGTTGTTGTTTGCGTTGTTTCCCGGGATCTTCTGCCGTGCTAGTTCAAAGAAGTACAACCAGGCTGTGGGTGTACATTGAGGGAAGATTTCCAAGCCGCGTTCGCCCGTCTCAGTGTTGTGGCGCAGGGCAATGTAGGAGATCAAAGTTTGGCAGCGTTACATTTTCGGGGCGATTTCTTTCTGCAGGGCGCGCTCACACTGTGTAATGTTTGGGATGTTCCAGCACGGGCGCTATAAATTCTGTTTAAGACGCGGGGGGGCTGATCAACACACACACGAACACACACTAGCTGCACACAAGCTGAAAACAGCCTCTCAAACACACATGACCGCCTCGCACAGAAAGAGAAACAGAGGCGCGAGTCTTCCAAGGTCACCTCTTTCTCAGCGGCGGCGGAGTAATGATCCCACCTCCAGCGTGCGAGGGGCGCCGAGGTGGAAGCCGAGGTCGCCGCCAACCTGTCCCCCCGGTAACGGAGGGGATGGAGACAGCAGCCATCAGACGGCAAAGACCGCGGGGGGGAGAATCCCCTCCACCCTCCTCCGCCCTCCGCCTTTGTCTCTAATATGGAGCAGGGATAGCAGGGGCCGCTGCGTTCAGAAAAGCCCTGTGTTTCTCCCATAAAAACCACATCTATGGCCGTGGAGAAGCTTACACTGTAATCCTGCATGACGGATTGAGTCTGCCACTGCAGCACTCTCCCTCTCTTTTCCCCTCTCTCCCTCTCGCTTTTTCGCTCCTTACAAAAACTTCTGTGGCGGAAGCCGTGCGCGGAGGCATACGTTCGAACATGGTGTGCACGCGGGGACACGCAAGTCCACATGGGGTCGTGACGTGTGTGTATGGGATTTTTACGGTACGATAACGGCCTCTGGAAATATGAGTTTCACACTGTCACAGTGTACGGCATCACACAGTCATTATTATCAGTTTAACGACTCTTAGAGGAATCAAAGCAAGAGTTTTTTTGAGTTGAAGAAAGATTTTCATAGAATTTCTCCAGCCCCACCTTTATATTGACACTGGCCTTTCACACATGTATCGTATCCGTTTGTGAGTTTATAATGCAGAAAAAGGTGATTGGGATAGTTTATAATCGTTAAATTCCCAGTCAGGTTTTTGGTTTCAGTGCTCTCATGTCATGTAAGACAAGACAGGTTATTGTTAACCTGTAAAATATCCCGCCTCTATCATATATCACATTTTTTAAATTTCCTTTTTTTATCATTAATCACAGAAACAACAACAAAACAATGACAACCAGAAAACTACACATGGACATGGACATGATGGGCAGATGGAGAGAATATAAACAATGATCAGTGACGTACGATAAGAGTCCAGGAGTCGAGATTATCTAGAATGGGGTAGGTCGTGTGTGGTCAGAGTGTGTCCGAGTATATCTGCACATTTGTATAAGAGGCAGTGACATAATCCGTCTCCATTGATATCCTGTGTGGGTAAGGAGATTGAGACGTATGAGCGGCGGAGAGAGGGGAGGAAAAGAAGAGGAAGGGGTAGTGTTGGGTCATAGTGATTCTAAATAACCATATATTAACACAAAAAATTGATAAATAAACATCTTTCTTTCTTTTTTTTACTTCTTAAGATTGAAATCGAGCATCGGTCGGGCTCTAATCAGTTTTAAATATATTTAATGGCACTAATACAGTACAATTCAATGTCTTAGATCGGCAAATCCACATTTTCACCCCACAGTTAACTTAAAAACACCATGCTGCTGCAGCTCGGCCCCCCCGGAGCGTACGTACGTCTGGTGCGCCCTTTCTGCATGCACTGCATCGCCTCTTCCTTAAGAAATGCGCGGCGGCCTGTAGCTGTGTCTGTTGAAATTTTTGCGCCGCAGACAGTCGAGAAAAAGAGAATAAATAGGTGTCAGTGGTGGGGAATGGAAAAATAGGTTTTCGTCTTCTGCGAGCGCGAGAACGGAATGCGAAAAAGATGCCGTCGCACAGACTCGCGCGGTACAAGGGGATGAATCCCACCGGGGAAGTCTGTGTGAAAGCATGTGCGGGAGAGGTGTATAGATGACCTGGATTCTGTATCGGCGGCGCTCCCGTGGCATGTGCTGCTGCACTGTGGAAGAAACGGCCTCTGATATAAAGGACATTTTTACGCTCATATATCACCACGACTACGACCCCTCTGAGCCTGATTTGCTCCTGTCTTTATCTATCCATCCTCTTGTCACTCCGGCTCTTTGTCTCTCTCCTCCTTCCCTTGCCACTCTGAATGTTGTTGTTTGTTTGTTTTTTACCTCTCTCTCTGTTTCATAATCTCCCCCCTCTCTCTCTCTCTCTCTCTCTCTCTCTCTCTGGGTATTAGGCATTCAAAGATCTTTCCGTGGCATGTAGTAGAAGTTATCACCCCATCTCTCCCTCTCCCTCACTCCATCTCTCTAATCTTCCTTAATCTTCCAGCCCAGAGTGAAGTGAGAATTAGTTTCTCACTCTCCCTCATCAATCTCTTGCACCTCCCCTTCTTCTTCCACCTCCTTCTCCTCTCCCCGTCTCTCTCTCTCTCCTCCGGATCATCATCCTCGCCAGCTGCTTTCTTAATCCTCCTCCTTGCTCAGTTAGTCTTCCCTCTTCTCCCCTCTCTTTCTGCTTCGCGCCGTCCACAAAACTGCAGAGGTCATTCCCCGCCGTTGCCCCCGTGCCTTCCTCTCTCCCTCGCCCTTCTCTTTCCATTTCCACCTCTCGCTCTCAGATTTTTTTCTCTCCTCTTCAACAGGCTCTCGGGACTTTTGCATTCAGCCCAGCCTGTTAACCCTGAGCCGTGTCCTCACCCCGCTCGCTGTCCATCACGGACACGCGCACTCGGAGGGAAAGCAGATTTTTAACACCAGCTGTGTGACTGAACACTTGACGGATTCAGGAAAGCAGAAAAACACTAGTGGTTAAGGTCAGATTCCAATTCAGGATAAAACATTTTTTGTGTGCGATTGAAAAGCACGCGCTCGTTCCGCCGCTCGGCGGCTTTTCATTTTTAACCTTTTCAGCTTTCTGGTTTTTGATGAGTTTTTCCGATTGTACTCGATCGCACTCAGACTCCCCCCTCCACCCTTCAGAGCAGAAAGCACTTATCACAACCGTCTACATGGCCACCGGTGTGTCTTGTTGGCAGGATACAGCACCGCGGAGAGGAATTAATAAACCGCAAAGTTAAAGGCCAGGAGCGGACGCTATCCCCCCTCTGCACATCACCAGACAAGTGCAGAATCATCTGTTCGCCACAACTTCTTCGGCACCTTCGAAACCATGTTTGCAAACACGTTATGTGCAGTTTTGTGTTCTAATTTACCAGCATGCACAGGGCTCCGTGTCAGAGCTGTGTGTGTGTGTGTGTGTGTGTGTGTGTGCTCCAATGCACACCTGATGTTATTTTCACCTCCAAACCCCCGGTGGAGCGTTTTTTTTTACTTAAAAGCACAGACTGAGCTCGGGAGAAGAGCAGCAACAAATGCGACGCATGAGCAACCACCAGCATAATTGGGTGCGCTTTAAAAAAAAAAGAAAATAATCGAAAAATATGTTGCCTTTTTTATCCGAGTTGTCGTGCGAATGAAAAGTCGTTTGTGAGTCTGAAAAAGAACCAAAAAAAAAAACACCCTCCTCCGCTTAATTAGTGAAAAGCCTTGGACGGAGGGGAGAATCGCATTCCGAACACTCCTCCTGTTGGATCGTCTCTCCGCGGCGCTGCCTGTGTTTGTGACTCCCAGATCTTACTAATAATTACAGTGCGACACTGAACGAGAATTAAGCCCGCGTCGTCGACTAACTCGCCGAGTTCCGAAGTGGCTCCACGCACTTTCACTTTGAATCGCGCTTTGATTGGGCTCGCGCACGCAAGCCGGGCCGCGCCACTTGAGAGTGCGCCCATTTACATTCAGGAGTCCCAGCGGATGGAGAGCGACAAATGAATATTAATTCCACTTTTTCTCATTATCGGCGGCGGCGTAATCATGATGAATGCCATCCTCGCGTCGAGTGAACCTTCAGGATCGAAGAAAAAAAACACAGAAAGCAGTCGTTCGGGCTGGAAATAGTGAATGTAAAGAAATTAATTGAGTTCAGGGGAAAAAACAAGGCCGGAGGTGTAGAGTGCTTTTCAGTCCTGACCTCGGCACCGGTGAGTGCCATTGAAATAACATTCACTGCTCAACTGCGAGCGGCTGCAGTTTTATTTCAAACAACACTCGGGTCAACAGCCGTGCTAGCAGCTCTGCGAGGCTATACTTAGACGCGACATGTTCTCTCCAAGCTCAGGGCAAATGTCAGCACGCGGCGCGCTCACAATGACATTGTCGACACGCTGACGCTTAACGAGTCAAACACCATGTAAACCATCTTATTTTTCAGGCTGATTGGCGCCGAATTCAAAGGAGAGCAGCTGGCGGCGAGAGGTATTTGGTCTCAGAGAAAATTTACATTCGATTTGATGAAAGCGCCCGACGGAAAAATTAGGGGGAGTTGGTGGCTCAGTGTTTACCACACATATATTTTACTGGGGCGGTCCGGCGAGGGACTCGCTGCTGATGAAAGAAAGCAGATGATGTTGCTGGTAGAGAGAAGACAGAGAGGCGAGGCAGTGTGCATGCATTAAGGGTGAGAATTAAAGCAGCAATATTTAATTTGACGATTAAAGCAACACTCTTAAAGCAGTTCAAAAGAAACTCTACAGTCTCAATCTCTTTACAACAATAGCACATGTTCCTCCACTTCAGATACATATTCCACATCCCGTCTGATTCATAAACTGTCCCCCCCAGAGACCTCGATGCTTAATGCAGAACTAGATGAATGTACACCGCACGCTCCTGGCTGTTCACCCGATCCGCTCTTTAAAGAACATCCCTAATGTTAAAGAGAAACCTTGAGCGAAGCCCGGGAACACACGTGAGCGGGGGGATGCTAAGAGTCAGATAAAGGCAACAAAAGGCACTATGCAGAGAGAAAGGGATGGCAGGATGGAGTAAAAAAAAAAATGAAGATTAGCGAGAGTGGGATCAACAGATAAGGGGAGCGCCCACGTGACGAGGAGCAACAAAGTTAAAAAGATACGAGGACGAGGGGGGAGATTGACGTGCGGTAATCCCGGCTCCTCCTCCTCCTCTTTTCTGCCCTTTTCGCGGGTGGAGAGGAAAAAATTGAGAAACAGGCGGAAATGAGAAGAGCTAAGGAGGGAGAAAGATGGATGAGATATGTGAATCACGCTGAGCTAAAATGGATAAGGGCTGATTACGGCGCAGATGAACGCCGGGTCAGGTTGTTGCCTTAATCAGGAGTGGATTTGCAGACTGCGGGCCGCGTATTAATACAGTACAGCTCGAGGAGTCGGGTTAAGCTGTGGGTAGCTCGCGCCGCCGCCGAGGCGAGAGGGGGGAGCTGGGTGCTAGTCATTAGCATGCACGCAACAAAGCATGAGAAATCACATTAATCGCGGGGAATGCTAATGACAGTGATTGGCGTAATCACAGCAACACGGGCGGAAGGGGTGAGACAACAGGAGGTCAGCCGCTCCTCTAGTTATTATTCTTTCATGCTATTCCACCCCTGCTGATGTGCCTCCTCGGAAAAATAACAGCACTTTGTCTGACATCCTTGTGCCGCTGATGGGAGTTACGCCACCAGCCCGTTAATCCTGATGATTGGCAAATATTGTGCTCTTACAGTATATTCTAAATTTAACGACTCTGTCATCAGTTGTTGAAGTCGGAATGAGTCAACGCCGAAACGTCCCACGTCATCGCTGCCTTTCCAGCTGGCGCTGTTTGTCAGCCCTCCTTTTATTTATACAAAGACGGCGCCGCAAAACAGGCTTCTCCATGCTGTGAGTGCGTGTTCGTGTGCAGGCGCGCGATCGCTAACAGCTACCGCAATAACAAATGGACTGCAGGTTGCATTCCCGGCGGTACGGCGGAGCTGTATCCACAATCAAGGCAATTAACCTGCATACGTCTGCTGGGATCTCCAGCTGTGGGGGAGACTGAGTTTAACACTGTAACCTAACCGAAGTCTAGCTGGTAGAGGGCATCTGTTCGACAAATCAGCAAAGCTACAGTATGTAATCACGTTTCACACCACGCTAATCACTTCAGCCTAATTTATCACTGCTATGAAAACAATCTTATGCGCTGGTAAGAAAGAGGAGGCGAGGAGGAGGAGGAGGAGGAGGAGGAGGAGGAGGAGGAGGAGGAGGAGGGACGAGGCAAAGCTGCGAGAGGGTGAGAAGAAAAGAGGGGAAAATGGAGAAAGCAACATTGTGAACATGTCCAAAAGGGCTCTGATTTGTCTAAAGCTCGCTAATTCAATCTTGGAAATCCGATGGAGTGGCTGAGCCACCCCCCCTTTGCCCTCCCTCCCTCCCTCCCTCTCCCCCGCTACCCGGGCCTCATCTTCACCGTTTGAGAGCCGAGCTCTCAAAGTCCCTAATCCGGCTTCTGATAGCAACACCCTGCAAGGAGAGGAGACATCAACACCATCCAGGGGTGGGGAGCGAGCGCGCCATGAGTGGCAGATGATGGAAGGCTGCGAAACAGAAGGGGGAAGGCGGGCGGATCGAGAGGAGCGGGGCGAGAGGGAGAA
Organism: Lagodon rhomboides; assembly: GCA_039737535.1. Lineage (NCBI taxonomy): Eukaryota > Metazoa > Chordata > Actinopteri > Spariformes > Sparidae > Lagodon > Lagodon rhomboides. The sequence continues at coordinate 7,073,874 of CM077797.1, forward strand.
TAACGGGGGATTGTGTGGCAATAGAACTCAGTCTGTTGGTCGCATCAAATTCCTGTTTAATTAAAAGTCTAAATCCTCCTCACTTTAAAGCCCCTACTTTATAATTAACACTCTGATCTTGTCCCCCTCCCCCCCCCTTCGAAAAGAAAAACAATTAAAAACTTTTGCGATTTTTTACTTCAAAACCCATTAATTAAAAATCGCCAATGAACAATGGTGCAATATCGAGGCAGACCCCCACTTTGCTCATTAGCCGCTGGTTAATTGATCCTAACGGCAATGTTTACCAAAGGGACGCTAAAGACGAAAACATTATCATTTTACCTCGCCTAATTGCAGTTTTTAAAGGAGGGGGGGGCCAGAAGGGAATATCTGGATGTTTGAGATCACAGGGAGAGTGGATTTCAGAGGTTCCTCCGTGGTTTTGTCTCTGAGGGGTTCGCAGTCGTTTTATAGCACTTATAAAAGGTTATGGGATATTCAATATTACATACCTAAACAATTGAGACAGAGAATTAAACACGGCGGTGGGAGCGCCAGGAGCGGGAGACGCCGTAATTTCTGGCGGTCAGGTATCAGTGTTGTGGAGTCGGGCCGTACCCTCAGACCCCGGCGCTCGCCTGACACCGCTCATCCATCAAAACTCCATTACCCAAAATCCATCATAACGGCTCCCAACAGCAAAGAAAACCGCACGCTTTTTTTTATTTTTCAGAGGACCATAAATACACTCACAGCTTCCTCGGTATGAACTTTCTTTTGGCCCCCTTTCTCAAAACAATTTCCACTTTTTTATTTCCTCCCGCTCTTGTCTCCCCCGCCGCGCTCACCTCAGGTCGGGGAGGGGGGGGGGCGGCTAATGAAAGGCTACTCTCAGAGGAACATGGGTGAGACGTATCATGGTGTCTCTCAGCCATCTCGCCGCGAAGCCGGCTATAAAAAATTCAGGGCAGCTGCAGCGGTCGCCACCAGAGAGCTTCCCTCTGTCATTACGCCACCTCAGGTGCAGGCCTCTCCGTCTCCTCTCCGTCTTTTTTTGCTTCACTTCCAGACATTATCACCGCCATATCAATATTCAGCCCCCTGCCAGGGATCACTCTGGGCTCTCCTTTCCAAGTCATCAGAGCCCTTTCTCCTTACCCCCTTCTTTCCTACAACCTCATTTCCATTCCCTTCCTCCCGTCTCCCCATCATGTTAGTTCTCTACGCCAGGCGGAGCGTGATTTGACCCTGATTAATAAATTCCCTCTCCTACGACGGAGCGGAAACAAGGTGCGGATGCAAAAAATTGATTTTCCCTCGGTTTTGTTTTTTCTTTCTCTGTCTCCAGACAGGAGAAAGGGCATCGGAAAAGCCCGTTATTAACATGAGTGATGATGTCGTTAGCGCGCCTCACGTCGTTGTTAGCATGTTTTGCGGCGTGCTGTGACGACGTGATCAGCAACTTCGGTCTGCTCGGCTAAATGAAGTCTGTCAAACGGGGGAAAAGGCACGGATTGACTGCCGTTTCGTGTTGAGTCACAAATCGACAGTGGTAAAAAGAGCCGTGAGATGCAGATCTATACCTGCACACACGCTGAATTAACGCACACTCATCCCAGTGCACACAAAGTGTCATGAGAGCCGTCGCTTTTGAGTGTCTTTGTGGATAAAAGACTAATCTGCACAGTCGTACCTGCTTTCTTTTAAGGAACTGTCTCACCAAAATCACAACAAAACTATCTCATCGACTTCGAGGAGTCTCTTGTCATGTGAAGAGTTTCAGTTTCGTGTGCCAAGGTTTTAAGTTTATCTGCCTCCGCCACAATACGTCGGAGGTAAATGGAGTTGTCTGTGCCGGATTCATCCATTGAAAAATTAAAGTGTCTTTCATGAACTGTGTCCTTGTTTGTTTGCATAATCAACAGCCCTCGCCGTCGTCTGTTTTTTACGTGGACCTCTTCAGTACAACAAATAGTTCAAATTTAAGTAGTTTCCGGTGACGGTTGGCAACGGGTTTGCCACCCACCACTGGGTTCGCTCGTGGGGGGGAAATAAATCTGCATAAATTGTTCATGTAGAGTTCACCTTTGATAAATTTGCAGCACTGAATAATAGCAAGCTGTTTTAACAGTGCTGACCTGAGGCGGTGAGAGCCAGAAAGTCCAAAATGAAGAAAGCTGTGTTCCGCAGTCTACTTGTATTTAATAGAGCCCGATCCATTACTTGGTTTCTGGGGTCAGTGTTGACATCAATATTAGGAAGTTAAAATTTGGATACCGATATATCGACTTTTGCAATGAAGCAAGCTAAAATATGTCTTTGGTTAAAGGGACATGAGGCAGGATCAAGAAATAAGACACAATAGTGACACGATGACCATTAGGGTAACTTCAGCCAAGCCGGCGTTGGAGCGCGCATGAACTCTTCACAGCAGAGCAGCTGATGCTGTGACACTGTTATTTCTTTCCTCGTTGTTCACGTGACTGTTTACTGCAAGACCTCTGTGCATGCCTCCACGGAATAGCATTGGTAGCCTACAACTGCTAACTGTGCTGTGTGTAAGTGATAGCCTTATCCCCTACACACATGAAGCAGCCGGGAAGCCGGCTCGCTGTGTGTAGCGACACACAAGCGCGGCCAGGCGCAGGCGAAAGGCACAGGCGAAAGCAAAGACGGCATATTGGGGGACAAAAATATCGTCTCTGATACGGGACTGCTGTTTGTTAGCAGCTAATGTTGTTACACAGACAGAAACAAACCGTTAGCCTGTGGCTACAGCCAGCTGCTAACGTCACCTCCCGGATAACAGGTTGGGTTTTCGGTCCCATATATAAAGGGACATATTTCTAACTATCCAGTTTCAGACTACAGGACCGTGGAAAATGCGCAGTCTGTAACTATTCAGTGTTACACAGCGGTGGACTAAGCTACATGTTAGCAGCTAACGCTACTTTGCACGTTAGATCACTCCAAGCCCTCTGTGATCTCATATGATTTTCAAATCAAGCTCTAAACATGACCTGTAATGTTTTCTTACCTGGTCACTAGGAAATGAGCCATGTCAGCATCTGTTTTCAGTCCCAGTTCAAGTTAAGCTGCTTCCATAAGCCGAACGCATATCCGATGTTTATTCGGGTGCTGGTCTGGCTTTGGTCGTAATTGCGTTTTGACTCACGACTTGCCGCTGATAAAACCTTTGTTTTCTTCTTAGTATGACTTTTAAGTGGACTTTGTGTGGTGGTGGGTTGTTTTCTGGCCGTAGCAGAAACCATTACTACCCAAACACAAGTTTGGGTCCACCGCACTTGTCTTCTTCCTGTATCCAAGCCGTCGAGGACGCGCATTCAGCGTCATCTGACGTCACGTCCGCAGGACTGCGCGGGAAATTCGGGCCAAATTGCAGTCCATTATGCAGCACACAGCCTGTTCAAGGCAACGGAGAGATGCGTGGGTGGGCTCATTCTTTTTGGTTTTGAACGCTTCATCACCCATTAGCATTAAAAAACTTAAAATGCACGTTTATTTTTTCACAAATCCTGCCTCAAATCCCTTTAAACTTTGTGAGCCTAAACTGCATTTCCGCTGAAGTACTTTCGGTATAGGGCCCTCTGAGCCTTGCATAACACCAGGTAACTGTACCTAAAGTCAGTGCCCTTAAATGTAGGCGGGGGATGTTACCGGCTGGCTTCGGGGTAAACAATTTCGCTTTCCCAGCAGTTGGGAAACAAGAGGGAGGACTGGTCTTAACTCTTAAAAAGCTGCTGCATTCATGAACTGACACTGTGACCTGCACCAGCCTGACAGCATCCAAACTGATAACCTTTGTTTCCTCTGCTCCGCTCGCATTCATCCTTTCCTTTAGCTGCCGCTCGCTCACTCTCGCTCGACCACCCACTCACCACTCTCTTCGGCTTGTCCACACAGTCGCTACACACATCGCACACGTGTGGTTGTTTGTTGCAACAAGGAAGCAGGCTTTACTTTATGAGAAGCCTGCAGGCAGCGAGACGGGAGACAGAAAGGCAGGAAGAGAAATCACACAGCAGAGCGCAGAGGACGAGACGAGTCCTGTTTGGACTGACCGTTCGGTGGTCTGCAGTGTTTTAACGCCACCGTTTAGTGTCTTGCAGCATTGTTAGTTTATGTGAGCCGGCTCCATTTCTAAATGAACATTAGCTGCTGTCGCTCTCTCTTAGCAGTGCGCAGAGAGGCAGAGATGAGTCACTCAACAATGTGCATAAAGCCACATCCTTTGGACTGTCGTGGAAAATCTGACCCGAGTCCTTCACATAGAAATCCACAGTCCAGCAGCATTAAACAACTTAAACAAATGGTCCACAGGCAATCCGCCCAACATATGGTCAATAAGAAAGGGATCAATACATGTATATTGTTCCAACTTGTTACTCAGAGCCCCTTTAAGTGGAAAAGAGTTAAATACGTAAAGAGCAATTCCACAAAGAAACATATTTCCCTCACTTTTTATGTTTTTTTCTCTCTCTGAAGAAACCCCTTCCCACGCAGACCACTTTCAGACAAAAACAGATATTTTTATCCAACCCACATTTGTAGAATCCCCATCCTACCTAACACCAAAACAATCACAACCATTCACCTCCACTGTGTTGAAACGAAGGCGCAAATCTCAAATACCTCGAAACTTGCACACATTACATAAAAAAAGTGTGGTAATTTGGGCGAACCAGCCCTTTAAAATGCGGCTCATATTTTCCCTCTGTGCCTCGTCTCTTGGCAGCCCCCTCTCTCTGCTTTATAAGCCTCATTTTCTTCTCTTCTTTTCCGCTCAAACAGAATGTCCTCAATTATTTATTCACCTCCCCACTCAATAAAAATGTCCTAATTGTCCACGCTTCTCTCTCGTTTCTTGTAACGCTCCTTCCAGAGCACGATATGGGCATCTGCCCTTCACACTTTCCACTTCACCGCGTCTCTTTTTCTTCCTTCTGTCTTCGCTCTCTCTATGCATCTACACTCCTACCTTCGCGGCACCCCCCGGCTTCTATTTTCCTCTCTTTCTTTTTCCAGCTCCTCTGTCGTAATCTTTCTTCCCTTTACCTCACGATCACTCCCACCCAGTCCATCGTGTTTTTTGTTTTTTTTGTCCAACTCTCCCACCCTCTGCCACATTCACGTGGCTGGCTGCCAGCGGCCTTTTTCATTCAATTAAGGCCCGTGTGTTGCTGTTATTGTTACCGCTAATAATGAAGGCCCTACGTCTAGCTCGCTGCCAGGCTGTCACAGGCACGATCATCAATAGGCGCCATTCCTCATCTCCATCTCCGGCAATCACCGGCCTTATTACTATCATCTGAGAGCAGAGGAGGGCACACACGCACACACACACGCACACACAGGCAGCGCTGTGTGTGTGTGTGTGTGTGTGTGCCACAGAATGAGACAAGTAGGGGGTGGATGGATGGATGGAGAGCCTGAGGAGGAGAGAGTGAGAGAAATGGAATTGGAAGACAGTGGAGGGAAGTGACAGAGGAGATTTGTGTGCGCCCGAGTATGTGTGTGAGTGTGTGTGTGTGCGTGTGTGTCGGTGGATGCTCGGTGGGAACGTATTTGGCTGGTTGTTAGGTGGGTGTGTGAGTTAGTGTGTGTGGGTGACAAAGAGAGACAAAGCTAGAGGGAGTGATGAGATTATTATGCGTGTGAGTGTGATATGTGCATACACAGCGTCTGCGCGCGTGGGTGGATGCGCGTGCGTCCGTGTGTCCGTGTGTGTGTGTGTGTGTGTGTGGCGATGGCTGCTGGAGTGGCAGCCATGGAGGGATATGGAGTGTGTACCGGGAAAGTGAAGGTCCCTCCAGGCTGCTGATGCATTCTGAATCCGGGACGCACGCTGACATGAATGTAATTGGTGGAAACTGGCTCGGATTGTGGTCCCGTGGAAATGGAGACGTAGTAAGTCCTCTTACTCTCCGTCTCTCTTACTTTGTCTCTCTTAATCTCAGCCCGTCTCCGCCCCGCCACCATCCACTTTCACGGCTCCTTCCCCTCTTCCCTCCCTCCCGTTCCTCTCGTCGTGTTGATTTTGCTTTATGTATCGTCGACGAAACTCGCGCGTGAGACGAATTCCCTTTGGAGCAATTAGAGTACTTCTCCCTTCTGTTTTCATTCGCAGCCCCGCCCCCTCTCACCGCCACCTTCTTTGCTATTTCGGTTCTCGTCGACTTGAATATTCGCGCAGCCTCGCGGTGTGTGAATGTAAACTGTCATACCTTTACTTTGACCTTGGCTCGCTGTTTATTAAAGCAATAATAGCTTCATTATTTTCGCACCTTTCATAAAAAAAGTTGCGGAGCGCTTTACAATAAAAACATGTAGTAAATGTAAATACGATCCAGGACTTAAACTGGCAACAGGCACGTTTTTTGCTTTCACGTATTATTATGGAGAAAACGTTGATCGGACGATGTAATGACTGTAGAATAATGACGCCATCCGACTTTAGACTGGCTTGCTTTTACAATGCAGTTTTATCTGCCGCGACCACAAAATCTCCCGGGAAATTGAAGGCTGACCGGCGTGCGATCCAGTCGGGCTGGCGGCCTAGCACCTTATCTATCCAGGTACAGACACAGGGCACACTGTAATTCAGGGCCCCTCTATGTCCACACTACAAATCCTGCCACATGATTACAATTATGCTCATTAATTTTCGCTCAGGTATTTTAGCTCGTCTATTTATATTTCGGTTTTCATACACGATTGGTTTGTCGTGCATTTAGAGGTGAAGTAGAGCTAATGTTGTGTAAGTTTGGAAAAGAATAAATGAATGGATAAATGTGAAAATCAAGTTAAGTGTTATTTAATGAAGGCAGTTGCTGTTCTTTTGCCGTCTGTCTGGGCCCCCTAGTGGCAGGGAGGTCCCAGGCATGTGCCTCGATCCCGCCCAGCCTCTTCCTGCTTTCACGTCTCCATCGCAGACGAAATCATTGAATAAACTCGTCCCAAACTGTTTTGTCCTGTGTTGTTGGTAGCTGCTACTGTGAGGAAGATGGAAATTGATCAATTTGTCTTTGAAACAAACGACACCCGCAGTTATTTGGGTTGGGTGGTATTGGTTTGGAAACGCTTGGGAGGGAAAATTGTCTGTTTTCACTTTAAGGTATAAATAAGAGAAAATAAATTCAACAATAACACACAAAACTAGATTGACGCTCAGTAGAGCGCACATCTCCCACAAGGCCCAACACTCCCATTTTTCTACAATCAAGCCTTAGAAAATATCAAACTTGGTAGCCGTGGATCAATTTGAAACTACCCATAA